>CM026555.1:4163159-5363159 GCA_015143295.1 Tetracentron sinense | reverse complement strand
TTGTGGGCCAGGGAATCTCGAGTAATTCAGCTGATTGAATTTTTCCTTGATTTCATGTATTTTGTACTTTTTACCCTTTTTTTAAGAAACAGAAAAGAAAAGGAATTAGGAGCTTTTGTTGTGTTAAGTAGTTAATTTGAATTCTGTGCAGTCTATACTGCACACCTTCTTCGTTGGCGGTATCGTGCTCGAGCATGCAATGCAGGAACAGCAACCTCATGCTTGGGAACATTACAGTGCAGCCCAGTAGTGCTGGTTGTAATGTTACTTCTTGTGCTTATGGTGGTTCTGTCAATGGCACCATTCTCAATAGGTGAGCTTCTCCTTTTAGTGTTATTTTCTTTCTCTTTACTCAATGCAGTTTATGTTAGGTGGAACTCTGTTTGTTAAATATTTGTATTTGGTTTTGTCCACTCTGCAGGTTGTCTGTATCTCTTCAACCTCAATGCCCAGGTAAATGTTGATTAAATTCTATCGATACAAATGATCACAAACTGTGTCGTATTTTTTTTTCTTTATAAATTCAGTGGTTGTTTTTAAGTTTGATTTTAATGCAGGGGAGCATCAATTTCCTCCAGTTGTAGTCCCACCTTCCGCAACGACTAGGTACTCATTATTTGCTCCATCACCCTCACCTTCTCAATCAGGCAGTTTGGGACCGACGACACCCATGTCTTCTGTGATGCCGGGAACGACATCACTTCCTGGCTTTCCTCCAGCAAATGGCCCTATTGGAAGTACCTCTGATTCTCCTTCCTTGGTGAATCCATTATCTGGTTTTCCAAGTACAATAGTCGTATGTTTATTTATCAAGTTTGTGGTGTCAATGGCATTGTAATTTTTCTCATCAAATGCGTGCCTAGATTGTGGGTTATGTTCTGCCTGGTAGCTTCCTTTTTAGCTGGCCCACTTGCTTGTTGTATCCAACTTTTTTTTTTGAATTTTATTTTTATCAATAGACTGATTTCTGGATGCATCCAACCAGGGATTTTATGTTGTGCGTTATATCATTTTGTTTCACTAAATATTCTACCCTCTACTGTGCAACATGGGCAGTTGTCCTTTCTTTAATCTACTTTCAAGATCACTGTCCAGAGCGTCAGAGCAATTAGCCTGGTTAACTCTCCAATTCCCTTGAGTAACTTCTGTAATTGCAGGTATTTCTTTCCACAGCCTTTTCTTTTAGTATTGTGTTACTTTATATTTTCGGAGCTATTTTTCCAAATGGGTTTCTTGGCCTGTTAGAATTGGTTGATATGTTTGACTGGTGTTTTAGGTTACTCAGTATGACTAATATGTGGGAATTATTTCTGGTTTTAATTTGTGATATGACTAACGAGATAGGGAGGAAGACTCACGTGCTAAGTAACTTGTTGCCTATTCTAGTTCTTCATGTATGTTATATAGAGGAAATTCAGCTCATGTAGTTATTTTCTCCTTTGCTGGGTTAGCTGTGCCATTTACCTGGAGTATTCTTCTAGTTGTACAGAATCTTGAATCTCCAAGTGTTTCAAATTGAAGTTTTATTATACTCTAACCATAAATTTGTTTTAAATACGGTTGTAAAGTTCATATATGCTGTCTCAGTCATTGTTATAAATCTCTCGAGGTATACCCTATCTCTCCTAAGAAAAACCGAGAAAAACATCTAAAGTTTAAAACTCAGATTTTATCGCAAAACTTTAAAAATCTCACAAGAAATATTTTTCTCTTTATCCCATAAATATTGCGAGATTTACAAAATATCGCGATTTAAACTCTATTCTCTTTCAAAATATCGAGTCTTTTTTTTTCCAGCCAGTTTATACTTTATGTGCTTTGAGAGAGAGTTAAGTTATCACAATATTATAGTTTATGGTGAATATTTTGAAATTTGGTTGATGAATTTATAACTTTGTGATATATTACTATTTTTTGTAATTTAAATTATTGTTTTAATCATTATCGAGATTTAGGCATTTAGCTAATAAATACCCAAAAAAACTCAAGATTTGAAAATCTCCAGAGATAACTACGATTGATATCTCGAGAACGAGATTTGTAACACTGGTCTTAGCCATAGTTACCAAGTACGGTTACGAGTTTAATATAACAATGATCCGTTCGGGTAGTACAGGTGTTATACGACAAAAAAAGGCCAAAGTGAAAAAATCCGATGAATCCCAAATCAATGTTTGAGTCAAGAACTCACAAACCCAAGGGAGGGTGGCTAGGTCTCCCTACAAGTCTATCTACCTTTTTTAATTTATGCAATCAAATTATTAACTAAGGGGGGATGAACATTAAAGTGCAGAAATAAAGAAGACAAGCAAACAACAACTCAAAGGTTTTTACGTGGAAACTCTTCCGGGAAAAACCACATAACCTAGTCCAGAACAGAGAATCCACTAAGACAAAGTAAAGATACTTACAGACTCGAACCTCACCCAAACAGGAATCGACTTATAGATCCATGACTAGTCCTACACGCTTCAATAAGTAATCACGATCTCGCAAGACTCCCAATCTACCGCAATAGCCTGTTCTTCTCTCGTGTCTCCACAACCACGATCTTCCGATCGATCTCTGTCAATGACGGCTTCAGATTCCACTGACCAAATACCCACGATCCTTTTTGGATTGATTTCCTTCGCAAAAGATTCGGATCACACCAGCCAATTTATTCTTAACAGAACGGGTTGGTAGTTGTTTAACACAAACCTTAAATGGATTCCTATCAAATGGAAAATCCAAGCAAGCAAGAATGAAGGCAAAGGCTTGCAAACTTTAGGATGGAAGAGGAGAGGAGAACGAGTTTGGGAAACCCTAATAATCTCTAGGAAACTCTCACTACTCTCTAAAACTCTTATGTTCGTTTTGGGGAACTAAGCAATAAATAGGGGTGCGAAAAATAGAATTGGAAACAAATTTATAATTCTGATTTTGCGCAGTCCGTTCGAACGGCCTTAAGCCTCGATCAAACGCCCTGTTGAACGGGCTGCTAGTTAAGCTACTATTTTTTGGTTATAAGCACATCCGTTCAAACGCCCTCTTGTCCGTTCGAATGCCCTCTTGTCTGTTCGAACGCCCAACTCCAGATTAGCCTAATTTAAGCTCTTTTTATTGGAAATCCCTCAAACGGTCAATGTTACTAGTCACCTAAAGTATATTGGTTATTTTCAGTCAATTCCTCCTAAGGTATACTAGGTATTTAAGTCACTTATCATTCTTTTCTTCGGTCTTCATCTTCACTTGTCTTGGATACTTATAGGTAAAGACACAAGACACATTGTTTTGACAATGGAATAAGCCAATACCAAAATATGGACTTATAATCTCCCCTTTGGCAATTCCTTGACAAAACCAAACTAAAGTACACGACTTGACACAAAACTCACCCAAACTCATCCAACGATGAATTAGGTCATTACATGACTCCAAACAAGTTAGATGACACAAATTGAGAAACAGCTTAGATTCTAAACAATGAAACTCTTGTCATACAAGATCTGTTTGTTACAAACCTACACATGTTAAATAAAAACCCAATGAAACATGTATGGAATATTAAAATAGATAAACACAGGTATTGCTAGGAATGTACTGAATTAGGGAACTAATACCCTAACATTTTCTTCCCCTTTTTGTCACAATTGCCAAAGATAGGCAGGAAGCTAATATCACAAGAATTTACCAATTTATAGCATATGTAATATCAAAGTAACCACAATATAACCAAGCAAATGCAGACAATGCGAGGGTTATAGAGCGGGGTACAAAATATAGCAATATTAAACAAAAACTCCCCCTCAACTTGATCTTCTCCCCTAAGATCAAGGACACCACCTAAAGGACAGGGCAACTCATGCTAGAAAGGTCCTTGCCAACTAAAACTAAAAACACATAATAATAATACTAAAAAAACTATCATGTGCCACACAAACATGCATCATAAGCATTCCAAGCATTAGTAATTTAAAATTACAAATCTAATGAAGAACATGATTAGTTAGTCCGACTAAGGATACACATCTAACTAAATCTCACGGAATGCTAAAGCATAACCAATTCATTTAGTCACATTTAATGAAAATTCAAAAGTAAAGTTTTGTGTGTAGTGGTGGTTTGACTAGATACTAAATCAAGGTTTTTTTCCCTTTCCAAGGATGACATTAACCACTAAGAGGACTCTTAGAGACTCAAATCTAAGAAGTCAAACCTAGTTAGATCCAGATATGTTGATCTTTTACATTTTGGTGCACCTCTATCTATTTTTATGACTCAATAATCATCTTTTACTTTTGGTCAAATACTTCCGAATTTGGTAAAAATTCTTTTGATGTTCTTTTTCTAAACATTTCTTTTTATGCAATGTTAACTTTCATACTATTCAAGTATATAACTTTTCTCTATTGGTAGTAGGGCTTTCACAATAGCAACCCAGAAAGATACCTAACTTGTTGATATAGGTAGCCATTACTACTGTTTGCACCCAATAATAGCTTTCACACTAGCCTAGTAGGTGCCATTTTCATTGCAACAATTTTTGCTAATAGAGGATACACAAAATGGGGATGACTAAAAATATGGTCATTCTAGATTGGTCATTAGCTTTCACACTAGCCTAGTAGGTACCATATTCATTACAACAATTTTTGCTAATGGAGGGTACACAAAATGGGGATGACTAACAATATGGTCATTCTAGATTGGTCATCCTAGGTCACACTTTGGGATAAGACATTCACCTACAGATTGAGAATTAGACCTTTCAACATAATTAGTTAGAGTGCATGTGAAATTGCAAAACATACATATATGAATAAGTCTCTAACTGTGCATGATAAAATTAGTCTAATTTTCAGCCTAACCAAGAGACTATGAAGGTAATATATCCTCAAAAAGCAACTAACTCATATTTAACCTTGGACAAGTATAGAAATAAAGATCACACAAGGAATCCAGATTATGCAAGTCAAACAAGGGCAACATGACGAAAATATTTTTGGAATTTATAGGTTTTAATGTTTTTGAAATTTCAAAATAAATAAAACAGAAAGACATACCAAAACAAGTAACAACTAGCAAAAAATAAAACTACTAGTATACACAAGGTTTAAAGAAACGGTTTCGGACATCGTAATGGACACGGTCGAAACCGTTACGTAACGGTTTTGGCCGTTATTTTTTTTTCTTTTTTTGCTTATAAAAAATCCAATAAATAGAAAAAAAAAATAAAAAAACATGCAATAAATGAGTAATAAAATACTTCTAAAGCCAATATGGAGCTCAAAATGTAGAAATAATGAAATTAGATGGGTCGAGGGTTGAAACTTGAAAGCTGAAACATACACAGAATCCATTTCAGACTCCATATAGGCAGATAGCCAGATATATACACACTTGCTAAGTGCTAAAGCCACATAGAATTACGGGTTGACTCATCACCTTCATCATTTCTATTTGGTTGAATGTAAGGCTGGTGGTAGAGACTTTCATAATGCTGGGCTTGGGCTTGGCCATAGTCGTGTGAGAATTCGTTGAAAAAATCATGTGGCTGATAGTACTACTAGCCCTGTTGGGGATATGTGAGAGAGTTTACATAACCATAAGCTCCATACTGATACTAGGGAAACACACCATACCCTTCTATGTAATTTGAAGAAGTCGAATAATGTTCAGCGGCCTCAAGTTCCTGAACCACTCTCCCCCTACTTGCATTAGTAGGACTTTCTTGAATCTCAGCTCCAATCTAATCAACATCTTACCCCTGACCAACATCTACATCATAAATAACTGTTGTAGCACCTGCATCAGGACCTCCACCTTTATCACCACTAGGTCCACTACTAGTAGATAAGAGCTCATGCCCTTCTCCTCCCGCTGATCCTTCACTAACCTCCTCAATGGTTGCTGATAATTGTGTCGATGACTTGCCTTTGCCTCTTCCTTTTTTGGTTCTGCTTTTACTCAGTCTCTGAACTAGGGTTAACAGTAGGTGGTTGTATGTCTGTGCCTGTGGTGACACCTGCTGCGACCCTCAACTTTTCATTAGTTGCATCTACATGTCCTTGAAGGAAAGATGTATCGGTTAGAACTGACTCTTCTACTTCACGCAACTATGACTCTAGGGGATCATCATCGGTAAAAATATAATCCAAATTGATTGGATCATAAAAATCATTGTCTCGCTCTCGCTGAGTTAGATGACGTGTACGCAATCTCATATTGTAGTGGACAAATACTAATTTGTCCAACTTCTTGGAAGTGAGCCTATTCCGCGGTTTTGTGTGAATCAATCAGAATGTGCTCCAGTTTCTTTCACACCCAGATGAAGAGCAAGTTTGACTTAGGATCCTCATTGCAATTTTTCTAAGATCTGGAGCATCCTCGCCATATGTACCCCACCATTCGCCTGAAAAATGAAAATATCATGAACTTTAATTAATAAGTCATAATCTAAATTATACGGTTATACCTAGTTCAGTTATCTTTCTTGCCAGTCGTGCCGTATCACTTCCAAAAGAGCCTTGTTGATGCTTATATAGCTTAAGCTAAAAGAAATTTAATTTCAATTAGTATACAAGTATACAACTAAGTTAACTAATTAATAAATGTATAAACATATAATTTATACCTGACTCAAGGCTTTTACTTGCCTTGCATTACTAGGCTCAAGTCTTTGGAATGTATTCTTCAGACCCTTAAATACCTCTGGATGGTCAAAAAAAGTGCTTGAATAATAGCAGACAGGATTAGGAAATATGCTATATAAAAGAAAATACACATACATCAATTACCAAATAATAAAATTGATAGTTAATAAATTAAATAATCATTTATACGGACCTGCAACATGATATCTTGGTGAAGCTGTTTATCCTAGCACTTATCAATCAAAGCCCAATATTGTTTACACGATGCTCTATTAAGCTTTTTGATTGCTAATTTTGCCCCGTCCATTACATCGTATATATAACCTATCGCAGGCTTTGTATCACCATCAACTAATTTCAACTCTTTGATTAGGGGCTGTACAATCATCACAATCTCTTCTGCCTTTGCCCAAAATGTATTCTGTTCGGAAATGATGATTTGAGCTATCTACTTAGGCAAACCCTCTTTACGAGCGTACCGAGACTCCACTCACTTCTTAGAAGTAAACATTTGTAGTGATTGTGCCTTATATCGCATAATACTCTCGAGGGCAATATAGTTTGTGGCAAATCTAGTAATGTTTGGCCGTAGCAAGTCTCTGCTACCAGTAAACTCCCTTATAACCGCTACCATCCAGTTGTGGTTGTAGATACAACCAATAATCTTTTTAGCTTTATTAACTATTGCCTCTATTGAAGGAAGCTTACCTATATCCTCCAACAGTAAGTCTAGGCAATGTGCAGCGCAGGGAGACCAATATAGATGTTTCTGTTTTTTTATTAATTTCTTCCCAGCTGCCTTATAAACAACTTCATTATTGGTGACTATTTGAATTATGTATATCTCACCGACTTCTTCAACGACTTGATCCATCAATTTAAATAAGAACTTATGGTCTTTTACTTTTCCAGACACATCTACCGACTTTTGGAATTAGTTGATTTTCGAGTTGGGCCACTCCATCCATCACACATCAGAGTGCACCCATATTCCTCCCAAGACCTCTGAAACTTCTGAATATAAAGCCTTAAGTCTTCAACTTCCTCATCCAAATATTTTCCTCCAATCTCGTAAGGACTAGGTCCAGGGATCAATCAGAATGTGCTCCAATCTCGTAAGGGGAGGTTGCCGCATTAGGAGGAATGCTATTCCAATGAAAAAATCGAGCAATTGTCTTTCCCACTTTTGTCCTTATCCCCTTATCGAAAGTGGACTTTAAACTAGGTTGAGTAGCAGTCTTAGGTCACATAAAAAAAGGGTCAATAGAACCTTGGCTACTTGGCCCACTTCTTCCTTTAACCCCACGTGAGCTCTCACCAGGTACTCGTGAGCTAACAGACCTAGGCAAATGTGATGGACGACTTGCTGGTGGCTGTGATGATGACCCTCCAGAGTCAAAATGTCTCCCAGTAGCAGCAGTAAATCATCGGGCAGTCTCATCTAAGTGAAACCTATCCGTACTGGCCTTCAAACTCGCCTCTGAAATAACGTCATCATCAAGTTCCTGTTCCACTAAATCAATATCTACTTCATCATCATCTGAAACTCTGTCTATGTAAGCTATTCTCTCAATAATTTTTCTTTTATGAGCTTTAGCTGCTTGGGCTTCCTTCAAATGATCTCTCATCATCGGACATACCTCATTTGGAACTGCAGCAAACCCTGCTACATCACCTACTTTGTGAGCCAAATACTCCCTGAATCTTGTAATTCCCCTAGTAATTAATTTAGCACAATAATAACGCTTGATCTTATGCCTATTATCTCCTACTTTCTGCCCAAACTCCCAATCAATGTTTGTTGCTTTTCTTAGCATTATGTCAAGTATTCAATAAGTTATCTAATAAGACTCTAATCTGCAAAAATAAGCCAAATGAGATGGTTGAATTACCAGAGACTCTGCATCAAGACTCAAGAGAAAAAGAAGACTGTAATTTTATTTAAATGTGAAGTGGATGTAATTATATAAAAAGAAGTGAATGTAATTTTACTTAAATGTGCATGACCCCTATTCAAATATTTTTATTTTTATTTTTGATGTAAACAAGTAGGACTTCTAAAAAAATAGCACTATGATATATATCTCTAATAAAATAAGTCCTTCCAAGAAAAAATAACACTAATATTGAGGGCCAAAGTCATCTCAGACCTATATCCAATAATACTATCATTGATATATATATATATATATATTTAACAACATAAAATATATTTTCTAAAAAAGTAACATTATGACATATATAATAAATAAAATATATTCTTAAAAGAGATAAACTAATATATATATTTAATAATATATATCCTTCTAAAAAAATAATATGATATTTATTTATTAAAATAAATTTTTTTTTGAAAATAAAAAAACATTATTCTTAGGTTAATACTTAATACTACCAACACTCTTATTTTATACAATTTTTTAAACATCATTCATGTGTAATGTAAGGGAGGGGTCTCTCTAAAAAAATGGGAAAAAGAAGAGGTCTCTATGTTAAAACAATAAAACATAAGTAAGAATAACACTATGAGTCTATGACATATATATTAAATAAAATATATTCTTAAAAGAGATAAACTAAAATAAATATTTGATAAAATGTATCCTTAAACATACTAACATATATATATATTTAATAATATATATCCTTCTAAAAAAATAATATGATATTTATTTATTAAAATAAATTTTTTTATGAAAATAAAAAGACATCATTATTAGGTTAATACTTAATACTACCAACACTTTTATTTTTTACAATTTTTTAAACATCATTAATGTGTAATGTAAGAGAGAGGTCTCTTAAAAAAAAAGGGAAAAAAAGGGGAAAAAAAAAAGGTCTCTGTGTTAAAACAATAAAACATAAGTAAGAATAACATTATGAGTCTATGACATATATATTAAATTAAATATATTCTTAAAAGAGATAAACTAAAATAAATATTTGATAAAATGTATCCTTAAACATACTAACATATATATTTAATAATATATATCCTTTTTAAAAAATAATATGATATTTATTTATTAAAATAAATTTTTTTATAAAACTAAAAAGACATCATTATTAGGTTAATACTTAACACTACCAACACTCTTATTTTATACAATTTTTTAAACATCATTAATGTGTAATGTAAGGGAGGGGTCTCCCTAAAAAAAGGGGAAAAAAAGAGGTCTCTATGTTAAAGCATAAGTGAGAATAAAATATATTTATAAATAGACATTTATAGTTATTAATAAATAACTAAATAGGGCTCTTTTTTGTAAATAACGATTCTTGCATAACCTAAAAACACAATTTAATCAACTAAACAACAAAGAATACGAGAGAAAGGGGAGAGCCAAGAGCCTCACCTCGGCTGCTCGAGTGCTCAGCAACTGAGGAAGACGGTGACAGCGACGACGACAACGACAACGCAAGGAGCTCCTCTTCTACGGGTATGTCCTCCCTAATTCCTCCTCTACTCCCAAACTCTTTTTTTTTTCTTTTTTTCCTTCGTCTATCTTGGTATTTTCCATGGATTCTTGAGGGTTTATAAAACAATGGAGTTCATGCCTCAAGGCTCTCAATCATTCACGGGTATTACTAGTGAGTAGTGTCTAGTATTGTAGGTTGTAGTTGGGTGTCAGATTCAGATTGATAGGTCTGCAAGAGTCAAGAGAGTTCTTCACGGGTTTACTGTGCTGGATTTTGTTTTTCGTGACCGAGTCCTACGCCTGATACCATTATGAATTTTTTTTGGAATAAACTGGTATAGGTACGATATCGGGTATCTAAGGCCACCGAAACCGTTACGTAATGGGTGTTATTTAACGGTTTCGCTGAGTTTTTAAACCATGAGTATACACAAAAAGCATAACACTAGGACAAGATATAACAATAAAAGCTCATGCTAGGCTATGACAGACACGGGCTAAGTGAAGCCCTTTTGGTCTTCCTTTCTCACCCAAACGGTTTTAGATGTTTGATTGGTCATTAACCGATGTGGTTTCAGACAAGACCTTTTGCCTCTTCCTTATGTTCCTCCTTTTCCAGGATTGAGTCCTAGCATTATGGCAGGCATATTAGTTCTCCCTGTTATCTCTTTTATATTTAGCAAGGAGTGTCATCACCATGCCATTGACTAGATTTATTAGAGATTTTCAAAATATCATCATTTAACTTCCTAGACATATCCACTAGGACCTCAACTCTCCTTTTGAGATTCCCATTAAAATTATTTTGGTTCCTAGAATCATGATTGGGCATTCTCTGAAGTTTAGGACATCAAAACCTAATATGACCCTTCACTCCACATTTATGACATGTAAGAATGAAAAAATCTCATGTAGAAGGGTCCTCCCTATTCACAAGAGGGTGTCTTTTAGCACTAGGCTCAGTGTTCGAGGTAGATGGAGTTCGCTTTTCATCTCCACATCTGATCTTGCTCAAGATCAGCTAACTTGATTTCAAGACTTGTCTTGTGATCAAGACAAACATTTAAGTCGGATTCAAGGAGCTGAACCTTGACAAGGAGGGAAGCCTTCTCTTCTCCAAGCTTAGACACAAGAGCTTTCAACCCGACACTTGGACTAAGGCATCTCTTTCCATTTCAATGAATTTGACATTTTTTATCATGAAAATTTGAGCTTTTTTCAGCTTTAGGCATTCCTGAAATAGCTCATCATAGGTTATCTCGAGGTCTCCCTCGGAATCAGAGTCATTCTGACTCTTCCCACCATCACTATAGTGTTGCTGTGTTGGTCACTCACAACATTTGAAGAAGATTCTTCAACCTCAGATAAGGATGCGGTGAAGGCTATATAACCCCTAATCTTCTCACAAAAAGAACTATCCGATTTCTCAGATTCGGATTCACTATCATCCCTTACTTTGCCTTGCCCTTAAATCTTTTCTTATTAGACCACTCAACGACAATATGGCCGTAGCCTTGACATTCATAGCATTGAGAATTTACTGTCCACACTTTTAAGATGTTTCTTATATTCGAAGTGCTTGGACTTAGGCTTTTCAAAAGATTTTTGTCTTTTTTGGATTAACACTTTCTTGATATTAAGAAATTTTCTGAATTTCTTAGCAAACATAACCGACTCTTTTTCATCCACCTCAGAGTCACTATTTGAACCATCTATGGATTCCTTAACAAATTTCAATGCAATTGATTTGGTTTTTTAGATGGAAGCAGATTCAACTCGTAGGTTTGGATAGAACCAACCAACTCTTCAATTTTGAGAGTCAATATTTTTACTCTCTTTTATGGCGGTAACCTTCGATCTAAATCTCTCAGGCAAAGATCTCAAGATCTTTCTAACTATTTTGGATTCAGGAATTCTTTTCCCTAAATTAAAACTAGAATTGACAATGTCACTCAGATTAGTATAAAAACAATCAAAACTTTCATTATCATCCATTATTAACTTTTCAAATTTAGAGGTTAGCATTTGAAGTTTGGAGATCTTGACTGTTGTAATGACCCCAAAATCTCATCTAGGTTATAATGGAACCTTGGGCTCATTACACTGCTTATCTTGGATTAACCTATGAGCAAGTAAGACAAAACTAAAAGAGAACCTGAAAATTTCTTCCAAAACATGTATATATAAATCAAGTATCTACCATGACAAGTCTATCTCAAAGATCTAACTCTGGGATAACTGGATCATTCCACATGATCCCAAAATCAACAAGTCAACATATGCACCGTCAAAGTAAAACTCTAAGTCAAATCAAGTCTTTATTACAACTTTTGATCACCATAAGTCTAACAACCTAATGATAAGGAAAGCGGTCGAGGTCTCGAGTTCCCTCCTCGGGAATGTCACCTTCTTCCTCCGCTCCGTAATCCTCTTCTAGTCAAGACTCCGCTGGTATCTCAGAACCTGCGTCTGTCGACATGAAAACATATCGGCTGAGCAACAAAGCTCAATGAATATGAACTCCTAACTAGCAATGTCAGAAGCATCAAATAGCATAATCATTTAAGGATATATAATTGTCAATGCGAACAAGTTTATAATAGCAATTCATATGAGCAAGTTAATCAAGGTAATTGAGCAATGTAAAACATACATAATTCAAAGTGCGGAAGCATCATAATCTTTTCATCCTTTTTGGTTTCTTATCTTATCTTATTCTTATCTTGTCATGCTTCATCTTCTTTCTTTTCATGAGTCTTCATTAAATTCTCATTTTCCATATAAGCATCATAACATGTATAATCATTATTAGTAACTTAAAATAACTCTTTATTATATAGGTGAAAGGGATTACTATACTCTACTTCCCGTATACCAACCTTTGCACTTTCTCCGGTGCTCTCGGATTCATTTATGATTACTTGACTTGACACGCATGCCTTGATCTTAGACTTATTGGTTCCGGTTAAGTGCAAAACTCACATGCAATTTCACACACATTATTCTTATTTTCGTGTTCGTGCTTTTATTCTACTCGTGCATTCGTCATAATAGCGTGTAAAGAGTGATACGCTTGTCGGTTAAATAATACTTTAGATCATTAATCTAGATACCTTCAGTGATCCATCATGCGCCCTATATTATCATGATAAAAGACTAAGGCTTGCTAGATTTAGATCCAAAAGCTTATTCACCCTACAATGCATCAATTCATGCAATCCAACAACATTCAACATTTATAATGACATATAAATTCACAAATTTCGATAACTAATCATGCATATTCATTGTGCTTTAATATTAGATTTGTAATGTCAATATCATGCTAAACTCACATTTTCATCATTTGATAAAGATAATTATAATAATTCAACATAGAGGTCTTAACATTTCTAACATGCAAACCTACATCATTTTCATGTATTGTAACATGGAAGAATGCAAGGTTTAATTCACTACTTCCACACAACATCCTAACACCATTCATTCATAGTTCTACAACACAACCCATCCATCATTTCAATCCATCATACATCCCTTCCACTATTTCAAATCCAAACATGCATTCCATCCTCCTATTTCCACACCAATATTTCCATTCACCCATTTCATCAAACACCTTCCCTTAACCATTTTACAACAATGACCACAACATAACTAAAGAAGTATTTCTACAATAATTCATACTTAATCTCATTCTAACATAGGAACTTAGTATCTAAACTTTAAAACCACAATGGTTTATGACATTGATAGTGAGGAGGGCATATTTACCTTGCTAGAGCTTTTCCTCTTAACCCAAATGCTTGAAACCATTCCTTAGAGAAATCTTCAAGCTTAAATCTTCTAGCAAATTCTTCTTCTCCTAGCAAGAATTCACTTAGAACCCTAAGTTTTCCCTTCTTTCTCTCCAAAATTAGGTTTAGAACCTCAAAACCCTAAAAACCCTCGAATTTGGGGGTCCTATTTATAGGGGAGGGGGTTAAAACCCCAAAAAACACGTCATTTTAAAATGCTGTCAACGCGAGGGAGATCGATCGCCCAAATGGGGGATCGATCGCCCATCAATCGCCCGACACTGTTTTTCCCCTTTTTTTGCATTTTAAACACCCTACACTCTTAGTTAAACTTAAGAACACTAAAAACAATTAATAAGGACTATTTAAACTTAGTTAAACAAGGTATTAAGAGGAAAATAAATCCAAGCCTCTACAATTGTATTCCCTTCATGGGTATCTCATGCCTCATTCGAGGTGTCACAATTAGAAATACGCCGAAATTCTTTGGGTGTGACAACAGTGAAGATAACATTGAGACCTTTATTATTTCATTTACAACTTTCAAAATCTACATTAATCCAGTTTTATGATGGTTTGGTCATCTATGGTTTGTGTTGGATGGGTTTAACCTTATTCAATAGATATTCATACTCTCTCATCCAAGGATTTTGAAAGGCTCTCATACGAGCTTTCCAATAGGCATAATTGTCCCCATCAAATAATGGGGCACTAGAGATGGATCCTCCTTTTCTAATAGAATTCATATTCACCGAATAAGAATTAATAATTAGTGAACTCGATCTGATACCAATTGAAAAAATCCGGTGAATCCCGAATCAATGCTTGAGTCAAGAATTCACAAACCCGGGGGGGGGCTAGGTCTCCCTACAAGTCTATCCACCTTTTTTAATTTATGCAATCAAATTATTAATTAAGGGAGGATGAACATTAAAGTACAGAAATAAAGAAGACAGGCAAACCACAACACAAAAGTTTTTATGTGGAAACCTTTTTGGGAAAAAACATAGGACCTAGATCGGCACAGAGAATCCATTAAGACAAAGTAAAGATATTAACAGACTCGAACCTCACCCAAACAGGACTCGACTCATCGATCCACAACTAGTCCTACATGCCTCAATAAGTAATCACGATCTTGCAAGACTCGCAATCTATCGTAGTAACCTGTTCTTCTCTCATGTCTCCACAATCACGATCTTCCGATCGTTCTTCGTCAATGACGGTTTCGGATTCCAACGATCAAATACCGATGATCCTTCTATTTTACTTCTGGTACGGGTGCCAAGTGTTTAGATGTTTAGGGGCGTTCGCCACGACAAGCTTTGAAAATCCCAATACGGCGGCACAGACGTACAATTTTTAAAATATGATTAAACAAAAAATAAAAATATATATTATAACTCAATTTTTAAATAACAATAATAATAAAAAGAGGGAAATCACTAATCCCCATTTAAAAAAAATAAGTTATAAAAAATACTCATATGGGGAGTAGAAATGAACAACAAGAGAGAGAAGGGAAGAAAGAGATGTACATATTGATCGTTGTTGTTGCCACGACTCTCCTAGTAAAATTTCGTCTATGTTTCCAAAAAAGCAACATAATTTGACAAAAAGTTCCTTACAATTGTATTTTTAAAATGACACGACATATTTGAAGTACCATGTGCCTAATCATAATGTTGATGTCACCATGACATGGTATAGACACGTACCAAGGAGTGTCGTGTCGTGCCATGGAGTGTCGTGTCGTGTCCAAGTGTCGGCACAACAAAATTTGGGAAAATTGAAGTGCCTAGGTAACACTGCTGAAGAACACTTTGGTTCCTTTTGCATTCCGATGTATTGCAATTACAGTTAGATTCTTTGCATGGTTCAATGAAACTATTAAGCAGATGGTGCACTCTTCTGTTCATGGTCTGCATGAGCATATCTTATTTGAAATTTGTTTTTTATACCAGATAAACTGTCTGAGAGCTCAAAATTTATGCAAAGTTGAATATGGTTGTAAAGTTTGTCTTTTTTTATTTTTTTCCAGTACTCGTAAATCTACTCTTCTTGTTCATGCAAATGCATCTTCTTATTCTTGCAATTCTGGATTTTTGGTTCTGAATTCTGATTTTAGATCTCAAAACCTATTTTTTCTTCTTGAGAATAGATTGTGTTACCAAGAACCTGTCTCCATTTATTTTTTCCTGATAACATATCATAATTCTCAAGCAAAAGTTCATTGGTGCATGCATTCATAATAAGGCATAACTGTTTCAGTAGAGAGACGTAAAAATGACGTACCTGTCATTATTTATTTAGTTGTAATTTAGAGATTAGACTTTAGAGTCAAGGTAAGAACAGAAGAGAAAGCAGATAATTGGAAAAAAGAAATGGTGGGTTGTTTAGAATATAGAAGGCGTCCCATCTCTCACTGTACTATATAGTATATACTAATATTGTGATTTCTAAAATGCCATCGATACTAAAAGGCATCGGACAAGAAAGGGAAAAAAAGAAGAAAAAAATAACATAAAGACAATTAACATCAAGTTTAACTAGTAAGATCATAGAGTCCACCTTGTCACACATCAACACCCCTCTGAAGATACGGCATAAATGTCGAGCATGCCTTGGTAGCTTAGAATGCCTTATAATTGGGTCTTGCTGACTGTTTTGGTAAGATGCCTCCAAGTTGCTCCTGAGTCTTCACATAAGGCAAGCAATTCCCTTAGAAGTGATCCTCTCATCAATGAAATGGTGGTAAGCTTCAATGTGTTTAGTCCAGTCATATTGGACTGGATTGTGATTAATGCTGTTTGCTGCCTCATTGTCACAATATAGGTTTGTAGGTCCTTTCACTGGGAATCCCAACTCTTGCAACAAGAATTTTACCTAATATAATTCATGCCTCTTGGGCAATGGACCTGCATAGTTCCCGTTACTTTAGTAATGTAGTGTTATTTTCATCGTGCTTGGCACACGTTGTGATCAACTTGACTGTAAATCTCCCCATTCAATTGCTATGGTTGTTAGAAGCTCTGTCTAGAATTAAAAGCGATGCGCCAACAGTAATGCATTTAGACAATCCACCAGGGTCTTTGTGGGCATGAGCTTAATGGAAGTTGAGGTTCAAAGTCAAATGAGATGTGATCTATGAACAACTCCTGAAAATTTGTGATAATAGTAGTATGTAGATCAGGTAAGTACGATTATTTTCAACACTTAATGGTTATGGTTTCCTTCACAGAAACTGGATTGGGGTTTTCTGAAGCTTTAATGCTTTGGGTTGAGGACATGAAGAGAAAGGAACATCAAAATGAAAAGTTAGTTTTGAGTCAAGACCAAAACCAATGCAAGAGAAGTTTAAATAAGGACAGGATAGAAAATTTGGCTGATGAATGGAAGATTGACATTTGGAAAAGATTGGGGTATGTTTTGAACTTTCAGATTTTTGAAGGAGATTCTATCCGAACAAGAATTATGAGATTCTTCCAAGGTAGGAAAAGTGGATCAGTTTCAGGCTTTCTCTTCAATGTCATTCCATTATTTGTTTGTTGGGAAATCTGGCTCTTTAGAAATTCTTCAAGATATGACAACTTTAAAAGGCCTTTCAAGGAAACTATAAGGAGAATTAAGGACTGGATTAAAGGGGCTGCTATAAACTGGGAGTTCACAAAAAATCTTAGTTACTCGGATAGTGATCTTTGCATTTTCTTCAATTTGCAATCCATTGTTCCTAGATTAAAAAGGCCTATTATTACTAAATGGTTGTGTCCCTCGCCGGGTTGGTTCAAACTTAACACAGATGGAGCAGCTAATAAGGATCCGGAAACTAGTGGGGGAGGTGATATTATTCGAGATTCTCATGGGAAGCTTATACTAGCTTTTTATGAATTCTATAGTTCGGGGTCTAACACTATTGCAGAAATCAGAGCTATTCATGATGGGTGTTTGTTATGTGAGAAATCTGGTTTTTCTAATATTATTGTCGAAAGTGATTCCAAGATTATCATAAATGTGATTAATGGTATCTTGTACCCCCCTTGGAAAACGTGGAAATGGTGGAATGAAATCATTCGTCTCAAAAGCAAGTGTAATTGTGTATTTCAGCATACTTACAGGGAAAATAATCAGGTTGCAGACTACCTTTCCAAAGAAGCTTGCAGAAAAATGGACAAAACTATTATTAGGAACATCAGGGATTGTCCTCAGATTATTAAAGGTATGTTGCGCATTGATAGATCTTCTCTATTTAATGTCAAAGGTTAAGTTTTTTGGCAGGGTTTTCTGGTTTTATGTCCCACCTTGCCTTGTATTTGAGTCTAGGGTTTG
Source organism: Tetracentron sinense (assembly GCA_015143295.1). Lineage (NCBI taxonomy): Eukaryota > Viridiplantae > Streptophyta > Magnoliopsida > Trochodendrales > Trochodendraceae > Tetracentron > Tetracentron sinense. Next base: position 5,344,982 of record CM026555.1, on the reverse strand, counting down.
GGGTTTTTGTCCCTCCCTCGTCCTGTATTGTCTTTGAGTAGGGGTTAGGTTTTATGTCCCCCCCCCCCCCCCCCTATTAGTTGGTTGTTTGTGGGGGTAAGGTTTTATGTCCCCTCCTATTGGTTGGTTGGTTGTAGGGGTAAGGTTTATGTCCCCCCCATTTTCTTTATTTTAATAAAACAGGTAGGGGTCCGCCAAACCCCCCACTCCTCCTGAGTGGCTTTTATTATTTTTTTTAAAAAAAAAGAAAAAAAAGATATCTATCTCTTGATCTACTGTACAGTTGATTTCCTGGAAAGACTTCCCTTCTATCCACCTTTTGTTGTTTTGTTCACTGATGTGCTAAGAGAAAATAAGAGAACAGTAGCTTGCAATCGGCATTGCAATTTCATCTTAGTTCGTCTTTGGTTGGAGTAGGGGGAATAAACATGTTTCACCTACAAGTTCTTTTGTTATATGTTAAATGATATGTAGAAATGAATAGAAGTTACTAATATTTCTGTTGTTTGGTTGGGTGTTGCGCTGTGTTGGTACTATATGGCGTTATCTTACACGTTCTTTAGCTTACTTTTGTTATTTAATGTCAGGTGACTAAAGTAAGTTCATCGTGCTTCCTAGAATAGACGGTCTGCTTTCAATCTTCATCAGTAATTTTGCTTTTTAGTATTCTTCCATAAAATGTCTACATTCCTTTATTTTATGGCTGTTTCGCATTGTTCCTTCATTGGCTGCAGAGCCTCTACCACTTCCATGTCTTGATTAAAATGTTTCAAAAGATTTTGAAGATTAGGAATTTCATTTTCGTCAAATGCTTGCTGCTCTATAGATTTTATGGCAATTTTATTCAATCTTTGTTCATAAACCATCAGATGATTTTCAGATTTTAGAACGGCAGTAACATTTGATCATGTTTTGGAGAAAAGCTGATTGTTGTTTCCTCACATATCTTCTTATTAGGAATGCAAAAGGCAATAACTTGACTAGCGCATAGCCTGTGGGGGAACACTCATGATTACACCGCATGTTTGGGAGGGTACTTAGGGTGTGATTACAGTGGCTAGATTCGAGTTCAATCATAAGGAGTGATATCTCAAGTGAAATTGGAGATAATTGCCTTGTGGTATGATTGAGTTTACCAAAAAAAAAAAAAAAGGGAGATAATTTTTAGTTTATAGGTGATGTTACAATTGTCCATACAAACCAACGAACTAACAAACTTAGTATAAGAGATGCCAGAAAAGAAAAGCCAAATGGTTTTGGACCTAAAACATGTGTTTTAGTTCAAGGGTTTGTTAATGGTAATTGCCCTAAATGCTTTAAATGCTCTTGTGCAATTCAAATGCCCACATAACTTGACATGTGGATGTTTTTAATTGGTTACATGGGTTATAGCAATAATCACTTTTAACATCCATTATGTTGTCTGTAAGCACCCAATTTTTACACCCCTTCCTAACCTAGCTAAACCCCTAGGACAACCCTAGTTGAACCCTAGCTAAACCCTAAGACAACCCTAGCTAAACCCTAGGCAACCCTAGTTGAACCATAGCTAAATCCTAGGTTTAACCTTAGTTAAACCCTAGGTGAACCCTAGCCTAGCCCTATAAACCTAGGGCATGGGCCCAAGGCCCATGCAACACTTACCCAAGGCCCTACGACCCAAAACCTGTAGACAAATAGTCCCTAGGCCCACAAACCCTAGCCAAGCCTTAAGAGGGGGGCCCAAGCCCTCGAAAATTCAAAATTCCTGAATATCGGTAATTTAATTACCGACATTCCTTTTTTGGTAAAAAAATACTACGTGCATGAGCATTTAATGCAGGCCAGACCCTGTTTTAGAAAAATCCAGGAATGGCAGTAGAGTTTTTACCGTCATTCTCATTTTAGCCTTGTAGGGGAATGGCGGTACTGGAATTACTGCCATTCTCAGTTTACGTAAACCAGTGTTTGCCTGGCCCCCTTACGCACCTAGCCACGCCTCTGGCTACCCCCACTCCCTCCTGTGGCCTCCTCCACTTACCCTATTACTAATCCCCTTTGGGTCCCCAACTCCTATAAATCTAAGCCTCCTCTAAGCTTCAAGCCCCATGCACAATCACCTTAGAGAAACTCTGGAGATTCCGAAAACCCTCCAAGACCCTTCCCCCTATTCATAGCTTGAGGCTGTAGGCGAGGCCTAGACCTTGGTTCTCCCCCTTGCATACGGCCTCCCACCACCACCGTAGCTACCATCACCACCACTGTTGAAGGTGTAGCAGTATGGTAGGGTCTCCCCTTACCTCTTTTCTTCTCTATAAATATCATGTGAGCCCCTGGTCATATTCCAGGTGACTTTGTTTAGCTTTTTGTTATTATGAACCCCATAGGGGGGATACCCTTGCCTTCATCTTAGGCATGGGGGTCCCCCTCAAGGGAAAAAGCTTGGACACGTAGTCCACTACAACCACAGGTCCCTTCCCTAACCTTCTGGGGGACCCTTAGCTTATGAGGGATCCCCTAGAAGTAGCCTAGTGCATGGCCAGGGGAGAAATTTTAGTTTCTGGAAAATTTCCAGAATGGCGGTAAACACAATACCGCCATTCTGGGCCTTTCCCATTCCAGTAGTTGTAGGCCCCATTTGGGTGGACCCTGCTCCATTTCAGGGCCTGGTTTAGACCCCCGAGACTTCCCTTAATCATCCCTGGTCCTTCCAGCCTCCCTAGGTTAGTTTAACAAGATTAAAATTAACTAAAATGAAAGCTGTCCAAAATATCGGTAAATAGTTTACCGACATTCTGGATATTCTGTTTCTTACTGTAGATGACCCCTGTGGGCCCAAAACTCCATGGGGTTAATCTCAGTTTCTCAGTTTTCTGAAATGATTGGGAATGAGGTGAACAGTCTACCATCAATCTCAGTTTTCTGTAGTTGGGATTTGCATAGGACCCAAACTAGATAGGAGGCCATTTTAGGCCCTGCCATGTTACCTGAGCCCACCTCTGACTGAACTAGACTCTTAACTGGGTTAAACTTAACCTCGATTAAATTTTAACTATGGTTAAAGCCAATCAATCTTGGTAAAAATTCAGAAAATCCTAAAAAGATCTAAAAGATGTAAGAAAACCATAAAACTGACATTGGACCTTGCAAATAATGGTTAACAACCCTAAACATGGTTAACTTCATTCCTTCCTTAACTCCGATTAAGAAGTCTTGGCCTACCAGGCCCAATCTCAGTCTACTGGATTAAACCCTTAGCCTACCGAGCTAGACCTTGGCATTCGAGCCCAAACCTTAACCTCCGAGCCCAATCTTAGCCTCCGGGCTCCAACTCTTGGCCTACCGGGCCCAACCTTAATCTATCGGACTAATCCTTTGGCCTCCGGGCTCATTCCTTGGCCTCCGGGCCCAAAACCTCTAGACCATGCACTTTACCAACCTGGTCAATCAAACCTTAGTCCCCAAACTAAACCCTAACCACCCTGGTGCACACACACACTCCCTTAGCCTTGGCACAGGCTCTTATGTGCCAGAATTAAGCTCGGTTTGATCTCACCCTATGTGAGTACGTAGGCAACTCAACCCGGGTTCGACCCTAGTTAGGATTTTTTTTTTTTAATTAGTATACTCTAAAAACTTAGGTATTTGAATGAAACTTTGATATTAATTTGACTTATATCTAGGAAGTAGGTAACCATTGCAAAATGGGGGTCCCATGGTGCCTAACACCTTCCATGGGACTTAATCAAATATCTTACCTAGATTCTCACGTAGACCATAAGACCTTATCTATATTTGAGACTTATCCCTTCAGAATTAATAAGTGGCGACTCCTAATCTCTAATCCCAAACAACCAAGTGAGTGGGTGACGAAATTCGTGCTCACATTGTCTTAACTAGTTCTTTGGGGTGCATGAATGTCTCAGCAAGATTGTTGTGCTGAAACGTGATAATGAGATCGGGGACAATGCAAATTAATAATGAGAAAGAAAATAAAAAAATATAGAACACTATCAAAAAACTAGATATACATGGTCCACCAACCAATGGCTATGTTCAAGATCGAAATCGATCAAAAAATCTTCACTAATAATGGAAAAATTTACAAAAAAAGGAGTAACAAAGAAGACAATCCAAAAGTTTTTCTGAAGCTCAACAAACCCTAGATCGAATTTGCACTTACATAGATGACAGAAACCTATTGGAAACAAAGTCCTACTCAAAACAAGAGTTTCTCGAAAGAACATAACTAATTCACCGATTCTCGCTCGAGCCAACCCAGACTTGCTTGAGCGAGTTGGATACGGTTTATGCACTAAATTGCCCAGTCATAACAAACAGCTATTGGATTTACACACTTGCTCGAGTGAGATTCCTAAAACCACTTAATTATAAGTCAAATCTCAATAATCTTCATCTTGACTTAAATCACATGAATATTTCACAAAGCACCACGGAAGCTTTCACCACCATAACCCAACGAATGCAAGGATCAACCTTACCGAAATTGAAATACTTCTAAACAACGCTTAAACTTTTCTACACAAACTCTTTCACATCCTATTGTAAAACTCGTGGAGTACCCAACTCCACCTTCATAGGATTTTCAAAACTGAATATCAAATATTCACAAATATTTAAACTTGAATGCAAATACTGTTTGTTGGCCGAAACTCGTGCAATTTGTGCCAAGCTAGAATCAGAAATACAAAAAGGTTTTCTTTACCTTGAATGCTCCACCTGACACCGTGTTACCTTGCGACACATACAAAATTTTGATTTTGTCACATATATCGCTACTGAAGTCCACTTTCAAATCTTTTGCACTCCACTGTGATGTGTATTGGTACCCTTGAAGTCTAAAATACTAAAAGAAATCAAATTCTTCTTCAAATTTGAAACATGCCTCATGTCTATCAAAATCTTTATCGCATCATCATGCATTTTGATTTTAACTATCCCTATCCCATGAATCTTGCAGGGTGTGTTATTACCCATTAAGACAACACCATCATTAACTTTATAATAGGTAGCTGGGATACAATGATAAGAACAACTAGAATCAAGAATCCATTTATCCGAAAAACAATTTTTAGTTGTATTAACTAAACGTATCATGTGATCGTAATCCGAATCATCAAAATCTTCACTCGCCACATTGGCTGCACTAGAAGATTCTCTAGCTTTCTCCTCATCACCATTCTTTTCTTTGAGTTTTGGGAAGTCACGAATTATGTTCCCTTTCTTATGGCAATAATAATACTCATCCTTGGGGTCCGTTCTTTTGGTGGAACTTTTAAAGTCTTAGAACTTTCATTGTTTCATGCCTAATTTTACTTAATGTCTAGAACTATATTATTCCATAAAGTGCAAAAGTTCTACCAAAACGGAACTTTCAAGTTCTATAAAATTTTTTGGATTTTCTAAGTTCCATATATGCGGAACTTTTAATTAAATTGAACCAATAAATCTGAGATACCATTGTGTAAAAAAGTTAGAAACCCTCTCCCCTCTCCCCCTAGACTCTTGCCTCTTGTTCCAAAATATTAATGTTCCGGAGTTTTAAAAGTTCCACCAAAAGAACGGAGGTGATGTGGACCTTGACCTGGAATTTCTCTTTATTTCATAATCCTTACCCTTCATCTTCCTGCTTACCAATAACGCATGTGTACATGCAAATTTCTGGCGGTCTTTTTTATGATTGACCTCTTGAACCTTGCGGTCAGATTACTTCAATTGTTGTATGGAGTTTACTGTTTTATGTCAAGAACTATCATTCTAATCTGGACTATCATTCTAATCTGAGTAAATCCAGACTGTTAATTACCTTCCCAATTTGGGGAAGAATCTCTGATTAAGAAGAAGAATAAAAGAATAACATAATGTTTGAATAAAATATTTGTATTTATTCAATGGGGTTGCCAGATCTCATGTAGGCATTACAGGATACCTCATAGAGGTCTTTGCATTAAAAGAAGAAAAGAAAGAGAGATGGCCATATTGGGAGTTCACCTGGTATTCTCCATTTGTGGGAGATCCTTCTTCTTCCTTCTTGGTTGCTGTTGCTTTTCGGTCTTTTCTTCTTATACGTGCCTTAATATATTCTTGCATTCTGGAGTTTTTTGTGAGAAACTCCATCTTTTATATCTTTTGGAGAGTCCTCTTAATACTCCTCTTTGACTTCCTTTTTTAAAGAAATTAAAAGAGGCCAATTCTCATTAGAGAGGGTCATCTATCCAAGACAGCTGGTTTCTTTTATCTTAGAGAAATCATACGGATGTGAGTCTTTTTTGAAGGACTCTAAATTTGTTTCATTTTCTGGGAAACTTGGGAGGATCAGACTTTCCCCCCCAAAAGGGAAAAAAGTCTTATCTTCACAGAAAAGGGAAGAGATTACTTCCCCTTTTGGATAGGGTGCCATATGACACTCTCTTATAGGAGAAAGATAGGGGATCTTTATCTTGGGATCCCCCAAAGCTGGCAGAGAGTCCTTTTTGTTAAGGATTCTCTGTCACATGACGGTCAGATATTGGTTGCCATCTGGGAAAGGACTGGCCTTGGTCAGTCCGCAAATTAAAGAGGTTAGACCATAGGTCTCACCCACGGTCTAAGTAATGTCCAGAGCTTATTTGGCCTACGGACTAGGGTCTGACCTTAGTCAATCCACGGATCAATAAAGGGTGGGACAATGGGTCCAACCCTTGGTTTGGGTTAAGTCCACGGCCTTTTATGGTCACGAACTGGGCTAGTCATTGACTGGCATGCGAATGGACTCATGGAGTCTGTCTGCAAGCTTGAATGAGGGTATGTCCGTGAGAGCAAACCTTAACCACGTGTCAATCCCCTAAGGATTGACATACAAGGGTGTCCATGGGGCATTATTGCCCTGCTGCCAGCATTTAATGTTAGGCGGGCTGGCGGTGTGCCAGTCCTTGGTCAGCTAGTGCGCGTGCCTTTGGCATGCGCGAAGCTTAACCACCCATTCAATGAGTGGTGATCTTGTGTAGGCAGGTGCACTATGCACCCGCCTTATGGGTGATGAGATTTTACTGCCCACAAATGCCCCTCAGGATCTGAACGGCTGAGAATGGTTCAGCCATTCAGGTCCTGCCATATGACAGTGAGCATGGGGAGACTTATTGTCTCTCGACTATATGGGCTGTACCTTAGCGGACATCCCACTACACCGTAGTGGGTTTCGAGAAACCCTTATGGTTTCGAGGAGTCCTCATAATGAGGGACTCTAATAGCCAATGCAAAAGTGGATAGGGAAATTCCCTGCCATCTGGGCCGTCCATTTCAAAGAAATGGATGACCTAAATCCAACGAAGGGTCTTACATATAAAGGACCCTTAGCATTGGACTTTGTTATGGAGAATATCCCAAATATAACAGTATGGCTCTTTGATAAGTTGCTATGACATTTTTGAGTCCGAATGACATGACTTTGTAACAGAACACTCCCTTAGGGTGCGGAAGGTTGTAAACTCTTCATCTTCCGGGGCCATCTTGATTTGGTTATAACCGGAATATCCATCTATGAATGATAAAGTTTCAAAGCTGATTGTGGCATCGATCATCATTTCTGTGATGGGCAAAGGAAGTCATCCTTAGGGCGGACTTCATTCAAATCTCGGAAGTTTATACAAACTCGGATCTGTCCGTTCTTCTTCTTTACGAGAACAACGTTGGCAAACCAAGTAGGATATTGAACCTCTCTTATGAACCCGACTTTGAGGAGTTTATCTATCTCGACTTCAATTTGAGTGACCAGTTCTGGGGAAGCTTGTCTTTGTGTCTGCTTGATTGGCCCGACATCTTCTCGAGTTATGAAATGTTGGATTGTAATTTTTGGATCTAACCCAGACATTTCTGTATAGTTCTAGGCAAAGACATCCTTGTACTCTTTTAGGAGACAAAGATATTCCTTTTTTTCTGTTTGAGAGATGGAAGCACTGATGAATGTTGGCATTGATTCTTGTTCTGAACTGAGGTTAGCTTCAATAAGATCATCAACTGTTGCTTGACCTCTTGCTTCAAATTCTGGAGGAGCCGGACGGACTTCCGTTTCTTCCGGTGGTTCTTCCATGATCATTTCTTCTCCTGAAGAGGAGTCTTCATCTGCCGTAATATTATTAACAGTCCATACTAGATCTTCATTTTGTGAAGGATCAGGATTTCCTAACTCAGATTTTCTCAAGTTAGAGCCAACCTTTTTATCGGTTGGCCTAATTTCATGCTCAGTCTGCTCTTTTTCTTCAGTATTAAATTCATGTTTATCAAGCATTTTCTTGATTGCTGGATTATACATAAGCTTCCTTTGACAAAGATTCATTCTTCTGTCTCTTCTGTTGTTTCGGGGGGTGGCTTTGCCTGTTTACCCTATGGAATAAAAAACAATGGGCTTTTCCCATGTTCCTCTGGATGAGATAATGTTACTGGAAATGATTTCTATTGTTGGCCATTTTTGCCTTGCACTGAGACTGACCTTAGCCAAACTATCAATCATACCTTGATGTGTCGCTTCAACTCATGGGGATGCCTGTCAGAATTCTGCTTCTCCTTTGAAGCCATTCCATAGAGATTTCTTTTGACATAGGCTCCTCCTTGAATATGACCATATTTACGGTCTGGTTGTGATTCCTCTCAAATACAAAGATTGGGGAATAATACCCAATTCCTGGCGTATCTGTATCAACATAGTTACCAGTATTCAGGGCATTATGTTGCTTTATTTTGAGCAAGGTTTCGTAAGCCCGTAGGAGAGTTCCTTTGACTTGCTCTCCTTCTTCGGGATCAAACCATTGGCCTTTGAGGAACTTGGTAGTTGTTTTACCAAAACTTATTTTCTTTCTGTAAGGATTGACAACCCTGCTCTTTTCATTGGTCCATGAGGATTTATCTTGTCATATGTACCTAGGGAATTGAAAAGCATCGGCTTCTGTCCTCTTTTCTTGATCGGGACAATAAGACCGGAGGTAGTTTCTACCATTGTACAATCCATCTTCCTTAAAGGGATTAGATGATCACCTTTCAGAGCTTGAAGAGGGTCAACTTGTTTAACCTCGCAAATCTGGAGGGGTTAGCCGATTCGTCCTTCTCAAGTTTCTGGGGAGATTCGACCAAAGCTAGGATCGGTTGTCCTTTTCTTTGAGACTTTGGGGTATATTTGAACATCTTTTTCAGAACTGCAGTTTGGGTAGGTCCATGATTACATTTTAGGTAACTTTCAACCTTTTGCCCCTTGGGCTTTTGTTGAATGCTTCTTTGGGCACTTTTGACATTGAGACATGCATCTGCGTAATATGCCTCTACATCATTAAACAGATCATCATCAACATCGATCATTGCTTGCCTGTTTCCTTGTGAGTATTTGAGGCATTGGTGATAGGTGGATGACACAATTAGATGGTTATACATCCATTGACGTCCCAACAAGGCGTTATACGATGTATCAACATTGATCACCAGAAACGTTATAGTTTCGGCAATATCTCCAGACTTGATTTTGAAATTGATCATGCCCATGAGCTTTTACTCATTTTGATTGAAACCTTGGATGATCAGGTTACTTTCATGATGCCGACTTATTTGTACGCCAAGCTTGGACATCATTCTTTTTGGGAGGATGTTGACGGTCGAATCTCTATTAATCATTACTCTGGAAATGCTAGTTTCATTAATTAGACCTGTGATAAACAGTGACCGATTATGTTGGAAAGTCTCAGCTCACATGTCTTCGTCATCAAAAGTGATTGTGAAGAGTCAGGAAGTCCCTGTTTCAGGAGGCTGTGACGGCTGACTTGTGACTTTTTTGAAAAAATCCCCCGGATTAGAAAGGGCATATATGAGAGATCTTCTTAATTTCGAAAACATCTTGAGAGCATCAACACTTAGCATGGAAGGATTTTCTTTAGATGGGTCAGAATATCGTACTTGACCCTCTCATTACCGGGAGCTGTTTGGGCTGGGGCCGGTTGAGCTCTAGTCTGATTTTCATGTTGGACTGGTACAAACTTCTGTTATAGCTTTCTTCCTGACTGGAGGTTGAGTTGATAGACTTTGGCAATCGTCTGATCTATCGTTTCAGACAACTCTTCTTCCAGGAGTTGGACAATGTTCACGGAACTGAAATCCAGCTTTCTTTTCTTGCTTTGAAAGGGTGACCGACTTCTTTTTTCATATTGCCTTGCTGAACTTCCAAGCTAGGCTGAAATTTGTTCAAACGCCAGGAAACTGTCAGTTGGCCCTGAGTTTAGGATTGCTTCTTCTGTTGGAGGGGTCCTTGTTCAAACCGACTGCAGCTAGTGAATCTTGATTCTCGGGTTGAGTTAAGATTTGCACTAATTGTCATATCTGATGATGGTTTTGATTTAGGGCCTCAGGTGTATCTGGTCTCTCTTGAGGGGAATCAAATTGTACTTGTTCATCATCTGCCTCTCGTTCTCCTCCAGATAAAAATCCTTTAGAAAGATATGAAAGTCCTGTATGTGTCCGTCTTGGTGTAGATGGATTCCTTTCTGGGAGTTCAATATCTTCAAATTGATCTAGCCAATCTTGAAATGCTCGGTGTCTTTCTGGACTGCAGGTTACCATTTGTTTTAACATATTCAACCATGGAATGGTCTTCATTTGGGACCGCATTGATGACATAACAAGAGAAGGTATTGGATTCATCTCACGAGTCTGTTGACTGGAGGCTATCATAGTCACAGTCGGAGTAGAAGCTCGGAGGGATGAAGTCCATCCAAGTGATTTCCATTAATGACATTTTTGTTCCAAAAGAGTATCTTGGGTAGGACCATATTTCTTGGCTTTTCTTACTCTTTCCTTTTTTTTTTCAGCCTTAGTTATGCTCTTCCCTTCTTTTCTTTGGGCTTGAGCTTGTCTTGTAGCCTGAGCTTGCTTTTTAGCATCGGCATTTTAGGTCAATTGTTTTTTCTTCTTGACTCCTTTGCTTTCAAAGAGAGTCCAATCTTCTTCATTTGACAGGTTGTCACCAGAAAGGTTGCCACTTGAAGATGCTTCATCTTTTTCAAATAGTTATGAAACCACCACCGTATTGGATGTAACTACCTGTTGGAGATCCTGACCAATAACAATCTCTTTATTGTCTAAAAGTCTTTAAATGATGTCTATCAGTACAAAGCAGTCATTTATTTTGTGACTGATTATACGATGATAAGGACAATATTTAAGATCATCTTTCATCCCGATCTCTTGAGGTCTCCTACTTTTCGGAAGAGTGATGAGTTCATTGGCGAGAAGGTTTTCAAATAGATCTTCGACAACGTATTCAGAAAATGAATATGTTTTAATCATTCTTTCTTCAGTGGTGATTTTCTTTGGTGGGTCGTGCTTATCTTGTCATTGTGGCCTTCTAGCTCCATCTTGAGCTGGTTTAGTACCAAATTTAACTAGTGCTTTACCATTATTTGATCGATCGGTTGGTCTACCTGCACTTGGTGCTGGTTGCATAGTTTTTTTAGTTTCAACTACCGCGGTAGTTGAGGATTCAAGACGATCAGTGCCTCTACATCGCCTTCTTTTTCGTATGTGGCTCTCCATGTCGTGTGCTTTTGTGCATAGATCTTGGAAACCAACAAAAGTTTGGGCCATTAGGGTAGTCGACAGATCATGCCTGAAGTTATTGAAGCACATCCGGATAAGTTCTAATTGAGTGAACTTCTAAGGACAGGAGAAGGTCAAAGCTCTCTACGGGGCAATGAACTCTGTTACGGACTCATTGTCTCTCTGTCTGATTTCAATCAATTCTGGAACACCTACTCTTCTTTGAATGTTGTAGAATTGCTTGCTAAATTCATTCACTATTGTACCCTAATCCGGTATTGACACCTCAGGGAGGTTGGCATACCATGTGAAAGTAGCACCCTCTAAGGATTGCATGAAGAGTTGGAGGCAAAGAGCTTCGTTCTTGGACATCAATCCACATCTTGAGAGGAAATAAGGCAAATGTTGTCTCAGATCTCCGGTACCATCAAACATTTTGAATCTTCGTTGAACAAAGCCTGACGGGAATGGAACCACATCCGCGATAGTTAGATAGGGTTTTACGATCATCCGAACATCTTCCTTTTCTTTGGTCTGCCGCATTTGATTGCGAAAGGTCTCTTCGATTGTAGCCAGAAGAGACGGTGATACCCCTCCTATGAGGGTGGCCTGATTTGGAATGAGACCTGTTCCGGGTGCCATTGGATGACTTGGAGGTGTAGGGGCTGCGCCTTGATTGTTGCTATCTCCTTGGTACGAGAAACGGGGTCCTGGTGTCGATGCAGATTTGAGAGCAGACAATTGAATAGCCAACTCACATATTTGAGACATCATAGCCGTGATTTCATCATCTTTGTACCGGAGTTGAACTTGTAAGCCCGCAGTTTGATCATCTGATGGTGGAGGTGCCGAAGTTGAAGGGTTATTTCCTTGACTTCCGTTTTCGTCTAAATTTGCCATCATAACCGATACCGATCGTTCTGACGTTGGTCCTTGTGGTATGAATAGATTTGGAAACTCTTCTTCAGTGAAGTAAGTGCCGGACATCCCGTATAGAGGGTTAGGTGCATTGAAAACTATTTGAGGTATTTCTGATACTACCTCCGACATTGCTGACTGAACCACCAGTTCGTCAGAGTCATAATCCTCGATTGGAGGAATTCTTCCCAATTCTCTTAGAGAGGTTATTGAGGTTGCTTCTCGCTCTGATCCATCTTGGGATTCACTGATGTCAGGTTCTGGAACTGACTGAGTTGGGTCATGGGCTATTTCTTTGCCTTTGGCCCTATTTCGACGGTTTCTCCTCTTTCTCGGAATCGTTTGACCAGGAGGTATTGTTTCAACAGCTCTAAAAGATTCTACCTCGTCCAAAGCAGCTAAAATGGAAGTAGCTGAGTTCTGAGAGCATTGCCTTTCCGAGAGATTTTGCTCGAGCGTTGTACCGGTTCCTTGGAACAACGGTGTTGTAAACTGCTTTGGATTGGGGTTGCTCCTTGTACCAACCACATTTACGGACACCCTTTCGTAATAGGGTTATGACGTTCTGGTTCTTGGTTCCTCCCGAACACGATGAGTAGGAGGTGGCTTTTGCTTTTTAGACCTTCTTGGGTTTGACCGGTAATTGTATGCCCTCTTTGGCGGAGCCGAAGGGTATTTCCAGTTTCTGAGTTGGAGGATCTTCTCAAGAGTTTTCTTCCTTGACACTTCAAAGAGGGAAGAACTTATATTCAACACTTTAACCCGAGGGTTCTACGGTGCTCTGGTTCTTCTTTCTGGTTCTGCATTTGTTCAGCACCAGAATGGGTTGACATCTCCAGACCGAGGCCGTTGATGTTGATGACGAACAGTTGCCGTCATTGCTGCGAAGGTCGCCGGATTAACGCCTCTGAATGCATTTGGACCTAGCCTGAACAATAAGTTCCTGTCTGCTTGGGTCGAGTCTATGTTAGCTCTTGCGTTAACAGCCTGATGAATTTGATCACGACTTTTAATGCCCCTTGTGTAGTTTGAAGAAACTTACAAGTTTGTATTTTCCTTTCTTGATCTAATGACATCATTGATAATATCATCAGGTGTTAAGTGCTGTCCTAGGGGGACCCTGTTTTTTGTTGGCCTTCAACTGCCAACTCTTCTCTTTCTTAGAAACAGAACTATCTGTGGATGATGTTGCATCTATCCACATGTCACTCCTTCTCTTAAAAGGGACTTGCTCGTAGACTCTTCTATCTACGGATTCAGGTTTGCTTCTAGACCTGTCTGCGAAGTTGCTTGCAACTCTGCCCACAGGATAAACCTGGGTTGTACCCTTAGGTCTAGCTGGGCTTTGGGTTTGTGGACCATGATTGGTGTGCATGGATGGGCATTGCCCTTTGCCCACGAAGTGACCTTGGCCACTTCTTCTGTCCGCAAGATTAGCTTGCAGACCAGTCTTCTGATCTGGGCCTCTAGTCCACGGATTAGTTCCCTGAACTCGGTTGTTTTTAACCAATTTTGCTGGGGAAATTTCTGTAAAATCCTTTCAGCTAGTGGCCTTGTTCTTTCGCCCTGAGATAATTTGGGCAGCATCTCCCTTCTATTGATAAACTTTTGAAAGGTGGATCCCAACAACCAACTTGGGCTGGGGGATCTCAACAGTTTGTTTAGGATTGACCCATAGGGTTTTTCCTGTTTAGACCTTGACTGAATCATGGTTTGGGCTCGAAACGAGCTTGCTCTATTAGTTGACCCCGAAGGGTTAACAAATTTGGAATCCCTTTTCAGGGTTTTCGGTGACATAGGTCTACCTTTTGGGTTGACCTGTTGCGAAGTAGCTGAACCACTTTGCCTTGTGTGCATCCGGTTGGGTGTAACCTCCTTGGAATCCGTGGACAGAGATGTCTATGGATGGGCTCTTGTTTTCTAAGGTACCCGCGGACTGGCTGGCATCTTCTGGGACACCCTGTGGGTTGACAATCTGTTGTGGGCGCGTAACCTGATGTGGGCGGGTTGCTTGCCTTTGATTTAGACGGACAAACTGTCTTTCCACCCCTGAGTTGACGGAGTGGATCTTGCTTCTACTGCGAACTGGAGCGTCTTCAACAGAGGCCTGGTCTGGTGACCGCGGCCTCTTTGCAGAGGTCTGACTAGTTGGCTGGACTTGCCTGGCTGGATATGCTGTTCTCTCGGCCCAGGTGAGTGGATGAGTCACCGGGATCCGAATCGGAGGTACATACACCCGCCGATTGATGGTCAGGACGTAGGCCCGACGAACGCAGACGGTCTTGATGATCCTGGTCAGAAACAATAAAAAAAGAGGAAAGAATTACTCATCTTCTCATTTTTTTGTTCTTATTTTTTATCCTTCTTCAAAGATGAGAAGAGAAGAAAGTCCCACCTGGCGTGCCATTAATTTATACACGCAAATTTTAGGTGGTCTTTTTTATGATTGACCTCTTGAACCTTGCAGTTAGATTGCCTCCATTGTTGTATGAAGTTTATTGTTTTGTGTGAAGAGATTATCCTTCCAATCTGAGTAAACCCAGACTGTTAATTACCTTCCCGATTTATGGAAGAACCTCTGATTAAGAAGAAGAATAAAAGAAAAACATAATATTTGAATAAAGTTTTGTATTTATTCAATGAGGTTGCCCAGATCCTATGTAGGCGTTACAGAATACTTCATAGAGGTCTTTGCATCAAAAGAAAGAAAAGAAAGAGAGGTTGCCATATTGGGGGTTCACCTGGTATTTTTCATTTGTGGGAAATCCTTCTTCTTTCTTTTTGGTTGCTGTTACTTTTCTGTCTTTTCTTCTTGTACATGCTTTAGTATATTTTTGCATTCTGCAGTTTCTTGTGAGAAACTCCATCTTTTATATCTTTTAGAGAATCCTTTTTGTACTCCCCTTTGACTTCCTCTTTTTTAGGAAATCAGAAGAGGTCAACTCTCTGTAGAGAGGGTCATCTGTCCAAAACAGTTGGTTTATCTTATTTTAGAGAAATCATACAGATGAGTCCTATTTCAAAGACTCCAAATTGGTTTCCTTTTCTGAGAAATCTAGGAGGATCAGACTTTCCTCCCAAAAAGGGGAAATAGTTTTATCTTCCCAGAAAATGAAAGAGATTACTTTCCCTTTCGGATAGAGTGTCATATGACACTCTCTTATAGGAGAAAGAGAGTGGATCTCTATCTTGGGATCCCCCAAAGCTTGCAAAGAGTCCTTTTTGTGAAGGATTCCCTGTCACATGGCAGTCAGATATTAACTGCCATTTGGGAAAGAACTGACCTTGGTTAGTCCGCAACTTAAAGATGTGAGACCTCTAAGTCATGTCCAAAACTTATTTGGGTTGCAGACTAGGGTCTGACCTTAGTCAGTCCGCGAATTAATATAGGGTGAGTGTTAGACATTATTCCCTGAAAAGTCATTTAAATTGTAAGATTCTTATTGATTAGATTAATAAAGACATCTTCTTCATCTATTGTGAATTCATTATGGATAATTGACTATGATCATGAGATGATTTAAACGATATGAGATATCGAACAAGGTCCCTAGGATATATTGTAGGAAAACTATGTGATTAGATTATCACAGGCAGATATAGCTTTCCAGTTCCTTATAACTTACATAGTCACAATTATGGGTGAAGTTGGGCACGTTACTTATATGGCTGTCACAATGCTAAGATGTTCTCAATGGTTGAGATGTAGTTTTATCTCAAACTATTGTAGTGGAAACTACACATCAACATATGGGTGCTTAAATGTATACTGACTGATTGCATGCAATGAGAGACCTCTTGTATAAACATACTATCAGATAGATGGTCTCTCATTCACATTGAACAGTTTTGATGATCCTTAGATCTGATGAGTTCATTTATAACTGAGCAGTAATCTGACTATTTTGATTGCACCTAAGTACTCTCTACCTGAGGGACTAATACGGTGACAATTGGATATTCTGAAAGTTGTTCGACTCACGATGAATTTCAAACAAGAAATCCATGCTCATTAAATTGAGAGATTATCCAAGTTCCGAGTAAGACAGATTATCCAAGTTCCGGGTAAGATAGTCGATTAAGCTTAAATCCTACGCAGGTGATTTTGAAATCAAATAAGTTTGAAATATATTTTTAATAAACTATATTATACTTAATAATAGTTTTTCTCAAAATGATTTACATGAGAAATAGTTTCTCATGACTTAATCCAATATCTTGGAAGCCCGGATGATGTACAATGGGTTATGAGTTAAGAGAGTAAATTAATCTCGAAGGCCCATTAGGGATAATGTTATTGGAATGATCAATCGAATTAAAAAGTTCATGTAGCAGGATTCTTTATTGGTTAATGTTCTTACACTAGGATTCAATTGCAACATGGATATTTCACGTCACTTACAATTCCGATGTTATTCCTATTTAAGGGTTAATGGGATAACATCGGGTAAGCCAGGGTTAGAATGTCGTAGAGCAATCTGTGGAGATGCTCATAAAAGAAATACAAGCTCAAATAATAGATTAAATGTTAATCTATAATTTAATTGATTAAATGTTAATCTTTAATAAATAGATTAAATGTTAATTTATGGTTTAGATTAAATGTTAATCTAAATTAAAAGATAATAATAATAATTATTTAATTAATCCAATATAAGGGGATATGAGTTTGACCCATATACATAAAAGCCCTTTATAATGGACCTTATTGGTGGGCCCAAGCCCATGGGATAGGCTCCCTAGGGTGGGCGCCCACTTCTAGTTCCCTAATGGTTAGGGAGTTGGTTAGTAGATAATTATTACTTAATTAATGGGATTAGATGCCTTACTTGGAAGACAAGAAATAAACAGATAAGGATTATCCTTATCAAGCTTGGAGCTCAAGACTCCCTTTACCTCGCGCCCACTCCTAGCTCACGCCCACCCCTTGGGGGTTTTCTAATTTGGTTAGAATCCGTAGATTATAGGGAGTTTGTTACGTCCCATTAATTAAGGAATCCTTTTAGGAAAATGAATCCTAAATTAGAAAGTTTGTTATAACTAATTAGTTATTGATAAACATGAAGTTTAATTAATCATAAGAGTTATCATTATTTAGTAACTCTTAGGGATAACTATCATTTTTAGATAATGATAGGGATAACTATCAAGTTGTAGATAAGAACCACATCTATAACTACAAAGCCAAACCGTGTGGGGAAGGGGTTGAATAATTATTTTTCAAGAAATTTCGTGTGAGCCAAGGGAGAGGATTCCAAGGATTTTCGTGAGCTTCTAAGGGGAGCCCAAGAGATTTTCAAGGTTAGGGTTTTGAACCCTAAGGCATTTTGTAAGTTAGAAAGTCTACTCCATCATCTTGTTCATCTCTTTCTTCTTCAAAGGCCAAGAATAGATTTGAAAGCTTCGCATGGATAGCGAAGAGAGAGAATCGTGCTTCGAGTATTTCTTCGAGAAATCTCTACAAAGAGTTCTGACGATTCATCGTGTTTTGTGCTTCACCGGTGAACATCATTCACTGAGGTAATTTACTAAACATATAGTTAATATTATTTGTTTCTATGGTGTAAATATCTTCGGGATCCAGCTTTCCGCATAATTTTTTATCCGGATTCTCTTCTGTGGGACCATGGGTCCAACCCTTGGTCTGGGTTAGGTCCATGGCCTTTTATGGTCACAGACTGGGCTAGTCATTGATTGCCCCACGGATGGACTCATGGAGTCTGTTTACAAGCTTGAATGAGGGTCTGTCCGCAAGGGCAAACCTAAACCACGTGTCAGTCCCCTAAGGATTGAGACACAGGGGTGTCCACGTGGCATTATTGCCCTGCTCCCAGCATTTAATGCTAGGTGGGCTGGCGGTGTGCCAGCCCTTGGCCAGTTGGTGCGTGTGCCTTTGGCATGCGTGAAGCTTAACCGCCCATTCAATGGGTGGTGATCCTGTGTAGGCAGGTGCACCATGCACCCGCCTTATGGGTGGTGAGATTTCACTGCCCACAATGTTCTTGGCTTTCACTAAAAGGCACACTCCTTTTCAACTCATTTGAGAGAAGAATAGTAGTTCATCCTCCAAACTAATACTATCATTTCCATAGAGCAACGTTGTAATGAGGTGCTCAAACGAAAGAGGTATGGAAGATAATAGGAGTATGGGTTTGTCCTCATCCTCTAAGTTCACATCAATGCTCATTAATTGAGCAACAATCTTATTAAATTCACTAAAATAATCAGAAATTTTCATACCTTCTATCATTTGAAGAGTATACAATCGTTGCTTAGGATATAATCAGTTAGTGAGTGATTCGTCATGTGAAGGCTCTCTAACTTTCAACAAAGTCCTGATTCTGAAACTTCATTAATAATGATGTATAACACCTCATCCGCCAAGCATAACGGATTAGACTCATAGCCTTCTAATCAAAATCTTCCCAATCTTTATCTTTCAGATTTTCAGGTTTGATAGACTTTCCTTTCAAAGCCTTGTGCAAACCTTGCTGAATTAATAGATCACGAACCTTGATCTATCATAACCCGAAGTTGTTTCTTCCATAATTTTCACTTCAAATCTTGAACCCGAAATCTTTGTCACCATCTTAAACTAAAAACTCTGATACCAATTGTTGTGCAGAAACGTGATAATTGGATCGACGACAATGCAAATCAATCACGAGAAATAAAATAGAAAAAGATAGCTTACCACCAAAAGACAAGATATACATGGTTCACCAACCAATGACTATATTTTATGATCAAATCCAATTCGAAAAACCTTCACTAATAATGGAGATTACAAAAGAGGAGCAACTAAGAAGACAACCCAAAAGCTTAACCAAAGCACATACAAACCTTTTTAGTTTCATTGGGCATTCCATTCTGACTTCCAATCCAATATGAAACTCCCCTCATCACTCCTCCATTGTAGCCTCCTTACAACATAGGGCATGTTGACAACGACGAGAGCAAGTGGCTTGTTTACTACCAATGTCAAGTTCTAGCTTTCGAGTTATTGGTTTGGATCCCGACAAAAGGACAAGGTCAGGTTAGGCTTAATGGCGGGTGGGATTGATAGCAAGATCTGGTCAATCTAGTAGGGGCAATCGATTCTCTACCACACAACATTGAGTTGCTTGGTGGCAGTCAATCTTGTTCTCTCTCTTTTCAATCTAAGCCAAGATCCGGAACCGAGACCATTTCAAAGCTTTCCTCTTGATCCCAAGTCCTAACTAAGTAACACAGCTTCCCGCTTAACAAGCAAGGTGCTTCCTTCGTTCTACGAACGTATTTGTCTAAAAAAACATTAAAGGGGCAGTTAAAATTTATTTATTTCTCTTTTCTAGCCCTTGTAACGCTTTGTTCCCTCTTAACTAAATAAATATTTCTCTTTTTTGGCCCTCATCCTTATTTCTCACTTTTCTAGTCCTTTTAACCCTTCTTTCCCGCTTAACTAATAAATATTTCTTTCTCTTTTTTGGCCCTCATCTCACAGGTTGACACATGTCCATTTTCTCACCCCTTAACTATGGTTAAGATTCACTAACCTTAGGGTTCAACCATGTAACCTTGGTTTTTAGAAAAAAAACATGAAAAGAAATTTAACCACAAGAATTAAAAAAAATTAACAAGGATTAAAAGGGCAATTAAAGGGGCTTTGTGAGTGAGGCCAAATGATTTTGGTATGGCGAAGGCCTGACCAAATCCGTTCCCTCATGAGAGGCATACTTAGACAACCCTCATGAGAGGCATACCTCGCAATATGAGTTAGAGATGCAAGTTAGGGTTTATAAAAATGAAAATAAAAATTATTATTTCAAAATCTAAACTTTTTCTTTTTTACTAAGATGGATTGTTTTGAGACAAGGTCTCAACTGGTCATAGAAGCTCTACTCTATCCCAACTGGAATTTTAGATAAATTCGGAGACAATCCTAATTGCAGGGGCATCCTAATTGTGTTGAGCATGTGGCCCAAGTTTTCGAAGAGTCAATTGATTGGTTATTGTAGGATTTGTGTACTTAGTGCGGAATTGGCATGTTGCACGAATCTGTGACTTTTAGGACTCTGATTTAGGTGTATATGTATGTGATTATAGGTCTAGGGTTTCAGGAGTGGATGAATAGAAAGTGATTAGCACTCTAGAGGGGTGCACAGGGTCTCTGGGCTTGGGTTGAGAATTAATCTGAGATGAGGAGTGCTCTTGTATTGGTTTCTCAAGGTTTCTCGAGTGAAGGAGTAATCAGATCTTGGCTCGTGGACTTAGGCATGGTTATTTGCCGAACCATGTATATCTTTTGTTCTTTTTTTGTGTGTTTGCTTACTTTTCCTTCAGATCGGTTCTATTGATCGGTTCCACCAAGGGTTTTTTTTATCTCCACAGGTAAGAAATTTGGTTTAACTTCGACTCCCAACAACTGGTATTAGAGCACTAGGGATATATTTCAATTGCGTTGAAAAATTCTGGGCAACTTTCTATGGAGAAGTTTGACATAAAAAAGAGCTTCAATCTATGACAAAGGAGAGTGAAGGACATCTTAGTTCAACATGGTCTAAAAAGAGCATTGAAGGAGGAATCCAGTAAGCCAAAAAATATGTCTAAAATAGATTGAGAAGACATTGAGGCGAAGGCAGTCAGCACAATACCTCTCTGTCTTGCGGATAACGTGACATTCAGTGTTATGGATGAGGAATTAACACCAAAACTCTAGCAAAAGTTGAAAAAAAATCTACATCAGAATGAGCTTGACCAACAGGTTATATTTGAAGAGACAGTTACATGCTTTGAGGATGGCGGATAATGCAGATCTCATGGAACACATGAATGTATTCAACCAAATCGTGAATCAACTGCATAAAGTTGATTTAAAGGTGGATGAAGAAGATCAAACCTTGATGCTTCTTACCTCACTTCTGGATTCATAGGAGCATTTGGTGACAACGCTCCTATATAGCAAGGATACATTGCGGTTGGAGAAGGTCACGACGGCGCTACTTTCTAACGAGATTAGGAGAAAGCCAAATCATGGAGGGAATCGAAATCATGCTTTGTTTGCTCGAGGAAGATTGAGAGACTTGGAGAGAGAATCTGGATACGGCAGAGTAAGATCCAAATCCAAAGGAAAATGCAAGGTTCAACGCTATCATTGTAAGGAATTAGGACACTTTAAAAGGGAGTGTCCACTATATGCTGAAGGGAAGAATGATTCTTATAGAGGGGATTCATCCGCGACAATAACACATGACGAAAGTGAATACATTGGAGATTCTCTCACAGTCTTAATAGGTATGATCAATTCTTCTAGTGAGTAGTTATTAGATTCAAGGGCTTCGATTCATATTTGCTTAAATATGAATCTCTTTGATACTTTCCAATAAAGAAAGGCAGGATAAGTGTCATTGGGTGATGGATCCAAGTGTGAAGTCACGGGATTTGGAACAGTAAAGATAAAGATGTTTGATCGAGTGGTTTAGACTTTGGGAGAGGTAGCTTATGTCCCTAATTTGTAAAGAAATCTAATTTCTCTAAGCCAATTGGACTCCAAGGGCTGTAGCTACAGAGTGGGAGGTAACATTTTCAAAATTAAGCGGGGATGTTTGGTTTTGATAAGGGGAAGAAGTATGATAATTTGTACCTCCTGGATGGGAATACAGTTGTAGGTAGAGTGTCTACGAGGTCTTTAGGAAACCGGAAATGAGATGTTGTATAGAGGGTAGGAAGCTTACCTAGGGTCTATTTTGCAGTTGGTGTAAAAACAATTATTCTGGTGGATTTTTGAAAGGAATGAAATGGTGAGGTGCCTTCGATGGAGATGTCAATTTTATGTCATCGTTCAGGGTTCTTCTAGATGGGAGGACGGTTTCTAGGCTACACATGTGCATTTGGCCATGTTTGATCGAATCAGGTGGATGACGTTCCAGTGTGATTCAAGGGTGTGTGTAGTTGGTAGATTTTAAGGGCAAATTCTTATTTAGGGTATTTGCAAACAGGGTTATAGAATAATGAGAGAGATTTTCTTTTGAGGTGGATGTGCATCCTGAACATTGGTGATGCGGCGTTCTGTCTTGGAGATTTGCTCGGCGATTAGCAAGTTGGTTCTCTCGGTTTTGTTCGCGACATTTGGTCTAAGGTGGAGGATATTGTGGCATGGATCGAAGTTTTCGCCAAGGTGGAGATTGTTGAGCATGTGGCTCAAATTTCTGAAGAGTCGGTCAACCGGACCCAAGGTTGGTCGGTTATCACGGGATTTGCGTATTGAGTGCGGAATTGACATGTTGCGCGAATTTGTGACTTCCTATTCTTCTAGGATTCTAATTTAAGCTTAGAACATTTCAGGATTGATGAATAGAACGTAATTTTCACTCTAGGTCTTGGAGAAAGGTTTGAGGGGAAGGAGATAGGGATTCTTCTTTGGGTTCTTTGAGAAGGTGAGTTGAGAAGGGTGTACAAGGGTCTCTGGTCTTGGGGTTGAGAGGAGAGAGTGCTCTTGTACTAGTTTCTCAAATGAAAATTAATCGGATCATGGCCCGTAGACTTAGGCAAGGTTATTTGTTGAACCACTTATAGCTTGTGTTCTTTGTTTTTTCTTTGTGTGTGCTTATTTACTTTTCCGTCAAATCAGTTCAATTGATCCCTTCCACCAAGGGTTTTTTTCTTTGCGAGTAAGAAAGTTGGTTTTAACTTTCACTCCCAACAAATAATACCCTAATAATTAAGGCACAATGTTCCCCCTACTTAGGACGCCAAACACAGTGGTCTGGGAGGAACTGTGTACCACCCAAATAACTTTGTTCAAAATTTTTGAGAATGCTAGACAGACTTTCTGGCAAGCAAGCAGGCTAGCCCCATTTGTGCAAAATAGCTAGGTGAATATGACAACTTACTTATGGGTTGTACCTATATTTTTCCATAAATGGGGTGAGTCCCCTCTGGGAGAGTGACTAACATTCCTCCAAGATTTTATTTTGTTATGGATTCCCTAGACGTAACAAAGGGAGTCAGAGGAATTTGACGATGACGAAAAGGTAAGGCTGTCAATTCGACTGTCTTATCTATCTCCTGATTTTTGTGGTAGATTAGGTAACTATAAACAAATTAAACCTTGTTTTGCTAAAATATCTTAGTTTGGGTGGACTTTTCCAATAATTATAATCTAATTATTGAAATTGCCAACTTTGATCATCACCATAAGTAAATTCTATTTTAGAATATGTTCTAAGAGAATTATATATAACAAACAAGGTAGAAAGCATGCGTAAGAAACAAGCTATTAGAAATCTTTATCAGGAATATAACATAAAATTTGATACCCCTAATATAACGTCATGTGAAAAATGTTGTTGCGACAAGTTAAAAAAAAAAACAATGAAGATTAAAGAAGAAATTGGACAAATTATCAATGTAAAATTAAATCAGTTAGATTGGTATTTGTAAGAACCAGGAGATAAATCTACGAAATTTGATATATTGGCTTGATGAAAATGTAATTTAACAAATTATTCAATTTTATCAATGATGGCCTGAAACATTTTAGTGATTCTAGTTTCAATAGTTGCTTCTGAGTTTGCATTAGCACCGGAGGAAATGTACTTATCAGTTTATAAGTTGTTAAAAATTGGATACTATAGAAGCTTTAGTTTGTTGCGAAAATTAGGTTTATTAGAAGATAGTAATTCATTAGATATGATAAAAGATATATTAAAAGACAATTTAGATAGTTAAATATAAGGCAATAGTTTTTTTTTTGAAGAAATTAATTAGAAAAGAATAATAGTTACATTATATATATTTTACTTATGATTTTTTTTTGCTCTACGTGATTGTCACCAACAAAACTTTGGTATACTGCTCTTTGCATTGTATTGTCGATCCGAAGCCTGAATAAAGGATAAGGGTTACACGTCAAGTTGACAATTAGTATGGAAAAAATCCACTAAATTATATGATTTAAAATTTTCTTTTGCTTCTCTTTTGGTCCTAGCCTTGTCCTGACCCTTGAGGTTAGGGTTGGGTCTAGCTAGTTAAGGTCCTCCTATGGGTAGGGCCACTTTTATAAATGAGGGACGGGCATGGTAAGACCTAAGCCTTGTCCTTTGACAGCCTACGAAAAAGGCTGTTTTAACTAATTTAGTGACACTTTTTGCTTTTAATTTTTTTTTGAAATGATAGACAGTTGTGTTGCATTACATTTTTAAACTTTAAACAAATCGTGATCATCAATTATAACATTAATCTAACCCAATAATCTCACAAATACATTTATCTTTAAAGGCTTTAATTTCCTATTTTTATATGTAACTTTTATTCCACTCCCAACTCTCAAGTGAGTTTCACATATATACAAATAATTTTTTCTAAATTCCTTCTCTTTTCCTTAATCGAATTTCAAGTTATCAAAGAAAATTTCAATCCCCAAGAAGTTAGGAATCCTATTGCTTGTTTCTTTTGTCTTGAAACTTGTACTTATTTTAATAGAAAGTGTAATAGGAATCTTTTACATTTTTTGAACGGGCAAGGACAAGATAATCTAAAACTACTGCTGGGTGTTAGCAAAAGTGAAGTTTCCACCATTAGAAAAAATAGAAAATGGTCACAACATATTTCACTTCATGCTCCACTTTCATCATTTCAAGAAAACTTTTATGCCAGCTAATAGTAGCAATACACTCATAAATCAGTTATTATCATCTTCATTATCGTCGCCATTCGCCATCAATGCCTTGTCTCAAATATTTTGGATACTCGTTGTTTTAGAAGGGAAAAAATAAAGGCATTGCAAGGTTGTTGGGGGTAGATTGGTTATTTTAGATCAATCCCAACTTCTTCAGTCTTGTATTTACTTGATAACCCTTAGAATAAGAACCCGTTACTCATTATAAAGGCGACAACGAGATACAACTACTTCATTCATCACCAACCAAAAAATATTATTCCTGGCTGATGGAAAGCATCTACTCCAAATCTTTTCATTGCAACTACAAAATAGCTATCCCAAAAAAAAAAAAAAAAACAGAGAGCATCATTTTTAACAATACACCCCCCCCCCCCCCCTCTAAGCTAAGCATCTAATATTCCTTTTCTTAGGTGTTGCAAAACAAAGATAGATGCCCAAAGGCCTGACTCATGACTCAATCAAAGCATCAACAAGAGTGAAAGGAGAAAGAACCAGGATGGTGGTGCTGGAGGTTTGCCTCTTGCTCGATACGCCATCGGAGATGAAGAAAATCGTCTACTGAACAAGGAAGCTTTAGAGGGCCGGTTGTATGGTACCCATATACCTCTTGTGTCTTCTCCAAAAGGCGCTTGAAGAGAGAGTGATAGAGATACGATATGGGGATGACGAATCGCTGAAACCCGCCATCATCGCCTTCCAATCCAACTCTTACTGCTAACCATCCCTTCTTCACCTTCATCTTCTCCATTTGCATTTTGTTCCTCTCTAAAGTATGGTAGGAACAAACACAAAGGGTCATAAAATTGAGGGAAGACTTAGAATGTCGTTGGTACGGGGAGGGTGAGTTAAAAGGTTATATACAGTGGGTGGGATTTTGCTAACTCCACACTCCTTATTGCACTCTCCCCTCGACAATGATTTTGTGGTGGAGAAGAGGTTCTTTTCTTAGTTACAGTATACGATTTGTCTGTTCGTACTCAATACGGAATCATAGTGTGGTCCTTGTTCGTTTGCATTGTCGTTTGATTTTATTTTATTAGAAAAAACAAATGGAAAACTTGGCTCAAAGGTGATTGGGGGTCCACCATGCAAGTAGGAGAATGACCATGAAATCTTCCTCTTTTCAAAAGGTATATTTCATAGTGGGTGGTTGTGGTTTTATCTTCAACTTTTCTTTTCCTCTTGATTCTAATTGGGTCCTTGATACACACCAGGGCTTTGTCCCAGCGGTAGTGTATCCCCCCCTTTGGGGGAGGTACCGTGTTCCATTCTCGAGAGGGTGGGAGTTTGTATATACTCTCCACCCGCCCACTAACTGAACATATACTAACATGTTGTGGCCTAAACGTATATCTTGAACCAAAAAATAAATAAAATTGGGTCCTCGATTTTGCCTTGTGTATTTTAGCCTTTATCAACACCTAGAATAATAATAATCATGATTGATTATGGGAGTGATAGTTTCAGTCTCCCTGGGGCACTCTTTCGTTGCTCGGAGCAAAATAAATAAGGATAATCTTTAGTCATGTTGTCCAGATAAAAAGGAGAGTGCAATATAGGCAGGTGACCAAAGTAAAATTATATATATATATGTGTGTGTGTGTGATTTGGATGTTGTATAAGTGACGTTCATGGTCACGAACATGGCAGCACCCCTTGGATTTGCCATAGGACAAATCATTTAAAAAGTGTTTGGCCTAAAAGGTGTATTCTTAGTCATCATCGACAAGGATCGTAGAGGTTATTGTGAGCACAGATTTTACTCACTGGTTTTTTATTTGGAGTCGCCACTTATTAATTCGGTAGGAATAAGCCTTTGGGTAATGGTTAAGATTTTTGTCTGCTTTGGAGTTCTAGGTAAGAGGTTCGGTTAAGTCCGGGGAAGGTGTTAGGCACCCCGACACTTCCATTTTACAATGGTTTCCTACTTACTAGGTATAAGCCATATTAATGTCAAGTTGTTAATCAAATGTCTTAGGTTTAGTTTATACTAATCTAAGAAGAGAAAAAGCTAAACTAGGGTTAAACCCGAGTTGGGTTGCCTACGTACTCACATTAAGGTGAGATCAGACTGAGCGTAGTCTTGGCACGTGAGCCTGTGTCGAGGTTAGGGGTGTTTGTGTGTGCACCAAGGGTGACTAACTGGGCTAGTCCAATAGACTAGGATTTGGTTGACCGAGGTAAGTCAAGTATATGGTTCAAGCCTGGTAGGCTTAGGAGTAGTCCGGTAGACTAGAGTTCAGACCCAGTAGGCCAAAAGAGAAGCCTGGTAGGTTAAGGCAGAGTTTAACAAAGGTTAGGGTTGCTAACCGGGGTTAGGTCAAACCAACTATGGTTAGGATTGCTAACCACAGTCAAAGGAGGGTAAGGTCAAGCAAGGTAGGCCAAGGGGTGAGTCTGGTAGACTAGATTTTAGGCATGGTAAGTCAAAATCGAAAATAACCGCAGTTAAGATTGCTAATCAGAGTTAAGAGTGGTCTAACCATGATTAGGGTTGCTAACCAGAGTTGAAAGGGGCTAAGATTAGTTTTATGGTCATTTGGTATTTTTGGGGATTTTTCCAGGGGTAAAATGAGGTTAACCATGTTTAAGGAATGGGTTTAACCATGGTTAGGCAGTCTGTGGTGTCTGATTTGAGTACTTACTACCATTTCTGATTTTTTACGAATTTTTGGGAATTTCCAGGGTTTAACTGGGCTTAACCATGGTTAAGCCAAGTGTTAACCATGATTGAGCTCTTTTAACCGTGATTAGGCATGTTGGCACAATTTGATTTTGATTTTTTTTGACATTTCAGATTATTTTGGATTTTCAGGGAATTTATGAGGATTTTCTCATGTGGTTAGATCAGCTAGCCATGGTTAAATCCTAACCAGGGTTGGGTTAACCCGTGGTTAAGGTTAGGGGTAGTCTGAAATGGGCCTAGGGGGCTAGGCATGGCTTAGAGTGGCCTCCTACCAGGCCTGAGCCTTATGCAAAGGCCTAGACAGCAGATTCTGGGAATGACGGTAAACTTATTACGACCATTTCTATTCCTTTATATAATAGAAATGTCAGTAAATGGTTTACCGCAATTCTCAATTATTCTGAGAATGGCTTTTGCCCGGACTGTGGTTGAGTTAGGGGCTAACCCAAAGGTCTTGGACCCTCTGGTAATGTCAGTGGAACTCAAGAGGAGTACTGGGCCTCAGGTGGGCCCCAAAAATGGTCTGAGATGGACCTGGTGTGGGCCCAAAGATGTTGTACATAAAATCATAGAATGGCGGTAGATGATCTACTGTCATTCTTGACAGTTCAGAGATGGTGCATTTTAATCATGGTTAGGGTGAAGGCATGAACCTGGAAGGACCAGGTTAGACTCAGGGGGTCTGGGGAGTCCAGCCCAGGCCCTGGAATGGACCCAGGCCCACCTATTGGTGCTGAACAATGGCTGCCAGGGTAAGAACCAGGAATGACGGTACTGAGTTAACCGTCATTCCTGGGTTTGCTTAAAACTAGGTTTAGCATCATGGGGGTTGTGCTCAGGTGTAACTAGGGGTTTCCTCATGAACTGAGGGATCCCCAGCAGGAACTAAGGTGGTCCTGTAGCTTCAGGAGGGTGGTTGTACCCGTGGGGGTTTCCCCTTACCTATGAACAAGGTAGGGGGAGACCCTGTCCCGGGTTTAAACCAAAAAATGAGCAAACAACAGAATAAAGTCCCTGAGAAATGACCAAGGGCTCACAATGAATGTTAAACAGAAAGAAAATGGGGTAGGGGATGCCCTACCCTGTTGCTCTGTTCTTGTCGAGGAACTAGTGGCCTGTGCACAGTGGTAGTGCCCACTGTAGAGGTGCTGCGGGACTGAGTGAAGCTCAGGAGAGTCCTGGGGATCCTTGGTGAAGCTTAAGGAGGCTTGGGATAGGGCTTAAGGCTTTGGTTTTCCACAAAACTTCAAATTGGGGATTTTTTCGATCCGTTTACAGGTTGTGAGGCTTGTTTTTTATAGCCAGGGGTTAGGGACACCCTTGGTATTAGTACCAGGGTAGACGAAGTTGCAGGAGGGCGGAGAGGGGCTACAGAAGCATGCCTGACTTCTGAGGGGGGGTGGTTGTATTGCTGAACACGAAAACAGGTATTGGCGGTAGATGCTCTACCGCCATTACCAGAATAATGCACAATGGTAATGGCGGTAGATCATCTATAACCAATACCAGGTTATAACCATCAAGGGCCTCGCCCAGGCAATGCTCGTGGTACGGGAGGGAAATTTTGAATTTTTAGGCCTGGGCTTGGGCCTAGGCCGAGGTTTGAAGGGTTTTTAGGCTTTGGGATTCAAGCCCTCAGGTCTTAGTGCTAGGCTAAGGCTTGACTTAGACTACGGTTTACCTAGGTTTTGACTAGGGTTATGTCCTAGGGTTAGGCTAAGGTTTGTCCTAAGGTTTAGGGTATGAGTAGGGTTAGGACCTAGAGTTAGACTTAGGTTTGTCCTAGGGTTTGTCTTAGGTTTACCTAAGGTTAACTAGGGTTAAAGGGACTCGGTTGAAGGGTAATCATGGTTAAGAAACCTAAATCCTGGTTAAGGAAGGGGTGTAAACATCAGGTGTTTACAGCTGCCCATCTTTATCGAAGAGTGCCAAGATTAGTAATTGAACGATAAAGACTGGAATCATCTAATTTTTACACCAAGATTGGACTATGGGAATGCAGTATGAAGTGTGCATGTTGTGCAAGAGGTGAGTGTTATGAAGAGATTAGGGTCACTGCTGGGTAATAGAGAGTAGCTAGGGCAGAATATGGATGCAGAGGCGGCACGGTCTGGAGGCGTTTAGCCGAAACAGGGTGTCACTCGGAAGCGGCAGCTGGATTGATTGAAATGGTGTTTCCTGAAGGGGATTTAACTGCATCGATCGAAGGACACACGAGGTGTCGGGAACACACATAGTATATGAGGTGTTGACAAAGTATGTTTTATCGACGCTCCCATAGGATGCCAAGGACACACGGGGTGTCGAAGAGGAGAACATGCAGGTGGTGCACACTGTAAAGGTGTACACGAGATGTCAGACATGTGAGGTGTTGACAAAGTATATTATGTTGACGCTCACCTAGGATGCCGAGGATACACGGGGGTGTCATAAAGGACATGCAGGAGGTAATGCTGTAGTGTGACGAGGTTGTCACGGAGCATACAGGATGCCGAGGACATACGAGGGTGTCCCAAGGGTGACATGTAGGAGGTAATGCTATTTTGTGACGAGGTTGTCACAGATCACACAGGATGAGGTTGTCACGGAGCATACAGGATGCCGAGGACATACGAGGGTGTCCCAAGGGTGACATGTAGGAGGTAATGCTATTTTGTGACGAGGCTGTCACAGAGCACACAGGATGTGGAGGATGCACGAGGTGTTGCAAAGATTGAGGCATGTTGCCGGATTTAATGTTGATATGGCTGAGAGGCACTAGAGTTTGATTATGCTGAGATGATGTTGAGGAGTTTTGCCACGCAGGATGTGACGCTATGCAAAATGATGTCATGCGGGGGATAAAGGCAATGATGCTTTCTCATGACTCTGTTGACTGCGACTGCAGCGTTGGCTGCTTTTGTTTTGCTTACCGGGCTGCTTGGTGCAGGTTGGTACCAACGGATTTTGATACCAAAAGTTTCTTTTTAAAAAAAAATCATTTTCCAGAAAAAAAAGTGTAGAAGACTTTTTGTAAAGATTTTACTTTTTGACAGAAGAATGCTTAGTTAGCTTTCAGATTTGCCAGTAGATCGCCTTTGTTTAGGGCTTAAGAAAAGTTGTAGATTGTCTTTCACTCTCGAAGAGTAGAATATGATTCAGAGCATGATGCTGCCGGGGATAGACAAGTATGTCCGAATGTTGTTGTAGGCTAGTGACCTTGACTGAGGAGAGGCTTTCTGATGGGATCCGTTGGAGATTTGAGGATTGTTCGTGGTCGGAGATCTATTGGGGAACGGGCCTTTACTATGGGCCACTGTTAGGGAATTTTTTAGGTGTTCTTGTCTGTTGAGGATGCCGATTGCTGGGGATAAATGGGGAGTCCGATAAGCCTAATTGCTGCCGAATTCTGTTGCCGAACTGATTTTCAGATTTTCTCTTTTTTTTACCTTTGGAATGACCAAGTCCTGGGGTTTGCATAATTTTTGCGCAATGAGGCCGTTGCCGGTTTTCCTCATGCCTGCAAAGCTGAAGATTTTTGTCCATTTTTTTTTCCCTAGTAGCGAGACTAGGTCTGGGGTCGCATAATTTTTGCGTAGTGAGGCCGTTGCTGATTTTCACTCATGCCCGCGATTTGCTAAGGAAAGTTGGTCTTCTCCCGTCATTGCGCTGAATGACGCTCCTCTTGGGGATTGTAGAGGTTTTGTTCTTGTTGAAGATGTAGATGTGATACTGCGCTTGCACTCTTAGTTTCTAGGGGGTCTAGAAGGAGTTAGAGTAAGGCGAAACGTAGTCTGGGGGGACCGAAGTTTGGGACACCCTAGAGTTGTAGTTGATTTGCACTCCCTAGAAGGTTTTTTTTTTTTTTTTAACTCCACTAGGGAATAACCCTTTTTGGTAGGGGCTAACTCCTGGGGATTCTTCCCTATTTGAGGGAGAGGTTGACTCTTCTGGGGAGAGTTTGATTCCACAGGGAAAATGATATGGGTCGACCCAAGTGTCTCCTAGGGTTGACCTTGATATGGGAAATCATTCCAAACTCGTTTTTTCTTGCCTCTTTGGGTTTTAGCAACTTCTAAACATTGTTTTTGATTCTCTATTTAACTAGAACCCTTCTAATTCGTGGAGAACAAATTTGGGAGAGTATAGAGAGGTTTTTTAACTCCTTCTAGAGTTCTTAAAAACTCTAGAAACTAATTATTCTCCTCCCCTTTGTTAGTTGCTTTCATCCTAGAGTTTGCAAGCCTAAAGCTCCATTATTGCTTGCTTGGACTTTTCCATTGAAGGAGTCCTTCTAGGATTTGATTTTTATCAAACCATCAACCCGTTCTGCATAGAAAAACTTGGCCGGAGTGTTCTGGAGCCTTTGTGAAGGAGATCGATCCGAGAAGGATCGTGGATGTGTGATTTGGTCGGTTGAAATCCGAAGCCGTCATTGACGGAGATCGATCAAAAGATCGTGGACTATTTTCGAGACACAAAAAGAAGTACGAGCGGCTGCGGTTGATCACGGGACTTATGAGTACATGATGAATTTTCAAGGCGTGGAGGATTAAGAATTGAAGGATCGAAGTGTCGAGTCCGAATGAGTCAAGTTCGAGTCTTGTAAGTTCTTGTTAACTTTGTCTTAGTGGATTCTCATGGCTGGACTAGGTCCCTATTCCACACTTTAAATTCATCATCCCTTTAATTAATAACTTAATTGTTGTATCTTAAAAAGGATAGATAGAATTGTAGGGAAAATTAATCATCCCCTTGAACTTGTGAGATTCTCAACTCAAACATCGAATTTCAAGTTTACCGAATTTTTTCAGTCTGTTAAAACTATGAGAATTTGCGACGAAAAATAGCATTTGCAACGGATATTAGCGACGGAAGTTATCCATATCTAATTAGAGACGGAAAATGTTTTGTCTCTAATATTAAATTTGCGATGGTAATTTTACATCTCTAATGTGTTTTGCAATCGATTTTTTTCCGTTTGTGATGTAGACTTAGTGACAGATATATTTCTGTTTCTAATGTCTCATTTGTGACAGAAAGTATCCATCACTAATTGGCAAACACCATTAGTGATGGGTTCTTTTATGTTTCTAATGTTTTTTTTTTTTTGAAAAACCTACTATACACTACAGGTACAGGTACTAGCTAGCTTAGTTGGTAAAGTCCCTTGGCGTCATATCAGGGACCTCGGATCGAATCCCACCTATGTTTCTCTGGTAGCGATCTACCTAACCCCATTTTTCCTTCCAAGAAAAAACAAGTTGTAAACTTGTAACTAGTTCATTTACATTCAAAAGGTGTAACATGTTCATTCACATTCACATTCAAAGCCTATAACCTCTTCATTCACATTCAAGACCTGTAACCTTTTCATTCACATCCACATTCAAAACCTGTAACATGTACCCATCCTCGATAAGTAAACCTGGTCATTCACATTTCATAGCATGTCAATACAACAACCTGGCTCATGGCATTTCATTCAATATAAAAAAAAAAGACAGGGCAAGATCCAAATCATCCAAATAGTCAAAGAGAACAATGTATATGTCTGATCAACAATATGTTTTAGAAAGTTTAAGTGTATAATACAAAATGAGCAAGCAAATGGTCTTCCAAGGAGATAATCTGGGGGTTGAGTAATGTCGGGATCCAGAAATTGAGATGGTGTGGGGAAGGAGAGAAATGTTGGGCATCCATGTGTGACATCCACTCCTCAAACATCCTCAATCGGCCTCTGACATCACCCAGCTCAACCGCCATGTTCGTTTGTCTATCCGCTAAAGACTGGTTTGCCACTTCTAGTTCCTTTGCCCTCCTCCTCCAATGACCACCTTCTGAAGCACAAAACTGTGCAGGGATAACACTGAAGGGGGATCCGGATAAAAATTATGCAGAAACTGGATCCCAATGATCTTTACACCATAGATAGCAACTAAATTATCTACTCGTTTTAATCATATTACCTTGGTGAATGATATTCACCGGTGAAGCTAAATCCACTCGAACCGTCAGATTCCTTTGTAGAGATTTTTCGAAGAAATACTCGAAGCTCGATCCTTATTCTTCGCTATCCCTACGAAGCTTTAGAATCTCTCTTTGGAATTGATGAAGCAAGAGGAAGAAGATGGGGTAATGGTGTAGACTTTCTATCACCCAAAACCTTAAGGTTCAAAACCCTTAAGTTGCAAAACCCAACTTGAAGCACCCTTGTAGCTCACGAAAATCCTTAGGGACTCTCCCTAGGAGCTCACGGTTTGGAGAGGAGGAGAGGGGGAGAAAAAAATTCTGGAGAATTTAAGAGAATCCTTCTCCATACGTTTTGAGTGTTGGGGTATTTATAGATTGGATCAAATCCAAATCCTACTCCAATTATAACGTATCCCTTTAGGAGTTATTTATTAATAATAACTCTTATTATTAATTTAAATGAATCCTAGTTTAACTAGAACTACTTTAGTTATAGTAATCTTACTAATTAAAGAGTCCTTCTTAAAAGAAGATTCCTTAATTAAAAGGATTAGTCAACAACAAACCAATCTTAATCCAATTAGGAT
Organism: Tetracentron sinense; assembly: GCA_015143295.1. Classification (NCBI taxonomy): domain Eukaryota; kingdom Viridiplantae; phylum Streptophyta; class Magnoliopsida; order Trochodendrales; family Trochodendraceae; genus Tetracentron; species Tetracentron sinense. The sequence continues at coordinate 5,310,628 of CM026555.1, read as the reverse complement.
TTCTCCAAAGGGGAGTGAGCACAAGGGGGGCGTGAGCTTTGGGGAGCCTTGGACTCCTAGTTTGGATCCGATTCCACCTTATCTTAATCTTTGTTGCATTCCAACAATTGGAATTTAATTCCCTGATTAATAGAGTTATAATTCAATAATTATTCAACTAACCTAATCCTAATCCAATTAGGAAAGCTAAGTGGGCGCCCAACCCTAGGGTTTTAATCCATGGGCTTAGGCCCACATTAAAGGTCCATTCTTAATGGGTTTATGGATATGAATCAAACCCATTTCCCCTTTAATTAGGTTAATTAAATAATTACTAAAATAATCCTCTAATTTAAATTAAAAATTAATTTAAACCATAGATTAACTTTTAATCTATTTAATCAATGATTAACATTTAATAATTTTTAAATAATTGATTAACTTTTAATCAATTTATGAGCTTGTAAATCTTATGTGAGCATCTCCACAGATTGCTCTAGGACATTCTTACCTTGGCTTACCCAATGTTATCTCATTGACCCTAAATAAGAATTAGATCAGAATTGTAAGTGATGTGAGATATCCATGTTGCAATTGAATCTCAGTGTATGAACATTAACCAATACGAATCCTACTACATGAACTTTTTAATTCAATTGATCATTCCAATTACATTATCCCTAATGGGCCTTCGATATTATTTATATTATCTAACTCATAGCCTATTGCACATCATCCGGGTTTCTAAGAAATTTTGATTAAGCCATGAGAAACTTTTTCTCATGTAAAACATTTTGATAAAACCTTTTTATAAGTATAGTATATTTTAAATAAAATATATTTCAAGCTTGTTTTGTTTCAAAATTACCTACACATGATTTAAGCTTAATCGACTGTCTTACCCAGACTTGGATAATCTCTCAAATTAATGATTATAGATTTCTTGTTTGAAATTCATTATGACTTTAACAGCTTTCGGACTATCCAACTGTCACTGTATCGTATTCCCTAAGGTAGAGAATACTTTGGTGGAATCAAAACAGTCAGATTACTGTTCAGTTATAAATGAACTCATCAAATCTAAGGATCATTGAAATTGTTCAATGTGAATGAGAGACCAACTATCTGATAGTATGTTTATGCAAGAGGTCTCTCATTGAATGCATTCAGTCAGTGTACATTTAAGCACCCATATGCTGATGTGTAGTCTCCACTACAATAGTTCGAGATAGAACTACATCTCAACTATTGAGAACATCTTAACATAGTGGCAGCCATATAAGTGAAGTGCCCAGCTTCACCCTTAGCTGTAACTATATAAGGTATAAGGAACTGGAAAGTTATATCTGCCTGTGATAATCTAATCACATAACTTTCCTATAATATATTCTAAGGACCTTTGTCGATATCTCATGTTATATAGATCATCTCATGATCATGGTCAATTACCCATAATGAATACACAATAGATAAAGAAGAAATCTCTATTAATCAAATTAATAAGAATCTAACAATCTAAATGACTTTTCTGGGCGTCATGTCTAACAAACACCCAGTCCATATGTGCGGATGTGCACATGTGTGTTCGGACCAATAACTTGGGTGAAAACTTTGTTATGAGCAGTGTTATTATCACTGCCCTCAAGATGTTGGGTGGCCAGTTGGTCCATCTGCATCTGTATTTTATAGTCAATAATTCAGTTTGGCTTTGGCCATACAAAAAATATTGCTTGTCAACCGCTAGATTAATGAAAAATATAGAATTTCTTAAGATTTATTTCATGGGATGCGTAAACATGCCATCAGCTCCTCTGATGCCCAATCGACGAATGTCCCATCTCGACGTTTATGGGTGAACTTGATCAGGTTCCTACTTCCAGTCAAGTTCCTATCCCTCATGATCCCTAACTTGATATCCTCATGAAAAAGTTATTAGGCTTAATGTTAGATTAGGCCATAAATAAATACGGAATCAAAAATGAAGTCGTTGATCACATAAAATACTTAAATAACCATACCTCATCCGCCATATATTGGGCGTAAGTCCTTGTCTCTGTTGTATGAGACATCTATAGCTGTGCTCTGTGAGCGCGGGTTTCGGGAGAACCCTGGTTTGCATCTCACGGGTTGAGTTAAGAGTCGCCACCTATTCATTCGGAAGGGATAAGTCCCCGGGATTTGGATAAGGTCTTGGTCTGCGGTCCGAGGTCAGGGTAAGAGGTTCGGTTAAGTCCGGGGAAGGGGTTAGGCACCCCGGCACTTCCACTTTTCAGTGGTTCCCTACTTGCTAGGATTAAGCCAAACTAATCTCAATTTTTTAATCAAATGCCTTAAGTATTTAAGAGAATGCTAATCTAAGAAGGAGAAAATCTAGACTAGGGTCGAACCCGGGTTGGGTTGCCTACGTACTCACATAGGGGTGAGATCAGACCGAGCGTAGTTCTGGCACATGAGCCCGTGCCAAGGCTAGGGGTGTGTGTGTGTGTGCACCAAGGGTGGCTTAGGGTCTAGCCGGGAGGCTAGGGGTGGTTGACCGGGTTGGTCAAGTGCTTGGTATTGGGCCCGGTAGGCCTAAGGTAAGTCTGATAGGGTAGGGTTGGGCCCGGTAGGCCGAGGGTGAAGCCCGGTAGGCTAGTTTGGGCCCGGTAGGCCGAGATTGGGCCCGGTAGGCCAAGAGTGAGCCCGGTAGGCTAGGGTTTGGCCCGGTAGGCCGAGTAGTGAGGCCCAGTAGGCCCAGGGTGTCTTAACCAAGGGTTAGGGTTGCTAACCGAGGTTAAGAAAGGTGATTAACCTTGGTTAGGGGTGCTAACCATGGTTAAAAAAGTCCAATATCAGATTTTTTGGTCTTTTTGAATTTTTCTGATTTTTTGGGATTTTCTCAGATTTTTTCCCAACGGTCAAAGGTGCTTAACCGCGGTTAAGGAGGGGAGGTCACCATGGTTAAGGGTCTTAACCATGGTTAAATGGTCAAAAGAGACCATTTTTGGGTTTCTCCTAATATTTTGGATTTTTTGAGCATTTTTCCAGATTTTTTCCGGGTCAGGATTTTTTACCCGTGGTTAAGGGTCAAAAATGGGGTCGACTCTGATTAAGTGTCTTAACCACAGTAAAAAGTGAAATTGAAGACATTTCTGGATTCCATGTAATATTTATGATTTTTTGATGCTTTTTCCAGAATTTTTGCTAGGTCATGGGCCGCTTAACCATGGTTAAATGTTAACCACGGGTGAGTTTAACTATGGTTAAGGGGCCGACTGAAGCAAAAGTGGGTCCAAGGTTCATGGCAGGGCCTAGACTGGCCTCCTACCCGGTCTGGGCCCCCACAAATATCCGAAATTGCAAAAAACTCCAAATTTTCATCAAATTTTTAACCATAGTTAACATGAATTTAACTATGGTTAACAAGGGAATCGTGGGAATCCGAGACCACCAGTGGGTAGCCTGATATGTGGGGAACAATTTGGGCCCTTGTGGGACCCAAGGGGATGCCGTATGTGGGCCCCACAGTGGCCTAAAGTTGCCCCGAAAAACACCACATAAAATGATGATTTCCACCAAAACAGATTTGTTTCCAAACTTTGCGGCAATTTTGCCGCTGATTGACTCAACCCCCGGGGAATCCGAGACCATGGTCATGAAGCTTGCTATGAGGGAAACAATTTGGGCCCTTGTGGGGCCCAAGGGGAGGCCGGATGTGGGCCCCACAGAGGCCCAAAGTCGCCTCGTCGCACAGATTTTTACACTGTCGACCCCACTTTGGGGTCGATTTAACTATGGTTAACGGATGAATTAAGGGCCGAAAATTTACAGGGGGGTAGCCCGTAGTGTGGGGAGTCTAACCATGGCCTTGGTTTCGACCAAGGCCTAGCCTAACCATGGTTAAACCGGGGTTACAGGCGGCTGCCTGAAAACGATTTTTTTTTTGAAATTTTTTTTTTTAAAACTTTGTTTTGGCTTATTTGAACGGTAAAACCAGAAGAACCAGGGGGTTCCTCATGGATTGAGGACCCCCCAGTCATTATGGACGACCTTGAACGGGGGCCCATGGTGGTGGGGGCGTGTGCCCGTGGCCACGCATCAAAGAGAGACGCCCCACCTATTGTTTTTTTTTTTTGAGCTACTAAAAAAAAAACACAAAATGGGGACCCCTGGAATGGGACCAGGGGTCCCTTACAATGAGAATAATAGTAGCAAAAAGAAAGAAAAAGAAAGGGGTAGTATACCCTTGGAACACGTGGTGGAGCAGCTGCGAGTGGGCACGGTTGAGCTGTGGCGGCGACTGTAGGGGGCTGCAAGTGGTGCTGTGGAGGTTGTGAAGGATTGGGACAGCAACCGATGCTTTTTTTGATCTTCTTAGGTGAAGAATTAGGGGTGAAACGGCTATTGGATGGAACGTAGGCGGACCAAAGCTTTTAACAGATTTTTTTTGAAAAACTCCTCCTATTTGAACAGTGGCTATGGTTGTGTTGGTAGATGGTGAAACCTAAGGTGGTATAGAGGTAGTGGTATGCTTGAGAAAGGTTTAAGGGCTTGCCTAAGGTGGATAGGAGGGCTGGTCGGAATGGGGGAAGCACTGTAATTTTAAAAAAATTTTAAACAGTGGTATGAGGTGGTTGCACACCAAATGGGGGGCTGTTATGGACTTAGGGGGATGTCCTAGGACCAAAGGGGTGGAGTTTGAAGGTTGGGCCAGTGATAGGAGGTGACCGAATTTTTTTTGAAAACTCTCCCCGTGAACAGTGGCTACAGTGAAGCTTTATGGGAGACTGGAGAGGGTGGTGCAGGTATGTGGAGTTTGGGAAGAGTTTCGGTGGCTAGTAGGGGGGTGTGTATGACTCGAATGTATGGGGTATAAAGACTGGAATGGGGTGGGAAGGTGTCTGTAATTTTTTTTTGAAAAAAAAAACCCTCCTCTGCGCAATGGCCACGGTTTGGGTTAAATAGAGGAAGAAGGGGAATAGGGGAGTATGGATAGGGCTTGGAGAGGCGTGGGGGACATGTCCTGGAGGAGGGCAGGTGAACACAGGAGAGCCAGCAGGCGTGGCCTGTTCACTCGTCCCTTTGGCAGGGACGATGAACAGTGCCATTTAAAAAAATTTGTTTTTTTTTTTTTTTTTTTTTTTTACTTTCTTCAATCGTCCAATTGATTGAATTGGGCCCAATCCACATGTGGGCCCTGCCACATGGGATTGGTGCCCAATCAAATCCCTTTTTTTTTTCTTTTTCAAAATTTTATTTTATTTTTTGAATATATTTTTTTTTCAAAAAAATTTTTTACTTATATTTTTTGGTTTTTATTTTATTTTATTTTTTTATTTTACTACCCATTTTGGGCCCAACCACCACATGTGTGGGGAAGGCAAAAATATTTTTTTCATTTTGGGAATTGGCTCCAAAATTTGAATTTTAAAAGAGGTAGTGTGAGTCCTACCTTAGATTTGGCTTAATGGGCCCATGCTTGGGCCCACAAACAAGGTTTTATCCATTTGGGACTTGAAAAGGGGCCTTGAGCCCATGGGACCTTGCCTAGGGCTTGGGCTAGGGCTAGGCTTGGGCTAGACCTAGGTTTAGGTGAGCAGGGTGTAAAAATTGGGTGCTTACATGCTCTATTGACCATGTTCCAGGCACTGATAGCCTATTACGAGATAATGAATTCAAATATTAGAATGATAATGCATGTATAGAAGAAAAAAACATACTACTAGAATGTTCATTTCATACCTCGGACTCTGTCGTCCTCCGATACTCCACCAACTGTCTCCACTGGTCGAGAGTGACCCTATCATGTACATGGTCCATCTACTCATCTAGTGGGAGGTTTGGAATGTGATAGATCTTCCATAGATAGCTCTTTCAGGCCTTCCATAGCGCGTCACACTTTTTATCTAACCAGTCTCGTGTTGATACTCTCAGGATGTCGTAGACAACCTACGTCACAATTATTAGAGTTAGGAGTATATTTTGGACTATCCATACACAGATTAATGTTTTGATGACTCAATTAAAATAAATTGAGGAGAAGAAGTCTTGCTAGGACTCTATCCGACACACTCTACTTCAGCTCGTCCGGGACAAGCCCCCAGTCGTGATAAGTCAGTGGGACAACATCCCTATCCTTTGGTCAATACCCCAATAAACCGCGATAAGTCGCCTGAGGTTCAGCCGGTGGGATGCCCCAACTCATTAGCTGACACCTGGATGCATCCCTGGTTTGATGGAGGCACTGGTTTCGGCTTGTTTGGACCCTTGGTCATCTGGGGCACACTGGTGGGTTTGACCACAGTATATAAAAGCAAAACCTTAGGTTGACGTCCATGGTCCAGCTTGACTGGATGCCCTACCATCAGGGATGGCGCAACCAGACTGGATGCCTCACAATTAGGCTAGGATGGCGCAGCCTAACTGAATCTCAAACCCTCAGGCTGAGATGGCCCAGCTTGACTAGACGACTGACCACTAGTCCGATTTTTGCTTTTCCTCGATAAAAACATCTTCTCCTACTTTCAGAGTGATATATTGAAATACAATGTAACCCATGACAATAATGTTTAAACCCAATTACATACCCATGTCAGGAGTGAAGAAAAACATAACATGTAAACATTCAAACAAATAAGTAATTATGTATGCATCTTCTATGATTGTACACCATAAAATTAGGTTATATAGCACTCAATGTTAGGTTTAGGCTTAATTGTTTTGTTAAAGTTGATAATTCGGTCTCCCCAGTGCTCAAATCGGGCATATGAGGTCTGAAGTACTCTGTGAAATCAATTTTCACAATTCGGTTATATGAAATACAAGAGTCAGAACAGACCGCATAAAAAATCGAGTCCTCTTTAGGATTTATCACGCATTGTTAAGTCCGGGATTAACTATTTTTGCAAAGTTAGTAATTCACGCACATTATTAGTGTATCATTAGTAATGTACCATTAGTGTTGACGGTAACATGAATGGAAAAGAGATGTGTGACACCGGCTATAACTTGAGAGATTCTTGCGTCTATATTATATATATTACTAGCAAAAACCCCGTGCAAATGCATGGGATGTTGAAAGAAAATGAATAAACAAAAAATATGATGAGAAAATTAAAAATAGACAATAAGAAAAGAATATAAAAATAAAATAGAAGAAAAATGATGATAGTTTAGTCATCTCTTGTGAGATTTTTTATATGTATCCTATTAAAAGTAGCTAATTTAATCATTTAAAAATTCATAATTTTATTGTTATATATAAATTTTTATCTTATTATTATATAACTTCAAGAAAGTAAGTTTGCATCATTATAAAAAAAAATGATCTCATCTTATCTAAAAATTTAATGTGTCAAAATTATTAAAAAGTTTTAGAGATGATATTTCTTGTAAATAAATAAGTTCTTTAAATAATTAGTTATTATAAAGAATAGTAAGCATAGAAGAGAAAATGTTAATATCTTCCTATTTTTCAACCTGAAACAACATCTAATTACTTTTTTTCTAGTGGGAATCATTTTAACACTACTACTGATTTGCATAATATAACAAAATGAAAAATAAAAATCAAATAGAGATACCATGTCAAGAAACTCAATTTCTAATAGAGTATTTACTAATTAGAGAGTTAATATAATTAATTATAACTTAAGTAAATCAATATAATTTATATATATTTATATATAAGGAGAGATTTAGGGTAGACTATTATTTTAGGAAAGATCACTTTCCTTCGTTTATTATTGTTAATTTTTTTTACAATTAATTGAGAAATGAAGAACTTTAGATGAAATCACTTGACACTTTAACACCAATGAATATCAAGAATAATTTGAATTTCATTTTTTACTCCCCATATCAATGATAGCGTGAATCTTATTAATTTCAGTGAGAATAATCTATGTTATTTCAAATCGTTACTACAAGAGAAAAATAGAAGACCCAAAATAGTACCTAAAATGCACTAATAATCTACCAAAGCTCCATGTAGAGACCCATAAGTATAAAGATAAGTAATTCCAGAACCAGAACCTGACAACTTCCAATAGCATCGAATTACCCAAAATATAGTACCCGAAGATGCGCTCATTCCATAATACACCCAGACTTAAGAACTTCCTAATAGCTGTCATGAAAACAAACAATTCTTAAGATTTTCACTCTAGATGCTCCAATGTTTAGAAAAAATCTTCCTACTAAACCATACTAACTAAAATGTACAACATGTCAAATCCTTACATGTTTGAGAATGAAAAGTGTCTTGTGGATTTGTCTACTATTTATAGGGGATTAGAGAGAAGGTAGACCAAGAGTTAGAAAATTTGAGGGTAGTAGATGTTACAATTTAATAAATTACAATTAAAGAATGAGAATTTGGAGGGAAGGAAGAAGAGACCCTTAGACTTCATATTTTTAATAATTTAAATGTTACAACTTAATTAGTTGCAATTAAAGAGTTGAATTAGAAGAAAAAATAAATATTTATTGTTACAATTTAATTAATTGTAGTTAAAAAAAATATAATGTGAGTGGGTGAAGGTGAGCAACTAACTCATCACTTAATTAGGAAGGAAGAACAATAATTAAAAGGGTGACGTAACGTTTTCTTATTGGATCAATTAGAAGAATGTTGCATGAACCATAATAGAAAATAGAGGCCAATGAGATATGCCACGTGGAACCAACCGGCAAATAGTATTAGTATAGATTATAATATTTATTAATATATTATAATAATTTAAGCCAAGTCGAGTTCAAACTGAAACAAGCCAAGCCGAATTAAGTAGGACTGAGTTTGAGCTCCACTTGTTTCAACTTTCAACCTTTAAAAATGGTCGGCTCAGCTCAGCTCAAACAAGCCTAAGAACTCAGCTTGAATAAGCCGATCGACGAGCCACCTCGTCTTTATTACACCCGTCGTATTACCTAAGAGGACCTCGAGAGAGTTAGGATACACTATCTTGGAAGGCATGGGATTGTCTCTGGCAGATGCCAGAAACAATGGTCTCAGGCTTCCATGCTTCATCCCACATGTGGCGATAAAATGAGAAGTCATTTTCATTTTCTCCCATGTTTTTGACTTCTCGAGACCATTTTCTGGCATATGCTAGAGACAATCCCATGCCCTTTTGGAAAGTACACATGACCTTTCTACCTTGGCAATGTGGCAGGTGATTGAAATTGAGGTATAACTTCATGTTTTCCTAACAATGCTACTTCGTAGAACACATAGAAAGCACATGCGGCCCATTGGTACCATTAAAGTCTAAAGGAACTGGCTCAAGGAGTCAACCCAATATTTCATAGTTGACTAATATGCTCAAGCTTGATGAGACGCCATAAATATCAGTGGTCTATCTCAACTCTCTTTGAAAATGGCCTACTTTGTACCAAAGAATGTTGTAAGTGTCAAAGTAGTTCCAAAACTCGTGAAAATGTATTCCCATTAAAAGGGAAAACAAAAGGCCAGCTCCAGAAAAGGAAAACTCAATCCACTCTACTTTTCTAGGATGGAATATTATATTTGTCTAGATTGTATGATTGATTTCTTTGTGGCTTTTCTCTTGTAGGGCTTTTGGAGGTCGGACTTGAATCGAATACGGATTAATTCAAGTTTGGTATGATTAAATATATGATAGATTCGAATTGAATCCAAAATTCAGCGAGAATAAAAGCTGAGATCTGGATTCAAATACGATAAAGGTTTCAGGATGATTCTGCTTTGATCCGAGTTGAATGGTTTGGCATTTGAAGTTCATTTCATACAAGTGACAAAAATTATGGGGCCGTTTTGAAACACTTCTGTTTTTCTGTTTTTACTTTTTGTTTTAAAAATTGGAAACGATTTTTTGTTTTCAATTTTTTTAAAGTAGGAAACACGTTTGGTATTACTAATTGTTACTTATTTAAAAAAAAGAAAAACAAAAAAACGTGTTTGATAAATATGATTAAATAATTTCAATTCATGGTAGTGGTGAGTGGTGGCGGTGGGTGGTGAGTAGTGGTGGTGGTGGTAGTATTGTGGTGGTGCGGTGGTGGTTGTGGGTGGTGGTGGTGGTGCGGTAGTTGTTGTGAGTCCGTATTTTCTATTTTTATTTTCAAAAACAGAGGTAGTAGAAAATTTTTGTTACTAATTTTTAAAAGCAGAAAGCAGAAACATGTTTTGTGTAAAAATTTTTAAAATTTGTTTTTAAAAACGAAAAACACAAAACGGAAGTGCAACCAAACGGGGCCTTAAAACAAATTTAATTTTTAAAATTCTGACAAGAGAACTAAAATATCTTCTCTTTTTGGTAACGGAGGCAATGGCAACACGCACACACAAAACACCAAACGCGCAGTATTAACTGAATGATGTAATAACAGGTGAAAAATCATATTAATTTGCATATGCATTGTGAGCACTAGAAGATATATATAGAGAGAGAATAGAGAGAGAGACTTGGGAGTTGGGATCCTCTCTACTATCTAGCAATTGCTAGCGAAAAGATTATCAGCAACACTATGAAGGCATCGTCCCATAATTCCATGTGCATGTTGGTCAATGTGCTATGCACTTAAACTAAAGCATTAGTTGACGTGCACAAGATATGTGATGCCTCTAGAGTGAATGATGGTGGCTCCTCACCAGAAACTACTAGGGAGATCATGTGTCATATATATAATATATATGCATGGAGGTCGGTTTCATGCCTCCACACAGTCCTAGATGCATCATTAGGTAATCCCTAAAAATGTAGGAAAAATTGTCTCAGACCTACCCGATACATACCAAAACTCGAAATTTAGGGTTTGAGTGATTTAAAGAAACAATGCAAAAAATTTCACCAAACCCTTAAACTCTTGGGTTTTGGTGTGCGATTGGAGATCTAAGACCGTGAGTTGCATAAACATTTCCTAAAAATTTGTAAGGATACCCTAGTAACATCTGACTATGCATGCTCGCATTGAGGTAATCCCTTAAAATTTATATGGACGCCCTAGTAATGCCTAACTGCGCATGCTCGCATCGAGGGTCTTGCATAAACATAATCCGGGCTTTTGTCCCCAAAAAAACTCTCTCGAGATGGCCTCAACTCTTTTTATGTTGTGATTGGTGGGACTACCTACTGGTCTATGGACTGCTTAGCCATGTTAATGAGTGGTGTTGATGAATTGGTTGCACATCCTAACGCTTAATTTGCTTAGGCTTTGGCCAAGTCTGGAATGGTGAAGCATGAGGGATCTGTCGTTGTTTCATGTGGGGTAAATGCAAATAATGATGCTCAATTGACAGATCTTAATTTGCGAACTCCTAAATCATTAGGTTCCTCGAGTAAATCAGATATAGGTGAAAAAATGAATAAAGGAGTTGGGGCTTTTGCTACAATCAATGAGTGGAATTATGTTAAGATTTTTATCAACAAGAAAAATATAATAGATGAGCCGAAGTAAATTTGTGACGATATTCCTATTGAAGAATTCAAAGAAAAAGATGATTTTCAAACAGTGACTTCAAGAAGAATTAAGAAGAAGAATAAAGCATCAACAAATTATTCTTCTTAAGAAAGAGGGAGGTTAAGAAACCTACTCAATTTAAGGAGTAGCTTGTGTTGTCCTTATAGGGGGTAAGGTTTTATGTCTCCCCATTGCTTTTTCTTATTAATAAACCGGTGGTTTCTTTGGAAAATACACACTTTCTCTCTTATACACACATATATATATAGAGAGCAAATAATTTCTTTTCACTTGTGCGTTTTGCCCAACAGAACATGGACACCTCCTGCTCACAACCTATCCTTTTTAACTCACCCCAACTGTGGTTAAGATTCACTCACCTTTTGGGTTAATAGATCTACCCATAGTTTTTAGAAAAAAAAAAAGAACTCTTTGATTAGTGAGTCTTAACCAAGATTAAGGGGTAAAATGGACATATGGCCAGCAGGGGAGGTGTCCGTCTTCCACAAGGCTCAATATATATGTATATATATATTTGTGTGTTTGGGGGGTATGAAAAGAGAAGGTCAGTAATGTCCCTAAATTCTTATTGATTAAATTGTCTTCTAATAATTGAAGGATGGTGTTATGTGCTTCCAAACATTTGATGACTGCCCCACTACTAAAAAAATATTATTTGCTTTAAAGTTTTTCACCTTCTTATGTGTGTACCCCGCCACTAATCCCCTTCTCTAGCCCCTCTTCAATTCGTTTTTTTTGGTTGAACACCACATCTCTAACGTTTTCTCATGTAGTCTTCATTAAAAAGAATGTACGAATTTCAAAATAGTTCTCCCTGTTTAGCATGTTTCATGTTTCTAAGTCATTCAGCTCTCTAACCCACTAGCCACTGCCAACCATAGCTAACTAGGTGGCGAACTGACCCTGTTCGACTACACACAAAAAAAAAACTAAAAAAAAGGAAATATTGGAGACGATGCTACGATGTAATATATAGTAAAGAATCTCATACATTTGGAACACAAAATCCTCTAGTCGGTGCCTAATACCGGAACTCAGGATTAGGCGACCTGTCCCCCTCTTAACTCGACATGTCTCTCCCTCTTTTAACACCTTTTAATTGCGGTTAAGTTTCACTCTCCCCTAGGGTTAAGCCATTTAACCTCAGTTATTAGAGAGAAAAATTTAACAACCTTTAATTGTGGTTAAGATCCACTAATCTAGGGTGCTAAAAAATAGTTTTTTTTCCTAAAAAACCAAGGTTAAATGACTTAACCCTAAGGTGGATGAAACTTAACCATAATTAAAAGGTGTTCAAAGAGGGAGAGACATGGCAAGTTAAGACGGGGACACATAGCCTAATACAAGTTCCGGTATTAGGTGCTCACTAGAGTAAGGTTTGAAATTTCAGTTATCTCGGCAATTTCGGTCCTCCAACCGGAATCAAAATTTCAAAAATTTTGAATTTCTTTGCAAAATTTCGAAAATCCTTTTTTTTTTTTTTTTATGAAATTAAATATATTAATAATATTTCACGAAATTTCGAAATATGTTGGCCAAAATTTTCAAAAATTTTGGGGAAAATAATATTTTATTAAAATTTAATATATTTAAATAATATTTTTATTTAATTGTTTAAATAGTTTTTATTTTTATTTATTTTTTTTTGAAATTTCATAAAATTTTGATAAAAATATCGGAATATTTAGAAATTTTAATAAAAAATAATTTTTAAAAAAATTATTTAAAAACAAAAATTCAAAATTTCTTCAAACTTCCAAAATTTCGTCAAATTTCCAAATTTTCGAAATTTCACTATGAAAATTTTGGCAAAATTTTGCATTTCTGAAATCTAGCCTATTTCGATATCGGGTGGTGGGAACGAAACCGGGGATTTTGCAAAATATCGAGAAATCCCAACAGGATGTTGGGATTCCCATTGGGATTTCAAACCATGCACTAGAGGATTTGCGCTCATACATTTGGGGGTGGAGATAGCTAAATTTGTTACAAATTGCTTGGTGGTGCTTTGATGTACTTATTCCTATTGCAATAATGTTGCCTTTTCTTATGCTGTATATAGGTTTGGACTTTTGAGACTTGTCCTTATTTTTCACATGTTATGCCTCTTTATTCTTTCCTTTTGGATCGAGTGCGATTCTCATCTTCCCATAACAATTCATGGAATCCTCCGTGGGCTTCCATAATGGTTTTGTTTCGCAATACACACGTAACCTTATCAACCCTATAACCATATAATTGTATCAAAGTGTTAGTCCTAAGTCCCGATTAGTGAGGGTTACGTCAGGTTTGCAGCCAATATTTGCTGATCCCAATCTCTATTCAACGAGGTGGGTTACATCAAATCAACATATGTAAACAAGGATTCACTACAAGAGGCAGCTTGCAAGTAACTAAAGTAACCCAAATGATATATTTTACAAAAAATTTACTTATCTCTAATAATCATTTTTCATATAGAGATTTAGTATATCAGAATGTATTGTAACACTTATTTTTGCTATGATACTAGTTAGATAATTCTATTGCTCTTAATTTACTATAAATCCGTAATTTTCTAATTTTATTATTTTAAAATATTTATACTATTTGATATTTGCACATTTTCATTAAATAATATATAAATCATATAATTTTGATTACATGGCTCATACTGCTTTTGTCATTAATGCACATATAAGCTATCTTATATGTGGGTAACAAAGAGATGAAACGATACCACTTAGGGGGTTGGTTGTACCAACTAGGGCTGTCAATGGACCGGATCATGATCCGGATCCGATCCGAATCCGATCCGATTAGCCGGACTTTGGACCCTATATGTGATCCGTCGGATCGGATCGGTGGAATCCGATTATAATCGGATCGGTTCTGGATATAGGGTGATCCGATCCGATAATAATAATAATTTTTAATTATTTTAAATATATTATTTAGATTTTTTATGTATAAAATATTAATTTTAAAAAAAATTAACATTAATTAGTATTAATTAAGGAATTATTAGATTTTTTATTATTAAAATAGATTTTTTAAAAAAAAAAATAACCTTACTCGGATAGGATCGGATCGGATCGGATTCAGATCGGTTACTTCATGATCCGACGGATCTCGGATCGGATTCGGATCAGTCGGATTCTTAATCGGATCGGATTCGGATCTAGGCAGATCCGGTCCGAATCCGATCCGTTGACAGCCCTAGTACCAACCCCTTCGCTCATATGGCAAGGTATGCTACGCGCTCTCTCTCTCTCTCTCTCACGAGGGTGATATGAGATTAAGTCTCATGAATTAAAAAATATATATCGCGGGTGATGTGGCAAGGAGGAGGGCCAACTCACCATAGATAAAGGATTTTGTACCCAAGAAAAAAAAAAAGGTTAGTTGTACAAGATACGTTATCACGAGTCTAATGTATACATAAGTCAGCCAAAATCAAGGTTGCCAATCCACGACACATATGGCTTTCAATTTGGCCCTCCGGCATTAGTACACCTGGCCCTCCGAAGCCGCTCTATAGAGGTCTTTTTTTCTCAAAAACCCGAGGGCTGGGAAGGACCCAATATCTCAAGCTCTCAACCCAAGGCCAGGAAGACCTTGCCGGGCCTAGCCCTCCACATAGGCCATAGGAAAAATGCATACACCAACTCATAACCTCTCCCAGAGAACAAACAAGTGCTTCCTTTTATATATATATATATATAGATAGATAGAGAGAGAGAAAGCGCATTGGTTTTAGTATATAAGATCGTGTGTTTGAGCAAAGACAAGATACACAACCTATGACTATGAGTAATATTTGTAGTAGCTAGATATAAGGATGCAATAGATGAATGCGTAAATGTAGTTTGATAAACAAGGTTATAATCTCTAATGTCCTCAATCTTTTTTGTAATCATGTGATTTGCGTAGCGACTTACTTTGATAAGTTCTTGTGGGGGGATTTTACCGAAAGGACACGCGTCAGCAGCAGCTTCTCCTCAGTTCTGGTGCAATGGTAGATGGTTGGAGTGGAGGGTGTGATACCCTGACCTGTGCTCCGATGATTAAGTCAGTAAGTGTAGAAGATGATGAACAGAAAAAAAAAGCAAAAGGTTCAAAGGTCTTAGCTCTTCCAAAGTTTCTTTTTTTTTTTATACTGTTTTTCCTTGGTTTATATAGGCTATCCCGGTTATGACCATGGATACCCATTGATGCCCATGCATCTCTCGAATCTCTGATGTGTACTTTAGTAATCATTTTAGATAGATCTCCCGGCCATTCGTACTGCACGCGCATCTGTACACAAAAGAACAGGCAAAGAGTAGGAACTCGTCCGAGGTGACTGGCATTAAATGCAGCATTAAATGCCATTTAATGCCAAGACAATGTTACCCACCTACCATCGTAGAGGTAGGTTCAGTCCCAGGTGACGGGGCAGCAACGCCAGATCTCATTACGTATTAGGATACGCGATCATGGACAGTAAGACGACGGGTCCGTCGTCAGAGTGAGGACGTGATCGTCGTCCGCGAGACCACGGGTCCGTCGTCAGAGCGAGGGCGTGATCGTCGTCCGCGAGACCACGGGTCCGTCGTCAGAGCGAGGACGTGATCGTCGTCCGCGAGACCACGGGTCCGTCGTCAGAGCGAGGACGTGATCGTCGTCCGCGAGACCACGGGTCCGTCGTCAGAGTGAGGACGGAAATGAACTCAAACGATAACACCACACTGAGGACGAGCTCGTTGTTTCCACACTTAGGTTTTACGAATTCTATCCATTACAAATTGCCCCTTTATGATACTTTGAACGTGGTTCGGAGTGTCATAAATATAGCGAAACATTAGAGGAGAAGATACGGCTCACCTCAGAATGATGATAGGTCACATACTCTGTACGCGAAGACGTAGCGTCGTGCCAGCTGTATTGCGCGTGCCGAAACGTCATTCCTCATAAATGCCTAGCAGGCTGTCATCATTATCTTCCGGACGCTTCGTTTTTCCCGACGGTTACTTAACTGGGTCGAAAGACCATCCTGCCCTTCGGGCCGCCTACATGTGTGGACACGCGTACGATACAGATCGAGGCCATTATCGTCCTTAGAATCATGGTCTGGCCTATAAGTACCGAAGACCTGGTACTTCTTCTTTACTCGAACTTTTGCAACCTGTTATTCTGCCGGAATTTCTCCTCACCGACGATTTGCTGTTCTGGTTTTCCTCCTTCTCCGGTCGTGCTTCCCCTTGCTTCCTAAATCCAGTTTCGGTAAGAACTTCCTCCCTTCTTTTGTTCTGTGGTTGTCTTTCCTAAATTTCTTCTTTTTCTCCTTGTTTGTGACCATGTCTGCCGAAATAGTTAGGATAGACAGTGCCGATGAGGCTAGTTGCTCAGGCAGTGCCCCTCACGGTGTTATCACCGGCGCCTCCACATCCAAAACCAGACCAGTGGTTAAGTACGCACTTGACCACTACAGAACTCTTTTCCAAATCCCTTCTCACGTCCACCTCCATTTCGGGGAAGAAGACGTTCTTCCCGACCATCGTTCTTCTTGCACAATCGTCTACCTCGCTCAGTTCGAGGCTGGACTTCGATTTCCCCTTTCTCCCGTCACGGACTCCGTCTTGTCTGCCCTTCAAATTGCCCCGGGGCAGATGCACCCGAAGTTCTACAAGTACATGTCTCTGATGGACAAGTTCAACAGAGACGGGTATAATGTGGAAGCCAGGCACGTTTTCCACTTCCGCTTCGCCGTGAAGTGTCCCGGGGTTGTGAAGGAGGGAGAGAAGACGTTCTTCACCTGGAGACAAAAACTCAAAATTCCCGACATCGTCACACACCTCCCCGACGTGGAACGGGGTTGGAAGGAGATGCCCTTCGTGGTCTCCGGTGCTTGGAGGGCAGAGACTGCCCGTCCTGTTCCCCACGAATTTACCTCAGGTCTGCTATTATTCATTCGTTTTCCGTTGCCGGTTTTTGATAACGTGTTCTTGCCACATGGCTAATGATATTTTCCTTTTTCTGCAGAGGCTTCAAAGGTACATTTCCCTGACTTGTCCGCGGAAGAAGAGTACGAGCTCCGGAGAGTTCGCGACGATAAAGGGGACGCCTACGTCACCTGGAGACCGTCCTCGACTCGAGAGAAAGAGCCCGCTGCAGCAGTAGGGACCAAATCCAAAAAGTCTCGTCGACAAACTCGCCCATCGGCAAAGAGACCGCTCGAACAGGCAGCTGCTCTTGGAGAAGAAGGAGAAATGGCAGACCAACCTTCTCCGCGACCCTCACAGGCTCCGGCCTTGACTCGTCCTCCTCGCCCTACCCGTCTATCTTCAGCGGAGAAGAGGGCGGAGAAAAGAGAGAGAGCTGAAGCTCTCAAGGCCATAACGGCGAAGAAGGCTCGGCGAGAAGCTGAGCACGATCGACGAGCCCGAGAGCGCGCATCCACCGAGATGTCACCTACTCAGGTAGCAACGGTTGGCGAGGGGAGTGGTGTCCCCGTGGAGGAATCTCCAATCGTCCGTAGCGGCTCTCCCACGGAGGTTGTGCTCGCTCCGTCTTCCGTGGCAGAAACTGTTGCCCCCGGGATCGTCCCGGCCTCTGCTCCTTCCCCAGCCGCAAATGTGGCTTCGTCTTCTGCCCCTCCTCGAGAGAGGGGTACCAGGGGGGGGCCCGCCGAATTCTGGAATCCCGTCTTCCCTAGAGGGTACACCCGTCCTACCGTTGCTCATTCTGCGATGGAGCACGACTCTATCGCCACATCCATGATGTTGGCGATGAGACTCCCGGCGGACATGGCCGCAACAAGGGACCTGCACTGGATGGGGATGTTCAGTGCTGCGAGCCGAGCTGTTGCCACGGTACGCTCTCTGTTTTTTTTTTTTTTTTTTTTTTTTTTTTTTTTTTTTACCATCTTTCTTTCTCTTCTTTTGTAGCTGGGCAACATGCTTGCCGGGATGTACGAGGTCACCGCCGAGAACAGGCGTACCTCCAATGGACTGAGGGACAAGGTCCTTGACCTGGAGAAGAGGGGAGCCGAGGACATGAAACGGCTGAATCACGAGCTGATGTCTGTCAAAGCGGATCTTCGGAATGCTAAAGGCACTATTGCCTCGGCTGTGAAACAGCGGGACAAAGCTCGGGACGAGGCCCGTAAGGCGATGGAGGGAGAGAAGGCGGCAGTGGAACAGGCCGAGAGGTCCGTCCTCAGGATCAGTGAGATGGACGAGATCGTGAACTCTCTTCAACAGCGGCTAGAAGCGACGGAAGCTGAGAAGGCGGCACTGGCCGACCAACTCGTGGAGGCCACGGCCGCGAGGGACAAGGAGGTTGAAGCCGCCAAGGAGGCTTTGACGGAGTCTCTACGAGCCCACTTCCAGACGGAGATGGAGCGGCTGATAACTGAAGATCGGGTGGAGACGGAGAGAGAAATCATGAACGAGCTCCGAGAATCGGGACGACTAGTTGAGTCTCCCCAACAGTCGAAAGACGAGGCCACTCGTTCTGAGGCTGTGGGTATGGAGATCTCGCCTGACGAAGAACCCGAGGTACAAGGAGGGGGGCAACCTTCGTCATCTCTTGGACCATCTCCCGTCTTGCCCGAGGCTCCTATTGAAGTCGCCTCTGCCGATCCTGCTGCTGTTGCTAAAGACGTTCCGACCGTTCCTGATGACGCTGTCGTGATTGTCGACGTTGCCGAAGACTGATTCTTCCTCCTTTCCATCCCTTACTTTTCAATTTTGTATCGGATGTACTCCCGTTCACCTTGTATCAATAAAAAACTTTTGTTCTATATGTATCTCCTTTTATGACCGCTGTGTTGCAACCGACTGGTCCGGCATAATCATCTCGTTCAAATAAGTCATGGCACATAATTAACTCGTCATTGAATATAATAAGACATGGCACATAATCAACTCGTCATTGAATATAAATCTCATAATGAAAATAATTCACATCACTTCTAACAACGGGTCGTTAAAGAAGCCGTTTAACTCTACGGACGTAATTTTACAACAAGTCCATTTCATAAGGACGAACTTATGGTAACTCGTGGTGGGACACCATGCTCAGAGGACATTCCATTAGTATAAGCCACCGGTATGCTCAGATGGCAATTCCTTTTTATGAGCCACCTGTGTCCCGTGGTGAGTACCCTGTTCGTACGAGATGCGCTCGCCGCGGTAACTCGTGATGGGACACCATGCTCAGAGGACATTCCATTAGTATAAGCCGCTATGATGCTCAGATGGTAATTCCTTAGTATGAGCCACCTGTGTCCCGTGGTGAGTACCCTGTGTGAGTGAAATACACTCGTCGTCGTAATTCGTCTAGAATGTGTTACAACGTAATGAATATGTAAGTAAAACGACTGATCTCATGCCATTAACAAATGTTCATAACACACAATTTTATTGGAAAAATTGTTTTAAATTCATAATGTTCCATGATTTTTGAATTACATTACCTTGTAAATCTTTAAGGTAGTACACCCCGGGACTTCCGACACGATCCACGATGTATGGTCCTTCCCAGTTGGGGCCCAGTTTCCCGCTATTGGGTTCTCGAGTGTTTTGGAAAACTTTCCGAAGAACGAGATCTCCAACTTGAAGAATCCTTCTCCGTACTTTCTTGTTATACGCCTTTCGTAATTGTTGTTGATAGCGTTTCATCTGTATGCTGGCATCTTCCCGTTTTTCTTCCAACAAGTCTAAATGAATAGCCATTAATTTGACATTCTTGTCTTCCTCCCCGTGTTTCTTCCGTGATCGTGTTGTGGGCAGACAGACTTCAGTGGGAATAACAGCTTCCGCTCCGTACGCCAAAGAGAACGGGGTCTCGTTCGTCGGGCTCCGTGGTGTTGTCCTGTATCCCCACAACGCATTGTGTAATTCGCTGGTCCACTTTCCCTTGGAATCTTCCAGCCTTCTCTTGAGGGCATTCAGAATATTCTTGTTGGCTGCTTCGGCAAGGCCATTCCCTTGTGGATAATAAGGAGAGGAGAAGATATGCTTGATTTTCAACTCTTGGCAAAAGTCGGCGATGAGCTTTCCTGTGAACTGCTTCCCATTGTCAGAAATGATGGACTGCGGGATACCGAATCTACAGATAATATGCTCCCACAAAAATTTCTTCACTTCTTGTTCTCTAATACGCGCTAGGGGAACAGCCTCGATCCACCGGGAGAAGTAATCCGTGGCCACCAGCAGAAAAATTAAGTTACCGGGAGCTCTGGGAAAAGGTCCTACGATGTCGAGCCCCCAACGAGCGAAAGGCCAAGGTTGAGATACAATATTGAGTTCTTGAGCAGGGGCATGAATCAATTTCGCATGACGCTGACATTGACTGCATTTCTGTACGTACTTCTGTGCGTCAGCTTGCATGTAAGGCCAAAAATACCCTTGCCCCAGAGCACGATGAGCGATAGTCCGTCCTCCCGAATGGATGCCGCAAATCCCTTCGTGGAGCTCGGCCAAAATCCTCTCTACGTCTTCCGGATGCACGCATCTCAAAAGAGGTCCTCCAAAGGATTTACGGTACAGTTCTCCGTCCACAAGGGTGTAACGGGGGGCTTTATATTGTATTCGTCTCGCTTCCTTTGCATCAGAGGGGAGAGTTCCATTCTGCAAATAAATAACTATGCCCGTCATCCAGCTCGGCACTTGACTTACAGATAACACCGCGCGTTGCGTCTGCAGTTCAATAGAGGGATATTCTTGATACTCCATGAGGATTGCTTTGGGCTCATCGGCTTGCATCATCGAGGCGAGGTAGGCCAATGCATCACCATGCCTGTTATCGTCCCTTCTGACATGTTTGATCTCGAGAACATCAAAGGCTCTCCGTTGTTCTTGTAAAAATGCAGCGTAGCGCTTCATCCGCTCATCCCGACATTCATAGGTACCGTTGACTTGGTTGACCACGAGCTGTGAATCACAGAACACCCGGAGTTTAGAAATTCCCAATTCTCGGGCACTCCGCAACCCAAGGATTAACGCCTCATACTCAGCTTCGTTGTTGGAGGCAGCATAACCAAGGCGCGTCAACTTCTGCACTTTAACATGATCAGGGCTGACAAGAACAGCACCGAGCCCCGAGCCGCTGACATTAGACGATCCGTCAACGTACAAGAGCCAATCGCACCACGCCGTCAGTTTTGTTTCGTCTCCAGTCCCTGTTTCCACAACGGGATCCTCCTCCGCGTCGTCTGGGAGTTCGTGACGGTCAGACTCCGCTGAAGTTTCGGCCTCGTCCACGGGGAAATCGGCTAAGAAGCTTGCAACGGCCTGCCCCTTCTCTGCGGTTCGGGCCTGATATTGGATATCGAACTCGCTAAGCGCCACGGCCCATTTCGACATGCGTCCCGCGGTTTCAGGTCGTCCCAACACAATTTTTAAAGGGTACGTGGTGATGACGACGATGGTGTGTGCCTGAAAATAAGGACGTAACTTCTCAGCTGAAAAGACAAGGGCCAGGCATACCTTTTCCATTCTGCTGTAATTGGATTCTGCCTTGTGGAATGTTTTGCTGACGAAATAGACAGGCTTCTCTACGCCGTCGTGACTTCTGAGTAACACGGAACCAATGGCTCGTTCCGAGACGGAGAGATAGAGGTACAATACTTCACCAGATTCAGGTACAGAGAGGATCGGAGCGGAGCCTAGATACGTCTTCAAGGCGGCGAAAGATCGGGAACACTCTTCGGTCCATCTGAAGACGGAATCCTTTCTTAGCAATTCGAACAGAGGTCTGCATCGATCAGAAGACTTTGATATGAACCGGTTGAGAGCAGCGATACGGCCCGTCAGTTTTTGAACTTCTTTCCTTGTCTTTGGTTCCGGCATATCTATCAGAGCACGGATCTGCGTGGGATTTGCTTCAATGCCCCGTTGGCTGACGAGATAACCGAGGAATTTGCCCGAGGCGACGCCGAATGTACATTTCTCAGGATTTAACTTCAGATTGAAAGTACGTAAAATAGAGAACGGCTCTGCCAAGTCAGCCACAAGAGAGACCCGAGTTCGGCTTTTCACAACGATATCGTCAATATACACCTCTACTGATTTACCGAGCAAGGGTCCAAACATCAGATTCATCAATCGTTGGTAAGTGGCCCCGGCATTCTTCAGGCCAAAGGGCATGACCCGGTAGCAGAACAGGCCACGCTCCGTTATGAAGGCCGTCTTATCTTGATCGTCTTCCGCCAAGAGGATTTGATTATAACCCGAATACCCGTCCATGAAACTCAACATCTCGTGACCCGCGGTCGCTGTGATTAGTCTATCTATTCTGGGAACTGGGAAGAAATCTTTCGGGCAAGCTTTATTAACATTGGTGAAATCGATACAGACTCTGACTTTCCCGTTCTTCTTCGGAACAGCTACTACGTTGGCTATCCACTCCGGATATTGGACCTCACGAATGAACCCGTGTCGAATTAATTTGTCGATTTCTTCATTGACGGCCTCATGGTACGCCGGGGCGAGTCTACGAGGTTTCTGTTTAACTGGATTGACTACGGGATCCACGTTGAGGTGGTGACAAATGATTTCAGGACGGATACCCGTCATGTCTTCATGTGACCAAGCGAAAACATCAAGATTCTTCCTCAGAAAATTTACCAACTCCCGCTCTTCATCTGTTGTCAGACAAGTCCCGATCTGTAGTATTCTTGGCTCGTTCTCCGTCCCGAGGTTGACAAGCTTCGTGGGTTCAACAGAATGGTTTACCGGTGATTCACCCGTGCTCTCCTCTTCCACGGACCCGACCTGTAATTGCTATTTGAGCGGATTGGGAGAGGTATAATCACACTTCTGCGATGCCAGTTGGTCTCCTCTTATTTCACGTGGTCCATCCGGAGTGGGGAACTTCAATACCTGGTAATAAGAAGACGGAACAGCTCTCATTTCGTGAGTCCACCATCGCCCCAGGATAGCATTGTATGGGGACGGCGCGTCGATAACGGAGAATCGGGTGGACAGGGTGATAGGTCCAGCTTTGACCGGTAAGACGACTTCGCCCAGGGGTTGCATCGAACTTCCTTCGAATCCTATCAAGGGGGTCTGTGCGGGTACAAGAACCGCTGGATCCAACTCCATCTTTGTGAAAGCATGGAGGTACAGGATATCTGCTCCACTCCCAGGGTCTATGAGCACTCGTCTGATGTCGAAATCGCCAACTCTCATGGACAAGACAAGAGCATCGTAGTGAGGCCTGACCACAGTTGCCATGTCTTGGTCAGTGAACATTAGGGCCTGCTCGACTTCCTTCGTCGTCGACCGCACTTGGTAAACTTCTGCCACGTGCGATAACTTCCTCGCCTTCGCTCGATACTGCTGCTCAACATCGACTTCCGGTGCTCGAGCGCGATGGATGACGTTTATGACTCCTTTCGGAGCTTCTCCACCTCGGTTCATTTGACCAGATGGCTCTCCCTCATGAGACCGAGTGGATGGCTCCGTAACATGCCCCTCCTTTCTTCCAGAATCCACGTATTCTCCCAGATAGCCCTCACGGACTAATCTTTCCAAGTATTCTCTCAGGATGCGACAACGATTAGTGAGATGCCCATGGCATTTATGGTATTGACAATATTCGTGTGCCCTGGGTCCCGTAATGACATCACGAACGGTCCGTGCTGGCCATTCGAAGTATGGTTCGTCTTCCATCGTCTTCATGATCGTCGCCGGGCTTGCTGTGAAGTTAATTTGACCACCACGAGACGCGAAAGGACGTCTTTCTGTCGTTCGATTCTCCCTCTCCTTGTACTGTCCGTGCTCCTCTCGTCTCTGATAGGCGCGGTCGTCCCCCCGCCGGACATTGGACCGGAGATTCGTGCTCCTCGACGAATCTGCATCTTGGCGGATCCCCAATGAGAGTTGGTTCGGTTCTCCTCGTCGTTCGACGTACACAACTTTTTCCCGCCGTGTGCGTCGTCGTGGTTCCTCGTCACTGGAAGATGTTTCATACTTTGGTTTCTTCCCTCTCTTCGAGGAGGGTCTGCCTCCCCACTCCACTGCATCTACCCCTCGTGCTCTGGGCCTCGGTGTTGCTGCGATATCTTCCTCCATCCTTCCGTACTTAGAGGCACGGACTATTAACTCGTCCATCTTGATTGGACAGTCAAGGGCAAGAGACTCGTAGAGTTTGGAACTCTTGGGTATGGCGTTTTTGAAGGCCGCTATGCAGGTGCAGTCCTCAATCTTGTCGATATTAGAGACTTCATCGGTAAACCGTTGAATAAAATCTCTAAGGGACTCTGCCGACTTCATCCTCATGGCGAAGAGGGAATCTGCACCCGCTTTCTTCTTCTTGTTGATGATGTACTGGTCAATAAAAACTGACCGGAGATCAGCCATGCATCTGATCGACCCCGCGGGTAGATTACGGAACCATCTTGCAGCCGCTCCAGTTAGGCTACTAGGAAAGGCTTTGCACAGGAGATTGTCATCCGGGTTACGGACAGCCATGGCATTTTTGAAGTCGGTCAGGTGGTCAATAGGATCCCTCCTCCCGTCGAACTTGACAAAGTTTGGTACCGTGAACTTTGATGGGGTATAGGATTCGACGATCTCATTGGAGAAAGGAGACGTCTCCTCCTCGTCCTTATATTTTTGAGCATACTGATCGAGAGAGGCTCCACCTGTCGTTCCTCTGACTCGAGCGTTAATCAAGGCTTCCACGTCTTTGAGAGTCAGACCCGTCTTCAACCCGCCGTCGCTGACGTGGAGATCTCGATGTTCAGCATGAGCATCAAGAGAACGGGGGTGGGTAGCTTTATCAGCAGAAGGAGTGAGAGTGAATCTCCTCTCCAGATTCTCTGGTGCAGATGGCGAGACAGGGGCCGTTCCTCTGGGGGGAGGAGAAGAAGGGAAATTGAGTTTACGAGCTGCAGAGTCCCCCCTAGGAGATTCGTCATCGATCTCCAAGTTTCCGTGCTCCAAAGCATCTAGCCGCTCCTGCAGTGACTGTTGCTGGCTGACTATTTGGGCCAGAGTGGCCTGTTGTTGTTGTAATAGTAACAGGATGGGATCAGATGTGGTCATGGGCCTTTCTGGTTGTCCAGAAGGTGGGCCTGACGTGAATGTGTGCGCGGTGGAAGGAGTGCACGAAATGGCTTGAAGGGGCTGGTTCTCAATGATAGACTGAGGAGTTTGGTCTGCCATGCTGACTGAAAGAAGTGGTGTGAGCAAAGGGTGGTTTCGGTTTAAGAAATTCCCACAGACGGCGCCAATTTTGTGGGGGGATTTTACCGAAAGGACACGCGTCAGCAGCAGCTTCTCCCCAGTTCTGGTGCAATGGTAGATGGTTGGAGTGGAGGGTGTGATACCCTGACCTGTGCTCCGATGATTAAGTCAGTAAGTGTAGAAGATGATGAACAGAAAAAAAAAGCAAAAGGTTCAAAGGTCTTAGCTCTTCCAAAGTTTCTTTTTTTTTTTATACTGTTTTTCCTTGGTTTATATAGGCTATCCCGGTTATGACCATGGATACCCATTGATGCCCATGCATCTCTCGAATCTCTGATGTGTACTTTAGTAATCATTTTAGATAGATCTCCCGGCCATTCGTACTGCACGCGCATCTGTACACAAAAGAACAGGCAAAGAGTAGGAACTCGTCCGAGGTGACTGGCATTAAATGCCATTTAATGCCAAGACAATGTTACCCACCTACCATCGTAGAGGTAGGTTCAGTCCCAGGTGACGGGGCAGCAACGCCAGATCTCATTACGTATTAGGATACGTGATCATGGACAGTAAGACGACGGGTCCGTCGTCAGAGTGAGGACGTGATCGTCGTCCGCGAGACCACGGGTCCGTCGTCAGAGCGAGGGCGTGATCGTCGTCCGCGAGACCACGGGTCCGTCGTCAGAGCGAGGACGTGATCGTCGTCCGCGAGACCACGGGTCCGTCGTCAGAGCGAGGACGTGATCGTCGTCCGCGAGACCACGGGTCCGTCGTCAGAGTGAGGACGGAAATGAACTCAAACGATAACACCACACTGAGGACGAGCTCGTTGTTTCCACACTTAGGTTCTACGAATTCTACCCATTACAGTTCTTAAAGAGTTTCTCATGCAAGTTGATTTGATGAAAGTCTCACCACACTTTCTTCCATTTGTTGTACCACATTATCTATCGAAAATCCTGCGGTTGAAAGTAGACTAACATGTAAAGTTTTGGTAGGAAGAATGTTTGGTTTGGGCACATTATTAGCCTACCCACCAAAAAAATAGTTAAGCTCAAAAGTATGTACAAATGACGAGGCTATATCTACATCGTTTTCTTTCATTATTTTATTTGAGATTATTGAAAGGAAGATGTAGATTGTATATCAATAACTGGCCCAAGTGTTCATCTGCTCTACACTAACTCACAATTGACATTTGGATAAAATTTTTTTCAATAAAACAAGTTTAGGCCCCGTTTGGTTGATTTCTTATGTTTTTAAAAACAAAATTTTAGAACTTTTTTTTTCTTTGTAAACGTGGGTATCCTGGGCCAAACTCTGACTAGTCTCACGTAATATATAGGTAAACCCCCAACCCATACATCCGATAATGAGGGGAGCCTAGATTCGATCTCGAGACCTCTAGATTTACGGTTCGTCCTTCGACCACAAAATTTTAGAACTTTTTCAGTGGTAGAGCATTTGACTGCATAAAGCATGTTTGGTAAACATATTTCTCTTTTTTGTTTTTAAAAACCAATAACATAACTATTGAAAATCAAGGTAATAGAAAATCTCTATTGCCTCTAATTTTTAGAAGTAGAAAACAAAATTAGAAAACACGAAGTGCACCACAACACACCACCATGAATGGAATAGTTTTACCCAAATTATTATGTTCATCATATTTACCAAAAGTATTTTTCAGTTTTTCATTTTTTAAAACAAATAACAGTTATTAATGACAAACATGTTTCTTATTTTAAAAAAAAAATTAAAATAGAAAGTCATTTAGCAAACGGGCCCTTAGTTCTTACCAATGAACAAATAACTTATTTCCTAAAAGAGCATAGTCTACACCAAAAAGAAATTAATAAAAGACAAGTTTTAATGATCCGAATAAAATCTAGCTTATGAGTCGGCCTCCCTGATGAGGATTTTCTTTATTCTTTAAGATAGTGAGTTTTTTAATCATGAAAATTATTGGCTCTTAAAAATATCCGATAGCTGGGGACAATGAAATAAAATTTTGAAATAAATGGAAGGAGGTTTGACATTCATTTGGCAGCTGGTGGAAGTATAGGAAAAAACTCTTCAATTAGGCCTTAGCACTTGAGGGTAGAGCTTGGGCCTAACCAATTTAGGCCCTCTGGGGATAAGGCCAAGCTTAGTAAGACCTAGACTCTTCCTTGCCCTAGCCCTTTGATAGCCCTTGGGGTCTGTTCTTTTGTTGAGACTTACAAAATCCCTTACGTTGCAAGTTTTGTCACGCATTTTATTCTCAAAACTAGATGTTTGCAAGTTTTGTCATTTGATAATATTCATTTTATTCTCAAAATTAAATGTATCGTGCTTTTCAATCTCTTGGGTTGCAATTCCGATGTAGAAAAAATGAAAGATTCAAATCTCATAAAAAATTTATGACAAGACTTACTAATCTCAAGCCGGTAAGAAATAATTTTGTTAGTAACCTTAGTGCTATGTTTTGGTAGTCAAGAAAATAGGTAAAAACATAGAAAAGAAAAAAAAAAGTTGGATTTCTAATACAATTTTTAGTTATGTTTTATCTAATTTTCTTTTATTTTCCATGTTTTTCCTTATTTTCTTCACAACCAATTGGAGTGCGACACATGGAACCAAAAATACAAAAAAAAGGTATTTTTGACCCCTAAATGGGGGCGCTACTTCATGTAGCGCCCACCCTAGTGGGCTCCTTTTTATTATGCACACCAACCTCCTGTCGGCAGATTTTAAAAATATCCCCAAACAGGGGCGCTACTTCAAGTAGCGCCTACTCCCCCCCCCCCCCCCCCCCCTAAAAGGACCTTTTTACCCTCTTTTTGCTACCTTACTGTTCCAACCAACCTCCTGTTTCGGAAATATCCGCATGAGGGCGCTACTACAAGTAGCGCCCTCTGTTTTTAAAACCATTTTTTTCCCCCCCCCCCCCCCCCCTCTCTCATTTCATTCATTCCAAAATCCTCTCCTCTTATTTTCTTCTTTTGAAAACCCTTTTTGTGACTTGGCGACCCGGGAAGTTGATTTCGAAGAATCATTCTCAAAAACACTTAATTCAGATTTTGGGTTTTTCGGAAGATAAAATCTCACCGAACCTTATCTTTTTATAGTCTTTTATTAGTTTTAAATTATTTTATTGCTCTTTTCAACTATTTAGACTATTTGACAACCTATCCTGTCGAACCTCTGCCCGAACTTCGGTTCACACTTAGCCTACCCTGTCGAACCTCTGCCCGAACTTCGGTTCAAACTTATGCCCAAACTTCGGTTCAAACTTAGCCTACCCTGTCGAACCTTTGCCCGAACTTCGGTTCAAACTTAGTCTACCTAGCTAAACCTCTATCTAAACCTCGGTTCAAACCCTAGTTTAAAACCTCATTACCTTAGTCGAACATCTGTCTAAACCTTAGTTCAAACCCTACCTACATATTTGAAACCCTATCCGAACCTCGATTCAAACTCTAGTTCAAACCCTACTAAACCTAACAAGCCCTAGTCAAACCCATTGCTTCCCGACAAGAGCTTAAACTGCCCCATCACTCCTGAATATGAGCCTAAACCATTAAATACCCTAACATCCAAAGGCAAATTTCGGCCTTTCAAAACATCCAAACAAATCAAATCATCAACTACCCTCTGGAACTGTGTGTGACTTGATTCCATTGACAGTGGATACGTAGGAAACCCTGATTGGATTCAATTCACCTAGGATAGAGCTCCTATACTATCCTTGATTATTTTTACATGTAGTCAATATAATATATGCTTTAACATATAGATAAATTACAAACTTCTCTTATGGTTTGCCTACTTTAATTCAGACTTAGGGAGTAGGTAACCATCTTCGGATGAGAGTTTAGCGGTACCTAACACCTTCCCCTAACTCAAATGAATGTTTACCCTAAACTCTATTTTCAGACCAAAGCCTTATCCAACATTTTAAGGGACCTTATTTTTCCTAACAATTTAAATAGGTGGCGACTCTCCATATTTTTCATTTTATCGCTATTCTCCTCTAGTTCAATCTTGATCAGGAGTGGGTTAAAATCCTAGGTCTACACATTCGAGCCAAGGACTAATTCCTTCGAGTATCCGCATCAACCCACTTGAAATTTTTCCTACGAATACCGGGGTAAGTCCAGGTGTGGGAGTTAAACAAACGACCACAAGGAGCAAACCCGAGACACTAGCCAACTGCACCTTGACATTGCTCCATGATTAAATAGAACAAAATTTAACCAGAACTGTAGCTATAGATATGCTAGCCCGAATCGCAATCTTCCAAAGACACAAGGCGGTGGCAACAAGTGTCAAACCATCTATTTGTTATAGGGTGTCAAACCATCTCTTTGTTATAGGGCAGCAACACTACGTGTTGCACCCACTCTGTCTTTGGAAAAAAAAAATTTACTTAGTGTGTCTGTGGCCAGTACTCCCCCTACAGCTAATGGGAGTGAACTAAGAAAATTTGCCTTCAATTTATATATATATATATGAGTCGGTCTAGGGGTACTCCTTATTCTTACTCTCTATTTTTACAACTTATCTAAACCATTCCATTAAAAAAATCAATGGTCTAGATAATGTATAGGTGGCATCTTTACGAAAATAATATAATTCCAAAATCACCTTTAATAACAAAATTCCTATTTGCTTGCCCCGGGAATTGGGAGTATCCATTTTTTAATCTTCTCTCTCAACTCACGCCTCACCCTCTCGTTCTCTTCTTCAAGGTGTCCCCATTCTCAGTCTCTCATCTGTTAAAACGGTTGTCTCCAAGCAACAAGCAAAGCCTCTTGCTAAGTTTCAAGCTTTATGTTTCTCATCAGGATGTGAGCATTCCTTGAAAATACTAGGGAAACAACCATTTAACAAATACCTTAAACTCAACAAAGGAACAGTCGGGTATGCACATGTGACATGCCTCCTTTTTATTTTCCAAAATTTCCCTATTTTTTAGAGTTTTAACCATGAACAAGAGGTCTAGATTTCTCTGAATTTCTGAAGCACCGTATTTGAAGATTTGGGTCCGACTTAAACCAACTCTGTTGTACATCGCCCAGAAAAGAGTGCAACCTCTCTTAGCTTGGTCCTCCAAATCATTCTCCTTCATTAGCAATCTCTATATTGATATCGTCTTCTGCATTGCGACTCTTGAAGCCATTACTGCAGTGTTCATCTTGAAGCAATTTCTGCTTGGCGACTGCGGAAACAAACTATAGTTTTCGTTCTTCACAAAGTCGGATAAATAGGTTAACGGATCTGCTTTTTACAACTCGTAATAGCTATACCCTTTTAAATAGCCCTGATCAGAATGTTTCTTTTCTGGGTAGTGGAAAGCTTTGAATTTGGGAGGAAGAGAGATGAGGGAGAGAAGATAGAACCACAATGGGGAATATGACAACTTGTTTTGTCTTTCTTTTTATTTTAATAAAAGGTTAATTTTGGAATTATATTATTGTGTTAAGGATGCCATTTATGCACTATCTAGACCATTGATATTCTTTAAAGAGTGGTTTAGATAGGGTATAAAAACAAGGAGTTATAAAAACAAGGAGTGAGAATAAGGAGTACCCCTAGACTGACTCAATATATATATCATTCTACTAATAAAAGTACATGGAGTAACCTAAACTTTATGTAGACAAAATTAACCTTTCTTATTTTATTGCTGATAAAGTAAACATCATATTAATAAATAAAGAGATAAGTTTAGGCCTAACTTTTATAGTGGTTCTTAGGGATAGTATGGCCATTATGAATTTCATTAATGACATTATTTACAATAATGAGCAAATTAATTTAAGAAAGTTTACTCTTTAAAAGAATCCTATTTAAATTAGAATTCTATTTACATATAGACATGTGATAAGAAAACTTCATTTTATTTAGTCTGTAGATATACTCATGTGAGTTTAGGAGGTTTGCTATTCACAAACGTATCTTAACTAGCTAGGCAATCACCATATCCTATATATGGAGGACTCTTAAGTGAAAGTCATCTTCCTCCTATTGAAGCATGTTTATGGTGACGATTTCTTTTGAGGGTTCTGGGAATTAAAAGCTCTTCTTCTATCAGGCGCGATGATATGTTCTCCTCGCCCCCAAAATAGAGAGATCTGTACGATGACCTTCTTAGGAATTTTGGTATTATAGATACGAAATCAAAGAGTTCAAGCAGGAATGGACAGGATATGGGAATGGCGAGACTAAGCTACATTTTGGAGTCCCATGACCAGTATGGCCCCATGATATGGTGCATGAACTATATATATATATATATATATTTTTTTTTTTTCTTTTGTTTTTGTTTTAATTTTTGGGGTCTTAACACTTATATATAATGATTATTTTTATAATAAATAATTATATTTTAATAAAAGTGCACGTACCATGTACGTATAATTTTTTTCATTATTAAAATATAATTTAGAAATAATATATAATTTTTAATATATTTTCATTAGATGTCACATTACTCTCTTTATATTAAATAATTTTTTAATATAATATTATATTTTATATAAATATAATCGAGTAGTTAAATTTAATATTTGTTATATTAATTTAAATTTAATATTAGAAAAATCATTTATCTTTTCTTGGTTGCTCCCCGGGTGCCAATCCGGAATTTCTACGGTCCTTTTCGTAAAGGTCGATCAATCGAGGTGTGGAGATTATAGGAAAATAGTATTCATGGTTATCTTCCCTAAAATATGGTAAGAGTCCTAAACCAACTCTCCTTCCGGAGAGACTCTTTCTATAAAAAATGGTAAGAGTCCTAAACCAACTCTCCTTAGGATTCTTCCCTAATATGGTAGTCCTAAACCAACTCTCTTTTATTAATAGGTCTCACATAATATTAAATAGTGACTTAATTAAAGTATGGTTATATTATAAGTTATGTATTAAATAAATTAGTTTAAAGGGTATTTACATCTAAGTAAAGTTTTGCATATTCCTTGTACTTTTATTAGTAGAATGATTATATATATATATATATATATATATATTTAAAAAGGCTATTTAACTCTAAAAAGGAAATTTGTCAGCTGATTCAGTAGCTACATTGATAGATAGACAATGGGAGAATTCTAACACATCCAAGTCCCAAAAAGAATTCTACTGTGAACATAAACAGAAGCAGGCAACCAACCATCAACAGAGAGGTAGAAAACACATGGCTTCATAACAATAACAAAATGTTTTCACGATTGTTATCATTAAATTGAAGGCAGCCCCGTATTGTATTAAATGGCAGCCAGAACCAAAACCTCACATTGCATACAAGCATGGAATCAAAGTCCAATTACATGGTTGACGAAATTGGGGCTCTGCAAGTCATCATTTCGAACCAATTGCAAATGAAAATTTTGGACGAGATTTATTCTTACCCAACAGCTTGACTTGATTTGCTCTTTCTTCCTCCTCTACCAATTTCTTTCTCTGCATAGCC
The DNA here is from genome assembly GCA_015143295.1 of Tetracentron sinense. Lineage (NCBI taxonomy): Eukaryota > Viridiplantae > Streptophyta > Magnoliopsida > Trochodendrales > Trochodendraceae > Tetracentron > Tetracentron sinense. Next base: position 5,277,595 of record CM026555.1, on the reverse strand, counting down.
TCTTCCTTTTGTCTTTGGATCTGCTCCAACTCCCAATATCGTTCCTCCTCTTTCCTCTGACGCTCTAAAGCTTCTTTTCTCTGAGCCTCCTCCACCCGCCTTCGGTTCTCTTCAAGTATCATATCCAGCTCCTCTCTCTCGCTTCGAACTTGTTCCTGTGAAAGACCATAAATCACATCAGAGCATTCAAAATCTGGGACACGTGCTTTGCAACTAGATGATTTTGGTTTATTCAATTGCACGTAATAAAATGGACATCCAACTATAATCAGCTTGTTCTATACTTCAACATGGAACTAACAAGTTACTCCCAAGTCAAGGTTTCATTTACATTAAGGGTACAAAACCAATAACAATTCAAATAATGATGGAGCATGGCTTAGTGTGAAAGATCTAATTTTCAGGGATCCCGCAAGCTGCACGAAGATGTGGAGCAAAAAGGCAGAAATGGTAAGAGTGGGTAGTATCTTTGCTATTCCCATCATAATTAATCAAGGCACTACCCTATTTACAGGGAAGGTGTAGAATCTTGGTGGGTGATTCTCACCAACTTATCCAAACACCCTCCAAGGGTTATAGTGAATCCCAACAAGAAAAACAAACATGCTTTTTAACACTGAAAATTTCAAGGAAAGATTATAAGAGAGCAACAGCTGGTCTTCGTCCAAGATATTTTACCTCTTTCTGCCTAGCCTCAACCAGAGCAGCTTCCTTTTCTTTTTCAAGTTGAGCTGCAACCTCATCAATAAGTTTCTTCTGACCTTCCTCTAATTGCCTTTGTATTTCCAGCTTGATTTCCTGAGAGTTCAAGCTCTCCTCAACTATTTTCCGTATTGCTTCTTCCACTCTCCTTGCAGTTTCTTCTTCTATTAGTTTCAACTCTGCCTCGTGTTGACGCCTGATAGCGAGCAAGGAACTAGTTAAGCAGGAAAACGGCCACTGATGAAGAAACAGGGCGACACATTTGAGAAAAATGCATTTTTCGAAAACCAGATAGTAGCAGAACTGAATCAGCAAGTGACATGGCAAGCTTGACTTTCTCTTTAATACAATGAATGGCTAACTGACCTTCCCATCCATACACTAAATTACAAGCTTATGCTTTTAAGGCATACCTCTATAACAGATTCCTGATCCAAACAAATGAGTTTCAAAACTGGTCAACAGTAGATAAACGAGGCACCAATTCGATCATCAAATATTACAAGTTGAACTATAGCAGTAGCTTCCTTCAGAAAGCCTGTGGAGAAGAATGTCAAGTAACCTGTTGCAGTTTTAAAACTTATCATGGAAATACTTCAGTCCTCGCATCAAAGTACAGTTCTGACTCTAGCAAAATTTTAAATTTAAATCAACTCAAATACATGGTTCAAAATCTGAACGTATTGATTGTTGGGGACACAACATTGACAAAAAGGCCAGTGATTTTGCAGTTTAGCACACTATATGGGAAAGAAAAATCGACTGCCTCGAAAAAGTGAACACTTAATGCATCCTTAATATCTAAAGGCACCTAAGTGCATCATCTTCATAGCAAAGCAGTGGCTTGGACAGCATTTTTTTTTTAGGTAAGTGGCTAAGAGAGCATTACAAATGTAAGGGTGACTGATTAAAGTCCAGATCATTAACCAGTTTCCCAATAATCCTTTTTTTTTGTCATTTAGGGTCTGATTTGGTGGGGAGTGATCCGTGAGTACACCAAGGGGACTTGCACATTGGGTTTAACAGGTCCAAACATCCTCCATGTGACACTCAATTGCATAATGCAAGCATCAAGCACATATTACCCATCCTCTTATATTAGAGAAATAGCGTACAAAGGGCGCTCACAAGAGATTGAACAGACCCTAGTGATGGTTTAAAATATCGATATTGAGGTACATATCGGTAAGTCCAAAATAGGGAACATATCGATATGAATCGAGGATATGAACGGAAACACTGTTAAAAAAATCAAGAAAACATAGGAAACTCATGGACGCTTAAACAAAAACTTATTTAATGCAAGGATAACATTAAAATATGTTAGTGGGAATCCTATACATTCTTTTTGAACTATCTATACTAGCGGGTGGCACGTGCGATGCACGTGAAAGCAAGGGGAAGGAGTTAAACCACAGTTAATAGGAGTTAAAAGGGAAATGTGTTAACCCACGGGTGCGATTGAACTCTCCCCGAGTTCAATCGCGATTGAATGTGATTCTATTCTTTAAATAGATAGATGAGTAATGGATAGTTTGAGAATTAAAGTAAAACATCAAATTAAAGTTTTGTTTGATATAAAGGTAATTTGGGAATTTCGAAAAAATCAGGCTACGCCTCCCTCTCGCATTATAATAGTAAAGATGAGTTTCTATTATGCATTACTTCATAAAATTGAAGATACGCTACGCGTATATGAATGAATACATATATAGTCTATCCAATGCTGTTTTGAGATATTAAAATATGATTCTTTAATGAAAAATTCATTTGTAGTTGTAGGTAGTGAAATACATAAAGAAATCAAATTAAAATATGTACATAAAGAGAAGTCTTCCATATAAAACACAAACAAAAGCTTAGCCACGACCAAGTCATCATCACCTCCAACAAGGTCGAGTATGGCTGACAGTGAGGATCCTTCGGTCTCAAACTACCTTCTCGTAGAAAATTGACTTATGCTGAGCTTCTTCCTCATCCTGAAGAGTCTCCATGTTATGTTTTACAGCAAGCTGAAAATCAGGATCCTCATAATTTGAAGAGATGGAACTCCACCTCCTCTGTCCCAGGCAGAGTCACCAAGTCGGAGTTCGAAAATTATTCAACTCAGGAAAAACTCGAAATGGATTGGCAAAATCCAGAAATTTTGAAAAACAAATTTGAAAAAAAAAATGTGGTACAAGATATTAAAATAAATAAATAAAAAAGATGACTAATTATGAAAAATTATAGACAAATAAATTTCATACATTAGGTATTTATCTGGTACTTTTTCAAAAAATCATGAATAATTAGTGCTTAAATCGCAAAATTCGTGACATTCAAAAAGTCTCAAATACTTCGTGAATTAATCGTTCGACAAAACAAATTATGAATTATTCAAGACATTTAGGGAAAATCGGAAAACTTTAAATAGTTAAAGAAATATCAGAGAAATTTCGAGCTATTTTACAACTTTCTTGAAATTAGTATCCTTGTTAACCTCTTGGAAAACACGATCTTCCTCATGTGAGGAGAGGGAGTCCATCCGTGATGTCCCCTCAGAGCCAGGCACTTTCGTCTATGCCTTTTATTGAATGTTTGTCAGTAAATGCTCCATCATCAACTTCCTAACCTCCCTAAGGACATGTAGACATTTTTTAACATTCACTGTCATAGTCCCATATGAGCCAGGTGCTCCTCAAAACTAGTGATGTCTCCCTATCCCCCCCCCCCCCCCCCAACCCTCTCCATGCTTCTAGCCAATATCAAAGGATCTTCAAGGGCATGAATAAGTACTGCACAATGTTTTAAAACGCGAAGGCGTGAGGCGAGGCATTAGGACCTCAAGATGCGTGAGGCCTAAGCCTTAAGGGATAAAGCTCAAGCCTCATAAGAAAGCCTCATTTTCTCTTATTTTAACAAATAAATAAAATATAATAAAAATTACAAAAATATTTAAAGAGTTAATAAAAAAATTAAAGTGTATATATATATATATATATATATATATAGAGAGAGAGAGAGAGAGAGAGAGAGAGAGAGAAAGAGAGAGATGTATGTATGTATGCATATATATTCGCGTACGTGTGTGAGCGCGTGCGTACACAAAAAATATTATATAAAAACTATCAAAAAAATAAATATAAGAGACACAAGCAAATGCTGAATTTTAATTTCGTTAATATACATATTGAAGATGATCAATCATCAATTCATGTGGTGGATTTAGAATTTTAGTAAAAATTTGCAAAAAAAAAGTCATAAACTACATTGTAGGCCAGTGACTCCAAATTTTTGTAATGTCTAAGTAGGGAAATAGAGTGAATTAAAGAGTTTTAAAAGCCTAAATACATTAAACATAATAAATTAATTGTTAGTTGAAACCAATATCATCTTCGATTTCAATGTCTCATCTAAAATAAATAAAGTGATATTTGTTATTATTTAAAACAAATAACAAATTTAAAACAGAGTCTCAGTAATGTGGCTAGAACCCTAATTTTAGTTAATATATAAGGCATACGCTATAGACATAAAGCGAGCCTCAAGGCGTGAGGCGTGTTCCTTATGTGAGCTTCACACTTTGAGGCATGAGCCTTATGAGATTTAAGCCTAATGGTTAAGCCTCAATGAGTTTTCCTTAAGTCTCGCCTCAAGGCATAAGCCCACACGCCTTTTAAAACACTGCTACTGCAAGTTTGCAACACAAAAAGTAGCATAACAATGAAACAACTATGATAATGCTAAACACATAAAATTTAGACTAAAAAATCAATAATTGACTAGTAAGAATCTAAAAAAAAGTTACTTTTAAATTATTTTAATATCATGTAACTAGAAAAAAAAAAAAAAAAGTTTAGTCCATTGGTCTAATATATAACCCACTGAGCAATCTCGTATAAATATTTGAAATATAAATAAATAATAAGTATCTTTAATTTCATAATTTTATAACTTGATTATTATTTTTAATATATAATATATAAATTATCATCCAAAAAAAAAGGTTGGTGTTGGGATCTGCTAGATCACCCTAAACTCTTAACATATAAAAATCTTAACCATAAATAAGTAGTATATATGTATTAATTTCTAATATAAATAAAAATCTAAAAAAGAGATGAAATTTATTGAATACCATAGATCTATGGATTTGATTACAAATGAATATATCTATTATCTAGAAGCTTGTCTGGTTTCATTTTAGTAGATTTAATACCATAAAAATAGAGAATAAAGAGGATTAAACGTAAATTAACGAATAGTGAAGAAGATTTTGATTCAATCTCCACAGAGTTTGAATCTTGATTTTGATCATTTGATAGCAAGAGCGCTTGATTTAGGGGTAGAAGAAGGGGTTTGGAAATGAGATTCAAATGAGAGCTCAATAGTGAGTTTGAGCACTATATATGTGCCTCGGGTCAATATGTTCGATATGTATCATACCGTATTGGTCCCAATACGACCGATATGATACGGTTGAAACCCATGAATTTTTTTTATAAGTGTATCGTATTAGTAACCTCAAAAACTGATATGTATCGTGTGATACATATCGATACGCTCGGTAATTTAAACCATGGCCCCAGCTCAAAACCGCCGGGCGTACCTCACTACCAACCTTGCCTAAGAATCCTATCCCAATAAAAAAAAAATACGCTCGCAGATATTCATAGTCCTTCCTAATGGACCACCACAAAAATATAATCTTGGATATGCACAGCCAAATCATTCAAGTTGCTCAAAGTAAAGCTTCAACATCTTGATGGCCAATTTCCATCGCGGGGCAATCTAAACTAGATTACTGTATCTAAAATTTAAAGGTATAAGATATGAAATACGTATTTCATGCAATGTTGGGTATAATTCTGCAAAATGTGGAGATGAAGCAACAAGGCCACCCTGCCACTAGAAAGCCATCGCATGATTATGTTAAAGGAAAAATATAGAACAAAATAAAATAAAATAAAATAAAATAAAATAAAAGGGGCCTCAACTTAATATGTTTTTTTCCCTCTTTTTTATAACTATCTTGAGTCTTCTTAACATGTAAACACCATGCTAACAGCCAATAAATTTAAAAATCCCAAATATTGAACTGAATTTTCTGTGGAAATATTCCAGGAACCAAGCAGAATTAACAAAATCCTTCAAGTAGTACAGTATGTTCCAACAAATCACTCATACAAAAGTACTACTAAAACTACTTCCTAATGACAGTAATAAAAATATGGGCTATTGCAAGATTGCAGACACTCAGGCTATTTCCAAGTTTTAGAGCAAACACAAGTTAATATTTAGAAAAACATATCACACATCCCAAGACATGTATAACTTATAAGAGGCTTCAAATAGGGATCTTTGCTGTCCCGATAGCTCACCACCATCAGGGATATGCTGAAGTCATAAAAAATTTAAATAACAAAAGGAAAAAAAAAGGAAAGGAAAAGACATTTCTCTGATCAGGAACCATAAAGTACATCAATTTCTGGACCAAGAAACAAAGTCATTGCAAATCAAGCATCAATCACCATTTACAGTTTTTCACAAAAAAAAAAAAAAATTAGTAGGGAAGACAAGGCATAACCTATTGCCGTTTATAAGTAATGCAATACTAGAAGATTTCATGCCCATGCAGAACTCTGTTCAGTGGTTGAAATACAAAGAAATCCTTTCAACTTTTAATTTATAGAGCTAAAAACAACTGTACCGAGGAGGTTCCATAACAATAAAGGAGAAAAGGCTTCTTCAACAGATTGTGAATGTGTCAGAAACTTGTATCAATATACGCTGTTGAATTCTATAGATAACAGTTTCAGATTTTAAATTGTATGATATTTTAAGGTTTGTGTGCCAGACAAGTTTAGGTTAGTTAATGCTATTCACTGCTATAGAAGTTAAACAATGCATAACATGTTTATACTTCATACAGTATAATACTCATCACTAATGCCTGTCAAGCTATCCCATCCCATAATAATCATCATTTTTTAATATGAAAATATATGTTTGACATTCCATACCTTGTTATTCACAAAAATATTTCAGATTTTACATTAATAAACAATTGAGTACTCCAGAAAAAACACCACCACGCTCTAAAATTTATCCCTTTCAAACACCATATATCTCTAAAGGCAAAACAAGTGAAACTCCTGAGATTCCAAGGTCACTAACAATCAAATAATTCAAAAGTAATTTTCCTTAGTAGGGATGAACCAAAAGGAAGTATTGTTTCAACCTATGCGAGCCTAGACAACCAATTAAAAAAAAAAGCGAAAAACAAAGTAATTTATTTGCTATGGAAGTGCTTCAAAAACATCAAATAGCAAGTCCCAAGAGCAATTCCCTTGCCCCCTTGCAAAAGAACCAGCATATGAGAAAGTTGGTGGATATACCTTTTCTTTTCTTCTTCTTTTTTCAAATTCTCAATGGCACTTTTACGCTCTGTTGACCCAAGACTTGTACTACGAGATTTTTTTAAAGGAGACGATGTGGTACTCCTACTTCTTTGTCTCTTGTGTCGCCTTGGTGTTGGAGAACGACTTCTACGGCGTCTTGGAGTTGGAGAACGACTTTTACGGCGTCGTGGGGAAAGAGAACGACTTTTTCGCCTATTAAATATATATAACGTTATTAGGAAGCACGTGAGAAACTTTTTTTTATCAGAAGCACATGAGGAACTTAAATATCATGGAATATGGAAAATAATTACCAAGACAGCCGACCATCTAGCATAGTAATTTTACAACATAGCATGTACAGTTACCTCACATACTGTTAAGAGTAACCTTTGTGTGCTGCATCTTTTATCACATGAAGTCTTGTATGTCCCAATCGAGCAACCAAAGGACACCCATCGGCATCCATCACCTGTTTACTTCCCACAAAATGGGAAGCAACTGTATTTGTTTAAGTATCTTAACAAAGAACATGCCTCTATCTCACTCTTAAAACTTTCTGGATGTGTGGCATTAATGTTTGGCATTTTTGGATCTTGTGAGTAAAAGCTATCTCCTTGGAAGTCATTTGATCCAGACACATCAAGATGATTGCCTTAAAAGTTGAGCAAAACAATCATCGTGTGGTACAAAATGGGCAAGACTTGAACAACAGCACGAGGGTCATCAGGGTTAAGTTTGTAAGCTACTGAGGTATTCACAGCAAAAGAAGACTATCTGGGTAGCAAAATGTCAGAAGCGTACTAGAAGTACAGAATCTAGCTATCGAAAATGCTAAGTTGAACATGTGGACCTGGAGTTTCACATTGGTGAGGTAATACAATTTTTCTGAAAAGTGTATATTGATTTTGTACAAGAATTTTCGGAAGAAGAAAACCGAGTGTTTGAATTCTTGAAAGAAACTCTAATATTTCAGAGATTTGCTAACAAGTTTTGAGGATTCCTTACCAAAGCGCGTTATGGAAGGCATTCATCAAGAAACAAATAACCTTATTTCTCAAATTGGGTGTCTTCACTATACCAGGATACCCTCCTCAAAATATACACAAAATAGTATTTTCTACTGCACTACGTATAAAGATTAGCATCCCAAACAAAAACTCCCATCTAATCACAATTGCCCCTTCTTTCCATTAAAAAAATCTCCCAAACCATCATTACCTCCCACAAAATCTTGGCTTCTTGCTGATCTTACGAATTTCAAAACATCAAATTATAATTCTCGACTTGCCCTATTGAACATGTGTATACCTATCCGATCCTGAGAATAAATACTGAGCTGAATTAAACAGGCTACGAATTATTAAAAAAAATGGAAATTTTCCACAAAAAAAAAAGAGAAAAGGGATACATACACATTAGCTCGATCAGTTTCTATTTGATTCAGCATGAAAGAAATGTGAGTTCAGAGATTCTTTTACAATAACATAGTAGTAATTGACCTATAAAAATAAATAAAATAAAAAGGGTCACCTGCTATGGGAATAAGAATATGGAGAACGGCTTCTGTCCCTTCTGCTTCTCCTGCTATACCTGTGCCCCACAGGAGACGGAGAATGTCTCCTCCTGTATGACGGCGATCTCGACAACATCCGAGGCATCTCAGGTGCACAAAATTGAAATTAAAATTATATATGATATGCAATTAAGCATCGGCTACAGTGAAAACCCTGCAAAATCAAAATCAAAATCAAAATCAAAATTTGTCAAGAATAAATTAAGAAGTTCGATTAAAAAAAAAAAGAAACAGGGGAAACCCTAAAACAGAGTACCTCTAGAAAGCAACCTGAAAGATCTGAACATGGTGCTCTTTAAAGCCAAATTTATGGTTACTGTTTAAACCCTAATCTGCTGAAATAAAAGGTATTTTAATCCAAACCCTAGACGGATAGATTGAAGATCAGAAGAATGAAGGGAGAATTGAGGAAAAATACCTTTTCTAAGCGAAACCCTAAACTCTCTCTCTCTCTCTCTCTCTCTCTCTCGTGGTGAGTCTGGTGACGATGAGCTGGGAAAATAGAAACAAAGCGTTTTCAATATACGATATTATGATGTGTAAGGCTTATAGTATTAGGACGTGATTGTCATTGAGTGTGCGTAGGATACAAGTCGTACGACTCCTTTCTTGCTAGTAAATCAAGGCCATTCAATTGGTGGGCCAAAAATGGGCATGGTATCACGGGCAAAACACGTAATTAAGTCAAATCTCGTGTGGCACTTGATCAATCCGTCGACTAAGTCAGTATGTTGGGTTAGTTACCTAAAAAAACAAAAATACACACACCACAATACACAAGAAAAAAGCAAATATCAAAAGTATTTCATTAAAGTAAAGGTTACAAGACACTATGCATGTAAAGAAAATAAATACAATACGAGAGCTACTGATCATAGATGGTGCAAAGACAACTCATCAAGTGAACTACTACCTCCCCTACAAGGTAGATGCTAAACCTTTTACAGTTTTTTAAAAGGAAATATTCTATGTGTTGGTGGAGTCATACTCCCTTATTACAAAAATGTCACTGAGACTTTAAAGACTAAACTACCCTTTAACAAAATAAAAACGCAAATAGTGTCACCACCTGTAGAACCCCAGATCTTGGAATCACTATTCTAGTGAATAGTGCTATGAATAGTGTTTTTGCACTAGGTATGTTTAAGCCAATGTGACCTTGGTATTTGAGTTATTGAATGAGGGTTTTGTAAGATCTTAAGTATGGTGATGTTGTGTAATAGTGGGGTGTTCCAAATATAGGTGTAAGGTACCCTAGTTGAGCTATGAATTCAAAATAAGAGTATGTAAAATACTCTTAAGTGTTGAAAATGGGAAAAACAAGCAAAAATACAGGGAATCGGTCGACCAAATTCGTTACCAGTTGACCGAACAGCAATCGGTCGACCGAATGACCTTACCAGTCAACCAAATGCCTATCGGTCGACTGATAGTCCTTACCGGTCGACCGATCCTCTCTTCCGATCAACTGATCATGGTGGTTTTTGCCTTGGCCAACCTCCTGAGATATTTTAAAGGTGTTATGGAGTTTTGGCTCACCCCAAAACCCTATATAAACCCACATTTCATGGGCTAAGGTTACAAGTACCCTAGAGAGAAGTTTTGGGAGAAAGTTTGAGAGAAAAAGAGAGAGAAGAGCTTGGGTGTTCTTGTTTGGGTTTTTCAACAAAGGAAGAGCTTCCTTCTTGCCTCTAATGAGTATTCCAAAGCGAGTAAACCGTAGGGATCTGGTTTTTGAAAGGTAGATACACTCTACTATCTAACCTTGTATAATTTCCTTATACCATGGTATCTTCTATGTTCTTGGGTGATTGGATGGATTGAACCTGTATGGATTGTAAACTATCATTATTATGGGAACTCTATGAATTTGCTTTATGTTTTAAAGATTTTCTAAGCTTACTATGATCCTTACATGCCTATTATGCTCACATGTCTCGCATGAATCAATGTTTTCTCCTACGAACGGATTTATCAATGCATTCATAAGATTTCTAAGAACTCATAAGCTATCAAGCTCAAAAGCATTGATAAAGTCAAACCGTGGGTTGGTCAAGAATAGAGCATATCCAATGATATGCCACATTCGGCTCAAAGTAATCTCATAAGAAATTGGATAAAACCAATGAAAAGGGTGGTCAAGGATCTTGGAAGCCCACTTTTATGTATTCGATGAAGAATATTTATATATCCAGCTCTAAGTCTTTTCACGGGTGCTAAGATCTGACTTAAATTTATGCTCATAAGGATCTCATAAGCTCATATGTGAATCTCTAAGTGCTCTAAGTTTCTACGACACATAAGGACTCTAAGAACTCTAAAAAACTCAAAGAACTCATAAGACTTTATTCTCATACGCTTATAAGACTTATACGGTTTTGGATTTCATAAGGAACACATAAGGAAATGGTTTTGGAACTAGTACGGGTTTTCATAATTTTTACGCTCTACGGCTCTATGTCTTTGTATGCTCCATGATATTATCTCATTATTAGCTAGTAGTTTGTAGACGTTGAGTATTCCATGCTCAACCGAATTTTGACTTCGACAGGTTTGTAAGAGCGTGCTCCTGAACCTTGGATAGAGGAAGAGTATTACGAGCCAGAGCCTATTATGGATCATCATCAGGATGATGGAGATCTAGATAAGTGGCCCTATCTAGATTATTGTTGAGAGAGTGAGGGAGAGTTTACTTTATATTTTTTTAGTATCCAGAGTGGGACTTGCCCACTTCATACTTCACTTTGTGTACATATTCTGTTGGTTCAGACTTGGAACTATTTGTAGGCCCATGTTATTATATTTCTCTTCCCCTATGTGTTGTTTCAGCTATGTTTTTCTTGTGTATTTTCACAGGATGGTTTGTTATATGATAATTCAAGAACCAAAGTATCTCTAACTCCTATAGGGTATTTTGGGTCGCAACACCACTAAGGCCATGCAATATTGTTGAACGAATGGTTGTGATACACCCCCCACTTGTAAAGTTGACGCCCTCATTAACTTGTTCACTAAGTATTCTTCAATCTTTTCTGCGAAGGGGAGAAGGGTGACACCTAGTTCCCAACTAGCTTCAATGTCGGCTAGCTCTTTCCATATTACCAAATACTCCATGTGAGCGGGCCTGGTCAGTGAGACTTGGATAAGACGATCCTCAACAATATGCTCAACTTGACTTTGAGGTACTGTTGTTACGATAGTTGCAGGCTGAATTGGAGTGTTGCAAGTGAGGTCTTCCTTGTCTGCATTATAAGGCTTTAACACAGTAGCATGGAAGACTGGGTGATATCTGCGAAGTGTCTGGGTAGTTTCACCCTGTAGGAGACTTTTCCTACTTTTTCAGTGATAAGAAATGGTCATTCGTACTTACAAACTAAGCTTATGTCTTTACAAAAGAACTTCAAGTTTTCAGGGTTTAGCTTTATCTTACCAAGTCTCCCACTTTGAACTTTTCTTGCTTCGCTTTGGATCTGTAAATTTCTTCATTCTTGTAGCAGCTTTCTCAAGGTATGCTCGGGCAATGTCCGCATTTTTGTTCCACTCTTTGGAAAACTTGTAGGCGTTTGGACTAGTTTATTGATAACTTACAACAACTGTATGAGGCATTAGTGGTTGTTGTTCGGTTTTTAGCTCGAATGTGGTCTTGTTTGACGAAGAGTTTTGTTATAAGTTAAAGCAAAATTGATCGACATCGAGCAAGTTCACCTAATTCTTCTGATTAGCACTGACAAAGTGTCGAAGGTATTCTTTAAGGAGAGCGTTAAAATGCTCAGTTTGGCCATCAATCTGTGGATGACTACTTGTTGAGAAGTTGAACTTTGTCTCAAGAAGCTTGAACTATTTTGACCAGAACTATCCCGTGAATCTTGAGTCTCTGTCGCTCACAATATTCTTAGACACACTCCAGTATTTCCCACATTCTTCATAAGCAAGTAAGTTGTTTCCTCTGCTAAACAGTGCAATGGTGAAGGTATGAAAATAGCATACTTTGAAAATCTATCGATCACTACTAGGATCGACCCAAACTCCCCCACTTTTGGCAAGGCCGAGATGAAGTCCATAGAGGCACTCTCTCATGGTTTTCTAGGGATAGGTAATGGCTCCAAGAGCTCAAGAGGTGTATTCCTTTCCACCTTATCTTGTTGGTATGCAAGACAAGTCTTCACATAATCTGCAACATCATCTCGTACACGAGGCCAATAGTAACCCCATTCAAGCAAAGCAAAAGTACAGCGCCATCCCTGATAGCCTACCCAAAGAGTGTCATGACACTCTCTTATAATATCCTTCCTTAGGTCTCTCATCCGTGGGACAAAGATTTAACTTCCCTTTGTGTAAAGAAGTCCATCGTTGATTCAGAAGCGATAAGTCTTGCCACTTTCAACTAGTGGTCAAATTATCTTAGCCTAGTGATCGGTCTTCAGCCCTTTACGGATTTTGTGGTGCAAGGTTAGGTTGTACTCATTACACACTTTTATGCATCATCTTCTTTAGGGCCGCAAGTTCCGCTTTGCGGCTTAAGGCATCAGCAACATTATTGTAACTGTTCGCTTATAGGTTTCAACTTTAGGCATCCTTAATGATTTTGATGATAACACAATAATGTAATGAACATTGTGTTACTAATGTCTTTATGAAGGTTATGTGAAATTCAGTGTATGAGAGTATTAGTAAACCATTCAAGGCAAAAGCATGGAAATGACACCAAGCATAAAGAAGATTCTCATTCAAGTCAAAAGCAAGTCAATTAAGCCAATTGAAGATCATTGCAAAAGAGTCAAGTCTTGACAAGAAAAAGATCAACTTGAAGCTATCTTGGAGGATCATAAAGACAAAGTCAAAAGGAAGATCCAAGATCAAGATTGAAAAGCAACTCTCAAGAAGGTTCTATAGTCTTATTTTTTATCTTTTGAGAGTGTCTAGAACTTATGTAAAAAGTCCTTAAAGTATTGAAAGTTGAATGCTCAAATACCTAGATTGACCTTAGGAGCCTAAGATCTTAATTCAATAACATTCTAAGGCCTTAGGACATCATGACGAATGATGAAGATCTTGATTAAGGCAAGTCAAGAGACCTTGCAATTCATTCTCATCATCTAGATTAATTTAAGATGAGATTTCTAAGCAAAAAAAAAAATCTCGTCGACTAGATTTCAGAGGTACTGAAATCTCATCGCCGATATTAGCCTCGGAGCTACTGGTTCTGTTTTCGCTTAGATCTTGTCGACGAATTCTTAGAGACACCCAAACCTCGTCGACGATATTTTGTAGGAAACTGAAAATGTTGTAACGGTTACTTTTAAACGGTTATTTTTGTATTTAATGTTCTACCAACGGCCATGAAACTTCTTGGGCTTTAAAATGAGATGATTTGTGAACTAAAAAAACACTCGTATAATTCTAGATCACTCACAAGCTTAGATTTATAAATTTATTGAGTATACCCTAGAAATCCCAAAAGCCCAATCTTGAGCTATTCAACTCCAATCTTTGGGAGATTTTTACTGAGCTTTAGAAAGATCATTCACTCATTTTAAGTGCATATTCTGATTGTAAATCACTCCAATACATTTGTGTATTTCTTGGCCTTGAAGCGGGGAGCTTTGTGAAAGGTTTGATCTTCACTCGGAAGTTGATCGTGTAAGTCATGAGAGGGTGTTCTCTTGCAAGCAAAGTTTGATATTCATCCATAAAAAGATTGTAAATGTTTGATCTTCACCCAGAAGAAGATCGTATGATTAGTGAATCATGGAGAACCCTCAAGTGAGTTGTTTGAGGCGGGGACGTAGGCGGGAGTACCAAACCTCGAAAACATATCGTTGTGTTTGCATTCTTTCTCTCTTCTCTTTATTTATTGTTGCCTTGATTATAGAATTGCTAGATTCAATTCCCTTGTTATTAGATTAATTTAAATTCTGCAAAAATGGATTCAGAAAAATTTGAAATTTGCCAAGACCCTATTCACCTCCCCCCCCCCCCCCCCCCCCCCTCTAGGGTCCATTCCTTGGGCAATAAGTAGTATCAAAGCCTAGGTCTCTTCAATTGATTTAACCATCTTAGAGAAAAGATTTTTGGTAAATATGGATAATATATATGCAACTACCTTTAGACCTCCCTTGTTTAATGGAGAAAATTGTAATTATTAGAAAATTAGAATGATATATTTTATTCAATAATTAGAATATAATTGTTGAAAAATAATTGTTAAAGGTCCCCACATCCCTACTAAAATTGTTGATGGTATTCAAATACCTAAAGATGAGGATGAATGGTTGAAAGCCGATACTAAATGTAGAGACCAAAAATTTAGTTTCTTGACATTCGTGCCATTTACATGAATTTCTTAAAATATGTGTTTGATTTTAAATGCATGCGTTCCTAAAAGATGAATTAAAGGGATACCTTAACATACCCTTAACTTTAAGAAGCTCTATTCTTGTCACCATTTATCAGAATTGAATGATTCTTGAACCATTAGGAAGGTATCAAGACCCTCTTCTAAGTTCATGTTTATCATTTTTCCAGATATTTAGTCAAAGATAGGTTAAATGTTGAATTTCCAAATATCTGGGCTGTTGAACTCCATTCCAAACTAGTCAGCTTTAGACCCCATTTAGGTAATTAAAAACTTAAAATTGAGACTTTCCTATTAGACTTGAAATTGTTCCTCTTTGAATTATAAGTCCAACGCAAGTTGAATTGCCCAATTTTGATAACTGAGTCAAAAGTTATGGGCAAAATACCGAAGGCTGTTGCGAGTATAAAAAATAAAAAATAAAAAAAAATTAGGGGGGATTGATCGCCCAAAGGGACGATCGATCGCCCAACATGGGAATTGTCAATAAAATCGCCTTTTTTTTTTTTTTTTTACTTTGTACCTTCCCTAGGGTTTCCAAACTCTATAAATACCTCATTAACTCATGAATTAGGTTTCCTAAAGCCTCATAAACATCAAAAAGAGAGAAAATAAAGTATTTTGAGAGATTCAAAGAGGGAAGAAACCTAAAGATTTCAAGGATTCAACTAAAGAAGAAGGAGGGAAATGTGAGGATCTAGATTGAGTCTCATTCGCAAGCGTAAGATCGTAGGGAAGCGATCAAGTGAGGTAAATAACTTTCCCTAGTTCTCAATTTTATAACTATTAATCTAAAATATGAAACTAATGATAAGATCAATGTAAAGAACATGATTCATAATAAGATAAAGAGATTTTGATCATCCTTTATGTAATGTTTTTATAAATAAAGTAAATATGAATTTCTTTCTAACAATATGATGATTATTAATATAAATAAGAATAAATATTTTGGATTTAAAGTAAGAAAACAAGATCAAAGCATGTTATATTACGTATATCTCTTATTAAATATGTTCATGATTTTTAGAGATGTTTTATTTATGATTTTTATGATGTATATGAACAAGAGGAAATAGATAGTAGCCTGCCAAACCAAGGAAACTACGTATCTCTGTGACACTCTTGAGTCTCTTCCAACTCATAACTGCCTCTATCTTCTTCAGATTAATCGAGATGCCTTTAACTAACACCACATGCCTGAGAAATGCCACCTTCTCTAACCAGAATTTGTACTTACTTAACTTGGCGTACAATTTATGCTCTCAAAGCGTCTCAAGATTAAAGCGAAGATCTCGATCATGATCTTCCCATGTCGGGGAATACACCAAAATGTCATCGATAAATACTACTACACATTTATCGAGACAAGGTCTGAACACCCGGTTCATCAAGTCCATGAATGTCGCCGATGCATTTGTCAAACCGAAAGGCATGACAAGGAACTCGTAGTGCCCGTACCGAGTCCTGAAAGCCGTCTTTCGAACTTCTTCTGCCTTGATCTTTAATTGATGATACCCCGATCTAAGATCAATCTTGGAGAAGAACTTTGCTCCCTTTAATTGGTCAAATAGGTCGTCTATCCGTGGCAACGGATAACCGTTCTTCATAGTGACCTTGTTCAACTGTCTGTAATCAATGCACATACGCATTGAGTCGTCTTTCTTCTTCATAAACAACGTTGAGGCACCCCATGGTGAGACACTCGGTCTAATGAATCCAAGGCTTTGCAGTTCATCCAACTGTACCTTCAACGTCTCTAGTTCAATCGGGGCCATCCTATAAGGAGCCTTAGAGATCAGAGTAGTGCTAGGCGCATCATCCCTTCCTTGTAGTCCATGGTGTGCCTCTGGGTTCACTAAGCTTAAAGTTGTGAAGCGGGCAACATCCCTTCTTTGTAGCCCTCAAAAGTGAAATGACTTTAATCATTCCAACCTGAAGTTCACCACCTTCTCAAAGCATGCCACATGTCCGTGGTGGGTTGATAGCCAATCCATCCCGAGGATGACATCGAAATCTAAATCTTGGAAATCTAGGATAATGAGGTTGACCGACAATTCATTATGCCCTACTTGAACTACACAATCCTTGTAGAT
This sequence comes from Tetracentron sinense, assembly GCA_015143295.1. Classification (NCBI taxonomy): domain Eukaryota; kingdom Viridiplantae; phylum Streptophyta; class Magnoliopsida; order Trochodendrales; family Trochodendraceae; genus Tetracentron; species Tetracentron sinense. Next base: position 5,260,483 of record CM026555.1, on the reverse strand, counting down.
CCGGTCTGTATCAACCGACTTGCCAAGCGGAGTCGAAATGGTCAACTCACGCTCCAATGGACTAGCCTCGACTGGAAATCCTTTCGTAAAACTCGGCGAGACGAAGGAATATGTGGATCCTGTGTCGATCAACACTCGAGCTAGGCATTCGTTTACTAATAAGACGCCTGTGTAATTTCGTAACTAATATCAAGGCATTTCAACAAACATACATAGTGTATAGGTAACATATAGTACACACGAGCAATCACATTATATAATAGCACACGTACACTACTTATAATTTTTGTATTTTAGTGTACCTTGCACGACATCGTCAAATGCACGTGCATCCCTCTCTGACAGGGCAAAAAACTCGGCCCTGAGTCCTTTAGTGAGGCGGCTGTGTAGACTGTGGGAGCCTCGATGCTGGTGAAGAGCTCTGCTGAGATGATTACCTAACTGGGGGCCTACTCCCCTGAGACTGAGCAGGCAAATGACGACTGGGACAATCTCGAATCATATGGCCTTGGTCGCCATAATGAAAACATCCACCCGATATCTTTCGACACTCTCTTATCAAATGCCTCCTACCACAATAAGTATAAGGCTCGTATGAGTAGGTAGAAGGTGTGTATCCCGTGGCTTGAGTTAGTGCCGAGTGATGAGCCTATGTAGGAGCCGGGTGTGAAGTCGGTGTAACAAAAGGGCGAAGAGCTGGAGGTGTAGAGTACAACCTCTGTGACGTTGCTAGCCCTGAAGGTTGTTAAGAACTAGTCCTAACTCTCTTCTCCCATGAACTACTGGACTGGCCCAGCACCATTTCCCTTCATTTGAAAAATTCTTCAGAGTTAGCCTCTGCTAACTGAGCTTTGTCCACTACTTCAGCATATGTCTCATGCCTGAACATTGAAACCTAATCCTTGATGTGGGCCTTCAAACCTCTCTCGAACTTTTGAGCCTTCATAGCCTCGGTAGCTATCATATGCGAAGCAAACCTGGATAGCTCCGAAAACTTGGTATCATAAGCCGCCACCGACATATTACCTTGCTCCAAGGTAATGAATTCAACTAGCTTTTTTTCTTTCATTCCAATTGGGAAGTACTTCTTGTATAACACATCCAAGAATTTTTCCCACGTCCAATCTTGACCCTGTCAGGTTAAATCCTGGGTCCTCACCGCTGACCGCCACCAAAGGTCGGCCTCACCTTCTGACATGAAGGCGGCCCAAGTGACCCTCTCTGCCTCTGTAGGTGATAGTACTGAGAATATGTTTTCGAGTTACCAGATCTATGCCTCGGCAGCTAACGGGTCAATACTTCCGCAAAATACCGGAGGCCTCATCCTCTGAAAAGCTTCTATCCCTGCTTGTGCTCTAGTTGGAGGAGCAGGTATAAGTACGGTAGCAGGAGTAGGTGAAGTAGGTTGCCTCACTGCTAGCATAGCCAAAGTCTCGGTTATTGATGCAAAAGCTTGAGCAAAGTCGGGTTGCTCATCCCCCGAAGGAGCATCACTTCCACTTCCCCTTGTATTATATCCATGACCTTACGCACCGCGTCTTATGATTTACTCCTGAGAACGACAGTACAACATGAGTCTAACTTGGATATCCATCTAATAACTATACCAATAATCATTTCCATAATCACTCCATATTCACTAAGCATAGAACAGTGCATCCAAGGTAGACATAGCAATGGCATAATCATACAATTTGTGTTTCGATCATAGGACACTAAGTCGGTTGATTTCTAACCGGTTTTGATTTAGACTAACTAGTTAGTCTATACTTGGAATACGACTCTTTAAAATGACCCTAAAGCCTTATTCAATCATGGTATCAGTTCTAAGTGACCCTAGGGACTCTAAAGCCTAGGCTCTGATACCACTTCTGTCGTGCCCTAAAATACCCCCTAGGAGTTAAGGGATACTTTAGGTGTGACTATACATACCTGACAAATCATTCTGCAATGAACAAGGTAATAACATCCTAAAATGGAAACATATAGCAGAGTGCGGAAACTTAAATAGTGCAGAAGCATGAATTAACTTTTCCTTTTTCTATACATACCCAGTATTCCAAGTTTATACAAAACATATCAAGTACAGGTGGACATGCCTACCACCAAAATACAAAAGGATTGAGTCTCTCTCTCTACATAAGACCCTACTCATAGTAATCTAGATATGGCCACACATCCAGATCTTTATCCTCCTGTGACTGAAGTGGAATCGGCGCCACCTCCTCGATGTATTCTTCTTCAACCCAAGGCTCAGGGTCGAAGCTACCCACTGGACCTACCGACATGAGATGTACAGCTGAGTACAAGCTACTAACTACCAATTGTAATAATGAGCTATAATAACAATAACTATATACAATTCATAATCGAAATATTTGAACAATACAACATCAAGAAATAAAACAATGCTATGATCGTGACATGCATGGGATAAGCAAAACTCCGACAAAACTCATACTGGAAATTCATGGCTTGTTCTTGAAAACTAGCTTTTCGTGATTTTCAAAACTTGCTTGTGTTAGCCTCAAGGTTACAACTTTATGTACCCTTACCAGTTTCAATGATGACACAATAATGGAATGACTCTAGTTGCACTAATACTTTCATTGAGTATGTGAAATTTCAGAGAAGAAGTCTATTAAGATCAAAGATTCAAGATATGAAGAATTGAAGAGCTTAATTCATCTCAAAGACATTAAGGTCAAAGTTCAAGTGCTAGAAGCCCAAAAACTCAAGACAATTCTTGAAGATCCATCAAGAGTAGAGCTTCTCAAATCAAGCCTGAAGATCATCTCTTAATGAAGATTGGTGTAGTGTCTAAGACCTTATAAAAAGTCCTCAAGACATTAGAAAAGAATTGCTCAAAAAATACCTAGATAGACCCTAGGAGACCTAGTATAACATGAACATCATTCTAAGGCCCTAAAATGATTAAAATAATATTAAATCAATTGCCTAAGGGTCCTAGCATGTTTTCCATCTTTTTGGTCTCATAAAGATGAGTTTACTGAATAAATTTTCAGTGGACTCGTCGACAAGTACAAGGGACTCGTCGACGAGTAAGTGACAGAAATTGAAGCAATTGCTTCTGTCTCCACTCGTTGACAACTCAAGCTTGATTCATTCCCACTCGTCGACGAGTGCCTGTGGGAAAAACCTGTAACGACTATTTTTAAATGGCTAGTTTGCATTCAATGCTTCTCTCAACAACCATATTGATTGCCTAACTATGAATATAGTTGATTTTTGATAAAAAGAAATAATTCTAAGGATTCCAATCACTGTTTTATTGATCATTCATCACTTACCAACCTCTAGCAATCAATACTCTATTTTTGCATTGAATATCCTGAAACCTAATCCCTCACTCATTAAGCATTCAATTCCAATCTATCTTGAGAGATTGTAAGCATTATATTCAATTCTTATCTAGCTCAATTTAGGAGCTTTCACTTCGGATTGTTAATACACAAATCTCTGTTTTTATTGAAAGTCAAGAATCAGGATTCTTGCACCCTGTTAAGAAGTGAGTCTTCTTGTATCCAAGAGAAAGTTTCTCTCGAAGAGGTTACTCCTTAGCTTGTAAAAGGATTGTAAGAGGTTCTTCCTGATCTTGGAAAAGGAGTCTAATGCTTGCTCTCTACCGGAAAAGAAGAGTACGATTAGTGAATCGTGTGAAAATCCTTGAAGCGGGAAAGCTTAAAGGCGGGGACGTAGGCAAGTTGCTGAACCCCGATAACATATCTGGTGTCTGGTATCTTTATCCTTCTCTTTTCTTTATTATCTCTGATTTTAGTTGGTAACTATTGTGATAAGTTTTAAATTCGCTAATATCACTTAGAGTAAATTTTTAATTTGTCAAAAACCCTTTTCACCCCCCCTCTAGGGTCCTTTATCTGGGCATCAGCTTGTCGTATTAAAACTTGTTCTTGTCTCGTGGGAATCACACATGTCTTGTCTTATTCTTGTTTGGAATCACTTGTCATGCTTGTCTTGTCATGTCTTGACTTGCCTTGCTATGCTTTACTTGTGAGCCAGATGTTAGTGCTCTTGTAGCGACTTGTGAGATGAATAGAAACGACTTGTGAGCCGGATACGTAAGTATCCTTCAGCGAAATAGAAAGGAGTACACCAACATCCTTGACCGGCCCTCTGTCTGGCTTTATCAACTTATTTTCTTGTGAGCCAGGCGTGACATATTTTGCGATATGCCCTACCCTTGACCGACCCGATGTTCGACTTTATCATGCTTGTTTACTTGTGAGCCAGGTATGACATATCCGGGGGATATGCCATTCCCTTGACCGGCCTGATGTCCAGCTTTGTCATTCGTATCATAAATCACATTTCATGTTCTTGGTTGTGTTCGTATACTTATACTTTAAGAAAAACCTCGGTTAATGCATGCATGCGTGCGTGTGTGTGGCATTTATGTGGTCATCGTGATGACATGAGTGATTTTAGGACATTATATATCTCATGGCATTTCAATTTCATCAATAGGTATGCTAGGGATTAAGGACACGTGCATGACATTTGATCATAATTATCATTTTAGAAAGAAACCCAACCATTCATACAATTCATAGTCTTGGTTTAACCCGTTAATTTCATATAAGCATTTCATCAAACATGTGGTGTTCAACCATTCGTTAAGTCCTTTTCCTTCCATTTGCATCATTTATTTCTCACCAACATCAAAAGTGTGTTCATTATTTATACAATGCCCTTCCACCATTTTTCATCACACACCATACAACACACCACATGGCATCCAATCGCCTCAACCACCATCCATTCATACATCCCACACCATTTATTTATCTTGTTTATTTTGGGGAAAATAAAGCATTTCAAGAAAAGAAATAACAAAATCCATCCACAAGCATGTTTTTTAAAAGGAACCTAGGTTATTGCCAAGCTAGTTAGGAGGGTGTACTAACCTTTGAGGATTAAACCCCAATCTTGAAGAATAACCCCTTGATTTGGAAATCCTTGAGTAGGGATCTCCTAGCTTGATGGAGGATGATCCTTGCTTGAGAATCTTCAAGCTTGAGCTACCCTTGATCTTCCTTTGATCTCACTCCAAAGCCCCTCTTGGATTTTCCCTAAATCTCTCTTCTTCTTCTCTCCGTCTTAGTTTTAGGTTAAACCCAAAAGCCCCAAATGACTTTTCTATTTATAGGCCAAAGGGTAAAAACCCTTATTTCCACGTGTTTTAAAAAAAGAAAACAGATTTTCGCGATGACGATCGATCGCCATGCTTGGGATGATCGATCATCCACACTCTAGTAAGTTGACCCAATTTCTGGGTTCCGGGATATCGATCATCAGGATTGGGATGATCAATCGTCCAACTTCCAGTGAATTGCCCAGGTCTCTGGGTTCATGACGATCGATCGTCAGGCTTCAACAATCGATCGTAAGAAAACCTGGAAGTTTGCTCTATTTTTCTACAAACAACAATCGATCGCCGCCATGCTGCAATTGATCGTCGATCCCTGATTTCCCTTTTTCACATGTAGACCCCTTTTGGGGTGTTTTTGAACCTTGTTTTTCATGATTTTTAGGGTAATAACCCCTTCACACCTCACACCTTGGTTGTTACTAACCTTTTCTGATTAAGGACAAGTTCAAAACACGTGAAAGACCCTTTGGCCAAAAACATTGTTCATCACCCACGTGCAGGAAGTTTCAGGGTTCTACAGCACTTAGGCGGGGGTGAGGGGGCTCTAGTCTCCTGAACTTTTGAGAAAAAAAACTAAATTTATACTATATTATTTAATTTAGGTATAGGCATGGAAAAAGACTAATTTCTATAGTATATTAATTCATTTAAGAGGGCATAACATGGAGCAAGGGGGCAGCTGCCCTTAACTTTAAAATATATATTCATTACAAACAGACAAGATGACCCACAAACTTGGCCCTAAAAAAATCAGGATCTAAAACCCTGAACCCTCATACCCCTGGACCAAGAATATTTCGTACCCATCTAATCATTCTCCACAAACTCATTAATAATAATTACTAATATTATTAGCTCTCTAAAATAAAATTCTGGCTTCACTCTTGGTGTGGTTGAAGTTGATATCAACCATGTCCCGAATAACAAGACCCCCTCTGGTTTGGGTCTACAATCCTTTTCCATGCAACCAAAGCCATGGGCTTAGATTTATCAATCCTATACCAAAGAAAGTCTGGGTTTTTGAGGAATCGTTTTGATAAGGAGGGTTCTACCCGCTTTAGAGAGGGTTTTGGCTTTCCACTCATGCACTTTATTCTTAGGCTCCATTTGTTTGCACATAAATGATTTGTGACATAAATTATTACGGTTTACGGTACAAAAATAAAAATACCTTGTCTATGGTAATGAGGTAAATCTGGTGTTTTTTTTTCAAAAAGAGATCCCAAGTACTTACCTAGATCCTAGCATTAAAAAGGGATGTTTAGAGCTCTATCATGGGTAGCCATATTTTTTAACAAAGAAATTTGGATTTCTCCAAATAAATACGTTGCCCATATACTTGGTAACAGTATAGGTCCAAATTTTTTTCTATTTCTTTGGCTCTGAGAGGGGTCATACAAGCATCTGCATAGGAGGTGGAATATTTTAGGGCTTGCGTACTTTACTCTTATACCCACTTGATTTAAGGAGTAGTTTCCTTTTCAAAGTTCAGGGCAGTGTCTTTGTGTCCATGTAAGGGTAAGGTTTTTAAGTCCCCCATTGCGTCTTCTTATTAATAAATTGGTAGTTTCTTTATAAAAAAAACCCTTAGATGGTTTAATGAAGCCCTCGGTTGTACCACTAATTAGAATTGAATAACCAAGAACATAGGTAATTAGACGGATAGGTTGCTTTTGGAACTTGGAAGAGAACGAGTAACGTGTTGGAGGCTCAAGTATAGTAGAGACCATACTCTATGTACTCATTGTGAAGGATTGGCTCGTAATCATATTTTCTGGAGGCCACCACTCAGGCCGAGCTGGGCACTGCTTGAGCGGTTTCGTGGGAAAAATCACCTTACGCCTTGGAGCGAACCGTTCGGGCGGCGCTAGGCACCACCAAGCGGTCCAACGCGTTTTAGTCCATGTCTATGTTTTGAAAACTTCTAATCCCGAGTGGGGGTTGTTTCTTATTTTCTTGGACTCTTGTTTAGGCCTATAAATCATAGTTATGGGTCTAGGGTTTGTTAAGAAAATTAAAGTATTGAGAGTGAGAGATAATAGAAAGAATTAAAGCATACTAGGGCTTGGGGAAAGGTTTAAGGGAGGATAAATAGGGATTCTTCTTTGAGTTTCATTGAGAATGTGAGTTGAACGATATTGTACTAGTTCCTTAAGGTTTCTTTGAATAAATGAGTAATCGGATCTTGACCATGGACCTATGCAGGTTATTGCTAAACCACGTATATCTCTTGAGTTCCTTTGTGTGTGTTTGTTGTTCTTTTCTGTCGTGTTTTATTGTTTTTCCCCAACACTCATATCTTTCCATATTCTATGTACTCATATCTTGCAAAAATAAAAGGATGGCTATGAGATTGGACTCTTGAGCAATGCTACGTCCACTTTCTGGCTGTCCACTCTCCAGTTGTTTTTCCTAATTTTTATACAAGAAGATAAAATAAAAGTGATGGAACCCTAGCATTACTCTTGGACTCTTAAGTCATACCCAAATATTTTATATATTAGCAAATTACTTAAAAATATAAGAATACTCTAATTATAGAAAAAATAATATAAATGAAGGGAAAGTCCCAATGGCCCTTTTAGAAACTTGACACGTGGCATGCTTTTCTTGGAAATTGATGTCAAGATGTGTAATGATCTTGATTTTCGGAAGAAAATCATGAGACCATGATGACCTTTAATTGAGTATAATTAATTTAAGATTAATATATTTATAAATATTAGGGTGTCACTTTCCCCTAATCGGAATCCGTAAAACTCCAGGAAAGTGTTTGAGTTTAACCGCGGGTTCTAGATTATCGGATTCAGTGTCCAAAAATTACCAGTAAAACGAGGAGATACCCACCCGGTATTCTTGTACTACATATCAGTCCACTATTTGGACAACCACCCATTGTGTCGGTCCCATCATGCGTCAGTTCGCTAAACCGCGACGTGTCTTATACCCAAAACCGAGTGAATCCGCGAGATTTGAATTTGTGTCGGTATTTGGTGTTTACCGATAAAACCTAGTGTTTTTCCCTAGGAATCTCACACTGTGTACCAATCAACTATCTATATGATTACCAGTCGTGTTGGCCCTGTTACACATCTATTCGTGAAACTGCGGGGCCTCGTATGTAAGAAAACCAGAAAATCCTCAAGATTTGAAATTGTATCGGTATGCAATATTTACTAGTAAAACTTAGTAGTTTTCTTCGAACTTTACACAACACGTGCCGGTTGGCTGTCTGAACGACTGCATGTCGTCTCGGTCCTATCACACGTCAAACTGCGAAACCGTAGGGTGTTTAGTGTCCAAAACTAGGAAATTTATGGGTTTTGCAATTTTCTTCTAGACTTAGTGTTTACTGTCAAAAATCAATATTTTTCCTCGAAATTCATGCAACGGGTGTCGGACTACCCCTAATATGGTCACCTGTCATATCAGCACCGTAGCACATCGTCTTACGAAGTTACGGGGTACCATTTGTGAAATATCAAGAAACTGTGGGATTCTGGTCAAACCGGTCAACGCCAAGTGGGTGGCCCATGTGATTGCCACATGGCCTTCGCTACATCACGTGCCATGTAGGCACTAAGGCCTATTAAAGGAGGCATACCCCCTCATCTGCTCTCCCCATTCCAGAGCACCCACACCCTGTGCATGGGATTCTAGAGAGAGAAAGAGGAGAGAGATTAGAGAGAGAGTAGAGAGAGAAAGAGAGTTAGAGAGAGAGAGGGTCTACCATAAGGTTTCTCGACATTCCGGACGCATCGGTGACGTCCATTTTCCTATCTGGAGCTTCCTTTTACATGTAGGACGTAAAAACCCTTTCCCTCTTCTTTATTTTCCCTTTTATTTACATTATTTTTCGTGGAATGGTTTGTTTATGTTATGGCATGGATGAAAAAGGGTCGGAGATCTGACATGTGGTGTATGGAATGGATTGGGATGTGTGAAAAGGCAAGAGGTGCAAAGACCTCGGTTTCAGGCTGAATAACTCAAAATTTTTGGCTCACATTGAATGATTTGTGATGATGTGTAGATGAAAAAGGACCAGACACCCGTTGTGATGTGTGAAGAATGAATGGGGAAGCATGAAAATTGAGCAAGAGGTGCATAGACCTCGGTTTCGGGCTGAACAACTTGGAATTTAGGCTCGGCAATCGATGGACGATAGATCGCAAACATGCAGAACACTTGGGGATTTTTTTGGATCCATGGGTGATCGATCGCGCTGTAAGGGCGATCGATCTTAGGTGTGATCGATCGCATGGTTCTTCGGAAGCCTAGTTTGGCTCTGTAAGTGCTGTAATGTCATCCTTGTGTGATGTGATATTATTTGGACACTTGTAAGATGATGGAAGGGTCCATTGGCTTGGTAAAGTTTCACCTCAGAACGATCCTTGTGTGATGTGATGTTATCAGATGCTTGTAAGTCGATGGAAGTGTCCATTGGCCTGGTAAAGTTCCACCTCGAAACAATCCTTGTGTGATGTGATGTTATCAGACGTTTGTAAGGCAATGAAAGGGTCCATTGGCCTGGATATGTTCCATATGGGAATGGTAAACTCTCGGACTTGGTCCACGAGCATGAGGCCCAACTGGTTCAATTATTCAAACTAGACTTGGGATAATTGGGGATGCCCTATTGTTAGAAAACCTAACCAGTGATGAATGTTGCCTTGCGGGATGGTGACCTTTGTATAGTAGGCGTGTCCTGTGGGGATGATGACTGACCATCAATTAAATAAACCACGTAATAGCTACAATTCCGTAGAATAGTGACTAGTATAGGGTGTCAAACCACAAAAGATAGCGCTGGTTTGATTGCTTTTATCTCAAGATTGATTGTGAGTCAAGGAGTAACAAGTTGATTTGATTGAATTTATTTTAACCTAAAAACAGAACTTAAACTAGTAGATTTTAATTTAACTAATCAAACTACGAGCTTTTAGTGATATAAAGGTGAGAGAAGATTTAGGGTGTTCGAATCCACCATTAGCTTCATAACTGGTCTCTAATGCATTTATTTAAGTCCATCACAATGTAAATAATAAGGATGAGAGTGATTACAAGACTCCACTCATCCATCTAGAATGATTCAAGGGATTAGACCCTAGGCATATCCTATCTTCGATTAGCACGAGTGATACACACTAAATTAGGGTTGTGAAATCACTCGTCTTCCCTTAGCATAAAATATCCTATGATTTAATTCCTCAATAGTAATACCATTGCATAAAATCCACATTAATAATCATAGAAAATTAAGATGGATGATTTCAATCTCAATATAATAAAACCTAATAAGAGAAGGATAGGATTACACTGAAATCAAATATAATCAATAAACTCTGGTTATGAATAACCCTCTTATTATGCAATCATTGTTTACAATTGAATAAACTAAAATAAAGTACAAAAAGACACAGTTACTTGGCTAGGGTTTCATCTAAAACCTACAAAAAGGAATTAGTTCATGCTGAGAGTAAGAGACTGCTTTTGATGAAGAACAGGAAGAACGCGAATAACCCATCTTCCAACCTTCTTGATCTCCAAAGCCTTCTATTCCTTCAATTCTCCAAAATTCAGAACCTTCTTAAAAGCCAATAGCTTTCCTTCTTTTAGAGAACCCTTCCTTGTTGCTAAATCTCACTTTTAGAAACCTCCAAAGAGGTAACAATTCAGTTTGGCGCACAGATTACGAGGCTGAAAAAATCCGATGATGATCGATCGTCATTTTCTAAGGTTTCATATTTGGTTTCGGATTCGTGGATGATTGATCGTCCTTGATTTGTGAACGATCGTCAGGGAGTGGCGATCGATCGTCCCTTGAAATTTTCGTACTTTTCTTTCTTTCTTTTGCCTTTCACCTGAATGAGGTTCTCTTGATAGCTTTTCTCCGCTTAAATCTTTAAATCTAGCTTGTATTTCTCACATGATCCTGTTATGGACAAAGATACCCAAATACCGTAAAGTGCTTCAAAAGAATACTCTAAGGAACTAACAACTATAGATTGAGATGCATAATGTGTATCAATTAGCACCGATCACAACCCAAATCTTACATATTGCTAGTCCTTGAGTAATAGAGATAAATAAAAAAAGAAACTGATTACTCTACACTACGTCCCCTTTCGTGGGATCTCCGGTTGCATTTAGCGTATGCAACAAGCCTTTTAAACCCCTAGGTGGCCCTAGTGGATGAGTGAAGTCTCATGAGGGTTTACCAGTGACGATACCCACAAACATCAGTAATGCTCTATAATTCTGTAACTATACTCAAGTATGACATGCAATGATTAAAAGATTAACTGATGCACATTCTAAATCCTTAAAATAATGATACATACGACATAATTCTCTCATTATTAACAGGCTTTATTCTTGACTCTCCACATTCTCAAGCTCACACAATGTTCCCCAATTTTTGAACATTTATGCTTATTCAAGTTTAGTCATTAGATTACTTTGATGTGTAGTGTGGTTAATAATTGAGTATGTGGTCTCAACTTTCTCTCTCAACTATTGTTTTATCACCCCTTCTATCATCAGGTGTTCTATTCAGTTTAATAACCGACCCAAGGCTTTTTCTTGACACTTTTTTTTCTTTTAATTGAGTGAACAGTGCAGAGTCTGAGTTCATTAAGCTTTCTAGACAACCTGTGTAGCAAGTGTTAGGCTAGTGACTCCAAAACCAGAAGGTCTTAGGGCACCAGGTGTTGAGACACTCCTAGGCTTATTAACTTGAGTCAAATAGGCTCCGAACTCAGACTAGTCACTCATATGATGGCTGTTTGTTGCAAATCTCAACTATTTGATGCGAACATTCTCTGCTTAGTGAGGCAAGAGGCTCGATTACTAAGTGGGAGTTCGGTTCAAAGAGTGAATAACAGATAATGGTGATTCCAATTTTTTTTTCTTTAGTCATTTATTCCTTCCAATGTTCTACACTGTTTGATGTGAACACTCTCTGCTTAGCGAGGCAAGAAGCCTGGTTACTAAGTGCAAAACCCGGTCAGATAACCCATTTGTGTCATTAAAAATTTTCAATTTAGCCAAGGGTGGTGTTCAATTTCTAGGTCACCCAATTTCTTCAGCGGTATCAAAAACATCAATTAATTAATTCAGTTTCACACCCCACAAAGCAATAATTCAAAGTGCTCGTGCAATTTCTCAAAGTGAACCTGTGACTTTCATAATTTTCAGCCTTTATAATTCAATCATGGGTAGGAATTGTATCTATTTCGTATCATGTGTTCTCAAATTAAACCTCTCAATAATGAGAGGATTATAACCTGTATATCATAATTGACTCAGATTCAGAAATAGATCAATTTTTCAAAGGTTTATTTGTTTGCATGTCCTATCCTTTTGCATGATCACCTAATTATTATATAATGAAATTATATCCCAACCCCAAACTTATAGATTACATTATCCTCAATGTAAAAGAATTTGAGAACCAATATGAGGGCAACAGTAATACCTGAAGGTGGAGCACGAGTCAGCTAAGAGAAGAAGAACCGGGGGAAAGTAGAAATCTGTCAAACACACAACTACCCCAAACTTATAACAGACATAGCTCAAAGGGTCAGATACACAAATAGCACAAAGAGAAAGAAGCACAACAAGTTCATAGAGAAATGTCAATGTAGAACAGATAGCAGCCACATATAGTAGTTTTTCAAAAAGTAAAGTAGCTCTAGGCTACAGCAGACTGACAGGTGAAATGATCATAGTCAAAATAGTGGACTATCAAACAAAGAGTATCCAAGTCTGAAAAAAAATGAGGCCCCACTGACTCCCGAACAAATGGTATACTGTGGTGGGGAAACTGGCTCTCATACAGGGCCCTCATCATCTGGGACATGTCAAGGTTGTGTTGGGCCTGCTGGGTAAAGTACATATCTGTCTGGGACCACCTCTGACCTGCCTCCGCATGAAAACTCTAGAGCGCAGTTCTATCATGTTGTCGGGCCTCCCTAGACTCTGCCATGAACTGCTCCAGTATACTTCAACGCTGATCCTGCATAGCCATGTACTCAGCAAACTCCTGATGAGTCAAGTAAAATGGTGCCTTGACTAGCGGGGGAGGGGGTGCAGCAATAAAGCCGTCTTCATCCCTTTGAGCTGGGATCTCATTTTCAGCCTCGTCGGCTGGCATCTCAGCCTCAGAGCGATCATCAGTGGGAATCCTCTTCTTTGTGTTTCTGACCAGAGCGTTGTAGCTCTTGTTCTAGTCAAACTTCCCAAAACTGAAGGCCTTCAACCCAATCTTCGCACCACTAATAACATGACCCTCGTTCTCTAGGATCCAGGTGATCAAATGGCCAAAAAGGAGGGGCCATGTGATGTCCTTTTCTGTCTTTGCAACAACCTCCTTATAGATCTTGGCCATGGACTACTAGATATACTTGACGACATCCAACCAGTATCCAACATATATATCATCCAGGGCGGGGAGGATAGGCATGCGACGCTCAGTTTTGTGGCCTAAGGGGCTGAGGTTTGCCCTGAAAATGGAGTCGACAAACCAAATGGAGGGTGGGAGGTATGCCCTATGGGTACAGTTCTTCTTCGAGTCATGATATTTCTCATTGCAAATGCTGTAATGATTTGATGAATGGTGGGTTTGACCTCTGGGGATGAAGTGTAGGTAATATTGGGAGGTGGGGCAATGGGGCAACCCAGGGCTAAGGTCACGGTCACAGTAGTCACATCATATTTACATCCATCAAGGGAGACACGCAGAATAGGGACCCCTTCAATCGCCCCTATTTCCATGTTCTAGTAAAATAGGCGAGTTAGCCTAAGGAATGTAAGGCTGGTGACATCCAGAAGGCCCACAAGGCCTCGCCTTTCAAACTCTGCAATAGTGGGGGCAGTCTCGAGAAGGTCCTTGAAAAAGGCCACATCGAACTTGGTATGGGGATACACTGCCCAACTTTTAAAGTCCCCTTTCGGTTGCTCAATTATGGGTGGGGTAGGCTTGGCGGCTGTCTTCTTGGAGCAAGAGGCCTTGGGATTGGTTTTCTGCTTCTTAGGAGGCATTTTACACAAAAATTCTTTACCTGGGCATTTTGTCAAACATCTAGTCTGCATTAGCTTGGTGCACTTTCAAAACCAAACATACCCTCTTCCCTTTGCAAATCAACATAACACATGGCCCTCCCGGCCTCCCACATCATACACCCGGCCCACCCGGCCTCCCAATCACACAAAATAAACCAAAAATGGACAAAAAATAACCAAATGGACAAGAGACATCGAAATGAGGTTACCTCTAGGTCGTGAATGTCAAGCACTTGCGGTTCCGATGTCCACGCGCACCAAAGATCATGAGCAACACGTATAGGGGCTGCAATGGAGGCTGAAACTTGGAGGAGAGAGAGGGAGATTACCAGAGAAGAGGTGAGGACGAAAGGGAATGAAATAGGAATACGGGCTAGGCCCTTAAAAAGAATTTTTTTTTCGCGCTGACAATCGATCGTCTATTAAAGATGATCGATCGTCAAAGACAAATTTTTAAGTTGAAGAGCGCGGCACGAGTTGTGCATGACGGACACGTGGCATTCTCATTTTGTGATCGATTGTCCAAAAGGACAATCGATCGTCCAGAAACCTGAGAGCCTACCAGAAAACTGAGCATTTGATGATTGATCGCTACATGGAGACGATTGATTGTCTAGGAAAACAGTGAGCGCCTTGAAAAACTGAGAAATTGCGATCGATCGCTATAGGGAGACAATTGATCATCTAGGAACCCGAGAGCTCCCCTAAAACTTGGGTAATTGACGATCGATCGTTACATAGTGACGATCGATCATCCTGGCAAAATTCAATTTGGTGGGTTGTCTACCCACCCCAAACTTGGAACTGACGAAATGTAGGAAGAATTTGGATCACACAATGAAGGGTTGCCTCCCTACTAGCGTTAAGTTTATCATCTTCAGCCAGACGGCCTCATGACTACAAGTTGAGATAGGCAGGGTCTAACAAGTCAATGGCCTTAATTAGATCACCGGTCACAATGCCCTCAATGTAGGGTTTCAATCTTTGACCGTTCACTTTGAATTGACGCCCATCTTTGGGGTCTTGAACC
This sequence comes from Tetracentron sinense, assembly GCA_015143295.1. Classification (NCBI taxonomy): domain Eukaryota; kingdom Viridiplantae; phylum Streptophyta; class Magnoliopsida; order Trochodendrales; family Trochodendraceae; genus Tetracentron; species Tetracentron sinense. The sequence goes on along the minus strand of CM026555.1, from coordinate 5,245,199 downwards.
TTGATAGCTCCATGAGAGGCCATAGATATAACACTGTAAGGGCCATCCCATCGAGAGCGAAGTTTACTAGGGAAGAGATGCAATTTAGAGTTGAATAACAAACCTTTTAATTCGGTACGAAGGATTTTTAGAGAATGTGTTTGTCATGAATGATTTTGGTTTTCGCCTTGTAGATCTTTGCGCTCTCATACGCATCATTGTGTAACTCTTGGAACTTAGAAAGCTGGAGTTTTCTATTGGATTTGGCTGCAACCATATCGAAGTTGAACTTCTTGATGGCCCATAGAGCATTGTGTTCTAGTTCAACCGAAAGTTGGCAGGCCTTTCCGTAGATAAGGCGATAGCGAGACATACCAATTGGGGTCTTGTAGGCAGTACGATAGGCTCAAAGGGCGTCATTGAACCTTGCAGACCAATCCTTTCGATCTGTCCACACAGTCTTCATTAGGATATTCTTAATCTCCCTATTTGAGACTTCAACCTGGCCCCTCGTTTGTGGGTGGTATGGCATGACAACCTTGTGAGTGATGGAGTATTTGAGACATAGGGCCTCGGAATATCGATTGAGGAAGTGTTTTCCTCCATCACTTATAATAGTACGTGGTGTGCCAAATCGACAAAAGATGTTCTCTTGGAGAAACTTGACAACAGCTTTGTGGTCATTTGTCTTGGTAGCAACCGCTTCTACCAATTTAGAGACATAGTCCACCGCCACCAAGATATATTCAAATTGAACGATGGCAGAAAGGGACCCATGAAATCAATACCCAATATCAAATATCTCTAATACTAGGATAGGGGTGAGAGGCATCATGTCTCGGCAAGACATTGTGCCCAACTGTTGGCACCTTAAATAAGCCTGACAAAAGTTATGGGCGTCTTTGAAGAGAGAGGGCCAGTAAAAACCACTTTGTAAGACCTTGGTGGCTGTTTTCTTTTCTCCAAAATGACCACCGCATGCAAGAGAGTGACAAAAGGTGAGAATACTTTGGAATTCACTCTCTGGCACACATCGTTGGATCAATTGGTCCGAACAATATTTGAACAATTCCAGATCTTCCCAGAAAAAGAATTTGATTTGGGCGAAGAATTGAGATTTTTCTTGTGTGGGCCAATGAGGGGGAAGTTCCCCAATTGTGACGTAATTGACAATGTTGGCATACCAAGGAAGTTGCACTAAAGTTACCTCGAACAATTGTTCGTCCGGGAAGGAGTCTTGGACGGGACATGGATCATGGGAAGAGTTGACTATGATTCTTCATAGGTGGTCGGCGACCACATTGTCGGACCCTTTTTTGTCTTGAATTTCTAAGTCAAACTCTTGAAGGAGGAGGATCCACCTAATCAGTCTAGGTTTGGTGTCCTTCTTGGAAATGAGATACCGCAAGGCGGCGTGATCGGTGTAGACCAAGATTTTGGATCCTAGGAGATAAGAACGGAACTTATCTAGGGCATAAACAATGGCTAGTAATTATTTCTCAGTAGTGGTGTAATTCAATTGAGCATCCGAGAGAGTCTTACTCGCATAGTAGATCGCACGAGGGGTCCTATTCACCCTTTGCCCTAAGACCGTCCTGACTGTATAATCCAAGGCATCACACATCAACTTAAAGGGAAGAGACCAATCTGGGGGCTGCATGATTGGGGCTGTAGAGAGGAGATGACATAGGTTATTGAAAGCTTCTAAACATGCTTTATCAAGGGAGAATGTGACATCTTTGGCAAGGAGATTGCTCAAAGGTCCAGAGATTTTGTTGTAATTTTTGATAAAGTGATGATAAAACCCCCTATGGCCAAGAAAAGAGCGAATCTGTCGCATCGTGGTCGATGGAGGGAGACTCGAAATCAAATCGATTTTAACCTTGTCTATCTCAATTTCCTTTTTGGACACAATGTGTCTCAGAACAATGTCCTCTTGAACCATAAAATGGTTCTTTTCTCAACTCAAGATAAGATTTGTCTTCTCACATCCTTTTAAGACCAATGTCAAATTATGGAGACAATAGTCGAAGGAGGTTCCAAATATGGAAAAATCGTCCATAAGACCTCGAGAAACTTCTCCACCATGTCGGAGAAAATGGACATCATACACCTTTGAAATGTCACCGGTGCATTGCACAGACCTAATGACATATGCCCATAGGCAAAAGTGCCAAAAGGACATGTGAAGGTAGTTTCCTCAGGATAGACAAACACTTGGTTATATCTAGAATAACCATCAAGGAAACAGTAGTAGCTTTTGCCTGCTAACCGCTCTAAGATTTGATCAATGAATGAGAATGAAAAGTGATCTTTCCTAGTCATGGAGTTGAGCTTCCTATAGTCAATGCAAACACGCCACCCAGTAGTGATACGAGTAGGAACCAACTCTCCTTTGGGGATGGACACAACGGTGATACTGTACTTCTTTGGTACTACTTGGGTTGACTCACCCATTTGCTATCCGAGATGGGGTAAATGATACCCGCGTCAAGCAATTTTACAACATCTTTCATGACCACTTCCTTCATGTTACGATTCAACCTCCACTGTGCTTCTCTAGAGGGTTTGACATCCTCTTCAAGATAGATGCGATGCATGCACATGGAAAGGTCAATTTCTTTTAAATCAACAATGGTCCATCCTATAGCTCCCTTATGCTTTTGGAGTACAGTCATTAATATCCTCTCCTGCTCGACTAACAAGTCAGTTGCAATGATAACTGGGAGAGTATCTTGAGATCCCAAGAAGGCATATTTAAGTGAATCTGGGAGTGGCTTCAGCTCAAGAGTGGGAGGTGCCTCAAGGGATGGAATGGTCGGGATACTAGAGGTGGTAGGGAGAGGTTCATTCCGGGATTGCCAAGGGGGAGAGTCAATAAGAGGGGATGAATTTAGCAATTGATTTACCTCCACAATGGACTCTTCTATATAAAAATCATCGGTGTTGAAATGAGAGAGACATACCTCGAATAAATCTTGAGATAATGTGCAAGGAAGGGTATCCTCAACCATCTCTTCAATAGTGTTGACCATAAAGCATTCTTCATCATTAAATGGTTGTTGGAAAGTATTGAAGATGTTTAACCGGACTTTCATGTTTCCAAAAGATACATCCATCACCCCAGTTCGATAATTTATACATGCATTGGTAATAGCCAAAAAGGGTCGACCAAGGATCACCGGAATTTGCTTTTTTAGAATTGTGAACCGGTTTCATATCAAGGACTAAAAAGTCAACAGGAAAAAAGAATTTGTCAACCTTAATTAGGACATCTTCAATCATCCCTCTAGGCATTTTTATCAACTTGTCAGCTAATTGTAGGATGACTGATGTAGGGTGAAGCTCACCCAAACCAAGTTACTCATAAATCGAAAAGAGTAGCAGATTAACACTCGCTCTTAAATCTAGGAGTGCCCGGTCAATGAAGTGATCTCCAATGATGCATGAGATAGTAGGAGCACTGGGATCCTTGAATTTTGGTGGAGTAGAATGTTGGAGAATAGAGCTTACCTATTCGGTTAGAAGGACTTTCTTGGATACATGAATCCTAGATTTGCGCTTTTGGGTGTACAAGTCCTTGAGAAATTTGGCATAAGCTGAAACTTTCTTGATAGCATCTAAGAGGGGCAAGTTGATCTTAACCTGTTTGAAGACTTCAATCATATTATCCATTTTTTCTCCCTTTTTATCAAAGGGTGATGGGTCCTTCAAACAGATTGGGAATGAGGCTTTAGGTATGTAGGGTGCCTCGAAAATAGGAATAGGTGATGAAACAGAGGACCCTTGATCCTTTTTATTTGTGTTCCCTTCCTCGCCCTCAAAGTGAGATGAACCTATAATGGAGTCTTTAAGGTTTTTTTGATTTTCCTCAACTAGATTGTCTACCACCTTCCTATTCCTTAAGGTTGTAATGGCCTGAACATGTTCACAATTATTATCATTGACTTGATTTGCACCTCTAGGATTTCTCACGGGTTGGCTAGGAAGCGTTCCCTCAACTCTCCTATTCATGACATTAGCTAGTTGACCCATTTGAGTTTGTAGCTTTTGAATCGATTGAGAGTGTGAGTTGAGCAATTGAGTGTTGTTTTCCAACCCTTTTACAGCATTCAATACTTTATCCTCGAATGATGGATTCCTTTGAGGAAGATGATTGGAGTGTCAGAATTATTGTTGGGGTTGGTAATTGGACTGATTTTGGAAAGGTCGATTGTTTTGACCTTTGATGTTGGGAAAAAAAAATTTCCTTGAGCTTAGGAGGATGTGTTCCCTTGAGCTTGTGGCTGCCATGAGAAATTAGGATGGTTTCTCTATCTCGGGTTATACGTGTTTGAGTAGGGATTATTACCCGGGCGAGCGTAGACAGTGTTAGCATGCTCTTGAACAAATTCTGAAATTGATTTGCAGTAGGACATTCATGCACATATTGTGTAGGGCTAGAACAGATAGGGCACACCTCTCTCTGATTGGGAGTTGGTTGAGAGGGTGTGTAGGAAGATTGTCCTACAGCCATTAGTTGGTCTAATTTTCATGACAACTCATCCACTTTATAAGAGACATCATTAGAAGTGCCCACTTCATAGATACCACGCTTTTGATTTGGAGTGGAATTTTGTCTATTAGAACAATTGGAGGAGGCATGGTGTAAGAATTTTTCACTCAAATTTCGAACAATTCTCATGCTTGTACCTCACTCTTTGTCATAAATGTCCCCCCCATATGAGAAATCAACCATCCGGCGGTTGAATTGAGATATACCATCATAGAATGACTGGACAAGTTGCCATTTAGGAATCTGATGGTTGGGACATTTGCTGAGGAGATCCTTGAATCTCTCCTATGACTCATAAAAAAGTTCATCGTCAATTTGAGAAAAACTCATGATGGTTCACCTTATTTGATTGGTTTTTTCAATGGGAAAAATTTCTTTTAAGAATTCATGATGAAGCTGTGTCCATGTGTGGATAATGTCAACCTCAAGAGAGTTGAGCCAATATTTGGCTTTGTCCTTTACGGAGAATGGGAAGAGGCGCAACCTGAGAGTATCATCTGTAAAATTCTGTAACTTAAAGGTAGTACAGATTTCATTAAAAGCATATAGATGCTTATAGGGGTCTTCATTACTAAGTCTGTGGTAGGATGGGGGCACCTGAATTGTGTTGGACTTAATCTCATAGTGGGCTGTCGTAGTATCTGGAAACTGAATGCATGAAGGAGAAGAGTATGATGATGAAACAAAGTATTCCTTCAAAGACTTGGTTGGGTTTTGATTTTCAGCAATTTTAAAGTTGAGTGTAGTTTGCAGGTTAGAACAGAATCGGGCCGAAGCCTTGAGAAACCTAGCGGTACGTTCTAACGCTGGATTTATGGGAACCAATTATGGAATACTAGACCATCTACCGTGCATACACCCTAGAGAAAACTCTATGTTCGACAAACACCAATTTGCAAAATAAATCACTCAAGGTGAGAGAATAATTACAGTGCTTTCGGCAATTTAAAATTTGGCAAGCTTTTATCTTTGCAGAATAATCAACTTCCCTGTTAATTTTTTAGCTAAGCACTGTTTTTAATCCAAGCAATTTTGTACCTACAAAATAGATGATTTTGAAAATCAGTAGCAGAAAATATTTTTGGATTTTTGAATAAGATTGACTCAGATTTAATCTTTTAAATCAAGCAACTAAACTGTTCCAGCAATCCTTGACAATGACGCCAAAAATTGATCGTTAATTAAATAAATCGCGTAATAGCTACAATTCCGTAGAATAGTGACTAGTATGGGGTGTCGAACCACAGAAGATTGTGCTGGTTTGATTGCTTTTATCTTAAGATTGACTGTGAGTCAAGGAGTAACAAGTTGATTTGATTGGATTTATTTTAACCTAAACACAGAACTTAAACTATTAGATTTTAATTTAACTAATCAAACTAAGAGCTTTTAGTAATATAAAGGTGAGAGAAGATCTAGGGTGTTTGAATCCATCACTAGCTTCTTAACTAGTCCCTAATGTATTTATTTAAGTCCATCACAATGTAAATAATAGGGATGAGAGTGACTACAAGACTCCACTCATCCATTTAGAATGATTCAAGGGATTAGATCCTAGACATATCCTATTTTTGGTTAGCACGAGTGATACACACTAAACTAGGGTTGTGAAATCACTCATCTTCCCTTAGCATAAAATACTGATGATTTAATTCCTCAACAGTAATACCATTGCATAAAATCCACATTAATAATCACAAAAAATTAAGATGGATGATTTCAATCTCAATATAATATAACCTAAGACAAGGATAGAATCACACTGAAATCAAATATAATCAATAAACTCTGGTTATGAATAACCCTCTTATTATGCAATCATTGTTTACAATTGAATAAACTAAAATAAAGTACAAAGAGACACAATTACTTGGCTAAAGTTTCATCTAAATCCTACAAAAATAAATTAGTTCATGCTGAGAGTAAGGGAAACCACTTTTGACTAAGGTCAGGAAGAACGCGAATAACCCATCTTCCAACCTTCTTGATCTCCAGAGCCTTCTCTTCCTTCAATTCTCCAAAATTCAAAACCTTCTTAAAAGCCAATAGCTTTCCTTCTTATAAAGAACCCTTCCTTGTTGCTAAATCCTGCTTTTAGAAACCTTCAAAAAGGTAACAATTCAGTTTGCCTCCCGGATTACGAGGCTAAAAAACCCTGATGACGTTGGGTCGTCAGGCGGGATGATCAATCGTCATTTTCTGAGGTTTCATATTTGGTCTCGAGTTCGTGGACGATTGATCGTCCTGGATTTGCGATCGATCGTCAGTATACTTGCCTTGCGATCAATCGTCAGGGAGCTACGATCGATCGTCCCTTGTAATTTTTGTACTTTTCTTTCTTTCACCTTTCTCCTGAATGAGATTCTCTTTAAAGCCTTTCTCCGCTTAAATCTTTAAATCTAGCTTGTAATTCTCGCATGATCTTGTTATGGACAAAGATACCTAAATACCGTAAAGTACTTCAAAAGAATACTCTAAGAAACTAACAACTATAGATTGAGGTGCATAAATGTATAACAATTAGCACCGATCAATGACCTTTATATAGTAGGTATGTCCCTATAGAGGTTTGCCTTGAGGGGTGGTGATCTACGGTGGCAGGTATGTCCTAATAGAGGTTGGATAAATGGATGTTGGATTGAGGGGTGGTGATCTTTGTACTTTGGTATGTTCCAACAATACTTTGAGGGGTGGGGACCTCTGTACTTCGGTATGTTCCAACAAGACTTTGAGGGAAGTGTGTCCGAAGACAGGTTGAGGAATGAAGATCATTGTACTTAGGTATGTCCCAAGACAGGTTAAAGATTGAGGATCGTTGTACTTAGGTATGTCATGATAGAGCTTGATTGAGGGTAAATAATATCCAAATAGGGTGGTTATCTTTGTACCTAGGTATGTCCCGTGGGGGCGATGACCTTGTATTCAGGTATACCCTGGTAAAGATTGAATATGATGTTGTACCATAAAAGATGTTGACTTATTTACCTTGGTATGTTCCAACAATAATTTGAGGGGTGAGGACCTCTATACTTCGGTATGTTCCAACAAGACTTTGAGGGAGGTGTGTTCCAAGACAGGTTAAGGAATGAAGATCGTTGTACTTAGGTATGTCCCAAGACAAGTTGAGGAATGGGGACCACTGTAACATGGAAATTGAGCTGTACTGTTATATCGTTATTAACGGGTGTTACTATGTGAAAAATAGTCTAGATAGATTGTGAATTTTATTGTAATTTATAGCTCACTGACGTTTTATATCAGTAGATCATGGTGCTGCTGTCCAGAGAATAGAAGGTCTTGAAAAAACGATTGAGGCTTATAAGGACCACCGTAGCAAGTAAAGGTAATGCATTTGCTTATGATGGGTTATTATGATGACCAGTTGTTATTACTTATGTAAGCTCATAAGATAAGTTAAAAATTTCCCGCATTTTCGCGGGTAAAGTCTTCCGTTGTGTGGTAATGACGACCAGGTGCGCGTTTCAGAACATGATTCCCTGAGGCGCGGGATTAAGGCGTCACAGTTGGTATCAGAGCTACAGCAATAACCATTATGACAAATCTTACTTGACAGAAATCTAATTGGATATTAGACGCAGTTAGATATCGTGTATAACAACAGTTTCTGTTAGCTTATAGGTTTTCACCTTAGATCTCCATATTGATTTTAATTATAACACAATAATAGAATGTGATTTATGTTACTAATATCTCTCTTGAATTTATATTGAAAAATAGTTTACCAAGAGCATTAGCAAGCCATTCAGTGAAAAAGCATGAAAGAGGCTCCATCTATGAAGAAGATTCATCACAAAGTCAAGTCAAGCCATTAGATCATGTTGGATCATTGAAGATATTAAAGATCGTATCAAATCCCAAAGTCCAAGTCGGATCATAAAGAAGATTGAAGATCGGATCATGAAGCTTAAAGTTAAATCCTTTCAAGATCAAGACTATAAGAATGAAGACTCGATAAAGGTTTAATTGTTTTATTTTAAGAGTCTAGGACTTATGTAAGAAGTCCCTAAAGTTTAGTAAGTTGAATTGCTCAATTACTTAGATTGACCATAGGTTCTTGAAGACCCATTGGATATCAATCTATGGATCTAAAACATGATAAATATCTTGTTAAAGATAAGGTATAAGACCAAGGAAATCATGCCCATCATATTAGATAAGCAAAGATGAGTTTTTTGAGAAAAATCAGACAACTTGTCTGTAAAGTCCATGTTTTATGTGTTGGCATATCCCGGTGTCAAAACAAGTGAGTCTAGGTGTCTAGGTGTATATTTTGTGTCATTGCCGTCAAGCATCTGCAAACAAGTGAAGTTGAAGAGAGTTGAAGACTCGGTTGATCATTTCCTTCATAGGATTGTAAGTGACCTAGATACCACGTGACCATAGGTGGGAATTGACTTAGAATAATCCTATTATGATGCCTTAGGTGGTAAGTGACCTAGACTAACCATACAGACCCTAGGTGATGAGATAAGCAGTGCAAAATAAATTTAAAATGTTGAAATTTTTCAAAAAAACCAAGGTTGCTTGTAGGAGGCATATCTCTCAAACCGTAGCTCGGATTTTACTCTATAATATGTCAAATCGACCACATCAAAAAGAGCTACAACTTTCATGTAGGGAGAGAGGGCTGAAAATGAAGTTAAATTTTTTTTTTACCTCAGGGTCGACCCTGGGCGTTTTGGGTCGACCCTGAAGAGCAAAAATTATGTATGGCGAAATTAGGTATAGAAGTGAAAAACCAAGGGTCGACCCTGGAGGATACTTGGGTTGACCCAAGTGGGGTAGTTGGGTTGACCCAAGTAACCCCCAGGGTCGACCCTGATATGGGATTTTTGCCAAATTCGTTTTTTTGCCTATTTTGGGTTTTTTAATCAACTTTAGCAACTTCTAAAACACTGTTTTGATTCCCTATAAAGTAAGAACCCTTCTAGTTCGTGGAGCACAACTTAGGGAGAGTATAGAGAGGGTTTTTAACTCCTTCTAGAGTTCATAAAAACTCTGGAAACTAAGTGATCTCCTCCCCTTTGTTAGGTGCTTTCAACCTAGAGTTTGTAAGCCCAAAGTTCCAATTTTGTTTGTTTGGACTTGTCCTTTGAAGGGGTCCATCTAAGAATTGATTTTAATCAAACCATCAACCCATTCTGGATAGAACAACTTGGCCGGAGTGTTTCGGAGCCTTTGTGAAGGAGATCGATCTGAGACGGATAGTGGATGTGTGATTTGGTCGGTGAAATCCGAAGCCGTCATTGACGGAGATCGGTCGGAAGATCGTGGACTGTTTTCGAGACACAAAGAGAAGTACAAGCGGTTGCAGTTAATCATGGGACTTGTGAGTATGTGATGAATTTTTGAGGCATGGAGGACTAAGAACTGAAGGATCGTAGTGTCGAGTCCGAAGGAGTCAAGTTGAAGTCTTGTAAGTTCTTGTTTACTTTGTCTTAGTGGATTCTCATGGGTGGACTAGGTCCTGTGATTTTTTTAGAAGAGTTTCCATGTAAAAATCTTTGTGTTGTGATTTACTTGGCTTTCTATTTCTGCACTTAAAGTACATTATCCCTTAATTTATAACTTAATTATTAAAATGGTAGATAGACTTATAGGGAGCCCTAACCATCCCCTTAACTTGTGAGATTCTCAACTCAAACATCGGATTTGAGGTTCACCGAATTTTTTCATTGTCGACGAGTAGGTTTGAGTAACTCACACTCGTCGATGAGTGAAGTAGCAGAAGCTACTATTCTGTTTTTATCATCAGACTCGTCGATGACTGATAAGTGCATCCTTGCACTCGTCGACGACTGCTTGCGGGAAACCTCTCTAACGGCTAGTTTTTAATGACTCTTTGAGTTCCCAAGTTGCCTCCAATGGCTATATCTTTGCAAGGGCTATAAATAAGATCGATTTATGAATGAATCAAGAACTCTAATACTTTCTATTAATCAAATCATTCACTCAAAGCTTAGATTATCAAATCTATCGAGTTCAACCTAGAAATCCTAAATCCTAATTTTTTAGCTATTCAACTCTAATCTTTGGGAGATTTTCTAGAGAGTGTTAAAGTCGTTATCAGCTCATCTAAGGAGCATAATCAGATTGTAAACCTCTTCTATCAAGAGTGTGCTATGAAATCAAGTGGTCTGTGGGACACTTGTCCATGAAGTCGGAAGCTTTGTAAGGTTTGATTTCTATCCGGAAAGAGATTGGGAAGGTCTGGTCACTACTCGAAAATTGGAATAAGTATAGGGAGGATTGTTTCCTTGCAAGGTTTGATCTTCACCCGGAAGAAAATCGGCAATTGAGAATAAATCGTGGTAAATCCTCTAGCGGGTATAGCTTGAGGCGGGGACGTAGGTGGGTTTTCGAACCTCGTGAACAACATCGTGTGTCAACATGTTTGCATTCTTTCTAACTCTTCTCTTTACATTCATGTTTGAATTGATTAAGTAGAATTGCATAAATTTCTATTCTCTTTAACTTGTTTAAGTTGAAATTTCGCTTAGGGAAGTAGAAAGAATTTTAAATTGTCATAGACCCTATTCACCCCCTCTAGGGTCCAAACCTTGGGCTACAAGAATTTGCTAACAATTTGAAAATATAAGTGGTGTTAGAAACGAACATTGGAGATATAGATCATCTTCAGGAGAGTATAAGAGATAGTCTTATCATGCCAAAGGAGGATTAAGCATGATTAGGCTAATTGGAATAGGATAGTGGGAAGGCCAAGAAACATTGTGAATAGGGAATAAAGAATCGTGATTGGTCTTCTTAGTAAATGATTGCTAATTCGTCTCTAGATAGGAGACTAGCAATGCCTTTTGAATATTAATATGTGAAGTATTTTGGATGACTTTAAAATTTAAATATTTCTATTGCAATACAGTAAGATGTTATTGTTTTCGTAATAGGAAACGATGCTGCCTAGACGAGTGCCAGAAAACACTTTAGTTGGGGCTTTCGAGGCAATATCTGCCTTAGCCAACTTGATCCAACAGCAAACTCAAAATCTTAATGGTACCCTCATTCCCATAGTCACAGTTCCAGAACATGGGAATGGGAGTAGGTTGGAAAAATTTAATAGGCTTGGACCAATAGCCTTCACAAGGGCTACTGACCCATTAAAGGAAAAAAATTGGATAAAGGGTTTAGAGAAGATCTTTCGGACTATGTCTTTCCCAGAGAGTGTCAAGTCAGAGTTTGCCATCTTCATGCTCAAAGGAGAAGCAGAGCATTGGTGGACTACCGTCGAGTGAACAATCCCTGAAAGTTAGAAGCCAGTGAGTTGGGCGAAGTTTATAAAATTGTTCTACAAGCGATACTTCTCGGGGTCTAGAAGAAGAAGAAAGAGATGAAATTTCTACAATTGACCCAGGGTAACATGTCCGTCAGCGAGTAAGAGCAGAAATTCAATCAACTCTCTAGATTTGCTACTAAGTTCGTAGAGGATGAACAACGGAGGGTGGAAAAGTTCATGAAAGGATTGAGGTCTGCTATCAAGGGTAAGCTAGCAGCTTAGAGATTTACTTCATTTTATGAAGTTTTACATAGGGCATAGAGGATAGAAAAGGTGCATGAAGAATGCAAAAATTTTGTGGGGAAAAGAGTGAAGTAGAAGATAATGACCAAAAAAGAAAATTGAAGATTATAACGAGGTACATGCTATAGAGGAAGCTAAACCTTGGAGTTGTGGGCATTGCGGTCAAAATCATCGCACTATAGACTGTAGAATTGCATCCTGCTATCAAGTTGGCAAACCAGAGCACATCAAGAATTTCTGCCCAGAACTAAAGCGCCATGTAACTGAAGGCGGAAAAGGACAAGCCTTCACCATTGCAAAAAAAGGCCGTAGTGACAAATCGTAGAAGAAGGGAGAAACAAAGAAGAATCAAGAAATGAGGAAAAAATCCCATTCAATGACCTAGTTAATTTTCCTTCTTTATGGCTAATTTTGTATGTATGATGAGTTAAGGTAATAGTATGTGGCTGGATATTCGCTAATATATATGTTCGAGAGGACTAAATGAATGCTTATCTTATGTATAGACTGACAAAATGAATGACATGTGATATTTGTTGATATAAATGGTTATTTAATGGCAGTTATAGTTACTATTGTTTGGGAACTCATGCAGTAAAGATGATGAGATGAGGAAGTAAAATATTATACCCTCCCCAATTGCAGATACAGTTTAATCAAATTTCGAGGACGACATTTTTATAAGGAGGGGAGAATGTAAGGACCCAGATTTTCGGAAGAAAATCCTGAGGTCAGGATGATCTTTAATTGGGTATAATTAAATTAAAATTAATATTTATAAATATTAGGGTATCACTTTCCCTTAATCGGAATCCATAAAACTCTGGGAAAGTGTTTGAGTTTAATTGCGGGTTCTGGATTATCGGATTCGGTATTTAATAATTACTGATAAAACCAGGAGATACTCACTTGGTATTATCATACTACATGTTAGTCCACTATCTATACGACAACCTATTGTGTCGATCCCGTCACACATTTATACCCACAACCCAAGAAATCTATGGGATTTAAATTTGTGTCGGTACTTGGTGTTTACCAATAAAACCCAGTGTTTTTCCTTAGAAATCTCACACTGTGTACCGGTCAGCTATCTGTACGATTACATGTCGTGTTGGCTTCGTCATGTATCCATTCGCGAAACCGCGAAGCTTCATATGTAAAAAAAAAACTAGAAAATCCGCAGGATTTAAAATTGTGTCGGTACGCAATATTTACTAGTAAAACCCAGTATTTTTCTTCGAAATTTACACAATGCGTGTTGGTCGGCTGTTTGAACGACTGTCTGTTGTCTCGATCCTATTGCACGTCGAACCGCAGCATGTTTAGTGTCCAAAACTAGAGAATTTGTGGGTTTTACAATTTTCTTCCAAACTTAGTATTTATCGTCAAAACTCAATATTTTTCCTCGAAATTCTTACAGCGGGTGTCAAACTACCCTTAATACGGTTACATGTTATATCGGCACCATAGCACATCGTCCAGTGAAGTTACGGGGTCCTGTTCATGAAAAATCAGGAAACCGCGGGATTCTGGTCAAACCGTTCAACGCCAAGTGAGTGGCCCATGTGATTGTCACATGGCCTTCGCCACTTCACATACCACATAGGCACTGAGGCCTATATAAGGGGGCACACACCCTCATTTTCTCTTCCCATTCCAGAGCACCCACACCCTGTGCGTGGGATTCTAGAGAGAAAAAAGGAGAGAGATGAGAGAGAGAGTAGAGAGAGAAAGTGGGAGTTAGAGAGAGAGGGTCTACCCTAAGGTTTGTCGACGTTCCGAATGCATCGGCAATGTCCTTTTTGCTATCTGAAGCTTCCTTGTGAGTGTAGGAGGTAAAAACCATTTTCTCTCTTCTTTATTTTTCCTTGTATTTACATTATTTTTTCGTGAAATGGTTTATTTATGTTATGGCATGGATGAAAAAGGGTCGGAGACCCGACATGTGGTGTATGGAATGGATTAGGATGTTTGAAAAGAGCAAGAGGTATGTAGACCTCGGTTTCAGGCTGAATAGCTCGAAATTTTGGCTCACATGGAATAATTTGTGACAGTTTGTGGATTAAAAAGGGTTGGAGACCTATTGTGACGTGTGACGAATGAATGAGAAAGCGTGAAAAATGAGCAAGAGGTGTGTAGACCTCGGTTTTGGGCTGAACAAATCAGAATTTAGGCTCGGCGATCAATGGATGATCGATCGCAGACATGCAGAACACCTGGGGATTGTTTCGAATCCCTGGGCGATCCATTGCACTGTAAGGATGATCGATTGCATGGTTCTTCGGAAGATTAGTTTGGCTCCTGTAAGTGTTGTAGTATCATTCTTGTGTGATGTGATGTTATTTGGACACTTGTAAGGCGATGAAAGGGTCCATTGGCATGATAAAGTTCCACCTCGGAACGATCATTGTGTGATGTGATGTTATTGGATGCTTGTAAGGCGATGGAAGGGTCCATTGGCCTGGTAAAGTTCCACCTCAGAAAGATCCTTGTGTGATACGATGTTATCGGACGCTTGTAAGGTGATGGAAAGATCCATTGGCCCAAATATGTTCCATATTAGAACGGTAAACTCTCGGACTTGGTCCATGAGCGCGATGCCTAACTGGTTCAATTATTCAAGCAAGGCTTGGGATAATTGAGGATGTCCTACGGTTAGAAAACCTAACTTGTGATGAATGTTGCCTTACGGGGTGGTGACCTTTGTATATAGGTATGTCCCGTGGGGATGGTGACCTGTATACAGTAGGTATGTTCCTATAGAGGTTTGCCTTGAGGGGTGGTGATTTGCGGTGGCAGGTATGTCCCAATAGAGGTTGGATAAATGAATGTTGGCTTGAGGGGCGGTGACCTCTGTACTTTGTAATGTTTCAACAATACTTTGAGGGGTGAAGACCTCTATACTTTGGTATGTTCCAACAAGACTTTAAGGGAAGTGTGTCCCAAGACAGGTTGAGGAATAAGGATCGTTGTACTGGGGTATGTCCCAAGACAGGTTGAAGAATAGGGATCATTGTACTTAGGTATGTCCTAATAGAGCTTGGTTGAGAGTGTCAAATACCCTAATAGGGTATTGATCTTTGTACCTAGGTATGTCTCGTGGGGCGATGACCTTGTACTTAGGTATGCCCTGGTAAAGATTGAGTATTTAAAACTTTTGTAAGTCCTCAAAGGTTGATGATTGAATACTCAAAAAGCCTAGATTGACCTTAGGTACCTTAGAGCTTAATTGCACATCATTATAAGGACCCAATCTCGTCGACGAAATCTTGCGGGAACCAGAATACTCTGTAACGACTAGTTTTCAATGGCTAGTTTTGTTTTGAATGTTCCCCCAATGGCTATAAAACCTCTTGGGTTATAAATAAGATTAATTTATGAATGAAAAAAATAACTCCAATACTTCCAATCATTCTTTTAATTACTCCAAATCTTAGATTTCAAAATCCTTTGAGTTGAACCTAGAAAACCAAAAGATTCCATTCTTGAGCTATTCAATCTCATTCTTTGAGACTCTTAGAAAGCTTGAAAGTAATCTATTAGCTTGTATTAGAAGCAAAATCAGATTGTAACCATCACTCCTTGAAGTTTGTGAAAATTAAGAATCGGTGGATTCTTGTCCTTGAAGCGGGGAACTTTGTAAGGTTTGATCTCTACCTATAAAGAGATTGAGAATGTCTGGTTACTAACTAGAAAGTGGACAAAGTCTAGGGAGGAGTGTTCCCTTGCAAGGTTTGATCTCGACCCGGAAGAAGGATTGTAAAAGTTTGATCTTTTGTAAAGGTTTGATCTTCACACTGAAGAAGATTGGTGATTGAATAAATCGTGGTGAATCCTCGAGTGGGGAAGCTTAAGGCGGGGACGTAAGAGGGTTGCCAAACCTCGAGAACAACATCGTGTGTCAATTTGTGTTTGCATTCTCTCTCCCTTCTGTTTGTATTCTTGTTTATATTGTTTGAGTAGAATTGCTTAATCTCTAATTTCTTTTAACTAGTTTTAGTTGAAATTCCGTTTAAGGAATTAGGAAAAAATTTTAATTTGTCATAGAACCTAGTCACCCCTCCTCTAGGGTCCAATCCTTGGGCAATAGTATGACCCTCTATATGCTTTCCTATACCCTAATATACATATATAACATTATATATTATTATAGTAGTTATATATAATTTACATAGTAATACTTTAATAGTATGCCTTATGTTAGGAAGAAATTTTAATTTACCATAGACCCTGTTCACCTCCCATCTAGGGTCCAATCCTTGGGCAATAGTACGACCCACTATATGCTCTACTATACCCTAATATACATATATAACATTATATATTATTACATTAGTTATATATAATTTACATAGTAATACTTTAATAGTATGCCTTATGTTAGTATCATGTTAAAATGCCTTTATATTAGTATTGTGCTAAATTTAGATATATACTAGTACAATACATTGTGTCTGTACCATATCCAAATTAGATTAGTACTATGTCAAAACTAGGACAATAGCTTATGTTCTCACTTCAATAAAATCTATAATATATATATATATATATATATATATATATATATATATATATATATATATGTGCCTTATATTAGTATTGTGTCAAAATTAAATAAATAGGAAGAAAAAGCATATAACAAATCAATAACAAAATATAGAGTCCACCTTAAGTATTGTTGATGTGGAAGAGCAAGAAGCTGACGGTGGATAATCATGCCTCTTACCCTAAACAAATTCATGATTGAGTTCGATTTCCCAGTTGTTGGTAGTTCCATATTATATATAATTTTATTATAAAAGAATAGTAAACATATTATACTAATTTTAACTTAGAAAAATATTATAATTTGCTACTAAGTGAAAAATAATAACTTCGTGGTGCTATTTTTGTGTTGTGTCACTCGTTCAAAGACTGGATAAAGGAGGACAATTGGTACCTGGTGGTAGCGTATGAGAAAATAATTTACTTTTCTTTTAGGCTTTGGCCTCGCTTGACCCGGGTCATCCTATCATGGCCCTTGAGGGTAAGGCTTGGGCCTAGCTAATTCAAGCATTCCAAAGGCTAGGGCTTGACTCTTGTAGGCGAAAGTCAAGCCTAGTTAAACCTAAGCTTTGCCCTTTAACAGCTCTATGCATAGACAATCTTCCCTGCATGACACTTTTGAGTGACAAGTGATACTCCTTTGAGCCTATAATAAACCTCATGATCACGGGACCCCCTTCCCTAGCAGGTGATAAAAAAATTATGATAGAAACTATAGCATAGGTTGGGTCAAATTAACTCTAAAAGTTAATGCAAACCAACTGGGTTAATCACAAATATTTTTTTTAATGTTAGACCAATGGTGATTAACTTGATTTTTGTCATGTGATAGAAAACAGAGACTCGCATCATGAATCTTTTTGTGAACCCTAACAAGTGGCATGCGTCACTCAAACGTGTTGCGCATAGGAATTGAAGGTCGTATATGCATAATATTTAGGATTTTATATAAGAGTAGTTTTTGGTGAAATTGCCTTCATACTCTTAAAATCAAAATATTTGCAAGGACAAATATAGTATTTTTAATAATAAATGTATCATATACACTAATAAATATATCATTCTGCAAAACTTTACTTGAACATAAATACCCTTTAACTTATTTTATTTAATACATAACTTAGAGTATAACCAAACTTTAATTAGGTCAATAATTAAAATTAAAAATTTTGCAATATTCTACTAATAAAATTAAGTACAAGGAGCATACCAAATTTTATGTGGACCTAATTACCTTTTACCTAACTTTATTATAATTCTTTGAATATATAATTGAACTATAGTAACTCTTTTAATATAATATTATAATAATAATAAAAAATTTATATGGAACCCATGAAATTCACGTAAGTAATAAAAATAAAATAACAGAATTATAATAAATAAAAAAAACTCTGCCATGGAATTGTTATCTGTAATCAATTTGGGTATTACCAATCTTTCCAATTGGTTCGTTTGAGGGCATGGAAGAGGGAGGGGATGTAGCAACTGCATTTAGCATGGCAAGGATATTGTCAAATATTCTCATATGGAGGGCTGGACTTGGGCCTGATGTTAAGACCCAAATCAAGATCAAGTCATTCGGAACGTGGGCCCGAGATAGTGACTGCTATTGCAAATTTATCCAATTAGATGCTGCAAAACAATGTGTTTGTTCCTATGTGTGTGATAAACTAGCATGACGCCGTGCAATAATAAGGTTAATTAACATAACGAATCTTCAAAACACAATTGTTCCTAGCTTTTGATTTGTGGGTAACTCAAAGTTAAGCCCAAAACTCGCTCAATCTGCTCAAGCATTGGCCTAGCTTTTGATTTGTACAGGGATGCCCCGAGTTACAATATATATATACTAGTAAAAGTGCACGTGCTTTGCACGTATTAATTTGTTACTAATATTTTTTTTTTTTATGGAGTGTGTATGGGTCAGGCGATTGAAATAATAATAATTATTGATCCAGTTCGTTAAAGATTATTATTTTATTTAATTTTCCAATTATTTTTTGAAACTTTTTTTAGATTAAAAAATATAAGTAGTTTACCAAAAAAGAGGGATAAAAATTCCCGTAGAATTACCCATATTTTAGGCCCTAGAGTCAAGCTCATTTTTAGGCCCATATATGGGCAGGGTCAAGGCTGGGCTACTTAAAGCCATGCCCAACCTGGTGTATATATCTGTATGAGAGTAATGTAATTTATGTTCAGAGGTTCAACCTTAAAAATGTCAACCCATATATTAGCATAATATATGGAAACAATATCTGATAGGGAAATCCTAGTGAGACGGCAAAGGGCAGAGACCACACTGAGACCTCACATGTGATGAGTGTATCTCAAAAAAATAAAATCAGATTTATGAAAATTTTGAGAATATACTTAGTCTCTTTTCCTAATCTTTGACCCTTCTCTGTGGACCTCGTCATTTTTTAAGAACCCATCATAATTTATTCCAATAAAAGCATGACAAGAAGAGTAAACGTAGAAAACAAAAGAAAGTGAAAAAACTGGACTAACCAGAGTCACAGACTGACAAAGAAGACAACGTGCTTTTGGCCTTTGTTATTAGGTTGGGTTAGAAAAGGATACCAACATGCCATCTTTTTTTCAACCATAGGAATTCCAAATTTTACACACGACTTTTCCTATTAATGATTCACCGTCCATAATACGCTTCCACCTTTAAACACTCCTTTGGTCCATCTCCTCTAAGAACAGTGAAAGCATACTTGTTGATTATTTTTTGTTTACAACAGCATCTACCTAATACGCCTATGCATTCGTGTAGTTTTGGGCACAAAAGATCACCTATGCATGCGATCGCATCTGCCATTATAGTTTTTGTTTTTTTTTTAACCATGGGTTGAGAATCAAGAACAGATAAAACACATTAATGGAAGAAGAAACAAACTAAATGAGGGATCAAGAAAATAAAGAAGACACCAGGTTCAGAGAAATAGGAGCATGTCAGAGAAAGGGAAGAGAAACAAGCACACATTACCTTATCCAGTGGGCTGTCCGCCATCCCGTTCACAGCACCATCTCTTTGGCACAGGAGAATGATGAGACGGGGGAGATGAGTTTTTATCTGGTTTACGTAAAGCCTAATAGGTACTCACTCACTAACCTTAACAAATAGAAATAGAGAAGATGAAGTTCTTGTGGAGTCCAATTGTAATCCACTTCAGAATTATAAACCAACTAAACTTCTAATTGTTATCCACTTCAACATATGAATTGAAATCAAACTAAACTTCTATTAAAAATTTTAATGAAATACCCTAAAGTTAATAAATTAATATTTTTAATTAAAGGGTAATTGCATCCAAATGAAGTTTGGTATACTCCTTGTACTTTTATTAGTAGACTAGCGGGTGGCACATGCGATGCACGTGAGAGCGAGGGGAAGGAGTTACCATAGTTAATAGGAGTTAAAAGGGACACGTGTTAACTCGTTGGTGCAATCGAACTCTCCCCGAGTTTAATCACGATTGACTGTGATTCTATTCTTTAAATAGATAGATGAGGGTAGTTTGGGAATTAAAGTAAAACATTAAAATAAAGTTTTGTTTTATATAAGGGTAGTTTAGGAATTTTGGAAAATTCAGGCTACGCTTGCCTCTTCCATTATAATAGTAAAGATAGTAGATTCCTTACTTCCTTTTTTCTCTCTCCAGACATCCTTGTCTCTTTCATCCTCTTTGACGCACCTGTGATTTCAAATTTGAGATAAACAATCTCATTTTGAAGGTAAGCATAATTTCTCTCTATCTTTTGTATTTTTCACTTCATTTTAAAGTTGTTTGTGTGTTCCTATTTTACATGGGGTTTTTTCAGTCTGTAGGTAGCATATTTTCTCCCATCTTTTTTGTTTCCTTTACTTCATTTTAAAGTTGCTTGTGTGTTTCGGTTTTACATGGGGTTTCATAGATGGCTTCTTCAAAGTAAAATATTAAATATTTGTGTTTCAAAGTGTTTATCGTCATAAAAAAAAATTATATATTCTTATATAAAAAAATTCACAACTGTGCATTGCACGGGGTCTACGCTAGTATAAATATATATAGGGGATTGTTACTGTTCACGCAAGGACGTGAACAATAAGAAATTCACGCAGGCAAATGTTGAGGGTAGTTTGGATATTATGATAAGCATGAAGGGTAATTTTGTAAATCTGAAAAAAATTGGTTTTGCATAAATATCCAACATAAGCTAATTATTTACGGGATTGCCATCAAGATTACTCTACGTGAACTTGATAATGTTCATGCCTCTATGTGAACGTTTTCAGCCCCCATATATATATATATATATATTAAGGGTTGGGAACACCTTGAGTATAAAAAAATATAAGGAATATACCAAACTTTTTTTGCACGTAAATACCCTTTAATTAAAAATATTAACTTATTAACATATCATTCTACTAATAAAAGTACAAGGAATATGTAAAACTTTACTTGGACGTAAATACCCTTAACTTAATTTATTTAATACATAACTTATTATATAACCAAACTTTAATTAAGTCACTATTTAATATTATGTGAGACTCATTATTAAAAGAGAGTTGGCTTAGGACTCTACCATATTAGGGAAGAATCCTAAAAGAGAGTTGGTTTAGGTCTCTACCATATTTTAGGGAAGAATTCTATTAATATAGAAAAAGAGTCTCTCAGAAAGGAGAGTTGGTTTAGGACTCTACCATATTTTAGGGAAGACAACCATGAATAGTATCTTCCTATAATCTCCACACCCCGATTGATCGACCCCTTATGAGAAGGACCATAGAAATTTCGGATTGGCATGCAAGAAGCAACCAAAAAAAGAAGACAACCATGAATTCTCATTGTTGCAACACCTATGTGTATATGCAGTTTTTATGTTTTGATATTAATTTAAGATTATCAACTTCTATTTTGCTATTTTCATGGAAAATGACTCTATTAATAGAGACTTATACTAATCTAAGGTGTGACCTATGAGACCTACTATTAGGTATTAAATCTCTATTTTGCTATTTTAATGGATAAGGACTCTTTATTTATATTTTTATATATTTTGAAGTCGAAAGCACCAACATTCTAACCATGAAAAATAATTACAATGTCAAAATATTTAATTCTAATATTATTTTTTTTATTAGTAGAAGATTCTTACTCATGATTCCTTGCTTCAAATACATTTATAAGTGGGACCAGTAAATAACCTTTTCTAATATTAAATTTAAATTAATATAAGAAATATTAAATTTAATTACTCAATTATATTTATATAAAATATAATATTATATTAAAATTTTATTTAATATAAAGAGAGTATTGTGACATCTAATGAAAATATATTAAAAATTATATATATATATATATATATATATATATATATATAGATATATATTTTAAATTATATTTAATAATGAAAAAATTATTCGTGCCTCACTTTTACTAGTGGTATTAAAAGTACAAGGAGTATGCAAAACTTTACTTGGACATAAATACCATTAACTTATTTTATTTAATACATAACTTAGAGTATAACCAAACTTTAATTAGGTCAATAATTAAAATTAGAAACTTTAATTTCAATATTCTACTAATAAAATTAAGTACAAGGAGCATACCAAATTTTATGTGGACCTAGTTACCCTTTACATTACTTTATTATAAATCTATGAATATATAATTGAACTATAGTAACTCTTTTAATATAATATTATAACTAGCGGAAGGCACGCGCGTTGCACGTGTGTGTACAGTCCGATGCACATGAGAGAGGGGTGGGGGAGAGCGACAGGGGTGAACCCTAGAGGTGAGTGAATTTTAAACACAGTTAAGGAGTGTCAAAAGGGACACGTGTTAACCTGTGGGTGCAATTGATGAGAAAGGGGTAGTTTAAGGTGAGTGAATTTTAACCACAATTAAGGAGTGTCAAAAGGTGTAGATGAGAAAAGGGGAGTTTGAGAATTAAGTAAAATATTAAATCAAGGTTTTGTCTTAAGGTTAGTTTGGGAATTTATCAAAAATAGGCAATGGGTATATTGTAGATGAGAAAGGGGTAGTTTGGGAATTAACTAAAACATTAAATGAAGAATTTGTAAGGTTTGTATATAAGGGAAGTTTGGGAATTGGAAAAAAAAATCAAGCTACGGTTTGTTAAGATCATTCCTAGCAGCCTCATCAAATTTTACTCACCAAAATAGCCGAAACTCACAAAAAGTTATTTTGGTGAGCCACATTTTTAAAACATTCCCAATAGCCTCACCATTTTAACAAAAAAATGAGAGAGAAACAATATTTTATTATTTGTGTGGGAAAACGAAAAAGGAAGGGAGAGAAAAACATTATTTTATTGTTTGTGTGGGACCACAATAAAGGAAGGGAGAGAGAAACCTTTATTTTATTATTTGTGTGGGTCCACAAAAAAAGGAGGGAAAGAGAAATTTTAGCTTTGGTGAGTGTACAGTAACTCACCAAACTTGGTGAGTACTATACACTCACCTAAACAAAATCTTTACTTTGCTGAGTTTTGGTGAGGCCGCTAAAGAGAGTTTTTAGCACTTTTTAGCCATTTTGGTGAGGCTGCTAGGAATGCTCTAAGGAAGGTAGTTTGGGAATTTCCATCATTAGGGGGGCTTCTCTCATTATAGTAAAGATGATAATAAAAAATTTATATGGAACCCATGAAATTCACGTAGGTATAGTTTCCATTATGATTTCTTATTAGATTAGGATTCTTATTGATATAAATAATAAAAATAAAATAAAAGAATTATAATAAATAAGAAAAACTCTGCATGGAATTGCTATCCGTAATCAATTTGGGTATTGCCATTCTTTCCAACTGGTTCATTTGAGGGCATGGAAGAGGAAGGGGATGTAGCAACTGCATTTAGCATGACAAGGATATTTTCATATATTCCCATACGGAGGGCTGGACTTGGGCCTGATGTTAAGACCCAAATCAAGATCAAGCCGTTCAGAATGTGGGCTCGAGATAGTGACTGCTATTGCAAATTTATCCAATTAGATGCTGCAAAACAATGTGTTTGTTCCTATGTGTGTGATAAACTAGTATTACGTCGTGCATGAATAAGGTAAATTAACATCACGAATCTTCAAAACACAATTGCTAGCTTTTGATTTGTGGGTAACTCAAAGTTAAGCCCAAAACTCGCCCACTCTACTCAAACATTGGCCTAGCTTTTGATTTGTACAAGGACGCCCTGAGTTACACTATATATATACTAGTGGGGTCCTGCACGTGCAAGGCACGTGCAGGTCCACATGAAATAGTAATTATCGTAAGTATAATTATCATGACTATTAATACGTGAATTAAAATGAACAAGTGGTCTTATGGTAATGAAATCACTAATTCCACATAATCAAAATCCAGAGATGATTGATATTTTGTGAGAGAACTAAAGATAAGATGTGCCGGAAAAAACAGAAAAGAAGAAAGAATGGATACTACAAGAAATTCAAAGCACCTTGTTACCTTTCTTAAATAAAGGATATGTGCAAACCTATATGTAGTGGTCCTTTGATCGTTTAAATGCACAACTTGCTCACAGGACTCCCATGATATGTCTCATAAAGACTTTTGTTTGAAGCCAGCTCAGAAGAAGCTCTCAGAGCATGATAATATGTGGTCACAAATATATCTTTGTTCAGCTGATGAGCTTGCAATCAATGAGCAAAACAATCACTAAATCGGTATGAACCATATTGAAGCAATACTGAAGTAAACATCTTGGAAATTAGCTATACCTCAAGTGTACACACATTTGCCTCCGCATGTAAATCAGATTTATATTTTTCTCAATAGGAAACTTAGCTTTATTATAAGGCTGTACTCTCATGAAGATTCAAGAAAACATACCTCTACTAATTTGTCAAAATCAAAATAACAGTTTTTAGAACCTCTACTTTTGACCAGCTTAGGAGGGTGGGACACAATAAGAACCCCCTATAGAAAACAAAATCAAAGAGCATGCCAGATTATGAAGTACCAAAAAGCAAAAAATAGTCATTTAAATCTATATAACAATATATAGATTTAAATATAATTTCTATTACTTACCTTTTCCCTAACATTTCGTGGAAGAGCAATGGATGCCAGGTTGCAAACTGGAGTTTCTTTTGGACTCGTGTACTCACAAATCTCAGTGCACAAGTTAGAGCAAACATCTTGGAGAAATAAAACAGAATCAAGAACTTAAACCAAGGAATGTAAAAAAAATTTAAAAATAATTTGCATTTGAGATCTCAGAAATTCAAACCAAAAATTCAGTGCCATGAAAACCTTCTTCGCCTTGCCCTAAGTCCAGAAACACAGGAATTGATTATCAGATTCCAAAATAAACATAATCCATGAACACATTTCAATTTAAACATTGAGCCTTGAAAGTGGATGATTGAGTCTACCTCTCTTTCATACTGGGTGTACAGTTTAGTTTCTCACAATTCTCACCCCATCAATCATCATTTTATATAAATACTGTTGAACAACCTTTTTTGACAGGTATAGATGATAAATTTCGTAGTTGTTTTCTTCATTCCATAGGATCAAATGTAGATCTAATTCAATCGTGAATAGATTCATCAAGCATGCAGCAAGAACACTTCCACGTATAAGAGATTATATATATATATATATATATATATATATATATATATATATATATATATATATATATTGCACTTCCACGTATGTATATAGTGCTCAAAAGTAGCAAAAAGGAAACTTTGTAATTACAAACGGTGAATAGTCTTTGAAACAAAAAAAAAAAGGCATGAAAAAGTGTCAGTAGTAACATTTTAATTACAAAGATAGATATAAGATGATCAATTGTCTATTGAAATGTCATTCACTGATGTAACATTGAATCTACGATCCACATGAGCTCCGCACACATATTGATGTGATTTGAGTTGAAAGATGTATTCTTTTTCGTTGCATTGCTTGACATATCTCTCATTGTTGTCCATTTGTTTTTGTTGTTAATATAAGTGTGAGTTAGTTATTTTGCGAACAATTTATAAAATATTAAATTGATGTTATATTAGTAGTACTAATACCTCAATCGTTAGTTGCATTAGTTCTAGCGATGTGCAGGACATGACTTTTCAGCATGCTCTCCAAATAGTGTGGCTGAAATAGTACCAGTAGAATCAGAGAGACTTGATTTAACAATGCACCTGAATATTAGAGATAAATTTATTAGTAGTGATCTATGTTAATACATATCTATAAAACATTTAGTAAATAATTATACCTTGGTAGTGTGATGGCATCTTCGCTAAAACAGTTTAAACATGAAATTAGCTTACTATACTTTGCAAATTTTTCCTTTTTACACATACTACATGCCATATACCAGAATTTTTGTTGTAAATTTGGTATGGAAATTGAAGCCTTTATGCAATAAATAACATTCTAAACATAAGAAAGATATGTTAATGTTCTTGGTACATCCGTCATTTCATGTATTATTAGAGCTCACTCCATTAATCGAGCACTCCTGGATTTAGGAGCAAGTGTTAATCTATTACCCTTCTCGGTGTATATGCAACTAGGCTTAAGAGAGCTTCAACCTACATCCGTCATGTTGCAATTGGCGGATAGATCTATGAAAAAGCCTCGCAGGGTGATTGAAGATGTTCTTATTAAAGTTGACAAATTTTACTTTCTAGTAGATTTTCTTGACCTTGACATGGAACCCGTGCATAATTCAAAAAGCCAAATTCCAGTCATCCTTGGTCGTCCTTAATTTCTTGGTCACAGCCAATGCATGTATAAATTCTAGGACTGGGGTAATGGATATGTCATTTGATAACATGAAAGTTCGGTTGAACATTTTCACCGCACCCGAACAACAACAGAAGGGAGATGAGTGTTTTATGGTGAATGTGAGTGATGAAATAATTGAGAAGACCCCTCCTTATGCCTTAACTGAGAATGCCTTAGAGGCATCACTCGCTCATCTCAAGCCCCCGGACCCCAATGAAGACAAGCCCAAAGATGATAACAATTATGTGTTACCTTTCATCAATCTCAAGGGCTTTCAGTTTGAGAAGCATAAAGTGAGAATTACATGCCCATGCTTATTCAACCATTTTTCCGCTAAGCGTAGGTCTTGCAAGTTATATTATACACCTGCAACCTTTCAAAGGTCTATAGTCTCTAAATTTTTTGACATGGATAGGCGTGTACTCAAAACCAAAGCCCAACTTCACCAGCCCTATGTTGAGGGCATTAAGAATGGGATGATGACCGAATTCATTGAGTGGTTGGATCCCGTCTAGGTAGACGGTTGAGAGTTGTACCGCGTCCGGCTGAAGACAATAAACTTAGCGCTTGTTGAGAGGCAACCCAATATTTTTGTAGACTTACTTGTGTCTAAGTTTGGGGTGGTTCTCCACCCCCATAGTTTTTTATTGATAAAAAAAAAAAAAAACAAAAACAAAAAACAAAAACAAAAAAATTACTCCTTGCTGTACTTTGGATGTCTTTTTCTACATTGATTTATATATTGACATCTTTGGTTTCTCACTGTATGCGCTTTCTTTCTCACTAACCCTGCAAGATACAGTTTTTTGAAGTTTGGGGTGATCTCTGCTTGATAAATCTTTTATCTTCCTCCTTCTTCTTCTTCTTTGATGCATGGATTGCCCTCCCCTGTCAGGTATTATTGTTCCCCCTTACTTGTGCTTTAATTCTTTTTACATTGCGGACAATGTCATCTTTAAGTTTGGGATTGGGACATAACTGTCATTATGCACTGACTAGGCATCCATGCAAGAGGGTAGGGCGTGCAAATAAATAAAATTGTAAATTGTAAAATTGATACATATGTTATAATTCACTCATTATTGATTGACTTAATTCGAGAACACATGATCCCAAATAAATACAATTCTTACTATTGACTGAACTTTGCATGCTGAAAATTTATGAAGTCATGAGTCACCTTGAGAAATTACACGAGCACTCTACCATATTATCTGGTGGGGTTTGAAACTAAATCAATCAATTGATATTTTTGAAACTTGAAGAAATTAAGTGACCTAAAAATTGAAAACCACCTATGGCTAAATTGAAAAATCTTTAATGACACATATGATTGCCTATCCAGGTTTGCACTTAGTAACCGGGCCTCCTACCTCACTAAGCAGAGAGTGTTCGCGTCAAACCGTGTGAACTATGTAAAGGATAAAGAATCACAAAAAATTTGTACCTCCACTAATATTATTCAATCTTTGAACCGAAGTAACCGGGCCTCCTGCCTCACTAAGTAGAGAGTGTTCACGTCAAACAGTAAAGGTTTCGAACAAACATTTATCAAGAGTGACTAGTCTAAGTTCAGAGCCTATTTGACTCAAGTTAATAAGCCCTAGGGGTATCTTAACACCTGGTGCCCTATAACCGTCTGGTTTGGGAGTCACTGGCCAAACACTTGCTACATGGGTTGTCTAGAAAGCTTAATGAACATAGACTCTACACAGTCCACTCATTCAATAAAAACAAAGTGTCAAGAAGAAAGCCTTGGGTCGGTAATTAAATTGATGGGAAATCTGATAACAGAAGGGGTGATAGAACATCTGTTGAAAGAAAATGTTGAGATCATATATTCAATTGATAATCACACTACACATCAAATGAGACAAATGACCAATTTATAAATAAGCATAAATGTTCAGAATTGTATAAGGTCGTGTGAAATTGAGAATGTGGAGAGTCAAGAATAAAGCCGGTTAATAATGAGAGAATGATGTTGTGTGTATCATGATATTTTTACTAGTGCATGTCATACTTGAGCATAGGTACAGAGCTGCAGGGGAATACTGATGTTTGTGGGTATCGTCACTGGTAAACCCTCACGAGACTTTACTCGTCCACTAGGGCCACCTAGGGGTTTAAAATGCATGTTGCATATGCCAAATACAACCGGGGATCCCACGAAAGGAGATGTAGTTTAGCATAGCTTAGTTTTATTTCTATTGCTCGAGGACCAGCAATATGTAAGTTTGGGGTTGTGATCGGTGCTAATTGTTACACATTTACGCACCTTAAATTGCATTTGTTAATCCCTTTGAGCTCATTTATCCATTACGATATTTCACTTGAGTGTATTTATTGTTTTCGGGTTCATACGAAGAAAAGAAGACAAATATAATCATTTACAAGCTTTAAAGAGTCTTGGGAATCGCTACTGAGCAAAGATCCAATCTAAAGAGAAGTTGGAAATGCAAAACAACCCTTGTTCGATGTTCGGGGCATAACTTCTTAACTGTAGCTCCGATTTAGGCCCATAATATATCAAAACGACTGGCTTGAAAAGCTCTACAACTTCCATCAAGGAAGTTTGGACAAATTCTATAACCACCGATTGATCGGCGGCCATTTTGGAAGATCGATCGGTGGACGCCGTTTTGGGAGTTTTGTAACCACCGATCGATCGGCGCCTCTTGGCTGATCAATCGGCGGATGCCATTTTGAGTGTATTAAAAAATGTGAAAAATGGATTTTTGACCGCTTTGGATGTTTCTAAAGCTACAATTGATTGAGACTCTTTCTCTATATAAAGGAAAGCCTCATTCCATGCAAAAAGTTCTGAATTTTGAGATTTGAAAGAGAGAAGACTCTAGAGATCTGTGAAGATTGGAGGATGGATTGCTCGTGTTATTCGTGTTCTTCATCAAAAGCGGTATTCCTTACTCTCGCTATGAACTAATTCATTTTTCTAGGGTTTAGATGAAATCCTAGCCAAGTAACTGTTTGTTTTAGTTTATTCAATTGTAAACAATGATTGCATAATAAGAGGGTTATTCATAACCAGAGTTTATTGATCATATTCGATTTTAGTGTGATTCTATCATTGTCTTAGGTTTTATTATATTGAAATTGAAATCATCCATCTTGATTTTCTGTGATTATTGATGTGGATTTTATGTAATGGTTTTTACTGTCGAGGAATTAACTCATAGGATATTTTATGCTAAGGGAAGACGGGTGATTTCACAACCCTAGTTTAGTGTGTATCACTCGTGCTAACCGAAGATAGGATATGCCTAGAGTGTAATCCCTTGAATCATTCTAGATGGATGAGTGGAGTCTTGTAGTCATTCTCATATCTATTGTTTACATTGTGATGGACTTGAATAAATGCATTAGGGACCAGTTATGAAGCTAGTGATGGATTCGAACACCCTAGATCTTCTCTCATTGATATATCATCAAAAACTCCTAGTTTAATTAGTTAAAATAGAATTTGTTAATTTAATTTCCACTCATAAGTTAAAATCAATCCAACCAAATCAATTTGTTACTCCTTGACTCACAATCAATCTTGAGATAAAAGCAATCAAACCAGCGCAATCTTCTGTGGTTCAACACTCCATACTAGTCACTATTCTACGGAATTGTAGCTACTACGAGGTTTATTTAATTGACGATCATATTTAATTAAGAACATCATTGTTGTTTGATGACCTATAATAAAGGTAGATTATTGGTTTTTTGTGTTTATTTTTATATTATTAATAATGAAGTTATTTAGAAATATCAAATAAGTAATGAAGCAGTTTCTAGTATATTAGGGATAATTATAATTGATGTAGATCCTCTAGTTGATAACAATAACCCTGAAAGTAAAGTGGAGTGTTAATATATCTAACAATTTAACAATTATAACAAAAAAATTGATGTGCATACCATTGAAAGATGAAACTTTTATACGAGTCACAACAATGATAAGCTTCGTATCTACTACCCTGGATTTAGCTTCTACCTTATTCGATGTTTACTCATTACATACTGATAAAATGATTATATTCAAACTGACAAGTTAAAAGTATCTCATTAGGGAAATTAGTTGTTGACTTCCATAGGAAAAAAATGCATAATACAAAGTAAGATGTCATACTCTGTATCTATTAGAACCATTTCTCGAACATACACTTTTCTTGATTTTACCATCTTAAATGGTAACACCTCTAAAACGAGAGCAATGATGTCTACAATATGATATAATAAAAAGTTAAAATAAAATGATACTTGAAAATGATTAACAATTCAAAAGTAGGATGATTTACCTAGTTACGCTGTTGAGTTGATGTGCTTTGTGAGATCTTTGAATGATACAATTTGTAAATCTCTTGGTTTACTTCATTATCATCTACTACCTCTTTAATTTGTGTCTCTTTATTTATGATCCACTGGTAATTACTTTCTTCTATGCACCTAAATCTTGGATCAACTGATCGCATAGATGCATTGGAGATGTAATAATCCTTTAGCATGAACAATGTATCTTTGAACAAAGTAATTTCCTCATCTAAAATGGTAGCTTGCACACGGTTTCCCTGCTTACATGGAAATTTTGTTTATTTTCAATAATTTATTATTTTACTAATTTAATTATGAAATAATATGCTAACTTACCTCGCGATCGCTAAATATTAGTCTTAATAACTTTTATTTCCGACACGAGACTGGCAAACTCCCATTTTCTCATTGACTCGTATCTTTACTATCCAACTTTTTGTACGATCTATTATCTCAGAGAATAACTTACAACCTTAAAACACAACAATTGGAAGGTTAAATAAATATCAATGAATAAAATATTCCTTTAAAAAAAAAGTGACATGTTTTAGTTCCTATATAGATGTCATAGAAAGACAAATAGTAATAGGTACAATGATCTAATTAAAGTGAGTATTACAAAATATTCTTATTACAATACATATTATAGCAAATCTCAAATGAATCACTAATACAAGTACAATGCCACTACTATGATAAAAACACTTATCTCACCAAATAAAAATCTATAATCACAGAATTTCATACATACAATTAATTTGAAAACATATACTATTATGTAACAAATAGTTTATAATCAATGAATGCTATCAATGTAAGAGAATAGTATAAAACTTACTTCAGACACCATCACATGCTAACGATGATTAGCAAGTGAAAGTACTTCTTGATATACAACATTTGGAGTGCATGTATTTTTTGATATGTCATCTGAGATTGGTTTAATGAGAACTTTTATAGCGGTTGTGTCACACCCCAAAACCCCCACCTAGGAGGATGTGAGATCTTAGCACGTGACTCACTTAATAATTCATCCTGTTACAAGCAATAAAGGCACACTAAAAATATGGACCTAAAAATTTTTCTTCAATTAAACCATCAACTAAAAATCCAATTTCATAATGTAACTGAAAAGTAATAAATCCTGGTCATCCATTTGGACCATAAACATAAAAGACTAACTAACATGGGTCTCTATCAATTTAGTTAAAGTCTTTCGGAATTTAAATAACCATAAAACAACTTCAATAATAGGGCCATCGATCAATGTCCCTCTCTTCCTTGGGATAGTCACATTCGGGTTCCTCGATATACTCATTTTCTTCTCAAGGTTCGGGTGCACAAATGTCAAAACTTGAACCTGCCGACAACAAAAGTTATCGATTGAGTAACGAGTTACTCCTCGTATAGAACAGATCATAATAAACAATATAAAGAATAACATTTGTATGCATATTATCACTTCATACATCAGTTTACATATAAAATCAGAGTGCGGAGAGTAAACATGTACATTATGTCGATTTATTTCTTTTCTTTCTTTCTCTTTTTCTTACTTTCTTACTTTTCTTTCTTTCTTTTTATATTTCATACATTATCATCTCATCAATACTCATTCGCATGCATTTTTACTAAATTAAAATACCACTTTACCGTATAAGGAAAGAGGTTACTATACTTTACTTTACCGAGATACCACCCTTCGTACATTATCCGACACGGACGACTTATTTACTTTGGCATACATCTCGCCCTTTCTGATGATATCCAGTGGTGCACAACATAACATGCATTATAATTTTCGTGTGTCTTTATTTCTTACTTTACTTTTGATCTCACTTATATCTCATTACTGTCTTTAATTCTTTTTCTTACTTTTACAGATTTTTCATTCGTGAGTGC
Source organism: Tetracentron sinense (assembly GCA_015143295.1). Taxonomy (NCBI): domain Eukaryota; kingdom Viridiplantae; phylum Streptophyta; class Magnoliopsida; order Trochodendrales; family Trochodendraceae; genus Tetracentron; species Tetracentron sinense. The sequence goes on along the minus strand of CM026555.1, from coordinate 5,212,554 downwards.
ATAATGATATCTCTTGTTTAAATTGCACCTAAGACTAACCATCAAGAGCCATAGGACATCTCATCATAGCGTCCCATACTACTATGATAATCAGGCCTAGGCAAGCTTGACTTTCATCAGAGGTTCGTTTACCCAATGATATATCATGTATTAAGAAGAATAACAGAGATACACAACTTCTCACATTTCCTATAATTCGGCAAAACAACATCATAGTATTTATAATCATAATCTAATTTAAATGTCCAAATCTCATTTTTGTCTAAACCAGATCAATATCCTAATTATACCACCTTTAATTAATAATAATTCTCATAAATTTTTAAACATAACATCACCTCACATATCAATCGCTAGCTTCTATTCTTTTTATGATATTTGCTCAAATTATGTTGCCGAAACTAGAGCGCTTCTGGATGGTCTTAATCTATGTCAAAGTCTGGGTTATCTTCAGGTGGAGATTGAATCTGATGCTAAATCCCTTGTGGAAGCATGAAGGGGTAATATTAGCCATCCTTGAAATGTTTGGTATTGGAATAAAAGCTAATTCAAGCGATGGCTAATAGTTATTCTATTTCTCACATTTATAGGGAAGCTAATATGGTTGCAGACTTTCTTGCTAATCATGCTTGTATCTCTCAGCAATCTGGTAAAATTTATTCTATTCAAGATGGTCCTTCTCAGCTCAAATCTCTTATCTTTCTTGACAAAACATGATTGGGTAATATTAGAATAGTTAATTTTATTTGATTGTATTTGTCTGTTATTGTGGTTTTTAGGGGTAAGGTTTTATGTCCCCCCCTTCTTTGTCTTTAGTAGGGGTAAGGTTTTATGTCCCCCCCTTGGTTCTTTTAGGGGTAAGGTTTTATGTCCCCCCCCCCCTTGGTTTTTGTAGGGGTAAGGTTTATGTCCCCCCAAATTTCATTTTTATTAATAAACAGGTAGGGGTCCGCCAAACCCCCCACTCCCTTTGAGTGGATTTTATTAAAAAATAAAAAAAATAATAAAAAAAAAATTATTCATTCAATTCCATCCATCACCCCATTCTCCTCATGAACCCACATACTTCCATTAATTTTCTCAATCCCCTTGTTGAATCATAATTAATTTAAACATGGTTCATCACATCAAAATCTAACGATTCAAAAATGATAAAACAATATGTTCAATAGATATTCCATATCCTGTTTTAACCATCAAAGAATAATAGACAGAAATTATAAATCTAGTTTTTCATGCCCTATTTTAAATCTTTCTCTAATAATAAATGGTGATCATAATTATGGTTCTTCACATCCTATTTTAACCATCCAAGAATAATTTATTGAAACTATAAATTTAGTTTTTCACATCTTATTTTAATCATCTACGAATAATAAAATAGAATCAAATATAGTTCTTCACATCCTACTTTAATCATTCAATAACCAGGATCATAATTTTGGTTCTTCACATCCTATTTTAATCATCAAAATAATGAAATAATATATTTACTAAGTTCTTCACATCCTATTTTAACAGATCAATCATAATGAAAAAAAAATCATAGACATGTTCATAGATCCTACCTATTCTTATATCTTCCCTTAGGTTTACTCATTTTTATTCATTCTTTTAGGTTGGTATTCAAAATATGGTTCACTAGATCAGTTATTTACCTCACTTGATCGTCTCCCTACGATCTATCGCTTGCGAATAGGTTCTACCTTGATCTTCACGCCCATTTTTCCTTTTTCTGGCCGAATCTTTGAACTCCTACAGTTCTCTCCCTTTTTGATATCTCAAAAACTCTCTATTTTTCTCTCTTTTAGGTTTAGAAGGCCTTAGAAACCCTAACTCACGGGTATAAGGAGGTATTTATAACATTGGGAGCCCTAGGGACTCAAAACCCACGAAAACGCGTAAACCTGCCACCAAACTGGCGTTTTGGGCGATTGATCGCCGGCGCCCTTTTTTAAAAAAAAAAAAAACTTTTTTGCTATTTTTTGTTTTTCTTTGATTTAGTGCAATTTATCTCTATAAATTCACTGAATCAAGTGAATTAAATGGGTTTGAAATTCAAGATTTTTAAGACTTTAATTATCTCCTAGGATTTACTTAAAATTTTAAGTACATTTATTTAGGAAATTAACTCACACAATTATGAACCTAGTGAATTAAATGCGGGTCATTACAGGTTGCTGTTTTTACTCTAGCTAGTCCAACATATAGCTGACTGTGTGAAAAAACAGGTTGAGGAAGGTAAATACCTGCATGATCTAGTGTTTACCCTTGTGCTATATTGATTGTCATTGCAAAACTCAAATGAATTGGAAATTGTTTTCTTTTGAACATAAATGAGTATCTATCATTCTTAGTTGGCCGAAGTAGAATTCTTGGTAAGAAAACTCTTTTTCCTTGATAGTGACCAATAACAATTTCTGCATCAATTACATTTGGTGTAAAACCTTGGCATACTAAACGTGTTCCATTGCATAGTTCAGTAAGTGGATTGACATTTCGTAGTAATATTACTAGACAATTCAACTTTAAAATTAATTCATGAAGAGGTAGTCCATTTGGCGTCAATCTATTGAGAAAATCTTCTTATTGAGCATGCTCTAAATCATCTATCGACGAATCGAAGCTGTAATACTTTATGGGACTTCCCGGAAAATGATCTATTAGTAAATCAATGATTTCATCAACAAAATCATTTTTGGGAGTTAATATTGCACGATTTGCCATAAACTCTAAATTATATGCATTATTTTCTATGTTTGGAAAAACCTCTTCTTATCAACTCGGTTCTTGATGTGATGTCATCTTTGTAAGGAAGGAGCATACAATTTGGAATTCTTATCTTGTTGTCTACAATGGTTTCTTCTGTTTCATTTCCAACACGTAGAAGAAAATTAGTAAATGATGGGTTAAACTTCGCTCTCATATTCTCGATTAGTTTGATTTTTTCTAATACGGGCCATAATTTTGATGAAACTAAACTTGCATCAATTGCTTCATGTTTATTTGTTCTTGGAACAACTGGAAGCACTTGTCGAAAGTCTCCTCCAAATATAATAACTTTTCCTCCAAATGGTAGGTCACATTCAGTTATGTCTTGTAACATTTGATTGAATGCTTCAATTGCTTGTCATTTTGTCATTGATGCTTCATCCCATATAATTTGCTTTGTAATTAGAAGCAATTGAGCAATTCTACTTTGTTTGCTTACATTACAAGTTGCCATGTCTTCAATATTAATTGGAATTTTAAAACGTGAATGTATTGTTCGACCACCTGGCATTATTGACGTAGCTACTCCAAATGTTGTAGTTGTGAGAGCTTATTAATCTTTTTGATCTTAATGTACTCAATATAGCTTGATACAAGTATGCCTTTCCAGTTCCACCAGGACCATCGATAAAAAATGCTCCATGCTTTGTGGTAAATATTCTTTCTAATATTATATCATATGCTCGCTTTTGTTCTTGATTCAATGTAGATATTGCAAGTAGATCGTGCTCAGAGACAAGTATATTCAATTCCTCTTCAACTTCTCTTGAATACATTTCTTCTTGATCATACTCAATATTGATATTAGGTAGAGCAAAGTTGTTGGTACTCTTCCCCATCTATTGAAGAACAGAATTGATGTTTGCTAATACTTTGGCTTGTATTGTGTGAGCAGAAAAAATTACAGAATTTTTATAGTCGTCAAACATTGCATCCTCAAAATTTCCCCACAGTGCTCGAGGATTGCTCGGGTTACAATAAACTAAAATTGTAGCAAATAAATGGTGCAGACTGTATGACATTTGATATTGTGATGCTTCTTTCAAGCATTCTTCTAAGTTGTCAGATTCCAATAATCCATGTAGTAATCCAGCCTCATAAAACGATGATGTTTGAATTCCATTAACAATTTTTAAACTTTGAAATGATGTTGGTCCCCTAATATGATTGAGCAATAAACGCAAGTAGTATCTTTCACCCTCAACTGGATTTACAGTCACAATTCTACCAATTGTATCTTTTCGTTTTCTTTCACTCCAATATCTTTTATCATCATGTCACACGAAATGCTCAAGAAATTCTTTATAAAGGTATTTTCGTGCTTTTGTATTGGTTTGGTTCATACGAAAGAACTCTGTCAACATTGACTTTGATGCATAGTCACTGGAAATCACATGGAGAAGATTATCTTGTTTCTTAAATCCCACAAGTTGTTTATCCTCAAGGTGCAATTGCAAACTCTGCACAGATGGATAAATTTCATTCAAAAAAAATCTGTAGATTCTCCATGTAGCTTCTGGAGGTGAAATCCATCTTACTGTTTGAAATTGATCGATTTCATCAATATTAGAAGAATTTTCCTCCGCAACAATATGAAAAGCAACTCGATCATGACCTTTATAAATGTACTTATACAAATATTTGACTGCCTTGAATGTGGAGCAAATTTTAACATTCATATGACAGTCGAATTTTGCAAGCAAGTATGGATTATATGGCATGACCCACCGATTGTCTAAATATGCACCTCGAACTTTGACTTCTTCACTTGTGCTATAAATAGGGTAAGAGTTCCTTCCTTGACTTGTAGAAGAAACAAATTCTTCAGGGTAATGATTTTTGCAACGACCATCTTTTCTCATGCATGCATTGTTTGGATTCAAGTCACCACATGGTCCATGCATCATATGTTTGACAACTGCTGTATGTAAGTGTGAGTATTTATCTGTATCAGGTAGTTCAGCACATACAAATCCGTCATACACATCTGGCACATTGATTTTATACTTTGACTCCAATATGATTAAAAAATGAGCATGCAGAAGTCCTCTCTTTTGAAATTCAATAACATATATGTATGCGGCAACTGGTTCAAATATTTGTTTCTTGAACAATTCATCTTTTAATTCCTCTAATTTTTCTCTAAATACCCGGGTGATCAAGTCTGGCCTATTATGTGCTTCCTCATATGATTGCAATTCTTCTTTAATCTCTGGCCATGAAGAATTAAGCGTCATTGTTAAAAAAATATCAGGCCAAAAAAATTCGACAACCTACCTTGACAGCACGATTTTCTCCTATTACAATGCTATCAACAATACCTTGGTATAAATCTGCTCGAATTTCATCCTATTGATATCGAAAGTAGTCCAACCGAGATGTCTCTAACTTGATATACATATCCACGACATATTGTTGTAAAAGACGGCCCGAGCGTAATAGCATTGAACTCATGCTTGATCGTATTTGTAACTTGTAACAATAGTACTCATGACAGGAAATAGCTGATCTTTTATTACCTTTTTTTTGTAGCAGTGGAAAAATATATATATATATATATATATAATAAAAAAATATGTTATTATATGTGTGAGCACGGATTTTGTTACTCACATGATTTGTGTTGAGTCGCCACTTATTAATTCAGTAGGGATAAGTCCTGGGTAATGGATAAGGTCTTTAATCTACTTAGAGTTCTGAGTAAGAGGTTCGGTTAAGTCTGGGGATGGTGTTAGGTACCCCGGCACTTTCGTTTTACAATGGTTCTCTACTTACTAGGTTTAAGCCAAATTAATGTCAAGTATTAGTCAAATGTCTTAGGTTTAGTTTATACTAATCCAAAAGGGGAAAAGCTAAACTACGGTTGAACCCGGGTTGGGTTCCCTACGTACTCACATTGAGGTAAGATCAGACCGAGCGTAGTTTTGGCACATGAACCCGTGCCGAGGCTAGGGGAGTGTTGTGTGGGCACCAAGGGTGGCTTAGGGTCTAGCCAAGAGGCTAGGGATGGTTGATCGAGTTGGTCAAGGGCTTGATTATGTTTGATTGGGCCTGGTAGGCTAAAGGGTAGTCTGGTAGACTAGGGTTTGAGCCCAGTAGGCCAAGAGTGTAAGCCCGGAGGCTAGGGTCTTGTCTAGTAGATGCCCGGTAGGCTGAAATTAGGCCCGATAGGCTAAGATTAGGCCCGGTAGGCCTTAGATTGGACCCGAAGGTCAAGGGTAAGCCCGGTAGGATTAGGGTTGGGCCCGGTAGGCCAAGGATAAGCCCAATAGGCCAAGGATAAGCCCGGTAGGCTTAGGGTTGGGCCTTGTAGGCCAAGGGTAAGCCCGATAGGCTTAGGAGTTTAATCGTGGTTAGGATTGTTAATCGGCATTGGGCAAGGTCTAAAGTATGGTTTATGATCCTTAAGTGTGATTTGAACACTTTTAGGGATTTTTCCAATTTTTTCAAAGTTAAATGGGGTTAAGCATGATTAAGACATGGGTTTAACCATGGTTAGTCCGTTTAACTAAGGTTGAGCATTCTACAAAGTTGGATTTGAGGTTAGAATGCCATTATAGAATTTTCATGATTTTTTAGCATTTTCCAGGGTTTCAATGGGCTTAATCATGGTTAAACCAAATGTTAACCATGGTTAAGCTCATCTAACCATGGTTAGGAAGCATGCACAGTCCAAGAGTGACATTTTCCAAAGTTTTAGAATTTTTTGGAATTTTTTCAAAAAGTTAGGCTAACTAACCATGGTAAGTTTTTTAATCGGGGTTAGGTTAACCCGTGGTTAAGCCAAGGCAGGGTCTGGTATGGGCCCAGGGGGCCTGGTCAGGTTTATTGGGGCATCCCATGGGGGCTAGTCTCCTGCAAAGCCCCAAAAAAATAATATTGGGATTGGCGGTAAATGCAATACTGCCAATTCAGGTTCTTCACAGAACCAGAATGGCGGTGAATGCTTTACCGCCAATTCCAGTAGTTTTTAACCGTAGTTAGGTCATTATAACTTGAGTTTAGAGGGGAGTTAGGGGGTCCTGGACCCACGGTTTTGATACTCAGACTTTAGGGAATGCCTTAGGCCTAATGTGGGCCTCAGGGGAGACCTTATGTGGGCTTAGTATGGGCCCAAAGTCCTGTGCACATAAAATGATAGGTGTCGGTAATGTGATTACCGACACTCTGTAACTTTCTTTTGTTTCGCAAATTAACTCTAGTTAGGTTAAAGGTATGCCTCTGGAAGGACCAGAGTAAACTCTAGGGAGGCTTAGGGTTCCAACCCAAGCCTTGGAGTGGCCCAGGGGATGCTCAGGTGGGGCCCATAGGTCCTAGAACAGTGAACTCCTTGGGTGTCGGTACTAAGTTTACCGACACCCTGAATCTTTTTTAGAAACTGAAAATGCCCTATGGGGCTGCTACCAGGGTGAACACAAGGGCTCCCTCATGGACTGAGGGACCCCCAGAAATCTCTAAAGATACTGGAGTAGTGTTGTGCCCTTGGGGGAGGTTCCCCACACCTGTGAAGGTAGGAGAGACCCCCATAGCGGCTGTTCCTGCAAAACCAAAATAACAGTCCCCTGGAAGGACCAGGGGCTCACATAGGTATTAAAACAAGAAGAAAGGTGGGGTAGGGGGATGCCCTACCCTGCTGCTGCTTCGGCAGAGCTAGTGGTGGTCTGTTGGTGGTGCTGCAAACGGTGGTGAAGCTGCGATGACCCACGGTGGTGCTGCATAGTGGCTAAGGGATCTTTGAGAAGGTCAATAGGGGGGCCTGGTATTGCTAAAGGGGCTCAGGAGAATGGGAAGGCCTTGAATTCTTGCAGGGCTTCGTATTGGTTTTTTTTTTACAGGTGCCTTGAAGGCCAATGGGGGGTGCTACCATTTATAGGGGAGGCCAAGGGGACACCCCTGGTATTAGTACCAAGGTGGATGGAGTCTTAGGGAGAGGCATGATGGTGTTACAGGTCGGAGAGGGGTGGTGCAGGCGTGCCTAAGCTCCGCAGGGGGTTGGTGTGCAGTAGGAAACAAACCTAGGTATTAGCGATAATGTCTTTACCGCCATTACCAAACCTTTGCATTTTGGTAATGTCGGTGAAGACATTACCACCACTATTGGTTTTTGCCTAAAGGGCTCCTGGCCCAGGCAGGCACGCAGTATTGGCTCCATTTTTGAATTTCCTTGGGCGGGCTTGGGCTCAGGATGAGAGGTTTGATCCTTAGGGTTTTGGGGCTTCAGGGCTTAAGCCCTAAGACCTAGGGCTTAGCTAGGGCTAGGCTACGATTAGGGCTAGGCTACAACTAGGGCTAGGGTAGGGCTAGGCTAGGGTTAGAGTCTTGACTAGGGTTAGGCCTATGTTTAACTAGGGTTAAGTCCTAGAGTTTAGGGACTCGACTGTGGATAACCATGGTTAGAACAGGGGTGTAAAAATTGGGTGCTTACGATATGTTTGATAGTTATAATAATTTAGTGATAATCATGTCATAAATACCTTGTTTTTCTTGATGAAAAAGATCATCTACTGATGTCAACTCTGAAGGGTCCATAGATATTTGTTCTTGACAATATCTTCTCCTATTTGTTCGATCAATTCTTCGAATGCCGTCGTGTCAGCCACTATCTCCATATGGAAATAACAATGGATATTGTAATGGATCATAACATCCAAAGTAGTATTTTACTTTGTGACTATATCCTGAATGACTATAGACAACGATATCACGTTCAACACGCTCACCAGAATTGTTATTTTTGATCCATATCGCTGCCACTTGAGATTTTGATGGAGTATTATACACTCTTTGATCTAACCCAATGTTACTCTTGATAAGAATCTGATGACTTACCAATGCGGGCATGTTGCAAAGAGTTCGAAAGTATGAACAATATGGATTGATTGACATGGTATCGATGAGCTTTTAGATGATGCTTGAATTAAGATTTGATGATCTTTGCATCCGATTCTCAACTTCATGCTCAGTATCATAAAAATATAACTGTAAATGAGAAGGATGACCATCTGTTGGTATTAGCTCATTAATGTAATGATACACCTGACCTTGTACCTTGAATGTATAAACACCTTTATCTCTTTTGCAAAGACTTTTGTCATATTTAACACCAAGGGATGTGAATGCAAAAGTGTTGTTGTATGTATGGATGTATCTTCTAAATTTATTTGCATCTTTCGAATTTGAGCTAAATAATGTTTGAAGTTCTTCTGGGACATCATTTGAAACCAATGAAACTTGTCTATCAGAGCAACAAAAGCCTGTAGGCTCATGATAGTATTTTTTTGCACCGCAATACTGACACATTGGCCTGGACGGTAAGACACTCGCCTGTTGAGCTATATTTTGAAGAATGATGTCTATATATCTGAAGCTATGGTGGCTTTTATCTGCAACATATAAAATTTGAAATATTAGTTATCCTTTGAATTTTTAATGCTTATTAGAGGAAATAATTGGTGATTGTACCTTTTTTTGGCCTTTTTATGCGCTCTCGAGCTATTTGATTTTGTTGTCTCTTTCCATATAGATTCTGTCACGTAATCATAATTAATGTCACTATTACTTACATGTTATTTATATCCTACTAATTTAAATCTATTTTTTAGGTACATGTTGAAATATATATAAATGTGTACATACCTTGCAATTCTTGCCAATGTATCCCTTCAGATGAAGCAAATCGGTGAGAGGACTTTGATGTGGACCCTATTACAAGTAATTGAGATTTTTGATGTTTCTATGCTACTATACATTTTTATTCTACTTAATTACTAATATGAAAGTAAAATTTCTTACCAACCTTATAAGAACTATAGACCGTAATTGATTGTTTGCCTTTATTTGACATTGAGGATTCAGCTTGATTTTCTACAATAATAGGCATAGTAAAGATCAAATAGTTCATAAAATCGAATGTAATTTTTATGAGAAAATGATATTTCTTCTTACCATTGCCAAATATTATTGTCTGAGGGCAATGTCTTCATTTGTAGCACATTCAATTGTTTCTTTCTTCTATGCGCATCTCTTTTTTTCCTTCGTAACTCATCTTTTTTCTCCTCACTCAATGCAGCATAATATTTTCTAAAGTACTCTCTTCGACTTTTCTTCTTCTCCATTTATATATCTACTATGTAATTTATGTAATAAACAAAACAAATTAAATCAATGCTATGCTAATAAATAAAAAAACAACACATGCATAAATATTTAAAATTATTAATATCATTTGAAACATAGTAAAGAGATAAGTGGGAAAAAAATAATAAAACTAAATATATGAAAAACAACTTGCAGAAAATGTGCTGTTCTCAAGTGTATTGGAAAAATTGTCTTATGTTTCTTAACTTCTTTGTTTTTGGGATGGATGGATTTCCTACTAAAGTAAAATACTATGGTACTTGAGACTATTTCCTTGTTGGGCTATCTCCCAGTATATCCTCTTCTAAGAGTAACTATAATTAGTTTTTGAGGGGAGTTAGATTCTTTAAAGTTACAGGTTGGATATTATAATTCACACACCAAAGGTTTCTTATCTACAATGTGCTCTTGAACATTGCAGGTAAATGGTAATAATGCATGTGAGCAAAGATGATGGCTCCAGTGGAGGCACCACTAACACAGTGGACTGTCTAGAAGAAGTGATTGTGTTTTCCTGTATAAAGTTCTAGATATGCATGCTTTGACAGCTAGTTGTCCTTAGTGATAATACATACATATGTATGCATGCATAAAGTACATGTAGATCTCCTTGATCCTTGGCTATTTATATCAGTAGTTGATGATTAAGCTCTAGAGCTAGCGGACCGATAAAAGTTGTTCCATTAAAAAAATTTCAAGAGAAATGCAAATAACATATTCAATGGCTTTGGAAGGTATTTCCTATCCATGAGTTGTAAAATGGTATAAAACTGATGCATAGGTAGTCTGGTAGTACTGCATAAAGGTGTGAAATATTTATTTCACCATATATATATATATATATATATATGAATGCATGCATCATGCATGCATAACTTTTTTTAGGAAACATCATAGTTTAATTGGATGGTTATCTTTACCACAATTTTAGTGTAATAGGTTGGATCATAGCCTATTATTATCTACAAAAGAAGATTTCAAGGAATAAAAACTGCATTCAAGATATATATTTGCTCTGACCAAAATGCATGCAATAACAACTTTAAAATAGTACTTATAAGATTAAAGGGATTGAGGTTTGGAGAGCAGAGAGAGAAAATTTATTTCTTTATATTATAAGTAGTAGATGTAGAGGTGGATTACAATTGTAGTTCTTATCTACTAATCTTCTATTCTTATCCCACTACCTCATATTTACCCATTGAGTTAAGAACGTCTCTATAGTCTTGTAACTTAAAAGGCAATAGACACAAAGAAAACAATTGCAATGAATACTACCATAAACTCCGTGATGGACATAGAAGGATGAGGACGTTACTATAAAGATATTGGAGAGGCTAGAGATCTTCTTTTAGAGGATGCTCAACATGGAGCAATAGGTCCATGTTGCTAGCAAGATATTGGAGAGGGAATGTTGTTCCAAAGTTACCTATAAATGCTAATTCCAGAAAATGCAGACCCGGAAAACCATGAACAATACAGCAACCACGAACTCAGAAAAATCCTACACTTAAAAATTTGATCAGAAACTTGGTAGTTCTTGGAGAGGCTAGAGATCTTCTTTAAGACAATTCGCGCCCCCACAGATGCAATGGGTTATCGGTCACGATGCCTCCAGTATACAACAACTCCACAGAATCTATCTTTGACAATAGAAAATGCACTTTCTACTATTGCACACCACTTTGTATTCTTAGCCCAGCAAAATCGAAAATAAAGAGAGGAAAAACCCAAAACCCGAGAAGGAAAAATCCAACTCTCGAAAGCCAATATACTCTGCGTATAAAATAAGAACTCAGAAATTCTGTGTTTAAAAATCTGTATAGAAACTCTCTTTATATAGAGTATGGAAATAAGCTGTTGATTTCCAAAACTGTAATTATAATACCCGAAATTAATCTCATTAATTACCACTACAGGGAATAAAATAGTCATAAGGTTAGTGGTATACTAAACGGTAATCTTGTTTAATTAAAAAAATTTATAATAAATATTTGTATAAAAATAATATTTTATACTTAATCAAAGACTCAACTCAACTCAACCCAGCCCAGCCCGGCCTGGCTCGGCTCGGCTCAGCGCGCGTGTGTGTGTGAGTTGTAGCATAGCATAGTCACAATGTGCAATGGGTGGGTAGACAACAAATTCAAAGGCCCTTGAAGGCCCAAGCCTCCTGCCAACTTTCTTTCTTATAAAGAGGTAAAACATTTCATACTTTCCCAATGTGGGACTAAAAGAAGTACCCAAACACAATAGATAAGTTTTTTCTCCTTTGTTTTGGATCACCAAAATTCCACCCAAAACCACAACAATCCCCCACTTGATTCAAAAACAATAAAAAATATCATAGCTGGGTAATATTAGATTTAATGCATAAACAAAGGTGTCACGTAGATTTGAACATTTGCATAGTTTAAAGTAAAATTCTCACCAGATACTCAGTTACGTAGATCATAGATCTTAATATTCAAAATTGAGCTCTTTAGTGATGAGTCCTTATACTTTAAACACACTAACTTTTACAGAGTATACGGGTGTCTAAGCCAGCATTTTTCGGCCATGTTCTTTTATCCTAGTTTAATAAGTGCTCTAGAGAAATAGCCAATTTCTCATAGGAAGCCACCCCACTTCCACACTTATATAGGTGAGTCTATCAAGGATGCCTATGTGACTCTACATCCCACTCAATAGAGCTATAGATCTCATTAAACTTATTATTGGGATCTTCAATCTTCAAGTTCGGTATCCATTACAGTTGATTTATTTTCAAATGGCTTAAGTCTCATTCCCTTTGATGTGGTCCACACTTTTTCCCTTACTAAACCTATAGTTAAAGGATCTGCCAGACTTTCAGGTAATCTGATTTCATTGACATATATAACTCCATCTCTTAGGAGTTCTCTCAAACATGCATGTTTTCTGTCACGACCCAAAATACCCCCTAGGAGTTAGGGATACATTAGCTCATGACCGCCGTATCATACCATCCTGTATAACACATAATACTTACTTACCATTCTGTGAGAGAGAGCATACAAGGCATAGAAAATAGTGAACCCGAAAATTCTTCTATATAATAAGGTTCCATGTACAAGAGTCAACTAGGACTAAATGAAAAACTAAACCTTTTATACAAAATCCATCCCTTGAGTTACCAACTCAAGTCTGATGCAAAACCCCCAAAATGAAGCTCCAAATACATGTCGCTCTCCCTCAACCATAAGGCCACGTGTCTAGGCACCTATCATCAACATGATGATTCCAAGCGAACTCCTGCTCGACCCTCGGTTTTGGAGCACGATCGTCTAACCTGGAACCTACCGACATAATAGTTCGGCTGAGCATTGAATACTCAACGTATACAAACTACTAACTGACAATGTTATAAAATATTAACATGTCATACAGAGTACAGTTCATCAGAACATAGGCATAATCAAAGTGCGGAAGTTTAAAACAATATAATAATTGCATATTCTTAAAAAGCATACTTTAAATCATACTTTGAATTCGTACTTTCACAAAACGTATTTCAAATATCTTATGAGTCTTATATGTCTTGTGAGTTCCATATGAATCACCTTATGAGTTCTTAAGAGCTTATGCGTGGCTTATGAGATTCTTAGCTTATTAGTACCTTATGAATTCTTGAAAGTTCCTTATTAGTCTTATTCGTCTTGTGAGACTTATGAGTTCCTTATGAGAATCAAGCTTCACTTATTTCATTTGGCTAGCACCCGAACTATGAAATGGATGGACATGCATAGCTTTCTTCATTGTATATACTTAACTAGTACCCGAACTATGAATGGACGGACATACCAACTTCGTACATACCCTACTAATACCTGAACTATGAATGGATGGACATATTAGCATTACATATTTTAACTAGTACCCGAACTATGAATGGACGGACATACCAGCGTTCTTATGAGTTTTACTAGTACCCGAACTATGAATGGACGGACATACTAGCGTTCTTATGAGCTTACACTACGTGAAAATGCGCTAAAAACGACGGCCCAAACCCGTCGTTGAAACACAATTACGACGTCCTTCAGCCGTCATGTAGGCCGTGGGGAACGGGGGTGTAGTTCACCATAAACGACGGCCTATAGCAGTCGCTATTATGTCGGAAAGAACGACGGCTAATGACCGTCGTTTAAATAAACGTCGTATTAAAGCCGTCGTTTATTTCGCGACATACTATTTTTAAAAAAAATTAATTTTATTATAAACGACGGCCAATAGCCGTCGTTTTTAACGAAAAATTTTAAAAACAAATCACTATTTTTTCCTGGATGAACCTGTCAGTTATACATTTTACCTGAATGAACCTATCAGTTATACATTTTACCTGCAAATTCGTTTAATATACATTTAGTCCAACCCATCACACAATACAATACAATACACAACTTCATCTTCTAATTATCAAGCAAACGAGGCAATCACACGCACAAACAACGAAAACATAAATACTTAACCAATTTATATGTCAATACAAAAGTCAAAGAAATTTAACACAATATTTGGGCCAAATGATAGTTTCGCCAATGCTAATATCTCCAAGTGTTCCCACTCGTTCATACAAATCTGTATTTTGATCATAGATGTCATCTACTATAACGCTATATACTTCAGGATTTTGTGGTACATCGCCATGAATCCGTCCCAAGGCAATAATTGCCCCTCTAAAATTCTTTAATAAACATTGCCTGGAAGTTGGGGGTGACTCGGGGAGAGAATGCCGCCTTCCCTACAAACATTAAAAAGAGTTTGTTAAACAATAAACCTCAAAAGAAAAACAATATAAGAGTAGTCAATATGATCATTTACATGTCAAGCTTCCATAATAACAAATAAACCAATAAGATACTTTACATAAATGCTAAGCTTACAAAAAATATATAATAGCTAAGTCAGAAGTATGGATTCCAATCTGGGATTTTGAGGATACACAAATACGGGCAGTGATGCTCATTTCTGTGTTTTGTTTCTGATCCTATTGTTGGGCTTGAAGCTGTGGTTGTCGCTTTGTGTGGGTCTTGTTCTCAAGCTTTTTGGATGATTTCTTTTGAGCTCCGTTAGTAATGCTTATTTCTGTTGTCATACTTGATATAGATATCTGATTTCCCAAGATTTTAATATCACTCCTATCAAATAAAAGACTTATCAATCTACCTACATTCACATGAACTACAAACATTCTGGAATTCACAATTCAAAATCAAAGAACACCCATTAAGATATTAATTACAGATTGCTTGAGTTTCTTAAGCTTACGACGGTGTATGGGGGAAGGGAGTTGGTTTCCCAGCACACCTTCAACCAGCCTTCGACGCCTCATTGCACTTACGCGAGCCACTTGCTGCACTCTCTCCCCCGCCGCCCGAAGAATTGCCATTGTCCATGATCCTCTTATAGCATTTGCTGCCCAAGATGTTGTGTCCCTCCCCAACTCCGAAGCCTATGCCTTACATTGGTGTTTCTGCGTTTGCAATTTTCTTCTTCATAATGGATGTCCTTAAAAAAATGAACAGTCAAGATATTGTAATTCCAAATGACCTGCCCCCACTTGAAGGCTGCTTCACTAACCAGTTCGCTGATTTAATTGATAGCTAGCCAGTTTGAGTTCTTGAAATTCGATGTCGGTGATCTTTACAACACATGCAGAGAAATGGAAGGTAAGTTCATTGATTTGTTGGGTCAAGAGCAGATTAATGAAAACAAGGGACAATGGGCAGTCGGGCCATTGAACCCAATAGTCATCGGTGCAGCCGGTGACTCGCACCGCCGACACAAATGCTTAGAATGGCTAGACAAACAAGCACCAAGATCAGCTTTATGTGTTTCATTTGGGACTACCACTTCTCTAACAGATGATTAGATCATCGAGCTTGCTATCGGTTTAGAGCAGAGTAAGGTACCTTTTGTTTGGGTTCTGAGAGATGCTGACTGAGGAGACATTTTTGCTGGGGATGAGGAAGTTAGAAGAACTCAACTTCCAAAAGGGTATGAGGATAGAGTAAGGGGAATGGGGATGAGTGAGAGATTGGTCCCCACAGATTGAGATCCTGGCCCATCCATCAACAGGAGGGTTCTTGAGCCACTGTGGCTGGAATTCTTGAGCATTAGCATGGGTGTGCCTATTGGGGCCTAGGCCATGGACCAGCCCAGGAACACTATGTTAGTCACTAAGATGCTTAGGGTGGGTGTGGTTGATTACAGTACAGTAGAATTTTTCAGGGAGGAAGCATAAGGAAGAGGCATTGAAAAGAAGCGCTAGCTTGAAGACTCTGGCCTAGTTGCCGTTGCTTAGATTAGAATCAAATTATAGGAAACACTCATGGAAGAGACAGACCCAATAGCTAACGTTCACGACAATCTTTCTACATAAATTCCCACTCGATTTCATTGCTTCGACCAGGACTTCCGACCTCACCTACATTGATAGAACCCTCCCAACTTATAAGAAAAGAGATGGAAAACATTCCTATGTAACTCTTCATCTTCATAGACAAAAACGTCCTCAAAAGAAAAACCAAATTCATTTTCGAGACTGTTATTTTCATTTTCTGATTTATATTTTGGTTTATTCATTAATGGTGTCTCAGAGATTCTGTTCTTCATTTTTCTAAAAAAAAATTTATTTGGGTTCTGTTTTTTTAGGTTTCGAGACTGTTACATACATGTTACAGGTATGAATTAAGATGAGATTACAATCTCTTCATTTTTAGTTTGTGGGGAGAGATATCAGGTTATCAGAAACTGAATTGGGGTTCCTTGGATTTCAGGGAGCTTTCACTCATCAAGATTTTAATTAATATAGTATCTAAACGACTAAACCCAATTATCAGAAACAGAGCTCCGGATCAAAATTTATCACAAAAAATAAAAACTTATAATAATCTGTAAATTCGAATGTAATAAATAGTTTCAAAATTTATACCTGGGAAGTACTACAAAACTCTGAGGAATCTGGCATATGTGCCCCATGAGTAGAAAACTCTAATACATTCACTTCCACTGACTCTGTCATTGCTAAACAAAAATAGATATCAAACCAACCATGGCTACACCTGATTTCAGTTATGGATGCTGGAACTTGTAATCTCTGTCATAATTATGAACATACGAAGTGTAAAATTTCACCAAATTGACTGCTTCGGCTGGCAGTCGTCCTGGTATTTCCTATATCTAACTGCTGGCCTGTAGCTACATAGGGCCCGGGGCCTGTACCCTCCTGAACCTTTTGAAGGGAAAAAAACTAAATTTATACTTATCTTTACTATTATAATGCGAGAGGAAGGCGTAGCCTGATTTTTCAAAATTCCTAAACTACCCTTATATAAAACAAAATTTTGATTTAATGTTTTACTTTAATTCTCAAGCTACCCTTGCTCACCTATCTATTTAAAGAATAGAATCACAGCCAATTGCGATTGAACTCGGGGAGAGTTCAATCGTACCTACGGGTTAACACGTGCCCCTTTTAACTCCTATTAACTGTGGTTAACTCCTTCCCCTCACTCTCACGTGCATCGCACGTGCCACTCTCGCTAGTATTACTTAATTTAAGAGGATAGACATGGGGCAAGGGGGCAGTTGCCCCCCGAACTTTAATATATATTATTTATTTTAAAATGACAAAATCATGGACAAGGGGAGTAGTTACCTCCTAACTTTAATATATATATTCTTTACAAATTGACACAAACAGAAGAGATAGCGCACTAAAACAAATCATACCTGTCGGTGTGCCCATCTGTCATAATTATGAACCTGAGACGGTAGGCCTATCCCTTTTTATCGATAGGATAGGCAAATTCAACTTCATCATCTCTCAATGCCCTTCGTCCCCGCTTATGACTTCCTTCCCTACCATTAGGCATGTACTCCATGCAGAACCTCATTGATTCTTCCATGAGGTACTGTTCTGTAATAGAGCCCTCTGGAAAAGTTTGATTCACTACATATCGTTTGTATGTTTTCATCATCCTGTAAACGATAACATCAATCAACTATTGATACGATACCTTTAAATTAAAAAAACTATGTAATCCAAAATAATTTTAATTTACCTCTCAAAAGGATACATCCATCGATATCTAACAGGTCCGCAAACCTGTGCCTCCTCTGCCAAGTGCACAACGAGGTGTGTCATGGAAACAAAAAATGATGGCGGGAAGTATTTTTCGAACACACATAGTGTTTCAACAATGCGTTTTCTCATCTCCGAAAGCTCAATACGGACAATAACCTTGGAACATAGGATATTGAAAAATATTGACAATTGTCGAATAGCAGCATGCAATGGCTTATGTTTCTTGAATGCGTGCATCAATAACACTGGTAGTAGTTGTTGTAGAAGGATGTGATAATCATGTGACTTCAAGCCTTTAAGTTGAAAATCCTGCAAACTAACATTATGTTTCCAATTTGCACTGTATCCAATAGGAACCTTCAAATTATGCAAAGTTTTACAAATTATCTCTTTCTCCACTCGAGACAAAGAAAAAGGAGCTTTTAGAAAAGATACTTTGTCATTTTTTTCAATCGGCCATAGATTTCTTCTTATCTTCATAGCCTTAAGGTCCTTACGGGCTTCAATATCATCTTTTGTCTTACCCTTCGTGTCTATAATTGTTGCAATTAAATTCTCTGCAATATTTTTTTCCACATGCATTACATCCAAATTATGACGAATATGCAAATCCTGTACAAATGAACGAGATATGTTATTATCAATGCGATATATTCCACAAAACATTAATATTATAAAACATCTTATAAAGCACCTTCCAGTATGGTAAGTCAAACAAGATTGATCTCTTTGACCATGCAGTGCTTTCCTCGGTTGTAGACTTCTTCCTCTTCTTTCCTGCTACCTTTCCAAACTTAGTCTGAATAGCTTCCATTTTGCATAATACTTCAAACCCACTCAAACGGCGAGGATGTTTCCTAAGTTCTTCTTTCCCATTAAATTGTGATTTTTGACTCCTGAAAGGATGACTTAAATCTGCTAGGAATATTCTATGACCCATGTAGGCAAACTTTTTTCCATGTGATAGCCACACTGAGTCTGTCCCTTCACTGCAAACAGGACAACCATACTTTCCTGCGGTCCTACAACCCGAAAGATGGCCGTATGCTGGAAAATCATGTATAGCCCACAACAAAATTGCTTTCATGATGAACCTATTCTTAGTGTGAGAGTCATATGTTATGGTTCCAGTAGACCACAATTCATTCAACTCTGCGACCAATGGCTGCAAGTAGACATCAATGTCATGTCCTGGACCATTTGGGCCAGGAATCAATAGTGTTAGTATGGTAAATTCCTTACGCATGCATAAAGATGGGGGAAGATTGTAAGGAACAATCATAACAGGCCAGCAACTATAAGAGTTACTCTTGTTCCCAAAAGGATTGAATCCATCTGTTGCAAGGCCTAGCCGAACATTACGTGGTTCAGCAGCAAAGTCACTCCACCTAATATTTAATGATTTCCAACAAGAAGAATCTACCGGATGGCGCATGTGGCTATCATTTTCAACTGAATTTGCATGCCATTTCATACTCTCTGCAATCCATGGTACACTGTACATTCTTTGCAACCTCTGTGTCAATGGAAAATATCTTAGCTTCTTCCAAGGTAAAGGTTTAGCTTTCGGCTTTGAGTCGTCCACCGGTTTCCATCTGCTTTTACCACACGTAGGACAACTATCCTTACTAGCATGCTCTCTCCAGTATAGTATGCAATCATTACGACATGCATGGATAATCTGGTAGTCCATACGCAAAGACTTGATCAACTTTTTCGCAGTGTAGGTACTATCCGGCAAAGTGTTCTCATCTGGTAAAATCTTTTTGATCATTTCTAATAGCTCTGTGAAGCTATTATTAGACCACTGATGTCTAGCTTTCATGCTCAACAACTGAACAGTGACTGATAATTTTGTGTGCTCACCTCGACACGAGGGATATAGGGGTTGCATCGCATCCTCCATTAACTTCTTGAACTGAATATCCTCCTGTGAATCACCTGAAGCTTGACCGTCATCTTTATCATGAACTTCATTTAGGCATGTATCCATGTCATCGGGACTAACACGTCCAAATGTGTTATTCAACATATCTGTCATTCTTGGGTACAAATCTTCATGTTGATTGCTAGTCGACGTACTAGGAACCCCAACATTATCATGATTTATCAGAAATGGTTCTCCATGGTTGATCCACCTTGTGTACGACTTATCTATACCATCACATATTAAATGCTCTGAGATAACTTCTAGGGTTTTCTTCCCTTGCAGATTACGACATTTAACACAAGGACAACAATGCCAATCAACACCCTTACAATTCTGTTTTGCGAATGATAAGAATGATGCAACACCTTCAAGGTATTCAAAAGACATCCTTGGTGCTGTCATCCACTCCTTGCTTGGGGGGGTCGAAGAAGACATCTTCTAGTTAACTGGGTAAAAATTCAAAATGATATAAGAAACTTGGAATCTAATGTTCACAATGATATAATTATATGCTTGGGTATGGTTAGACCCTCTAGGTATCTATTTGTACTATATATTTTATTTTATATATAAACATATATTATAATGTATTTATAGAGGTTGGCTTTTTGAAACCTCCACCCGAGCCCAATCCAAAGTAAGCTTGGGTTTGCCATTTCTCAATTGTTCATTTTTTTTCTCTCATTCTCTTCGATCTCATCATCATCTCTCTCAAAGAGAAAGAGGAACTCAAAAAATGAAGAAATAGAGTTGGTTTCTTGGTGGCCACCGAGTGTGTGAGGTTTGAGTTATGGAAATATTCCCATTACAGAATGGGTTGTCACAACCGTTGAAACCAAACTACTAGAACAAAGATATATCAGTTTCAGTAGTGACCTGTTTTCATTTGAAACCAACAAACCAACAAATATCTTTGTTCTAGTAGTTTTCCACTAGGTTGATATATAGGTTCACAACTCAATTGTATAAAAAAAAAAAAAAAAACCCTTTGGAGTAGGAAAAGTGGGAAAATTCTGAAATTCTTTCCATGTTCATCAAGACAACTTAAATACTTCATAAACAGGGGAACTCAGAAAAACCAGATCAGAAAACCAAAGTAGAGCTCAAATCTAATGAGGTATCCTAAATATGCTAGAAATTCATTCCACACATAGATCCATTGTCACCATATGTCCATGAAGATAAACAAACCCACCTTTCAAAAGTCACTATTAGAAGCTTAAAGCCCAAATACATCTTAAATATAAAAACAGCAACCATTAACAAAATCAACAGGTGTATAGATCAAAGTTATTATGATAGAAATCCATAATCAGATCTCCTATCTTTCTTAGCTAGTAAACCACATCAAAACATCTTTCTCAAAGAAAAAAAGTTATCATACTCATTAGCAGAATAAAAGGGCAATGCATATCTGAGTCGTGTCAAAAAAGTAGCAGATAACATGCTAAAACCCAGCATCAGGCAAGAAAAGAAATCAACAAAACCAGATCCAGAATCAACCATGCCAGAAAACCCTAGAAAATTCAAACGGCCCAACCAAAAACTTACCATAAAAAACAAAATCATTAAAAAGAACAAAATATAGGCATTACTCTTTCTCTAATAAAAAAATTGTTGTTTTAGGTTTATTTTTTTGCAGACCATATAATATCAAAATACATAAACCCTAACAATTTAAACATACCTAGACTTTAACAAGAAGTCGACGCCGGACGATGAAGCTTCTGCCCTAGAAGAAACTACCCACCAAACCCTAAGTACATAATAAGAGAAACTATAAGAATATCTGTTAAAGAAATCAAAACTACAAACACTGAGAAAATAGAAAGGCTAAAGAATAAACTAGATCCACCAAACCCTAAGTCAAAAACTTGAATAGAAACTCTGAGAAAATAAATGACAAAAAGGGAAAGGAAAAATACCAGGAAGCACCACTAAAAATATTCTGAAGTTGAAAACCCAAAAACCGTATGGGCTCAAAAATATTCTGTAGAAGAGAATGAATAAAAAATTCATCAAGACAAGGGAAGGCAACAACAAAAACAAATCAAGACAGTCAGGGAAATAACAAGCAACAACAGAAACGATATAAACCCTTAAAAGGGTTTAAAAAGATCATAAGACTTCTTCCAAAATAAATAAGAAATTTATCATAAATATGTTCATCCATATATATTACCTGAAACAGAGGCAGAAATTGAAGAAAACAGTTGGAGGGTGAAACAGAGGGGTCTTCAACTGTAAGCGCAAACTGGAATTGAAGAAAACGGAAATTGAAGAAAATTAGCAGCTATTGTAATGTGGCTCTAAAAAAGGGGTAAAAATGCAAACTGGACATCAGCAACAAATATAAACTAGAACTAACCTAGATTTGGGATATGAATATCATCAAATACCTTCAAAAAGTAACATTGGTTAGAGAAATCCCACATTGGAAACTACATAAGCGAGCACTCTACAAAAATTCAGAACAACGAGTCAGGATCTTGAGGAAAGCTCACAGGAAAAATTCAGAACAACAATCAGAACAGTAAAGATGCAAGTTCTCAGACAGAAAAATACCTAAATCAAAGAAAAACAGCTCAAATAATGGCAAAAAAAAATAAATTAGAGAAACCTCCACTGAACACTCTCAGAAATCTGACCACACAAAAAAAAAAGAAAAAAAAATAGAGAATCGACAGAATAAAGTGTTTCAACAAAAGGCGAGTTCCCATAGAAAATGCTCGGCAAAAATGCGAGTCTCCAAAACACTACAAAAACCCAAAAAAATGGTTTTAAAAAAAAAGTAGGAAAAACAGCTTCAACCAAAACAGCAAACTAGTAAAAGAAAACCAGATATATTTTCTAAAAAATCCAAGAAAAATCAGGATTAAAAAAAAAAACGAAACCATAACTAAACATAAAAATGAGAAAAGGCGATTACATCCTAGTAACCACCAGATTCAGAAATCGAACAAAGCAAACCATTATGAACTAAATTTTCAAGGAGAAATGAACGATCCATTGCATAGAGTTCGGATCTAGATCTAACAGAAACCATAACTAAACAACAAGATCTAAACTTCTAGATCTAACAGAAACCATAACTAAACAACAAGATCTAAACTTCTAGATCTAACAGAAACCATAACTAAACAACAAGATCTAAATTACCTCTGGGGAAATTCTTCAGTGGTTAGAAGAGAGACGTTGAGAGAGAGATGTCGGCGAGAGGGGAAACCGAGAGATGGCCAGCGATTGGAGACCAGATGGACGGCGAGAGAGAGACGTCGGCGAGCGAGCAGCAGCAGCGAGAGGGGAAACCGAGAGAGAGAGAGGAAGAAACCGAGAATTTATTCTTCTTCTTCTTGTTCCCGTAAGCAGTCCAAGGTTTCTTCTGACAGCAATGGATCAAACACCAAACCAAAACAAAACCCAAAATCAACTACCATTGGATCAAAAAAAAATTTTGGAATGAAAGAACAGGGAAATCGTAACTTTTTCATACATTTTTTCTGATTGAGGGATCGATGGGGTTGATTCTTGGATTTGAGAAAACCCGAGAGAGAGGAAGCAGAAACCGTCTGAGAGAAACCGATAGAGAGGCAAACGAGTTTGGGGGAAAAAGAAAAGAAAAAGAGGGTTTACGGTCTAGGGTTATTTTGCAAAAAAATGAAGGCTTTAAGCCGTCGTTTTTTGCGACAAATCCACACGACAAGTCTAGGCCGTCGCATACTTAGAGACTTTTATAAACCGTCGTTTTTTCCGCCAAATAGTGTCATTTTCAGGCCTTTTTCACGTAGTGTTATGAGCACTAATTAGCTTTATCTTATGAGAATTCCTTATGAGCTTTTACTTTATTATTCTTATGAGAAATCTCGGTCATACATGTGCATAGAGTGCTTGTGAGCATCATCGAATACATGTGAGCATCTTAGAGATCAAGAAAAGCTTTTAAACATTTAGTCATATGCATAGAGTACTTGTGAGCATCATAGTACAGAGTATTTAAAACATTGGAATAGATCATGTAATTTCACTCATGGGATTATCATAGCATATACATGGCTACTTAGCCTATTTTGCAAAAATCATAATTTAAAGCTTACTTTACGGTAAAACCCTCCTTTAAATACTCATGCTTAATACCAAGTTTATCATAAAAGCATGGTGATGATATACACCATTTGTGATCAATAGGTTAAGCAAGGAAATCATAAAGTATAGTAAAATTCCCAATTTTGTTTTATTCCTTCAATAGCATATGCATATAAGGCAATATGCCTTAGTTTTCTCAAAAACATACATCAATATTCACTATTTCATTTCATTTATGTTAATAGTATATAGTAGTATATACATACAAGGCTACAAACCTTACTTTCCTCAAGAACATGCAACAAAGCTTACTAATAAAGCTATACACCTCCATTTCTACAAAAAAACCATGCTTTACTAATTACTAAGCATGAATAAATTAGAACAAGGTAGTTAGTAGATTGTTCTACCTTTTGAAGGATTGATCCTTCAATCAAGAGCTTTTAGAAAGCTTGAGAGATTAATATCCAAGCTTTGAGAAGCTTATAGAAATCTAGAAACTAGAACAGAGTTTCACTTTTGCTTCTAAACACCAACCACGAACTCACTTCCGAGAATTCCCAACTTCATGATTCACTTTGGAATCGAAATCCAAGTGTTAGAACACCAAGAAGGCAAGAAGAACTCTTCCTTTGATGGCAAAACATGAACTCAGAACATCCAAACAATTCTCAACTTTCTTATTCTTCTTCTCTTCTTCAATCTCTCACAAATCCAAGCTTAGGGTTTGAGTAGATCAAACCCACGAAATCCCCTTCTATTTATAGTCTAAAAGTTGCCAAAAACCCAAAAATATCTTAGGAAAATATCCCCCAAGGTCGGTGATGAGTTACAGCTTGTTTCTGGGAGTTTTTTCCCTTTTTCAGGTTGAATTCGTCGACGAAATCAACCCCCCAGCACACTTCGTCGCCAAAATGGCACTCTGCCTGGGCCTCGTTTTCCCACTTTAGTATTTTGGCCATAACTTTTGACTCGGTTATTCGATTTTGACGATTCAACTTGTGTTGGATTCTTCTTTCAAAGGGAAACAACTTTCATTTTTTACACAATACATAATTCTGCTTTATTCATACACTAAAGTGGCCATAAAGATGACTGGTCTGAAATGGATTTCAGCAGACCAAATTTACAGCAGACCAGTTTACGGAAATCTGACATTTGACCCAACTTTTACTCAAAATCTGAAAAAGTGGCAAACATGAACCTCGAAGAGGGTTTCAATACCTTTCCAAAAATTTAAGAATTACTTGATTCTGATCAGCAGTGAAAATTGTAGACCTCCTCAAAGTTGAGAGTATATTTAGGCATCCCTCTTCTTTTAACACTAAGAACATTTCCCCTTTGTATTTTCACACCCATAAACATCAAAGATGGTTCTTTAGTACCCTCACACACCATAAAACCTATGATAAACTCCTCATATCATACATAAGAACCTAGGGAACCTTGGACCTCACAAACACTGTTTACTGTACTATTCACAGCACTATTCACTTACAACCCTTTAAGCACTTAGGGTATTTAATATACCCTTGTTTTTACCCACTTAGAGTATATTTATACTCTCTTTTTGAGACTCAACACACGCATCTAAAACCCTCACTCAACTCACCCTACTACCAAGAACAAAATGGAAGGCTTTAGGCCTTTACACACACCATACAAGGGCAATTCACTAACATTGTTCATAGCACAGTGAACTCGGATTCCGGGGTTTTACATTTTCAACATATTTATCAAAATTTTCCATTATACTAAGTATTATTAGCTCTTCCTATTGTAGCATTGCAATCACAATTAATTTTAATAGCTGAGACTGGTTTATTCCAAAAAGGAATCCGGAACAAAAAGTTCCGAAGCCACTCTACTTCTTCTCCAACTAACTAAAGAGCTATTAATTCTGATTTCATAGTGGAATTTGACAGAATTGATTGTTTCTTGGATTTCCAAGAAACTGCACCACTACCAATGGTAAATATGTAGCCACTTGTAACTTTATATTCATTAGAGACAGAATTCCAATTAACATCACTATATCCTTCTAGTACAGGAGGATATCTACCATAGTGAAGACCATGATCCATAGTTCCTTTTAAATATCTAAGAACTCTGCTAATTGCATCCCAATGCTCCCTACTGGGATTACTAGTGTATCTACTTAGTTTCCCGACTGCATATGCAATGTCTGGGCGAGTGCAATTCATAGCATACATTAAGCTTCCAATAACACTAGCATAATCATTTTGGTTTATACTATCTCCTTCATTAGGTGATAAGTGAACACTAGGATCATAAGGAGTACATACATGACTATAATCATAACGATTATACTTCATTAATATTTTTTTAATGTAATGAGATTGAGATAATATTATCCCATCATCTCTCCTTATTATTTTAATTTCAAGAATTAAATTTGCTTCTCCAAGATCCTTCATGTCAAATTGGGATGACAAAAATTCTTTTGTCTCATTTATGATTTTATTTTTTGATCCAAAAATCAGTAAATCATCTACATATAGACAAACGATAACTCCACAATCACCATTATATTTGTAATATATACATTTATCACTTTTATTTGTACTATATCCATGAGTTATTAATACTCTATCAAATTTCTCATGCCATTGTTTTGGAACTTGTTTTAAACCATATAATGATTTTACAAGTTTACACACTTTATTATATTGTCCAGGGACAATAAATCCCTCTAGTTGGTCCATATAAATTTCTTCATCTAAATTACCATTTAAGAATGTCATTTTTACATTCATTTGGTGTATAATTAAATTATGTATGGATGCTATAGCAAATAATACTCGAATAGAAGTAATTCTTGATACAGGTGAATATGTATCAAAATAATATATTCCTTCTTTTTGCTTAAATCCCTTGGCTACCAACCTACCCTTATATTTTTCTATTGATCTATTTGCTTTAAGTTCTTTTTAAATATCCACTTACAACCTATAGTTCTAGTTCTAGGAGGAGGATCAACTAATATCCAAGTGTGATTGGACATTATTGAATCCATTTCATTTTCCACAGCTTCTCTACAAAAAGAAGAATCATGTGACTCAAATGCCTCATTTAAAGAAATAGGATCGTTTTCTACTATATAGGTATAAAAGTCAGACCCATAATCTTTACTCTTTTTAGCTCTTTTACTCTTTCTAGGTTCAATTTCAGCCTCATCTGAATTTATTAATTCAAGAGTTTTAGAACTAGGATAATTAGATACATTAGGATTTTGGTTTATTAAACCCCCACTATTTGAAGGTTTAAAAGGAAAAAGATTTTCGAAAAAATCAGCTTCCCTTAATTCAATAATAACATTATTTTCAATGTCTAAAAATCTATATGCTTTACTATTTATTGCATAACCAATAAAAGCATATCTCCTAGATTTAGATCATAATTTATTTATTTTATGATCATTAAATCTAACCATTGTTAAACATCCCCATGTTTAAAAATAACTTAGATTTGGTTTTCTCCCTTTCCAAATTTCATATGGAGTCATTTTAGTTTTTTTTACTAGGTATTTTAATTTGAATATCACTAGCAGTGAGGAGAGCTTCTTCCCATAAATTTAAAGGTATGCCTAAGCTGTTAAGCATTGCATTAACCATTTCTATCAATGTAGAACCCCGAATCTTGATGGCTTAATAAGATGAATGATGATATGTATTAAAGCTTTAAAAATGTCTTTTAAGTGTATGAGTGTTTGGAATGAAGGAAGTAGGAGTATGGAATACTCTTAAGTATCAACAAGGGTTATGCCTTAACATGCCCTCAACTTTGAATAGCTCTAATTTTCTCACCTTTTATCGGAATCAAGTGATTCTTGAACCATTAGAACCGTATTGAAATCTTCTTCGAGATTCATGTTTATCACTTTTGGGAGATTTAGAGAAGGAAGAGAGGGAAGAAACTAGGGTTTTGGTGTAAGGTGGGTTGGATGATCCATTGGAGCTTGGATCTCTTCTTTCAAGCCAAGATCCTTCTTCTTTGAAGCTTGGATCCCATTTCTCTCAAGGTCCCTCAAGATCTCCTTCAAGTATTCAAGGTTAGTATACTCTTATAGTTAACCTAGTATTACCCTATATTTTGAGTTCTTTTCATGAAGTTAATCATATAACCTAAAAGAATAAGATTAAAGGATATGTAATGGATGTGGGGTGAATGTATGGAGGTTAAGGCGAATGGATGCCAAGTAGGAAGTGATGATGTTGTGTGATGGAAAGGAGGGATGGGCATATTACCAATAACGAATACACCTATGATGTTTGATGAAATGTGAATATGAAACTATATGTTAAGAGACTTAAGAAAGTGTTGAACGTGGGTGTATGATGAAATGCACGAGCGAGGACTAAGTTAAGAAAATGAAAGTATGATTTAGAGAGTTTTTCCCCAATTGACAAATGTTGAGTGAAATACTCTATATGTTTACCTTAAAGCTTGCCTAGTTCAAGAAATGTTTGAAATACGATACCATGTTCTTTTAATCGCTATATGTCATTATGATTGCCACTAATTTTCAAGCACGAGTACGCATAGTTGCATGAACCGAAGTTTTATCATAAGCATGTATTTCAAGAATCATAAGGAAGGTTTTCAAAGCAATTCATAAGAAAGAAGCATAAGCATTGACAAAGTCAAACTTTGGGTTGGTATTCTAAGATCGGTTAACTCATGCTCACAAGGATCAAGTCTAAGATCTTGCATAAACTCCACGGATCATAAGTCTCACAAGGCTTTTCAAGAACTCGTAAGAATCTCACAAGTCTAAGATCTTGCATATGTCTCTACGGATCATAAGCTCACAAGAATAAGCTTACAAGAAGCTCACAAGAAAGGTTATAAGAACTAGTAAGCTCACAAGAACTAATAAGAAACCACGAGGCTCACAAGCATTCATAAGAACTCATAAGCAAACATAAGATGGTTTGTTTTCCATGAAAAGAATAAGTTTTATGAAAGGTTTTCTATGACGGTTTTAAGCATGCATTTTGTGAATTGTATTCTTGTATGTACGGGTATGTGGTATTATGATTGTTATAGTACTGTTAGCTATTAGTTTGTACTCGCTGAGTATTCCATGCTCAGTCGTACATTTCATGTTGGCAGGTTCGTTTAACACCCGCAACCCAAAGCCATGGGTTGAAGAGGAATATGTAGAAGAAAGGGATCCGCCTATCCCGTTGCAGCCATAGGTGGAGAGAGACCTAGACGTGTGGCCATATCTAGACTATTGCTGAGTAGAGTGATAGTGAAAGGTCATTTTGTATTTTGATAGGTGGGCATGTCTACCTTTATTTTTGGTTATGTATGTTCAAACTTGGAATACAGTTGATATACATAGAGAGAAATTTTTGGGTTAAGTTTTCGCACTTTGATTTAAGTTTTCGTATTACTTTATGTTTCCATTATGTTATGCCTTGAGTATTATTGCAGGATGGTTTGGTGTCGGATACGACACATCACGAGCCAAAGTATCCCTAATTCTCAGGGGGTATTTTGGGTCGCGACAGAGGTGGTATCAGAGCTTAGGCATTAGAGTCCTTAGGATCACTTTGTACTTGATACCATGATTTAAATAAGGCATTAGAACGAGAAATGAGTCGTATTACAAGTATAGACTAATCATTTAGTCTTAATCCATAACCGGTTGAAACCCAACCGAACTTAGTACCCTACGCTAGAAACAAAAAATTGTTTGCTTATCAATTGGTATGAAAACTTTGGTATATTGTTATCTGCTTGATGTATGTTGAGTAATTGTGAAATAGTTATTGAATATGTATCCAAGTCAGACTAATGTTATATTGTTGTCTTTAGGATCTAATCATGAGGCGCGGTGCTCAGGGTCGCGGATACAATACAAGGGATAACGGAAGTGATGCTCCTTCGGGTGATGACCAACCCGACATATCTCAATTGCTCAACACTATGGTGGAGACCATTACCATGCTAGCAGCCCGACAGCCTGCTGCTGCAAATGCGTTGGTACACCCACCTCCGCCTCATCACACTTCGGGACTCGAGGCGTTCCGAAGGCTACATCCACCTACTTTCTATGGGACCACAGATCCCATGGTTGCAGAGGAATGGATTATGCAGCTGGAGAAAATATTTCGAGCTCTTCGCTGCACCGACGAGCAAATAGTAGATTGGGCGGCCTTCATGATGGAAGAAGAAGACGATCATTGGTGGAGAGCGGCTTTGAGACAGAGAGACACTGCTAGGGCTAGAGAGTCGAGGACTTGCACCACCAGTGCCTTGTCCTACTACTTCACAGGCACCTCGCCCCGCTTTTTCTTAGGGCACTAGATATGTGTCGCCGTCATCCTCTTCATCTTCCGAGGAGTGCGACTACTATGGTCGGAGACACCCGGCTAGAGAGTATCGGAGAACATCTGGAGGATGTTTCCATTGTGATGAGTAGGGCCACATGATCAAGGATTGCCCACGCCGATAGTCACGGATCCAACCCGAGGGAAGCAAACCCCCAGTTCAGCAGACTACTCCGCAAGGGTCTTCATAGGCTTCTGCATCTAGACCGGCACGGCCCACATAGACCACACAGCCACCTCGCAGGGCTAACTAGGGTTAGGTCTTTGCCTTGACCGAAAGGGATGCACTGGCATCTGACGATGTCGTGCAAGGTACGTGAAAATTCTAAATTATTCAAGTATGAATGGATGGGTATTATTTCTTATATGTTTGCATATGTGCATATTATATTACTTAAACTCTATGTATGTGTTGCTTGAAATTTATTGATGTAGCTAATTGCAATGCACATGCGTTTTGCTTGTGAGCGAGTGTTTAGCTCGTGTATTGATTGATACAGGATCGACACATTCCTTTGTATCACCTAGCTTCGCCAAAGGTTTCGCATCTGAGCCGAGTTGCCTACGTCATAAATTAACCATTTCGACTCCGCTTGGCTAGTCGGTTGATACGGACCGTGGATACCGGAATTGTATAGTTCAAGTCGGGCAGTATGAATTACTGATCGATCTAATCACCATTGAGTTCCAAGACCTGGACTTCGATGTTATCCTTGGGATGGATTGGCTAGTTGCATACCATGGACATGTGGCTTGTTTTGAAAAGATGGTGAAGTTTAAGCTAGAGGGTGTCAAGCCATTTCACTTTCATGGGCTACGAAGGAGAGATATAGCCTGTCTAGCGGCTCTAAGTCTTGCAAATCTGAAGGCACGAGATTTCTCAACAATTCCAGTTGTGAGTGAGTATTTTGGATGTATTTCCCGAGGACTTGCCGGGGTTACCTCCAGATAGGGAGATAAAGTTTGCAATAGAGCTTGCTCTAGGAATGGCTTCGATTTCTAAGGCTCTATACAGAATGGCCCCAATTGAACTTAAAGAATTGAAGAAGCAAATCGAAGAGTTACAATGGCTTGGTTTCATCCGACCAAGTGTTTCACCATGGGGAGCTCCAGTACTCTTCGTGAAGAAGAAGGATGGATCGATGAGGATGTGCACCCATTATAGACAGTTGAATAAGGTTACCATCAAGAATCGTTATCCATTACCACGGATAGACGATTTGTTCGATCAAATTAAGGGAGCAAGGTTCTTCTCCAAGATTGATCTCCGATCCAGCTATCATCAATTGAAGATCAAGGCTGAAGATGTGCCAAAGACTGCCTTTAGGACTCGGTACGGGCACTACGAGTTCTTAGTTATGCCTTTTGGTCTAACGAATGCACCGGCAGCGTTCATGGATTTAATAAACTGGGTTTTCAAACCTTATCTTGACAAATGTGTTATCATTTTTGTTGATGATATCTTAGTGTATTTTTCGACACAGGAGGATCATGATCGAGACCTTCGCCTTACACTTGAGACTCTTCGAGAGCATAGACTGTATGCCAAGTTGAGTAAGTGCGAATTTTGGTTGGAGAAAGTGGCGTGCCTTGGCCATGTGGTATCTGCCGAGGATATTTCAGTAGACCCAGTGAAGATAAAAGCAGTGATGAAATGGGAGAGACTCAGGAGTGTTACCAAGATACGTAGCTTTCTCGGTTTGGCAGGATACTACAGGAGATTCGTAGAGGGATTCTCCAGCTTAGTGGCACCACTCACTTACTTAACGCAGAAGAATGCCAAGTTTTCTTGGAGTGACAAATGTGAAGCGAGTTTCATAGAGCTGAAGAAGAGGCTTACAACGGCCCCCGTTCTCACAGTGCCATCTAAGAGTGGAGGTTTCGTGGTCTACAGTGATGCCTCGAACATTGGACGAGGATATGTTCTGATGCAGCGTGGGAATATCATTGCCTACGCTTCCTGGCAGTTGAAGGAGCATGAAAAGAACTATCCTACTCATGACTTGGAGTTGGCCGCGGTGGTATTTGCATTAAAAAATTGACGGCATTACCTTTATAGGGAAGAGTTTGATGTTTTCACGAATCACAAAAGCTTAAAATATCTATTCTCCCCAAAGGAGTTGAACATGCGACAACGTCGATGGATGGAATTCTTGAAGGACTATAAATGTTCTATCCAGTACCATCTGGGTAAGGCTAATGTAGTGGTAGATGCTTTGAGCAGAAAGCCTATTGGACTTGTGGCTCACATGATGATTCATGAATGGAAGATGTTGGAGGTCATGGAAAACCTTGATACCAGTTTCAGTATTCCGACCTATGGGCCAGTCATAGTTAATCTCACAGTCAGGCCATATATCCAAGATCGGATCCGAGAGTTGCAGGATTCGGATGCGGAGCTACTTGCTTACAGAGATAAAGCGGTTAGCAAGGGAAGTGATGAGTTCTCCTTGTGGTATGAAGATGTACCAAAATTTGAAGAAACACTATTAGTGGCGGAACACGAAGAGGGGAGTCGCCGAGTATGTGTCAAGATGCTTAGTGTGCCAATAGGTGAAGGCCGAGCATATAAGGCCAATAGGGTTTTTGATATCCCTTCCTATTCCCGAGTGGAAATGAGAGAACATCTCTATGGATTTCATCGTTGGATTGCCAAGAACGGCGAAGAATTTAGATGCAATATGACTAGTGGTTGATCATTTGACAAAGTCCGCCCATTTCTTGCCTTATCGGACTATGTTCAACGTGAACCAGTTGGTTGCATTATACATCAAAGAAGTGGTTCGGTTGCACGGGATGCCAGTAAGCATGGTCTCAGATAGGGATCCTCGATTTACTTCTAGGTTTTGGAAGAGCTTTCAGAGTGCAATAGGTTCCCATTTGGACTTTAGCACCGCCTTTCATATTCAAATAGATGGGCAGACCGAGAGGGTGAACCAGGTTATAGAGGACATGCTTCAAGCTTGTATGTTGGACTTCAAAGGCAGTTGGGAGGATCATTTGCCATTGGTGGAGTTCGCTTACAATAACAGTTATCAGACAAGCATCCAAATAACACCTTTTGGGGCCTTGTATGGTCGTAGTTGTAGATCTCCTCTATACTAGGATGAAGTTGGAGAGAGAAAGATATTGGGCCCTGAATTAATTGAACAGACTGCAGACAGAGTCAAGATCATCAGGGAGAGGTTGAAGACGGCTCAAGAGAGGCAGAAAAGCTATGCCGACATGCATAGACGAGATCTTGAGTTCCGTGTTGATGATATGGTATTTGTTAAGGTTTCGCTAACAAAGGGTGTTATGAGTTTTGGCAAAAGAGGAAAGCTCAGCCCGAGGAACGTGGGTCCGTTTGAGATCATAACCAGAGTTGTTGAAGTTGCTTACAGGGTTGCTTTACCCACTCACATGGCAGCGGTTCACAACGTATTCCATGTGCCTATGCTTTAGAAATACATTCCAGATCCTTCTCATGTGATTGACCTAGATCCGTTAGAAGTACGAGAGGATCTCACACTAGTGGAAGAGCTGGTCCAGATTTTGGACCGTAGAGATCAAGTTTTGCACAACAAGGTTATTCTCTTAGTTCTAGTTAGGTGGCAACACCATGCAGTGGGAGAAGCCACATGGGAGCGAGAGACCGAAGTGAGAGAAAACTATACTCAACTATTTATTTAGAACTTTGGCATTCTCTTTGGTGTCCATGGTCCTTGTTTGTACATATATGTATGGTCCAAATTTCGAGGACAAAATTGTTGTAAGGGGGCGAGGATGTAGAACCCCGGATCTTGATGGCTTAATACAATGAATGATGATATGTATTAAAGCTTTAAAAATGTCTTTTAAGTGTATGGGTGTTTGGAATGAAGGAAGTAGGAGTATGAAATACTCTTAAGTATCAACGAGGGTTATGCCTTAATATGCCCTCAACTTTGAATAGCTCTAGTTTTCTCACCTTTTATCAGAATCAAGTGATTCTTGAACCATTACAACCGTATTGGAATCCTCTTCGAGTTTCATGTTTATCACTCTTCCATAATTTGAGTCGAAGTTAAGTCAAATGTGAGTTTTTCATCATTTTTCTGCTGAAATTCCTGACCCAGTCACCTTTATGGTCACTTTGGACCATGAATAAAGAAGAATTAGGAGTTGTGTAAAATATCAAAGTTGTTCCCCTTTTAAATATGAATCCAACACAATTTGAATCATTAAAATCTGACAAGTGAGTCAAAAGTTATGGATGAAATACCCAAAATAAGGAAAATCAGTAAAATAACCAAAACATAGACCAACCTGTCGATCGCTCACCTACCGATCGACCGCTCGACCCCCCGGTCGACCGGTGTCGCACTAAACTATGTATGAGAGAATTTTTCAAAGAGGGGTCTTTGGACCAGTCGACCGCTCCTCATGACCGATCGATTGCTCCTCGGGCACTTTGCCTATTTTGGTTGGTTTTAGCCATTCATTAAGGGTAGGATGGTCATTGACCACCCCCTTCTTCTATATAAGCCCAATTTCGTGGGTTTTGGGGTCTCATAAACCCTAAGCTCAAGTTTTAGGAGATTTAGAGAAGGAAGAGAGGGAAGAAACTAGGGTTTTGGTGCAAGGTGGGTTGGATGATCCATTGGAGCTTGGATCTCTTCTTTCAAGCCAAGATCCTTCTTCTTTGAAGCTTGGATCCCATTTCTCTCAAGTTCCCTCAAGATCTCCTTCAAGTATTCAAGGTTAGTACACTCTTATAGTTAATCTAGTATTACCCTATATTTTGAGTTCTTTTCATGAAGTTAATCATATAACCTAAAATAATAAGATTAAAGGAAATGTAATGGATGTGGGGTGAATGTATGGAGGTTAAGGCGAATGGATGCCAAGTAGGATGTGATGATGTTGTGTGATGGAAAGGATGGATGTGCATTGTACCAATAATGAATACACCTATGATGTTTGATGAAATATGAATATGAAACTATATGTTAAGAGACTTAAGAAAGTGTTGAACACCACATGTATGATGAAAAGCATGAGTGAGGACTAAGTTAAGAAAATGAAAATATGATTTAGAGAGTTTTTCCCCAATTGACAAATGTTAAGTGAAATACTCTATATGTTTACCTTAAAGCTTGCCTAGCTCAAAAATGTTTGAAATACGATACCATGTTCTTCTAACCACTATATGTCATTATGGCCACTAATTGTCAAGCATGAGCACGCATAATTGCATGAACCGAAGTTTTATGATAAGCATATATTTCAAGAATCATAAGGAAGGTTTTCAAAGCAATTCATAAGAAAGAAGCATAAGCATTAACAAAGCCAAACTTTGGTTGGTATTCTAAGATCGGTTAACTTATGCTCACAAAGATCAAGTCCAAGATCTTGCATAAACTCCACAGATCATAAGTCTCGCAAGGCTTTTCAAGAACTCGTAAGAATCTCACAAGTCTAAGATCTTGCATATGTCTCTACGGATCATAAGCTCACAAGAAGATGACAAGCTCATAAGCTCACAAGAAATGTTATAAAAACTAGTAAGCTCACAAGAACACATAAGAAACCACGAGGCTCACAAACATTCATAAGAACTCGTAAGCATGCATAAGTGGTTTGTTTTCCATGAAAAGAATAAGTTTTATGAAAGGTTTTCTGTGACGGTTTTAAGCATGCATTTTGTGAATTGTATTCTTGTATGCACGGGTATGCGGTATTATGATTGTTATAATATTGTTAGTTATTAGTTTGTACTCGCTGATTATTTCATGCTTAGCCATACATTTCATGTCGGCAGGTTCGTTTGACACCCGCAATTCGGAGCCATGTGTTGAGGAGGAATATGTAGAAGAAAGGAATCCGCCTATCTCGTTGCAGCCATAGGTGGAGAGAGACCTAGACGTGTGGCCATATCTAGACTATTGCTGATTGGAGTGATAGTAAGAGGTCATTTTGTATTTTGATAGGTGGGCATGTCCACATTTATTTTTGGTTATGTATGTTCAAACTTGGAATACAGTTAATATACATAGAAAGAAATTTTTGGGTTACGTTTCCGCACTTTGATTTAAGTTTCCGCATGACTTTATGTTTCTATTATGTTATGCCTTGAGTATTATTGCAGGATGGTTTGATATCGGATACGGCACATCACGAGCCAAAGTATCCCTAACTCCTGGGGGTAATTTTGGGTCGTGACAATCAATGTTCTATTTTTTCTTTCAACATCTCCATTTTGCTGAGGGGTATAAGGAGCTATTACTTGGTGTATTATTCCACTTGATTCACAAAATAAATCAAATTCGTTAGAGGTATATTCACCTCCTCTATCACTCTTTAATATTTTAATTTTTAAATTTATTTGATTTTCAACTTCTGCTTTATAAATTTTAAACATATTCAAAGCTTTATCCTTAGATCTAATTAAATACACATATGTATATTTAGATTTTTCATCTATAAATGTAATAAAATATTTTTTGCCACCTCTCGTAACTGTTTCTTTTAAATCACAAATATCGGAATGAATTATGCCTAAAACATCTGATGATTTGTCCACTTTATGAAAAGATTTTTGGCTAATTTTGATTGACTGCAATATACAAATTTATCAAAAACATTATCATTTAATTTAAGAATAATTCCTAAATACTCATAGTTTTTACATATTTTTCATTTGTATGTCCTAATCGATTATGCCAAAAATTAACTGAACACACAATACAAGCAGAATAAGTTGTATTGCTCAAATCAACATTAAGTTTAAACATGCCATTGGCTGCATAGCCTTTCCCTACAAATTTTTCAGATTTAGAAATTACATAATTATCAGACTCTATTACTTGCTTAAATCCAGCCTTATTCAGAAGATAACCCGACACCAAATTTTTCCTCAAATCTAGAATGTGAAGAACGTCAAGAGTCACAAACTTCCCTGAAGTGAAATTGAGAGTAATATCTCCAAATCCAACAACCTTAGAGGTTGAGGAGTTCCCTATCTGGACATCATGTTTGCTTTTGACAGTCTCATATTTTTTAAACAAATTTCTGTCATAGCAGACGTGCCTCATCACACCCGTGTCTGCCCACCAACCCTCACTGAATCCATCATGTTGATTTCAGTGATCATACCAACTAGGGGTTTTTCCACCATATTTGCTTGAGAATAATTCTTTTTACGGAATTAACAATTCTTAGCAAAATATCCAAATTTTCCACAGACGAAATATTCACTTGATTTTGAGCTTTCTCCTATCTTCTGAAAAAGTTGAAATAACCTTTTATTCTTCATAGCTTTCTTGTTAGTTTTCAAGAATTACTGTTTTTTCTTCCCCGAAGAATCAACAAAATTTACCTTTGAAGTCATCTTAGAATTCTCTTCTTTATTTATCTTGGGCTCTAGATTCCTCTTCAATCCAAATTCTCATTACCAAATTTTCAATTGAAAATTCATTTGATTTATGGCGAAGAGAATTTCTGAAATCCTTCCATGATAGAGGCAATTTCTCTATAATAGCAGACACTTGGAATTGTTCTAGAATTTTCATTCCCTCAATAATAATCTCATGAATTATTATTTGAAATTCCTGAGTTTGTTTTACTACGGATTTATCATTAACCATTACAAACTTTAAAAATCTGCTCACTGCATAGTTTTTAGACCCAGCCTCCTCAGTTTGATATTTTTTTCTTTAAAGCTACCCATAAGCTTTTTACAGATTTTTCAGTGCAATATAAATCATACATAGCATTTGTCATGCCATTTAAAATGTGTCATTTGCACAAAAAATCTATAGATTCTCATCTTTCCTTATAATGAAATCTACTCGGTTCTTCTTCTTCTTCTTCATTAGGAACATCAGTTAAAACATATGCTAATTTAAGCGATGTGAGCAGAAAAAGCATTTTCTGTTGCCAACGCTTAAAATTAGACCCATAAAAAATTTCAATCCTAATCACAGAATCATTTGTTCTAACGTTTACAGAATTCATGACGAATTGTCTTAAAATTGTTGTTCCAAAGTTACCTGTAAACGCTAATTCCAGAAAATGTAGACCCGGAAAATCATGAACAATATAGCAACCATGAACTCAGAAAACTCCTGCACTTGAAATTTGATCAGAAACTTGGTAGTTCTTGTGAAGTGAGGCATGGATCACGTCGCTCTTTTTTAGACAATTCTCAACCCCATAGATGCAATGGGTTATCGATCACGATGCCTCCAGGATACAACAGTTCCACAGAATCTATCTCTGATAGTAGAAAATGCACCTTCTACTGTCGCACACCACTCTGTATTGTTAGCCCAACAAAATCAAAAATAAAGAGATGAAAAACCCAAAACCAAAGAAGGAAAAAAGCCAACTCTTGAAAGCCAATATACTCTGCGTATAAAATAAGAACCCATAAATTCTGTGTTTAAAAATCTGTATAGAAACTCTCTTTATATAGAGTAATGAAATAAGCTATTGATTTCCAAACCTATAATTTTAATACCCGAAATTAATCTCAGTAATTACCACTAACGGGAATAAAACAGTCATAAGGTTAGTGGTATACTAAACGGTAACCTTGTTTAATTAAAAAAATTTATAATAAACATTTGTATAAAAATAATATTTTATACCTAATCAAATACTCAACTCAACTCAATTCAACCCAACCCAACCCAACCCGGCTCGGCGCGCGAGCGCGTGTAAGTTGTAGCATAGCATAGTCACAATGTGCAATAAGTGGGTAGACAACAAATTCAAAGGCCCTTGAAGGCCCAAGCCTTCCAACTTTCTTTCTTATAAAGAGGTAAAACATTTCATACTTTTCCAATGTGGGACTAAAAGAAGTACCCAAACACAAAAGATAAGTTTTTTCTCCTTTGTTTTGAATCACCAAAATTCCACCCAAAACCGCAACAGGGAACAATTGATGGAGCAACAGGTCCAACAGATGCTGGTCAGGCTGAAACACCCCAACATAGCTTAGTTTATTGGAGTTTGCCTTAACCCAAAAGTTTTCATTAGTTTGATCTCATACCTTTCAGGTTTTTACTCCACACTGTTCTTCTTAGTGTTTTTCTTTTTCACAATCTAGGGTTAGGGGTTAATATTTGCTCAACGCAAAGTGTGAGGAAAGCACAACGCCCACCTTTACAAGACTCGATCCCAGATTGACCTCATAAGGAGAGGATACACTACCACTGTGTGCTCTTCTTAGTTTCTCTTGCTTCAATTTCCACTAGCTCATTTGAGTTATAACCGCTAATATTTGAAGTAATTTCATTCAGCTGGAGGAGTAGTTGCATCATTAATATTGGTGGTACTTTGCTTGTTATGGGTAGGGGTGGTAGACAGTCGGGTTTCACCCAAGCGTGCCCCACTCTGGACCTGGCAAACCTCCCTATTGCCCTCGGGTTTTCTACTATGCCGGCAGTGTTTCCAAATATTTACTTCCATGAAGTAACCATCACAATTTTCAGTAGTTCTATTAGTTAAGTAACCAGACATCAGTGTCAGGTTGAATTAATTTTTTTTATTTTAATTGAAAATCTACTCTTGATGTTGTTATTGATAGTACTTCTCTATCTTGTCCTATTCCACATAATTCATTTTTGTTGTCCAAATTTGGATAAAGATTTAACATGAAGTTTAAAGGCTCAATTATCCCCCAAATTTTTTAATGTACAAGTCCTCCCAATTTTTAATCTCCGTTGTTGCAAATTTTATTATTTTCCATCTTATATTCTTATTACAATTAAATAGAGAATCTTCATTTCCATTGGTGTGCTTGGTATACATCAATGTAATTAATTTATTTTGGTATCTAATCATTTCTTCGATAATTAATCTTTGTTTTCTTCGTTGCCCTTTTTTTTTATAGGTTGGCTCCTTTATACAGGGGGTAGTAATTTGTGGATTTTTGATGTTAATGCTTATTAAAAATTAGATTTAAAAAAAAATTCTTAAAAAATTAAGTTTTTCTTTAATAATAAAAAAATTATACATACAAAGCCCGTGCACCTATATATATATATATATATATATATATATATATATGTGTGTGTGTGTGGGCAGAGCAGCTTCATTATAAGACCGTTTCGACCAGCGTAATAACATGACTGCAACTAAGATTGTCAACCTTAAAAATACACCATATTGATCATGTCCCCAAAACTTTATTTATACATCTATTTATCTGAGTTCGGATGGGCAACAACGCTCATTGTTACGTTGCTGCCCACCTGTGTCTATGATTGGGCCCTACATTCAAACAAAGGCGGTCCCCACATCAAGAGTGTGTGGCTCCATCGTTTTTTTAGACACGATCACTTTTTAGACAGAGATAGGCAACAGTGCTCACTGTTGCTCATTCGAACTCTATTTATCCTTATACCGATTAAAAATCACTTATAGGGTGTGAATCTTTTCTTCCCTCAAATACCCAAGCCCCTAGTTAAGAGGGCCTTAAGACTTTGGGTCCTACTTTAAAAAAAAATTAAATTAAATTAGGTCTACTCGATTATCCGTTTGGTTGCACTTTCGTTTTCTGCTTTCTGTTTTTAAAAACAAAATTTTGAAAATTTTTATACAAAACATGTTTAATAAACATATTTCTGCTTTTCGTTTTAAAAAATTAGTAACAATTTTTTTGAAAATGAAGGAATCAAAAATTTTCTACTACCTCTGTTTTTTAAAACAAAAAACAAAAATAGAAAACAACACCTACCGCCATCACCAACACCTACCGCCATCACTCACCACTACCACCACCACCACCACCACCGCCACCATCACCGCCAATGCCACCATCACCACCGCACCATCACCATCACCACTACCGCCACCACCACCACTATCACACCACCACTATCACACCACCGCCACCATTACCAACACTCACTACCACACTACACCCACCGTCATCACTCACCACTACCACAATTATGAATTGAAATTATTTAATCATATTTATCAAACGTGTTTTTTATTTTTTATTTTTTAAATAAGTAACACTTACTAATAACAAACATTTTTTCTATTTAAAAAAATTAAAAACAAAAAGTTTTAATTTTTAAAAATAGAAAACAAAAAAAAAAAAATAAACGGGAGTGTATCCAAACGGTACCAAACTTTTGGGAAGAAAAAAAGCTCTCACTTTTGAGGGCTTTGACCAGGCAAAGTCGGTACCTTCGCTTGAATTAGTTTGGGGCTGGGCATTCCAGTGTACACCCGACCCGAAACGTACCACCGTTATTCGAGAAGATACGTGAGTTTTTACACACTCTCTAACTTTTAGTACCTGAAACTATCATCTCGATAGCACCGAGAAATTTGCAATATATCGCGGTTGTCGTCACTCGTCCGAACCGAAAGCTGATTTTCGCCGCTCCGAAAAAAATAACCCGGCATCTCTCCGGGATGGTATTTCGTCTGGCACTCCCCAGATGAAAACCGTCTGGCTTCCGTCCCATAAGTCACCACGTTTCCTTCTTGACACCCCTTAATTGTATTTAAGATTAATTACCTCTTAGAATTCAACTATATAACCTTGATTTTTTAGAAAAAGTATTTAAAAAATTTAATCATAGGAGTTACAAAATATAACCAAGGTTAAAAGGGCAATTTAAGGGCTTTGTGAGTGAGCCAGACGGTTTTGGTCTGGTGATGGCAAGACCAAATCCAATTCCTTTTCTCCATTCTTTAATCACATATCATAACTGTCATATCATTAACGAATAATTGAATGAGTTTGGTCCTCATAAATAGTCAACCAATTGTTCTCCACACGATTCCTAGCTGTCAGCTACTAAGAAGTCCACGTGGGAGTGTCTCCTCGAGATGGGACCCACATTTTCAGAATTTAGAAGATCGGGGAAGGTGACCGTACACACGAGCATTAACTCTAGCACGTGGTCATACCTGCAACGTACGATGAGAAAAGAATCTGAGCCGTCGATCTTGGTGTCTTGAAGACCGAGGCTGGCAGTTTGACTAGGGCTCCTCCTGGCAATTAAAGAGAGTATCGAAGCGTCCACGTCAGCAATTTAATCGTCTCCTCGTTACTCGGGCTCTCCTCGTATCCCGTTCCTGCGCTGTCGCCGACACCGACACTACCGGTTCCCGGGCCGTCTCATCTAGCCGTTGGATTCTTGTACTTGGACGGTCTGGATTTCTACATCCTTAATCGCCGTCTTCTCCGAGACGTGTTTCGCGGAAGACCCTGGTACCGGGACAGGTATCACCCCAAGTAGAAAATTTCTGAAAAAGACAGCACTTCTATAACAAATTAAATATTTTTATTGTATTATATTGTTAAAATACCAATAATCTAATTTCTTTTTGTTTTATTATAATTATCTTTCAAAGTGGACTGACATAAAATTATCTGTTTTATATAATTATCATTGTGGAAATTATAAGAGTATATAATGTATTTTCTTTTTGTTTTTTTGTACTTTTTTTTGGAAGGTAAGTTAGAGTTAGGTAGATCTAGCAGAGAAACATTGGTGGGAATCGATCCTAGAACCCTGGTACTACTCGAGAAGACTTTACCAATTATGCTTAGTTTTTTCTTGTTGTTAATATTTATTTTTATTTTAAAGTTAATTTTTTTAATCTTTTAATAAGTCTTATAAAATAAACCAAAGACCCTTGTGTGAATTTGAGTAAAAATAAACTCATCTACTACTTGTACTGGTATTCCCTTCTTGTTTGTTTATTCGATCGGTATCCATAACAGGAGAGTGGAGTATGTTAA
Organism: Tetracentron sinense; assembly: GCA_015143295.1. Lineage (NCBI taxonomy): Eukaryota > Viridiplantae > Streptophyta > Magnoliopsida > Trochodendrales > Trochodendraceae > Tetracentron > Tetracentron sinense. Next base: position 5,169,424 of record CM026555.1, on the reverse strand, counting down.
AATTTACTCTTTCCTTTGGTGATGCCTTGTGGAGCAACCTCTTACACATATGCCAGTTTAGCGAGGTGCTCCAATAGCAGACGGTTGAGCTGATTCTTGAGATTCCTTATAGAAGCATTTTTGGCACCATCTTTTGATGGTGATGGTACTGAGCTGACTCTTAGGCATTGTAGAACATACAAAATTGGTTAATAGAAATTAGACCTAAAGAACTTATTTTATAAACTATATTTTTCTAGTATCGTAAAGGAGGAAGGGTATTTTTATTTTTATTTATTTTTGGACGGTAAGCTGGGGTTAGTCCTGCATTATTGCCTATATATAGGAGGCTTCGAATATCTTTGAGAAAGCATGCTCAGTGATTTATAATTATAATTTATCATATTCTATCTTGTTAGCCGGCCTCTTGGAGAATGGTGGTGCACAGGTTATTGATACTCTGGAGAAAGCACAAAGGCAACGTAAGCAAAGGCACGGTCGACATCGACAATTTTAACTCTCATAGCCCTTATGGTTTCGACATGGGCAATCCACCAATTGTTTCAACCCCCTCTACCCCACAATCAATTTCATCTTTGGTGCTCAATTTAATCTCTATCTCAATCTATGATGGCAATTTCAATAGACTAGTTTGAAATATGAGAATTTGAGTTGAAAAGAAACACAAAAGAGTTTATAGGGGAGCGATTTGCAGGAAGACCGAGTCACTGATCCCACTTGACATTATCGACAGCTAGGATTGGGGTTTCAAACTAATGTTTACGGATGGGTTATCTCTACCTGATTATAGTTTGATTGAGCTCTCAAAATCGGTTTGGTGATAATAACTCTTACATTATTAGTAATTACAAATTTTGAAGGCATTTAAGTATGAATATACAAGCCTAGTTGTGATGTGATCATATGGTTGCATCGTGGTGCCTAAGGACATGATCTAATAGATCGTTATATCGAGTAGTTGGATCACAGTCTCTTACCATAAAAATGGCTGCATATGCAGCAGCACCAACTATGAGAAATTCAAACTACTAACATATAACCAAACTCTTTTAGCAATATTAATTTAGTGAAATGGATAAGCCAGGCAAGTTCGATTAGCATTATCAGATTGCTCATATTGGAGATGTTGACAACTGCTAGAAACATTAACATTGCTAAGATCTAGAAGACATAACTTCTAAACAATCTAATAAGCTCAAATGATTCTTCCCGCATTTCCTCCTACAATCAAATAACATTGAGAAAATTGATTTTCTTTTGTTTCCTTTTCTTTTTCTTCTAATTTTCGTAGTTTTTTAAGCAAGATGGTAGACAATGTCTTAATTCCAATATCATAGGGCATTCTACTTTACAATATCTAATTTGAGAGGATTTATTTTAATTTGTTGAGAGGTATTAGAACTCTAGCTAGAGAAAATATACCTAATATCTAAAAATTAGAGCTTCAAATTGATATTTATCAAATAGTCTCCATTTGGTGAAAATTTTGATTGTTTGATAAATAGTTTGAAAATTTTCTTTAATTTGATAATAGTATTTCTCTAAATGGAGAAATATGAGGGGTGAGGGTATATTTGCAATTTCTTTAAAAAATCTAAAAAATAAAATAAAAATCTAGTTTTAAGAAAAGTACATTTGTGCAAAATATTCTCTGTACCTTAGAGGTAAACGATCTAAATAGAAAAGGAGCTCCTGTCTCCTTATCACTTTAGAGGTAAAAACTCATATTTTAGACATTCAGTTAAACTTTAATTGAATACTCTAAAGTCCAAATAAGTTATATTTTTAAATAAGCTCAAACTATAGAGAGTTTAGAGTTATCAAACAGCCTCTTATTTTAATTTTAGCTCTTATTTTTTTGAATAAATCAAATAAGTTTAATTTTTTAAGCTTACTAACCAATTCCCTAATTTATATTTCAATATTTATTTATATGAATTACAAATGAAAATGACTATTGAAAATACAAGAAAAATAAAGGGGAATAGTTAGAGGACTCGCTGGCAAGCAGACTCGCCCCTTACTATGGAAAAAAAGGTGAGACACTGATAACCATTGGAAAAGTCACTTTGTCCTACAATAATTAACAGAGATCGGATCACAGCCAATTCTGATTGAATTTAGAGAAAGTTCAATTACACCTACAAGCCAACATGTGTCCCTTTTAATCCTAATCAATTGTGGTTAAGATTTTCTAACCCTTGTAGTTTAGTAATATAACATTGGTTTTAGAAAATATAATATAACAATTTTTTAACTAGAGTTAAATATTTTTTCTACAAACGAATGTTATATTATTGAACTTTAAGGATTACGGAATCTTAACCACAGTTGATTAGGGTTTAAAAGGACACGTGCTAGCATGTGGGTGCTATTGAAGTATTCTTAATTTGTATTACAATTGGCTGTGATTCTATTTCATTTGTACAAGGGCGAGTTGGAGTCCGAGTCCGACCTAGGTTCCCTTAGAATTCAACAAAACCAAAAAAACATTAAATAAAAATCTCTCTCATATGGTGGACTTGGCGGTGGTCGTACGGAGTGAAACGAAAGTAGGGAGAGGAAAAGCCAAAAATAATAAGGTAATGATGAAGAATCAGCAATAAAGGATGCTCTAAAGTCCTTTTCCTCTATGTGTGCAAACTGTGGAAGCAAGGAGTGGTGGTAGCAGTTCATTGGTTGACCGGCAGCAGTACGTTAGCCTTAAAAGGTAGCGAGTATTGACTGATGGACCTGGGAAATGAAAGAAAACATTCAGTGGAGGTGCGCACGGTGCTTCGTGGTTTAGTTTAGTTTTAGTAGCCCTTGGTTTTTTTACAGATCTAAATTAGGAACTTCTCTTTAAATCACAATCAGTGAGTTTCTATTTAGATGTCTTTAAATTGAGGAAGTGAGGTGAAGTGAATCTCTCTCTCTCTATAGCTATGGGTTGGTGATAATGGTGTTGAGGGGAACGTTGGCTGGCTCGAGGCTTTCACAAAAGATAGAAGTGAAGATTTCGGACCAGGCTTCATTCCCCTCAAACATATACATGTTGTTTCAGTCGCCTCATCTATATGGATCAATATGTGTGTTTTCGTGTAGGTTAGGTTGAGGGGAATGTTGTCTGGCTCGAGGTCATCTGGGAGATTTTCATTTGAAGATTTTTTCGAGTTTTCAGAGAATTTAGAATTCAATCCTAAATGACCTCGGACCAGGCTTCATTCCCCTTAACCAACATTTGCTCTCATCTCTTCTCACTCAAATTTCTCCTTTTGTTTCTCACATTTCGGAATGTGAGGACACAATTAAATGGTAATGGTAAATCATTTATTTTCTATTATTTTTCTTCTTCTTCATGTTGCATTGTTGTTCTTTTGTTTTGGTTCATGAATGAAATCATTGCTAACCAGTTGTTGATATTACTAACAAACAAAATCAGTTCAGGTCATTGACTTTGTAATGCTAGATCTAAGTATATCTTTTAATGGGTTGGTTTTTTTTCATCATCTGGATTACATGCATCACTCTCTCTCTCTCTCTCTCTCTCTCTCTCTCTCTCTATATATATATATATATATATATATCTTTTAATGGGTTAGTATGATATTTAGAATATATTTTTCTGAATGGGTTGGAATTTCTCTGTGGATCGAAATGTTCATTTCATCTGGACAAGATACCATGAAACTGTGTAAACTAAAACCCAATGAATTTAAAACTCTCTGTGCATGCTAAGTCTAGTGAGTAGGCATCTAGGGTTTGTAAGCAACATCCCTATATCTTCTAACCTGTTTTTTTTTCAGGCTTTTAAATATGCCCAGTTGTTACCACACCTTGGTGAAAACGAATCTCTCTCTCTCATCTATGAAGGCAGTAAGTGGAGCTGAGAAACACACAACAGTACCACCACCATTAGACAATGATGAAAACCTTAATGGTTAAGTTTTATTTTCCATTAATCTGGTATTTTGTGCTTATTTCTTTAGATTCCAAGCTAATATTTGTGATTGTTAACGGGTTTCTTTCCATTTCTAAAATGTTAAACTCCCAATGAGAGCATGGAAAAGTAACTGATGTTGAATTTAATTTTGTTTTGTTTTGTTTTGTCTTGTAGTGGGATGGAAGCATTAAAGGCACTGAAGCTGCTAAGACGTGGAGGAGTCAATGAAAAGATGCCATATATATTAGATTGATTATAGTGAGAAAAAAATCCCTGTTACCTGATTTTGGGGACATCTTTCATGGCCATTATCAATCAGAAATGACCCATGTGTGAGTGTCTTTGTGTAGGTGAAGCGTACTCAAATACGAGAGAAACAATGCAGATGCAGATGCAGAAAAGTTCTGATTAGTAATAGCAGCTCTCATAGTGCACAGTAGTTTAGTACGTGAAACCAAATCTTCTACGGTGCATTTGTTGATGAGAGAGAGAGTATTAAATGGATATTAAATGGAATTATCAATTAAATGACGACGACCTGACGTTCCTTGGAAAGTGAGACAGAAAAGTAGAAAACAGGATCGTCCATGGCAAACTTCGATCTTTCATAGGAGACCATAATGGAAAAAGAAATTTGTTTATGAGTCCTATTTAATAATGGGCTTGCCCATTTAATAATTGGACCGGATTTGGGTCCTAGCCAGGCCTGATTACTAATATATAATTTTATCTTTCTTTCTTTTGGTTTTGTAGATAGAGACCTCAAGAATGACTATATGCTCAAACGTCTCCTCTTCCTCGATTGACATGGTGTCGGTTCAATTTAAGAGGATGGCACTAGGAAATTCAATAGATATGATTGAGCAGACTTTCAAGAAAGTTGGAGGCCTTATAAAATTCTGAAGAATTGCTTAGTATTAAAAACCGAAAAAATTATGGATTGTTATGGTCTTAAACAGATACAGGACTTGCGTTCCACAAGTCTTGAGGCATTTGGCATATTGGTTAAGATGGTATCATTTTGTATCAAAACTGGCTTCTCTGCCTTAGGTTTGAGTCACATAAAGGGTTACCTAGAGAAGAGTGAGAATCATTTCAAAAATAGAGAAAAGTGACTACCTTGGCTCTATAGTGAGAGCCACCAAGGAGAGAGTTATCTGGAGTAGAGTGTGAGCTGCCCAAAGAGGAAATATAGTTAACTATCGTCAGAGTGAAAGCTACCAAAAGTAAGAGTCATTGAAGACGTTTGTTGCGGAGGCGTAGTGGTTCGTTACGGTCCTAAATAGATATAGGGCTTGATTTAATGCGTTCCATAAGTCCGGAGGCATTTGTCGTATTGGTTAAGTTTGTATCAGGATTGATTTAAATGAATTTTTTAGATATATAATTAGAGTTTCGAGAAATATGTTGGAAAATTTACAGATATCTAGAGGTTGTAGCATGGATCCACATGAGTTTTGATGTGACTTTGAAAATTTCAGTGGAAAAGGAATTAGATATGTTGCATAGAATTGTTCACATTTAGAAAGATCCTAGGCTAATTATCATTTAATTACCAATATTCCCTTAAAATAAAGTTGTTGGAAAAGTCCAATTCGAATATAGGCCCGAAAACAAATGTCTCAACATTATATTTCAGCAACGGATTTTTTTACATTTTTAGAATCTAAAATATTTCTCAAGTTTCTATACCAAAAATTTTCTTTAATTTCTTTTTCAACTTGCCCTCACTAGGGCCTTCTTTTATATGCATATAAAAGGTTGAATTCTTTTATATGCATAATAACAACAACCCATAAAGAGGTATACTATCTTCTCATCCATTCCATTACACCATAATATAGGTCTGCGAGTTGCCTTTGCATAGACAAAGGGCTTTGAGCAACATAAGGCCTTTTTAAACTCGGCACAATTGTGGGTTCATATTGGAGTTCTTTTTTCTTTTGATTTGATCATAACCGTCATTTAGTGTGTGGCCCTTGATTGTGTGTCCACAAGTAACCAAATGTCCCTGTGGCTAGAAGGGTGCTTGGTGAGATCCATCAGTTGATCTCACATAGGAGGTCAATGGGGTTTATCGAGACTGTCTAATCAAGTTGAGCAGTTGGTCGCCGTCTGATCGACTCAAATTATGATAGGGGCCTTGGGCTACTATCCAAGAGGTGAGTATAGGCTGGTTCAATAAATCCTGTCGGTCCATTAGAGGTGGTCTCAGGCACAAGGCCCGAGACCTAGTGAAGTAAGCCCAATTGAATGGGATAGCCTTCCTCCTATATAAGGAGAAGAGAGGATTTGCCGAGAGAAGTCAAGACTACATCAGGCTAGAGCATACAAGGTCTAATCCAAATTAAGGAAAGAAGAAGATGGCCATGTGGCCCCTTCTCTTTGATCTAATCAGGGACCATCTATTCCCAAAGGAAAATAGTTAAAGTACCCGTGGTTCCAATTTTATAACGGAATTACCCGTCCTCATTGGTCCTAATATTTCATACCCACCTGATTATTATGCAATTTCATTACCAATTACTAATATTTTTAATCAGTTATAACGTGCCCCTATAATACAATCCTGGCTCCACCCCCGCCTGGCACACTGCCATTGCCATCATCGTAACTATCGCTATCACCACTTTTATTGCCGCTGCCTCAATCATCACCACCGCCACCACGTGTTGCCACTACCATTGTTTTTGCCACCACCTCCACTTGCCACCAACACCACTATCACCTCCACTCACCACAATTACCATCGCCATCACCAACACAAGTACCACTTTTACTGTCAGCCTCCACCACAACCATTGCCATCGCAGTTGTTAACACCACCTCTGTTGGGAAAAAAATTTGGGTTTTGGAAGTTTTGGAAATCTAGTTTTTTGTAAACTTTGATTCAATGTGGGATCCACACGGATTTTTAGGCAGGTCCAAGTGAATCTGTGTTCTCTTCCATGAGGAGATTAACGTGATATATTTATTTGTCCAAAACAGTTAAAGGTAAGAGAAATTGACTTTAAAATTGGCCACTTGAACATGCATTATTAGTTGAAGAATGGTATAAAATAATAATCTCATATAGGAAAATTATTGAAACCAAAGTTAGTTTATATGCCATTGTCTTGGAGTAAAGGGTGGGCTATTGGGGCACCCAAATTTTACGAACGGGTGAGCACCTATCCAAGGGTGGAGCTCCGAGCCATGCAACCACACACGTGTGCCACCGCCCGCCTCGAGTCTGAGTCCGAGTCCGGCCGGCTAGTTGGTTGGTTGGTTGATTACTTACTTGGCTTGTGGGCCTCAAGCCCAGACCTCTATATTTTATTTTTTGTTTGGGCTAAAGCCCATTCAACTTCAACAGTCAGTTAACCCAACAGAATTAATCCAATAGTCATGCCTGTTCGGATTTAATTCAAACCCCCCCAATAGACATGTCTTTTTTGGACAGTCTCCTCAGCCTTTATTTAAAGGTTTTTCAATTGCATTTCTGAAGCACGAAAATCATAATCTTTTGCTTCCTAGTGATCTCCTCCCTTCAGCATTAAAGTCTGCATAACAAAGAGAGTTTCCAACACTGCTGATTCGCTTTGTCTCGAGGTTTCTAGTGGTAGTACTCGGGATGTGATTGTTGTATCTTGGGAGACGAATTGCTACAGGCCGTGACCACCATTGGGGGGCAATATTGTCTTAAGGACATTGAATCAAATTCAAGCCTCAATCAGTCAGTAAAATCTTCTATCATTACGTTCTTTTCTTATTATTTGCATACTTGATTTGCAAAATACATAAATCATATTGTGTTCAGTACTTTCGAATTTTTAATTATAGCATACTCATATTGAATCAATAACACCATTATCTAACAAACTTAAGACAATATTTTTCATTATTGATGTATCTTATCATTAAATCTCTGATTTCATATTCTGTAATTGAAATACAGCAAGTTTAATGCACTGATTAAATTTTCTAAACTTTTAAATTCTGCATGTTTATGCTCTAAACAGAATTCTGTACTATTTAATTTCTACATTTTAGAATTCTACACTATTTAAATTCTGCATTGGAATTTTTGTACTGGAATTTCTGCAAATTAAAAATTTGCACAACATTTACTGCAAGTTCAAAATCTGCACAAATTCCTATAATCTTTAAATTCTGCAATTCTGAAACTCTGCAATTTGATTTTGCACTTAAATACTGCAATTAAAATACTGCAACTTGCAATTTTAAAATTCTGCAATCTAAAATTTAAATTCTGCATATTGCAATTTGAAATTCTGCAATCTGCATTTTCAAATTTTGTAATTTAAAATTCTATACTTTTAAATTCTGAACTTTTAAAATCTGCAATTTTAAATTCTAAAATCTGCAATTTAAAATTCTGCACTTTAATTCTAAACTTTCAAATTCTGCAAATTTAAAATGTGCACAAAATTTCTGCACTATTTAGAATTCTGCATTGTTCTGCAATTTGAATTCTGCATTGTTGGAAATTTGAATTGTGAAGTTAGAATTTTGCATTGTGTATATAATATTACTGCACTAGTAATCTTTATTTCTGTGAGTAGTTTTAAATTTTGAAAATTTATTTTATATCATTGTTTTACAGTCTAAACATTTAAAATGACACTGAAAAGACTGTTGTTCCTACCCCGGTTGTGGCCCCAGTGCCAACGATACCCATTTCTGGCCCCATTGCTCATGGTGAGAAACCTAAGAAATTCAATGGGATGGATTTCAAGAGACGGCAGCAGAAGATGTTGTTCTTTCTGACCACCTTGAACTTGGCAAGATTCCTGCAAGAGGATTCCCTTACACTGAAAGAGGGTGAATCTGATCGGATGACAGTGCCTGCAATTGAAGCATGGAAACATGCTGATTTTTTGTATAAGAACTACATCTTGAATGACTTGGACAATGCATTATACAATGTGTATAGTCCAATTAAGACCGCTAAAGAGTTGTGAGAATCCTTGGACAAGAAATACAAGACAGAGGATGTCAGGATGAAGAAATTTATTGTGGGTAGGTTTCTTGATTTTAAGATGGTTGATTCAAAGATTGTGATAAGCCAAGTTCAAGACCTCAAATTAATCTTTCATGAGATCCATGCGGAAGGTATGATGATAAGTGAATCATTCCAAGTAGCTGCTATAATTGAGAAGTTGTCTCCATCTTGGAAGGACTTCAAAAATTACCTTAAGCACAAGCGTAAGGAAATTGAGCGACTTAATTATCCGACTCAGAATTGAGGAAGATAATCGAGTATCTGAGAGGAAGGTTGGAAAGCAAGTTCTTGAGTCCAAGGCTTATGTGGTGGAACAGAAGAACAACAAAAAGAGGAACCATTCTGAAGCAAGTCCAAGTCAGAAACAAAAAGGCAAGCAACAGAAAAGCTTCAAGGGCAATTGTTACATTTGTAACAAGCCAAGATATGTAGCTAAGAATTGCATAAACCGGAACTTCCAAGGGAAATCCAAGAAGGGATCCACTCAAGCAAATATGACTGAAGTAGAGAATATAACAGAAGATGTTTCTGATATGCATTTGTCAGCAGTGGTTTCAGAGGTAAACATGGTGATGAATCCCAAACAGTGGTGAGTAGATACTGAAGCAACTGACCATATCTGTTCAGATATAAGTGCATTTAGTAACTATCATAGAGTTACTGCAGTAGAAAAACTCTACATGGGAAACTCCTCTACCTCAACTGTTTAAGGATCAGGAAAGGTTGTTCTAAAGTTGACCTTAGGCAAAGAGCTTACTCTTAATGATGTCCTACATGTACCAAACATTAGAAAGAATCTTGTTTCTGGAGCACTTCTCAGTAAAAATGGATTTAAGTTAGTTTTTGAGTCAGATAAATTTGTTCTGACTAAAAATGGAATGTATGTAGGCAGAGGATATCTCTGTGATGATTTATTTAAAATGAATGTCATGACTGTAATGCATTCGGGCAACAATAATAATGAAATAAGTTCTTCTACTTATATGCTTGAGTTTTTTAATTTATGGCATGCTAGATTAGGACATGTTAATTCTGATTCTTTACGTAGACTTGTTAATTTAGATTTAATTCCAAAAATTAAGTTTGACTCAAATCATAAATGTGAAATTTGTGTGGAATCCAAATTATTAAGAACTTCCTTCTACTCAATTGAAAGAAGTTCTGAACCTTTATGGTTGATTCATAATGATATCTGTGAGTTGAAATTTCTGCAAACAAGAGGTGGAAAAAAATATTTCATCACCTTCATTGATGATTGCATAAGGTATTGCCATATCTATTTGCTAACTAGGCATTGGACATGTTTAAACTTTATAAAAGTGAAGTTGAAAATCAACTTAACTAAAAGATAAAAATGTTAAGAAGCGATAGAGGAGGTGAATATGTGTCACCATTTGATGAATTCCGTAAAAAGCATGACATAATTTATCAAACAACTGCTCCTTACTCACCTGAATAGAACGGTATTGCTGAACGCAAAAACCGAACACTAAAGAAAATGATGAATGCATTATTGATCAGTTCAGGTTTGCCTAAGAACTTGTGGGGGCAGACAGTTTTATCTGCAAATTATATTCTTAACAAACTACCCCACAAGAAGTTAGACAAGACACCCTATGAGTTGTGGAAAGGTCGAAGACCTTCCTAAAAATACTTAAAAGTGTGGGGGTGTCTAGGAAATGTAGCAGTTCCTACTCCAAAGAAGGTTAAGATAGGACCTAAGTCAGTGGATTACATCTTCATTGGATATGCTCACAATAACAGTGCATATCGGTTTCTTGTACATAAGTCAGATATTCTTGATATACATGTCAATACAATAATGGAATTAAGGAATGCATCTTTCTTTGAAACTACATTTTCTTGCAAGATTGTACAAGAACAAAATCCAATAAAAATGATATATGATAGTATGTTGGTCCGTGGTTGAGACCTCTGGTCTCACCTCGTGATCCGTGGTTGAGACCTATTGTCTCACCTTGTGATCCGTGATTGAGACCTATGGTCTCACCCTGGTTCGTAGACTGGCCTAGGTCTGTCCCAGCTGACAGTCAATATCTGACTGTCATGGGACAGAGAATCCTTGACAAAAAGGATTCTCTGTCAAGCTGTGGGGGATCCCAAGATAAGGATTCTCTCTTTTAAAATCTCATGGGATGCCACATGACACCCCATGATTATGATAGGATTAGGAATATGTCTTATATCCTAGGAAATGATGAGATTAAACATCCCCTTTTTGTAATGTACTAGGATTTCTCCCAAAAAGGAAAAGCCTGGTACAAGAGTCCTCAAAAGAAGAAGATTCTCTGAAACTTGAGGACTATCCTAGATATGGGAGGCCCGCAAGCTAGCATCCTTTAAAAGGAGAGCTCCTTTTGACTTTCCTAAAACAAAGGAGTCAAAGAGGGAGTCCCAAAAATGACTCTCTTAAACATAAAAGGGGCTTCTTACAAGAGACACGAAGGAATACGGAAAACACCCAGAAGAAAGAGAAAAAATCTCTCATCTCCTTAAAATAGCAAGTACAGCAGTAAGCAAGCAGTGAAGAAGAAGATTTCCCCTACTATGGAGAACATAAGGTGAGCCCTTAAATATGGCCACCATTCTTTTTTCTTTTGTTGAAAAGACCTCAATGAGGCACTTGTAACGCCTACATGAGAATTGGGCAACCCTATTGAATAAATACATATACTTTATTCAATCAGGTTCTTCTTTTTATTCTTCATCTTAATCAGAGGTTCTTTTTTAATAAAGGGAAGGTAATTTAACAGTCTGAGTTTACTCAGACTGAAAGAATAGTCCCCCACAACAAACAATAAACTCCATACAATAATAAAAGAAATTTGAAAGTAAAGAACAAATTTTGCCCTCACAGAGTCTATAGAAAAGAAAAATGAAGATAAACCAAAACGTAGTAAAAAAGCAAAAACTACTACAACTTTCGGTCCTGATTTTCTAACTTATCTGTTGGAAAATGAGTCTCAAAGCTTTAAAGAAGTCATGACTTCTCCTGAAGCACCATCTTGGAAAGAGGCTATAAATAGTGAAATCGAGTCCATCATGCAAAATCATACTTGGGAACTATTGGATCTTCCTCCAGGGAATAAACCATTATGATGTAAATGAATACTCAAAAAGAAGATGAAAGCTGATGGAACGATTGACAAATACAAAGTTAGACTTGTAGTAAAGGTGTTAGACATGATGCCCAGAAAAGTCATTTAGATTGTAAGATTCTTTTTAATTTGATTAATAGAGACTTCTTCTTTATCTAATGTGTATTCATTATGGGTAATTAACCATGATCATGAGATGATCTATACGATATGAGATATTGATAAAGGTCCTTAGGATATATTGTAGGAAAGTTATGTGATTGGATTATCACAGGCAGATATAACTTTCCAATTCCTTATACCTTATATAGTCACAGCTATGGGTGAAGCTGGGCACTTTACTTATATGGCTGCCACTATACTAAGATGTTCTTAATAGTTGACATGTAGTTCTATCTCGAACTATTGTAGTGGAGACTACCTATCAGCATATGAGTACTTAAATGTGCACTGACTGATTGCATGTAATGAAAGACATTTTGCATAAACATACTATCAGATAGTTGGTCTCTCATTCACATTGAATAGTTTCGATGATCCTTAGATCTGATGAGTTCATTTATAACTGAGCAGTAATCTGACTGTTTTGATTCCATCAAAGTATTCTTTACCTTAGGGAATACGATACAGTGACAGTTGGATAGTCAGAAAGATGTTCGAGTTATGATGAATTTCAAACAAGAAATCCATACTCATTAATTTGAAAGATTATCCAAGTTTCGGGTAAGACAGTCGATTAAGCTTAAATCTTGCGTGGGTGATTTTGAAACAAAACAAGTTCAAAATATATTTTATTTAAAATCGATTATACTTATAAAAGGTTTTTCTCAAAATGTTTTACATGAAAAAAAGTTTCTCATGGCTTAATTAAAAGTCTTGGAAACCCGGATGATGTGCAATGGGCTATGAGTTAGATAGTATAAATAATCTCAAATGCTCATTAGGGATAATATATTTGGAAGGATCAATTGAATTAAAAAGTTCGTGTGGCGGGATCCGAAATGGTTAATGTTCTTACACTGGGATTCAATTGCAACATGGATATCTCACGTCACTTGCAATTCAGATGAAATTCCTATTTACGGTCAATGGGATAACATTGGGTAAGCCAGGGTTTGAATGTGCCAGAGCAATCTGTGGAGATGCTCATATGAGAAATACAAATTCAAACAATTGATTAAGTGATAATCAATTATTTAAAAAATGATTAAATGTTAATCATTGATTAAATAGATTAAAAGTTAATCTATGGTTTAAATTAATTGTTAATTTAAATTAAGGGATTATATTAGTAATTATTTAATTAACCTAATTAAAGGGGAAATGGGTTTGACCCATATCCATAAACCCATAAAGTATATACCTTTAATATGAGCCCAAACCCATGGATTAAAACCCTAGGGTGGGGCGCCCACTTTAGTGATCCTAATTGGATTAGGATTAGGTTACTTGAATAATTATTGAATAATAACTCTATTAATTATGGAATTAAATTTCAATGGTTGGAATACAAGAAAGATTAAGATGAGTTGTAATTGGATTACAACTAGGAGTGCAAAACTCCCCTAAGCTCACGCCCTCCCTATGCTCATGCCCCCCTTAGAGGTTTCCTAATTGGATTAAGACTTCTCATTTTTGAAGTGTCTGGTTAATCCCTTTTAATTAAGGAATCCTCTTTTGAGAAGGACTCCTAAATTAGTAGGATTTCTATAACTAGAGTAGTTATAGTTATATTATGATTTTATTTTAATTAATAATAAGAGTTATTATTAATAAATAAATCCTAAGGGACATGTTGTAATTGGATTAGGATTGAGATACTATCCAAATCCTATAAATACACCACATCCCCCTTGACTGTACAAGACTTCTCTCTCTCTCAATTTTTTCTCTCTTCTCTTCTCTAGCTGTGAGCCCCAAGGGTAATAACCCTTGGATTTTCGTGAGCAGGGTGCTTCAAGTTGGGTTTCAACTTAAGGGTTTTGAACCCTAAGGCTTTGGTTGATAGAAAGTCTACACCAAAATTTCATCTTCTTCTTCTTGCTTCTTCAATTCCAAGTAGAGATTTTAAAGCTTCGTAGGGATAGCGAAGAACAAGGATCGAGCTTCGAGTATTTGTTCGAGAAATCTCTACAAGGAGTTCTGACGGTTCGAGTGAATTTTAGCTTCACCGGTGAACATCATTCACCGAGGTAATATGACTAAAATGAGTAGATAATTTTAGTTGCTCTCTATGGTGTAAAGATCATCGGGATCCAGTTTTCATATAATTTTTTATCCAGATCCCCCTACAAAAGGGATACAAGGTATCGATTATTTCGATACTTATTTACCAGTTATAAGGATAACATCCATTCGTATGTTAATAGCTATTGCTGCTGTTAACAACTTAGAGATACATCAAATGGATGTTAAAACTGTTTTTTTAAATGGTGATTTGAATGAAGAGATCTACATGGAACAACCAGAAGGTTTCATGACAAATAACCAAGAAAAGAAAGTATGTAAACTTGTTAAATCCCTTTATGGATTAAAACAAGCTCATAAACAATGGCATGAGAAATTTGGCAACGTTATGATGTCAAATGGTTTCAGGATTAACGAGTGCGATAAATGTGTTTAGGTCAAAAGCAATGAAAAAACATATGTCATTGTTTGTCTCTTGTAGATGATATGTTAATCATAAGTAGCAGTAATGATATCATTCAATCTACCAAAATGATGTTAAATAAAAGGTTTGACATGAAAGATTTAGGTGTTGCAGATATAATTCTAGAAATTAAAATTACTAGAACATTTGAAGGACTTATTTTATCTCAATCTCATTACATTGAGAAAATCCTTGACAGATTTATAAAGAATGATAAAAGTCTTGCAAAAACACGTGTAGATGTAAATTTACATCTAAGTAAGAATACTGGACAAGGAATATACCAGTTAAAGTATTCTCGAATAATTGGTAGTTTAATGTATCTCGTGAACTGCACTAGACCTGATATAGCATACTCAGTTAACAAACTGAGTAGATATACAAGCAATCTAGGGGAAGACCATTGGAAGGCGATAGTTAGGGTTCTCAAATATTTGAGATATACCCAAAATTATGGATTGCACTATACAAGATATCCAACCGTACTTGAAGGGTATAATGATGCCAATTGGATATCTGATACTAAAGATTCAAAATTCACTAGTGAGTTTGTCTTTAAACTTGGAGGTGCATCGCTATCTTGAAAATCTTTTAAATAGACATGTATAGCTAGATCCACAATGGAATCTGAGTTTATAGTTTTAGATAAAGCTAGTGAAGAAGCAAGATGGCTTCGTCACTTTTTAAAAGATATTTCAAGTTGGCCAAAACCAGTGCCAACTATCTAAATACATTGTGATAGTCAATCTGTGATTGGAAGGGCACAAAACAGTATATACAACGGTAAATCTCGACATATACGTCGAAGACACAATACTGTGATTGCTTTTGAATGGAATCATTTCCATTGATTATGTAAATTCAAATAATAACATAGCGGATCCGTTAACCAAAGGTTTGACTTTAGAGCAAGTGTATAACTCATCGAGGGGAATGAGACTAAAGCCTATATCTAAAGAGTCGACATAATGAAAACCCAACCTAACTGACTGGAGATCCCAAAATCTAGGTTCAAAGGGATAACCTAATTGTGTGTAACTCAGTAATGTTACTGTGAAGAACAAATTTCTTCATCCTATTTCTATGACGAAACAGTGAAAGAATTTAGGGTAAGCAA
Source organism: Tetracentron sinense (assembly GCA_015143295.1). Classification (NCBI taxonomy): domain Eukaryota; kingdom Viridiplantae; phylum Streptophyta; class Magnoliopsida; order Trochodendrales; family Trochodendraceae; genus Tetracentron; species Tetracentron sinense. Next base: position 5,153,611 of record CM026555.1, on the reverse strand, counting down.
AGCTTTTAATGATTCTTGTATCTTAAAAATCCAAGTGGGGTATTGAGATACTCTTGATAAGAGATCACCTATATAAGTGTGAAGAAGGGCCGCTTCTATAAAAATTTTAAAAGGCAAAATTGTTTAGGGCACTTATGAATACCAGGAGTTGCTCAAGGCTAAAATGAACACAACCATAAGAACCAATGGTGTTCGAAAAGGAACTGTGTGAGTTCTATTGTCTTGGTTTACACTACAGTTAAACAGTTCAAGACATCATGTTTGTAAATTCGATAGTATTTCACTAGAAAAGGTTCAAGGTCAAAAGCTTCCTTTCCCGATGGAGTAACTTTTCATTTGTACTCTCTCTTTTAGTGTCTGCATATATTCTGTATTCTGTTCAAGAAATTTTCATTCATGTGAGAGATTGTTGGGAAAAAATTTGGGTTTTGGAGGTTTTGAAAATCTGGTTTTTTGTAAACTTTGATTCAAAATAAATATGGGACCCACACGGGTTTTGAGCGAGTCCAAGTGGATCTGTGTTCTCCACCATGAGGAGATTAACGTGATATATTTATTTGTCCAAAACAGTTAAGTAGTGAATGAGAAATTGACTTCAAAATTGGCCACTTGAACATGCGTTATTAGTTGAAGAATGGTATAGAATAATAATCCCACATCGGAAAATTATTGAAACCACAGTTGGTTTATATACCATTGTCTTGGAGTAAAGGGTGCACCCTTGGAGCACCCAAATTTTGCGAACGAGTGAGCACCTTTCCAATGGTGGAACCATGCAACCACACACACGCACGCACTGCAACCGCCGCCCGCCCCGCCTCGAGCTGAGCCGTGCCTGTGCCCGTGTCCGGTTCGGCCGGCTGGCTGGTTGGTTGGTTACTTACTTGGCTTGTGGGCCTTAAGCCCAAGCCCTTATATTTTGTTTTTTTTTTTTTTGGGCTAAAGCCCATTCAACTTAACGGTCAGTTAACCCAACAGAATTAATCCAATAGTCATGTATGTTCGGAATTCAAACCCCAATAGACATGTCTTTTCTGGACAGTCTCAGAATTAATCCAACAGTCATGCTTGTTTGGATTTAATTCAAACCCCAATAGACATGTCTTTTCTGGACAGTCTCTTCAGCCTTTATTTAAAGGTTTTTCAATTGCATTTCTAAAGTACAAAAATCATAATCTTCTACTTCCTAGTGATCTCCTTCCTTCAGCATTAAAGTCTGCATAATAGAGAGAGTTTCAAACACCGCTAGTTTGCTGTGTTTCGAGGTTTCTAGTGGTAGTACTTGGGACATGATTGTTGTATCTTAGGAGACGAATTGTTACAGGCTGTGACCACCATTGCGGGGCAATATTGTCTTAAGTACATTGAATCAAATTCAAGCCTCAATCAGTCAGTAAAATCTTCTGTTATTATGTTCTTTTCTTATTATTTGCATACTTGATTTACAGAATCATAAATCATATTATGTTCTATATTTTCAAATTTTTAATTATAACATACTCATATTGAATCAATAACACCATTATCTAACAACCTCCACCCGCCACAACTGTCACCACAGCCACCAAGTTCACATTCTCATGACATATGTACCTTTATTACAACATCATATTGTCTCTGCCAAATGCTAGAAAATGATCTCGGGCATCCACACATCATCCCACATGTGGCGATAAAAAGGGAGAGAGATATCAAGTGGGGAGAAATAAAAAACATGTGGAGAAAATGAAATAACTTCTCCCTTTTTTATCGCCACATGTGGGATGAGGTGTGGACACCGAAACAATTTTTTTTTGGCATCTGCAGAGACAATCCGATGACCTTTATTATCAAATTGTGACTCACAGTGCCACTTGTTGCTTCAAATTTGCTACGGGAGGTAAATCCCTTGGCAAATGTGAAACCTATCTCAATTCCTTGAGGAGTGCTTATCCCCAAATGCAAAACAAGGCAATTTTTTTCTAAAGACATAGTGTGTTGCTACTGAGATCGAATCACAGCCAATCACGATTGAACTTGGGAAGAGTTCAATCACACCACAGATAAACACGTATCTTTTAACCCCCTATAACAGTGGTTAAGATTCATTAACCCTTAGGGTTCAACAATATATGGTCTTTATAAATCAATTTGTTTTTAAAATTAACCTTACCTATGTTTGGTTGTCGAGAAAATAAGCAAAAACATAGAAAAGAAAAGAATTTTGGACAAAACACAACTAAAAAATGATACGGACATCAGACTGTTAGATTTTGTTTATAATGGAGATCCACAGTTGGATTATGACTTGGAGAACAATCGACCGTTTGATTGAGAGATAACCATTGGAGGGCCAAGATAGGACCATAGATGGGCATGGGTAGCCATAGTGGCCGGCCCACCCCTTTAGTTATTTAGTTGTTTATTTTATTTAGTTTAGTTTTGTTTTGTTTTATCCTTTATAGTTAGTTTATTATGAGAGAACATACTAAGAGTAGTTTAAATTTTTCTTTAAGTAGGGTTTTATGATTGTTTATAAATACTCACTTTAGATATTAGAGATGGATAGAACTTTTATGAATGAACATGATAGCCTTTTTTTGGCTTTTAGAATCTCATATGATGAGAATGGTGTAATGTCAACCTTGGAGTGATTTAAAGGTAATCTTTCTATTTTCTTCTTCTCTGTCTCTCTCAAATCACTATTCATGAGTTACTGTTCATGGGCACTATTCATGAATTATTGTTCACAGCAACATTCTCTTTGTTGTTACATACTATCATGTCCTCCATTTGATTGCTAAAACCTTTCCTACAACCCCTATACCCTGTCCATGCACCTATAGCCTCCCTATATCTATTTCCCATAACATCCACAGTCCTTTTCCATGCCCTAAACCTGTACCAGCCCTGTCCATTGCTGTCACACCTGTTCCCAAGTCCTTGTGGCTGCTGTAGCATTCCCCAACCTTCCCCTATTGCTGTCCCAGCCATACTACAAACCCAGAACAACCTATACCTTATTGCCACAGCCCCTTGCAGCATTCCTATTGCTGCAGCAACACAAAAACCCCTCTTCCATGCTGTCCCAAGCCTTCTATAATCCCCTTTTGTTTGTTGTCCACCCTACAGCCACCCTAGTCCATATTAATTGCTTTCCCAACCCAAGTTCAACCCTAAGACCCTATAAACATCCATTCCATAAAACAAAAGTCAAAACCCTAAACATGATTCTTTTATAAATACTTTTGTTATTGTTGTTGGGTTTTTTTTGTGATTCAATACAACAAAGTTTGAAACCCTAAATCGCATGCATATTACAACCAGTAACTCTTGTTGAGCCTAGACCTATCTTTTGAAATCCTCAATTTAATAAAAAAAATTACATTGATTATTGAACTGAAATCTCTAAGCTAGTGGAAGTTCTTACTTCCATTACAATCACTCAAATCAAATTGAAATGTTTCATTATTGCGGGTTGTGACTTAACCTAGGGCATTACTAATTCCCATTTTGACTTTCTTTATTGTAACTGTGGAATCTAGATGTTTATGAATTTTATTATTGCTGCAATTAAGAAATCTGATCTCATAAACACATCATCCTAGGTTTATTGCATTGTCCTGCATCAACTTTGGCATCAGAGCTTAAGGTTAGCTTAGGGATTGTCTTTTGCATTTAGGTTTCAGGCTCATTAGCATCTCATGCATCACATATAGCCTTACGACACCTAGTTAATGCATGCCCACTCGTAGTGGGAAGAGTTACCAACCAAGCATGGACTCTACACAATTCACCAAGGTCTTAGCGTCCATCAACAATCCTCTAACTGGCATGGAGGCTAGTATGGAAATCAATATCCTATTAACTATGGAAAAAGGGTCCCATAATGTAAGTGTCGGTATAGGTGGAGATCGAAGCTTAGGCCATGGAAGAGAGCAAGATTACAATCATCATGTCAATCGTCCTGTCAAGTATCAGTATCCATATGATCCGGCAGATCGACATGTGAGATCCATCAAGACTGAGGCCCCAATCTTTAATGGTCAACTCGATCCAAAGACCGTTCTTGATTGGTTAGCAGACATGGACCACTACTTTGAGTGGTGTGAAATGTTTTAAGGTAGTAGAGTTAGGTTTGCCAAAATGAAACCGGTACACCAAGCAAAACTCTACTGGATAAATGTTGAGCGAATGAATGAACGATCTAGTAAGGACCCCATTGTCCAATGGCCTGAAATGAAAGAGAAGCTCAAAGAGAAATATCTTCCTCTAACCTATCATGAGAAACTCATTGGGCCAATGGCAATCTATTCAGCAAGGCTCTATGTCTGCCACTAACTACATTGCAAAAGTTGATGAATTTATGTTGCACTGTAATGTAAGGGAGGACCCTATAGTCACACTTTCTAGGTTCAAAAGAGGCCTTCGCCCAGAGATCCAAAGAGAGCTTATCCCTCATTATATTAGCACCTTAGAGCATGCCTATCAAATGGTGCAAGAGATAGAGCAGTATCCGATACCACAATTTACTAGGTAATGTGATTCTCGCAATCCTACCAGAAGATCCACTCCCCATGTGGAGCTACCATCAGCTCCTGAGTCCCTTGTGGAGCTACCACAAGCTCCCGAGTCCTTTGTCGAGCTTCCCCTAGCTTTTGAATCTCTTATGGAGCTTCCACCAGCTCCTGAGTTCCTTGTGGAGCTACCATCATCTCTTGAGTCCCGGAGATTCTACCAGTCCTTGAGTTATTTGTGGAGCTATCACTACTTGTGATGCCAGTAGTCCCTAAATTTCAGGAGGTTTTCCTTGAGGATATTCCAAATGAGTTTTCACCCATGTGTGACATCTAGCACGCACTAAATCCCATTGTCATAGGTCATCAGAGTGAGTCCACAAAGTCATTTGCACAACAAATTAATGGTTTGCATGATGAGATCAAAGAACGAATTACAGAAAATAATGAAACTTATAACATATCTGTTGATTCACATCATTACTGTAAAGAACTTCAAGTGGGAGATTATGTGATGACAACGGTATCACAGGCTCGTAGTGCTGGACTACATAAGATCTTGAAGCAGGTTGATCCTAATGGATATGTGGTGGACTTTTCACCTGATATGGGTACTAGCCCAATATTCAATGTTGAGGACCTTGTTCTTTTCAGAGGTGTAGCAGCATCACCTACTAACCCATATGACAGTCCACATGATGAGCTTCTTGATGAGCCTAGTCCAGACTCAACCTTCACCTCAGACCCCTTCCCCAGACTCACCTCCCCCAGACCCCCATGTCGATTCTATTCTAAACTTACCCTTCACTTTAGACCCACCTCCCCCAGACCCGCCTCCCCTAGACCCATCTCCCCCAGACCCACCTCCCTTTCGTGATGACCCCCATACTGATCATATTCCAGACTCACCCTTCACCTTAGACCCACCTCCCCCTACCTACCTTCCCTTCGTGATGATTCCCATGTTGATCCTATTCCAGACCCACCTTCTTTAGACTCACCTCCCATGTCATTGCCTTCTAGTTTAGACTTGTTCTTTTCCCCATGTCTACCTCCACTATTATTGTCTCTTTCATTTCCATTATCTTTATACTCATGCCTAGCAGTATAAAAGAGATAAAGGATGTCTTGAAAGTTCACATGGTTTCTACTAGACATGGGAAATATCACAAGTACCTCACCAAGTGGAAAGATCGACCATGATGGATCACGTCAGAGACATATTGTACGTGGTATTCATGACGGATCACGCGGGACGATTTATAGCGACTTCTTGGAGCAATACGACAGTTTTATTTCGCCAGTGGCGAAATCTTCTCAGCCGAGAAGTGTTGATGAGGACATCGGACCTTTAGATTTTGTTTACGATGGAGATCCACCATTAGATCATGACTTGTAGGATGATCGACCGTTGTATTGAGAGATGACCATTGGAGGGTGAGATCGAACCATAGATGGGTATGGGCAGCCATAGTGGTCGGCCCACCCCTTTAGTTATTTAGTTGTTTATTTTATTTAGTTTATTTTTGCTTTGTTTTGTCCCTTATAAGTTTATTATGAGAGAACATAATAAAGGTAGTTTAGTATTTTTCTTCAAGTAAAGTTTTATGATTATTTATAAATACTCTTTTTAGAGATTAGAGATGGACATAACTTTTATAAATGAACATGAGAGCTCTTTCTGCGAGAATAAATACTTTAGACTTTTGTGGTCGGTGAAAACTTCAAACTGCGCACCGTACAAGTAGGGTCTCCAGATCTTAATAGCAAAAACCAAGGCTGCTAACTCCAAATCATGGGTAGGATAGTTCTTCTCGTGGTCTTTCAACTGCCGAGAAGCATAGGCAATCACCTTCCCGTGTTGCATAAGAACACAACCTAACCCAACGAGTGAGGCATCACTATACACCACAAAACCTTCACTACCCGATGGAACAGTCAAGATCGGAGCGGTGGTGAGACGCTTCTTCAACTCAAGAAAACTCTTCTCACATTTCTCATTCCACTCGAATCTAGCGTTCTTTCTAGTTAGATGAGTAAGCGGAGCTGCCAAACTAGAAAATCCTTCTACAAATCTTCGATAATATCCAGCTAGGCCCAAGAAACAACCTCTGTAACACTCTTTGGCCTTCCCCATCCTTCCACTGCTTCTATCTTAGCAGGGTCAACTGAAATCCCCTCTTCTGACACCACATGGCCTAGAAATGCTACATTTTCTAACCAAAACTCGCATTTGCTAAGCTTAGCGTATAGCTTATGCTCACAGAGTGTCTTCAGGGTGATCCAGAGATCCATCTCATGCTCCTTCTGTGTCCTGGAGTACACTAAAATGTCATCCACAAACACGATCACAAAGCGGTCCAGAGTCGGCTTGAAGATCCTGTTCATGAGATCCATGAATGCTGTCGGGGCGTTTGTCAAACCGAATGGCATGACTAGGAATTCAAAATGCCAGTATCTGGTCCTGAATGCAGACTTAGGCACATCTTCCGCCTTTATCTTCAGTTGATGGTAGCCTGACCTTAAGTTGATCTTGGAGAAATACTTAGCTCCTTGCAACTGATCAAACAAGTCATCGATCCTAGGCAAAGGATATTTGTTCTTGATAGTGACCTTGTTCAGTTACCGATAGTCGATGCACATCCTCATCGAACCATCCTTCTTCTTCACAAACAAAACAGGAGCTCCCCAAGGTGATACACTTGGGCGAATAAACCCAAGACCAAGCAATTCATCAATCTACTCCTTAAGCTCTTTCAACTCTACTGGAGCCATCTTATACGTAGCTTTATAAATGGGTGCCATACCCGGAGCCAACTCAATTGCAAACTCTACTTCTCTATCCGGTGGCAAACCCGGTAAGTCCTTGGGAAAGACATCCATAAATTCCTCTACAACTGGAATACTTGAGGAATCTGGTGCTTCCGAGGTAGTAAGACTCAATACCGCGAAACGAGCTAAGTCCTTCTTCTTCAACCCTTGGAAATGAAAAGAGGGCTCACTGATTGGTCTAAAGTTGACCACTTTCCCAAAACAGTCGACATGCCCATGGTATTTGAAAAGCCAATCCATGCCTAAAATGACGTCAAAGTCTTGGAACTCAAGGACAATCAGATCAGCTGGCATCTCTCTCTGACCTACTCGAATATCACAAGCTCGATAGACCTTATCGGTGATGACCGAACTACCAACAGGAGTAGCAATCGACAATTCACGATCTAACAGACTTGGCTTAATCAGAAACTCCCATGTAAAACTAGGTGTGACGAAGGAGTGAGTGGAACCAGTATCGATCAAAACATGAGCGAGGAAATCATTTATCAACAATGAGCCTGAATTAATACACAAAGCTAATTTTTCAAATCATGAATACATACATGCATCTTACATCATACCACATAACATTTAATATCACACACATAGCATCAGAATAATATTTTAATTGACTAAAACACAATTAAACGTACCATGCACAGCGTCGTCGGACACCTGTGCATCCCGCTCCGAGGTAGCAAACACTCGACCCTGAGCTGGCTGGCGAGGCTGCTGAGGTCTAGGACCCTGTGGTGGCCTCTGCTGTGTGGACTGCCTACCTGGGGGCCTGACTCCCTGTGGCTGAGTCGACTGAAGCCCCTGCTGAATGCGGAGTGGGCAATCTCAGATCCGGTGTGAGACCTCTCCACAATGGAAACAACCTCCAGTAATTGCCCTACACTCTCCCACTCTATGCCTCTTTCCGCATTGGCTGCATGCATCATACAACTGGGTACCAGCAGTAGGCGGAGCCACCTGAGATGCTCGAGGGGCTGCCTGAGTAGGCCTCTGATACGGGGTAGGCCTAGCAATGGGCATAGGAACTGCTATCCTCGGCCTCTTGTATTGGGGGCTAAACCTGCTTGCTTGCATCTTCTCCCTCTTCTTCAAAAATTCCTGTGAATTCTTCTCAGTTATCAAGGCACGCTGGTACACCTCCCTACATGTTTCGAGTTGAAGTATCGAAACCTTCTCCCGGATAAAATCCTTCAAGCCTCGCTCAAACCTCTTTGCCTTCATTCTCTCCATAGCAATCAAGTGAGGAGCAAACCTAGAAAGCTCTACAAACTTGGCCTCATACTCAGCCACTGACATCCTCCCTTGCTCCAAGGTAGAGAATTCAATCTCCTTCTGATCTCTCATAAACACCGGGAAGTATCTCTCGTAGAAGATGTTGAGGAACTCTCCCCAAGTCCACTCTTGTCCGGCTCGCACCTCATTCTTCTGCCTAGATGCTGCCCTCCACCAATGCTCCGCTTCACCTTCGATGACAAAGGAGGCCCATTTCACCCTCTGCTCATCAGTGGCCTCAAGCACGGAGAAAATCTTCTCTAGTTGCATGATCCATAACTCGGCAACTGAGGGATCCGTACTACCATAGAAGGCTGGAGGACTCATCCTTCTAAAAGCTTCCACTCCGTTGTGACGGGGTGGGTGAACATCAATCTGTCTCTCTTGCCTAGCTTGACTTGCCGCTAGTAATGCAGTTTGTTGAGCCATAATTTCAGCTTGCCTCTCCATGGCCCGACCCACATTCGCCTGGGGGGTACCGTCTAGAGTATCCCCATCAGTCACACTGCCTCCTCCATTCCTATTATTTCTTCCACCCCTTCTCATGTTTACAATCCTGAGAAGAAGAAAACAATCCAATTAGAACACACTCACATAAAATTCCTAAGTCTACGCTTAATCAAAACTCAATCCTCAACAATTTTAAAGTCCTGAACTTGATGTTGCTTCCCTAAGGTTCACATCTTCCTATACCCTACACTTAATACCTTAGCCCTAAGGACTCTGATGCCTTGAGCTCTGATACCACCTCTGTAACGACCCCAAAATCCTACAAGGCTAAAATAGGACTTTGGGATCGCCACATTACTTAAACCTGCTTAAAATCCATGACATGCAAGGCACACTAACACGAGTCTCCAAAAATGAGGATAATAAAATTTCCGATATATCAACTGTAACCCACTAAATAGCACGAGTCTATAGTCAACAAATACAACCCACTAAAACCAAAGAGTCTGATATACAACTAAAAAAGTCTACTAAGCAACATCTACTCGAGTCTAATACAACTCTCTCAATCAAATGAAATAAAAACTAAGAGGTGTAGCCACCCAAGTCTCTAGCTCCCTCCTCAGAAGGCTCACCTTCACCTCCTTCCTCTGCGTATGTTTCCTCAACCCACGGCTCCGCCGTGTACTCCTGCTCTAAACCTGCCAAGACAAAGTCCGACTGAGTACAAAGGTACTCAGTGTATATAAAATCCAACCAACAATAATAATATACATGCACTTAGTTAGAAACATATCCAATAACATAATAACATAATCAAAGTGTGGAAGAACGTGTGCGCATATACATGATATCATCACCTTAACTCGTGTACTTGTGAGAATCTTAGACTTGGAAGACAATACACTTATGAGTTGCTTATGCTTATAAGACCACGTGCTTGTGAGATGCTTATGCTTATGCACTTATTCAGATCATACAATGATGTGACATGCCGTTCTTGGCGGATACGGACCATGCCTAAGGATCAAATGTAATTGACATGCCGTTCTTGACGGATACGGACCATGCCATGCTTATGCTTATTCAGAATGTCATACGTATGTCATGCTCATGCTTGTGGTCCACATGTGTGACTTGTGAGACTCTTATCTTAACATACACGTGCATATATGCTTAAGTGTCGAAATTAACATTCGAGTTGGTAATTGCTTAGATTCCGATCTCCCACCATGGAAACTCCACTATACTGTCTCATACCAAATAGTTAGAGAATTCCCGGTTTGAGAGATGTTCCTCTAAGTTCTTACCTTCCCGACTATCAATTTTCATGCAAATAATTAGACATACTTAACAAACAATTCATATATACATATCTTATCATAATTCATATCGTAATTCATAATCAATTTACCACTATTTCATAAGAGTATAATAGCATTTATCCTTTCAAGCATTTTCACAAACACCTTGTGTACGCATAATATGAATCCATTTCCCTTCTATATTTTCAAGCATTCATCAAACCATAATTCATCCATACAATCAATTCACTATTCACATCCACATATTAATCCCATCCTCCATACATTTCTCATCCTCCATATATTCTATCCACATCCAATCCACATTTCCATCCACATTTCCATCAATAATTAGCTTACTTCATAGAAAATTTGGAAAAAATGCATTTAATCTCTATTCTATCATTTCTATCAAATTAATATTCACAAAACATTAAAATAAAGTTGATTAGGATAGTATATCGACCTTAGGAATCCTTCCCTTGGATTCAAAACGCTCCCGAGGAGATCTGGAGAAGCTTTGAGGACGATCTCCAAGCTTTCCCCTCAATCTTCTAGCAACCTCCTTCTTCTCCAAGCAACCCTCTCCCTCAAACCCTAGGTTTTCTCCCCCTTTTTGCCAAATTAGGTTAGAAATAGGTAGAGTATATTAATATTTCGAGTAGGACCCCCTATTTATAGCCCGAAGGTTTGAGAACAAAAAGACCAAAACGCCCATACTAAAATTCTCTAAAAATCATGAAAGACCGAGCGATCGGTGGTTATGACCGATCGATCGGTTCTCAACCGATCGATCGGTGCTCTTGACCGAGCAATCGGTCAAAAAAGCACTCTCTGGAAATTTTCCCCATACAAAATTTTGGACTAGTCGATAGCTACCGATCGATCGGTTTTGGACTGATCGATCGCTACTTCTGACCGAGCGATCGGTGCTCTGTAGATTTCTGACCCATCGTACCGTTTTGGCCATAACTTTTGACTCGTTCGTCGGATTTCGACGATTCAACTTGGGTTGGATTCGTCTCTCGAAAACGAACATTTCTGGCATTTTAGAATTTTTAAATTCCACTTAATTAATAGACTGAATTATCTCTAAAGTTGACTGATCTGTAATTCCATTAGATAAAACCCACCATTGACTTGGCTTAAACTCAAAATAAGGAAAAACATTAAACATGAACTTCGAAAACTAAAACTTCCTAAAGTTTAGAATGTGATATGACATTCCTGAACTAGAAGTTTGATTAAACCTAGTTTACACCACACCAAATAAATATATAATACAATAAACATCAAAACATCACAAGGACTATAATACCCAAAATAATGAAGTAAAAACATGAAAAAGATTCGGGGTCTCTACAACCCCTATACCCTATCCATGCACCTACAGCTTCCCTATATCTATTTCCCTTAAAATCCACAGTCCTGTTCCATGCCCTAAACCTGTACCAGCCCTGTCCATTGTTGCCACACTTGTTCCCAAGTCCTTGTGGCTGCTATAGCATTCCCCAACCTTTCCCTATTACTGTCTCAGCCATACTGTGAACACAGGTTTCCGTACTCACTTTGAGTTGGGTTTAGAGTCGCCACTTATTAATTCAGTAGGGATAAGTCTCAGGTAATGGATAAGGTCTTGGTCTGCTTAGAGTTCTAAAGAAGAGATTCGGTTAAACCCGGGGAAGGTGTTAGGCACCCCGGTACTTCCGTTTTACAACGGTTTCCTACTTACTAAGTTTAAGCCAATTTAATGTCAACTTGTTAGTCAAATGCCTTAAATTTAGTTTATACTAATCCAATAAGTGAAAAGCTAAACTAGGGTCGAACCCGGGCTGGATTGCCTACGTACTTACATTGGGGTGATATCAGACCGAACATAATTCTAGCACATGAGCTCGTGCCAAGGCTAAGGGGAGTGTTGTGTGTGCATCAAGGGTGACTTAGGGTCTAGCCGGGTGGCTAAGGGTGGTTGACTGGGTTGGTCAAGTGTTTGGTTATATTTGATTAGACCCTGTAAGCCAAAGGATAGTCCGGTAGACTAGGGTTTGGGCCCGGTAGGCTAATATTAGGCCTGGTAGAGCAAGAGTATAAGCCCAGAGGCTAAGGTTTAGTTTGGTAGACTATGGATTAGGCCCGGTAGGCCGAAATTAGGACCGGTAGGCCAAGATTAGGCCGAATAGGCCTTTGATGGACCCGAAGGTCAAGGGTAAGCCTGGTAGGCTTTGAATTGAGCCTGGTAGGTCAAGGGTGGGCCCGATAGGCTTTGAGTTGGGCCCGGTAGGCCGATGGTAAGCCCGGTAGACTTAAGGTTAGGCCCGGTAGGCCAAGAGGGGTTTAACTGTGGTTAGGATTGCTAGCCGGGGTTGAGAAAGGTCCAAAGTATGGTTTATGGTCTTTAAGTGTTGTTTGAACACTTTTAGGGATTTTTCCAATTTTTCCAAAGTTAAATGGGGCTAACCATGGTTAAGACATGAGTGTTTAAATATGGTTAGTCTGGATAATCATGGTTAGGCAAAGTATGGAGCATGAATTGAATACTTATTGCCTTTGAATTTTCTTTGATTTTTAGAATTTTCTAAGGTTTAAATGAGCTTAACCATGGTCAAACCAAATGTTAACCATAGTTAAGCTCATCTAACCATGATTAGGCAAGCATGCATAGTCCAAAATAACATTTTCTAAAGTTTTAGAATATTTTAGATTTTTTGGAATTTTTCCAAGAAGTTTAACCATCGAACCATGGTTAACTCTTAATCATGGTTGAGTTAACCATGGTTAAAGCAAAGGTAAAGCCTGGAAAGGCTTGGAATGGACCCCAGGGGTCAAGTCAGGTCCAGTGGAGGCCCCCTATGAGGGCTGGGCTCACTACAAGACCCAAAAAAATGCAAAGCTGGAATTGGCGGTAAATGCATTACCGCCAATTCGGATTCTTCACAGAACCAGATTGGCGGTGAATTCTTTACCGCCAATGTCAGTATTTTTTAACCACAATTTGAAGGCTCATAACTTGAATTAGGGGTGGACCCTTGAGGTCCAGAAATCATTGTTTTGAAACTCTCGGTGAGGGGAATGCCTTGGGCCTGTTATGGGCCCCAGTGGATGCCATATGTGGGCCTGGTGTAGACCTAAAGTCCACGACACATAAAATAACAGGGTGTCGGTAATCAGTTCATCGACACTTTGGCAGTTTTCTGTTTTTTGTAATTTAACCACGGTTAGGTTAAAGGGGGTGGCCCATAAACCTCGGGTTAGGCTCAATGGAGGGTTAGGGTGATAACCCATGCCTTGGTTGGACCCATGATTAGCTCAGGTGGGGCCCATAGGCCCTAAAATAGTAACCTCCAAAAGTGTGGGTACTAAGTTTACCGACACATTTGAGATTTTCCAGAAACTCAAAATACCCTATGGGGCTGCTATGGGCCGGGGTGGTTTCAGGGGTTCCCTCATGGCATGAGGGACCCCCAGAAGCCCTTGAGGATACCTGAAATGGTGCTCTTCCCCTAGGGGGTTCCCCACACCTATGATGAAGGTGGGGGAGACCCCTCTTGTGGGTTTCCTGCAAAACCAAAATTAATAGTCTCTTGGAAGGATCAGGGACTCACAAGGAGTGCAAAACAAAGATAAATAGGGGTAGGGAGAAGCCCTACCCTGCTACTACACGCCGGAGGTGTTGGTGGCCTGCAAACTGTGGTGGCGACACTATGGTGGTGCTATGGCAGTGCTGTGGTGGTGGAGCACGACTGAGGAAGAGCTGGGGAGCTTCTGGAGCTCCGGTAGTGCTGGAAGAGATTTGGAGAAGGGTGAGGCCTTATGCAACTGGGCAGGGGTTCGGGTGGGAGGTTGGCAGGTGGTTTCAAGGTTGTGGGGTGTGCTGCCTTTTATAGGCTAGGGGTTGAGGACACCCCTGGCATTAGGACGAGTGTTGATGGAGCTACAGGAGGTGGAGAGGGGTGTAGCAGGTCAAAGAGGAGTGTAGCAGGCATGCCTGAGCCCTGCAGGGGGTGGGAGTGCAGCAGGAAAAAGATACAAGGAATGTCGGTAATATGTTTACTACCATTCCCAAGCCTCTACAAAGCTGGGTATCGGTAAACATGTTACCACCCAGACTGGATTTTGCCTAACAAGCGTCTAGCCCAGATAGGCACGCAGTACTTGGCTTGTTTTTTGTTTTGAATTTTGTGAGCTTAGGCTTGGGCCCAGGCCAAAAGTTTGGTCTCTAGGGGACTTATGGACCTAGAGTTTAAGCCCTAAGGGCTTGGGGTTTGGATTTAGGGTTTATGCCCTAGGACCTATGACCTAGGGCTTGGCTTATGGCTTGGTTTTACCTAGGTTTTGACTAGGGTTAGGACCTTGGGTTAGGCTAGGGTTTACCTAGGGTTAACTAGGGGTCTACCTAAAGTTTGGTTCTAGGGTTAGGCTAGGGTTTACCTAGGGTTAGGGCTTAACTAGGGTTGGAACCTACGGTTTAACCAAGGTGGTATCTAGGGTTTGCTAGGGTTTTGCCTAGGATTTGCTAGGGTTTTCCCTAGGGTTATGGGTCAACTAGGGCTAAGTCCTAAGGTTGAGGGGATTCGGTTAGGGATGACCATGGTTAAGAGATTTAACCATGGTTAGGCTAGGGGTGTAAAAATTGGGTGCTTACACATACTACAAACCTAGAATAGCCTATACTTTATTGCCACAACCCCTTGCAACATTCCTATTGCTACAGCAACACAAAAAACCCTCTTCCCTGCTGTCCCAATCCTTCTATAATCCCCCTCTGTTTGCTGTCCCCTTACCCTATAGCCACCACAGTCCATATTAATTGCTTTCCCATCCTAAGTTCAACCCTAATACCCTAAAGACAACCATTCCATAAAGCAAAAGTCAAAACCCTAAACCTGATTCTTTTATAAATACTTTTGTTATTGCTGGTTTTTTTTTTTATCATTCAATACAACAATGTTTGAAACCCTAAATCACATGCATATTACAACCCACTATAACTTGTTGAGCCTAGACCTATATTTTGAAATCCTCAATTGAATAAGAAAATTACATTGATTATTGAATTGAAATCCCTAAGCTAGTGGAAGTTCTCACTTCCATATGATCACCCAAATCAAATTGAAAGGTTTCATTATTGTGGGATTGTGACTTAACATAGGACATTACTAATTCCTTTTTTGACTTTCTTTATTGTAATTGTGAAATCTAGATGTTTATGAATTTTATTATTGCTGCAATTAAAGAATCTGATCTCATAAACACACCATCTTAGGTTTATTGCATTGTCCTGCATCAAAAAATGTATTAGAAATCCAAATTTTTTCTATTCTTTTTCATGTTTTCCAAACGTAGCATTAGGGTTGAAATTTTCTTACCCTGGAGTTAATTTTAATTTTAATTTTTCCAAAAACCAATGTTAGAGTGTTGAACCCACCTGTGGGTGCTAGCTATCTCGTTGCTACCCTATAACAGAGATGTGGTTTGCCACTTGTTGCCACCACCTTGCGTCTGGAAAGACTACAACGAGAGCCAATCACGATTGAACTCGGGAGAGTTCAATCGCACTCACAGGTCAACTAGTGTCCCTGTTAACCTCTATTAACTATGGTTAAGATTGACTAATCTTTAGGGTTCAACCATCGAAACTTGGTTTTAAGAAAAAAATATTGACCCTAAGGGATAATAGTTTTTAACTAGAGTTCAATATTTTTTCAATATTTTTCTAAAATCTAAGGTTAGATTATTGAACCCTAAGATACTATGAATCTTAATCTAGGTTAACAGAGACACGTGTTGACCTATGAGTGCGATTGAACTCTCCGAGTTGAATTGCAATTGGCTGAGATTCAATCTCACTTCAACTTCAACTGCAACTGGAACTGCAACTGCAACTGCAACTGGGGCTAGCATTTCTGAAAGTTCCTCAGTAACTATTAATGCACAAAAGGCAAGGCCTTAACGAATACAGATCTTGGAGCAAATCCATCTAATGGACGGTGGATAAAATAAAAATGAACCGAGCTCCGTTGAACTCTTATACATAAGTAAAATAGCAATAGTTTTTTTTTTTTTAAAAGCCCGGGAAAAAAACAAAACAAAACAAAACAAACTGAAATTGAAAGGCTTTTGTCATTTCCGAGCTTAGGAAGCAACGATTTCAACTACTCCACCTTGATACAGTCGTTAATGGCGGATCCAGCTATGAAACCCTAAAAGGTATCTTCACCTACAAAGTAAACTTGCTATTCTTCTTAGGAAGAGAAACAAACATAGTAGAAACCCAAGGAGAGAGAATGGGGTTCTCATCTTTGTCGTCGCCAGGAGAGAGCGTGATAGTGGTAATGGACGCAAATCGCAATAAAGGAAGCGTGGATGCTCTGAACTGGGCTCTTAACCATGTCGTCCGCCCCAAAGACACTGTTGTGGTTCTTGGAATTCTCGGCGAGTTCGGGAAGAAGAGCTCTTGTTTCCCATTTTACATGGGCATTGGCATCTCGTCCATCTGTAAGCTTTCCATTTCTTTCTTAATATTCCTATGTGTTGAATTTAAATGGCTTAAATTTTAATATTTTTTTTTTGATCTTGCTTAAGAGATCTAATGGGGTGTTTTAGTCCAGTTGATCATGTCGTTGCCATCTGATCGATTGGTGGCTCTAGTCTTGGGTACCTCCCAAGGGGTGTGTTTGAGTGGGTGCATTGAACCCATCCATCTTGTGCCAACCGTTTTCTATATAAGAGTTTTTTTAAGAGGTGGTTTTTAGTTAGTTTTTTTTTGGGTAGGCAACTATATCATTTATCTATCTATATGGATTAGCGGGTTAGAACTCAGGGGTGGGCACTCAACAGCCACACCGAGACTCGAACACGAGTCACTCCTCCCAAAAGGGAGATACAGTACCACCGGAACAAACCCCTGGTGTGTGGTTTTTAGTTAGTTACAAGTATTATCCCTAAAGAGGGAGAAATCAACGAACTTATTTTCTCTATGGCCGTACCAGTGTCATGACAAGAGTTTTCTCTCTCTTCTTCTTATAATAGTACAAGAGGATAATACAACTCTCTTCTTCTTAATAGCACAAGAGAATCAAGGTTTTTAATTTTGAAATTCTTGATGATTTCGGCAGCCAACCCGAACGGACATCCCGTAAAATTGTGGGATTTTGACGAAATTTCAAAATCTAAAATATTATTATTTTATTAATATTATATATATTTTATTAATATAAATATGTTAAAAAATAATATTTTATTAAAATTTTATATATTATATAAATATTAATATTTTATTTTTAAAATTAATATATAAATTTTCGAAACTTTAGTAAAAATTTCTAAATATTTCAGAATTTTAATTAAAAAAAACAATAAAAAAACTATTTAAAAAAAAAAAAAAACAGAAATGGTTCAAACCCAGCCGTATTTGCAAGAGAATATGGATTCTTCCCTGAGAATGAAGAATCTAGTAGAGGAGAAGTAGATTCTCTCTTGCCCTAAATTAGTGGTTTGATCTAATAGCCCAATCATGGAGGCAACCCGACAAGGTTAGCCTTTTGGTAGTCATTCGATTGACCCAATCGAATAGATTAGTCTAACCGGTTAGTCTTCGGATTGAACCAATTTGACAGATCGACATGAGATGACTAAATTAGACCGCCTAGTGTTGTCCTAATAGACCCGTCTAACAAATAGTCTAACCGATTGGTCTATGAACTAAACAAACTTGACTGATCGAATTGAGATGGTTCAAAACATACTCAACCAATTGAACCATTCTAGTTCATATATCGTTATGCTACCAAAATTATGGCAAAAAACTATATGTTTGGCCTAGACTCTGGATTAAAACATATTAATGATTTAATCGATTTTGTGAAGTTAAATAAATGTATTTAACTTATGATTTAATTTTTTTTTCAATTAAATAATTGTTTTAATTAAACAAAGTGTTTAATTAATTTGACTGATTTCTTAAATGATTTTTGGACTAAAAATCATATTTCAATGTTTTAAATTAATTATTTTATTGAAATGAATTTTTCATAAACTCAATTAATCTATTGCGGGATTTTATTAATTAATGGATTTTAAATTAATTTTTCGAGCATACTCTAAAAGAGGTTTGGTGCACCACAATCCGTCGAGTATTGCAAATTTGTAGGGATTGGTCAGTTGAATCCGAGTTGAGTTGTATCCTGGAGATAGGGCTGTTTTTCCCTTGCACACGGGAGACTTCGACTATCTTCAAGAAAGACTCTCTTTCAAGCGCCTCTCAACTTGTGGGATTCGGTTATATATATATATTAGTTGCTATTCAATTGCTTATTTATCTTACCTGTGCAAGGATTTAAGAAATAAATCCAACACTATGAATTTTTTAGTTTTGTTTCTTCTCATTAGACGGGTCTTTGTTTTCTCGATCCACATGAAAAATATGGGATTCAACTAGAATTCAAGTTAGCATTTTTACTTATGTAGAAATCCTTAATGAGTACAAGGACTTAGTTGGGATTTGCCTAGATTTCTATTTTTATAAACACTCTATTATTAATGACTTAGAATTGGAATTTGGGGAAATCCTAGTTGGTTCAGGATTTGATGTTGTGTCTTAAAATCAAATTAATAGGCCTATTGAAATACAAGCTGATGATATATGAGTGAATAGGGTTCCCAAGGAGAGCGGGTTGCTCAGGGAAAGCCTTGCTAGTTCTCTAGAAGAGTGGGTGACTCTCAGGAAGATGAGTGGTGACTCTTGGGAGAACGGGTAGCTCTCGAGAAGAAGAGCGATCTCATGGTTAATCCTAGGGGCTCTTGTTAGGGGCGGAGCCAGGTGGGGGCCTTTGGGGCACGTGCCCCCATTGAATTTTTGAAAAAATGTTTTTTTTTCCTTTGGGAATCGGGACATGCAGGTGAGATCAGATCACTCAATTGTGATTGAACTTGGGGAGTTCAATCACACACAGGTCAACACATGTTACACATCAACACATGTCCCTTTTAACCTCTATTAACTGTGGTTAGATTCACTAACTCTTGGGGTTCAACAAACTAACCTTGTTTTTTTCTTAAATAATAAAAAATATTAACCCTAAGATTTAAAATTCCTCACCAAAGTTAAATATTTTTCTAATAATTGTTCTTCTTAAAACAAAGGGTATATTGTTGAACCCCAAGAGTTAATAAATGTTAACCACAGTTAATAAATGTTGAAAGGGATACGTGTTGACATGTGGGCACAATTGAACTTTCCTCTAGTTCAATCGCAATTGATTATGATCTGATCTCCATGTAGGTACCATTAAACTTAAAAAAGTATTTTTTATACTAAGTTGTTTAATTATTTTATTGGGTACAATTATGGTAAGGGACACTTGTCCCTAAAATATATTATTTAATAGGTATAGCCATGAGGCAAGGGGGCAATGTTCCCTGAACTATTGAAAACAAAATTTATCTTTTACATCATGTTATTTAATTATTTATCGGGCATAGCCATGGGACAAGGGGATAGAAGGGGTGAATGATGACATCCCATTGTTGCTGATCCATAACCATGTCCTATCAGGCCGTATCAGTTTTCTGTTGAAAGTTATTTTGTTTAATTGGAGTTCTATTATTTCTGACCATCCAAGGATCATTCTGCATCAATTAAGCATCACAGAGATTAATGGATAAATGTTATCCTATATAATCATATGATGATGGTAGAATCATAGTATTTACCTATTTTATTTTTTCAAAGTATGCAATTGTGGCTATATTTTCATAATTTTATCCTTGCCTATACTGAATATGTTTTTTTAATCTTTCAAAGGGGAAAGATTAGAGTTCTCAGGACAGGGGGAAATGACACCTAAAGTGCTTGAAGAAGAAATTGCAAAAAAGAGGGAACAATATCGGTGCAACCTGCAGCCATTCTACCGACAGTGCAAGAAAAATGAGGTTTGTGTTTGCCTTTATCTATGGTATCAGGATAAATATGTTGATCTCTGCATAGCAGCATAAAGGCTTTCATATCCCTGCAAGTTATTTTTTCAAGTGTGCAGGTGAAGTTGGAAGTCAAGCTCGCCGCAGGATTTGATCCCAAAAAAATAACCATTGAAGAAGCGCAAAACTCTAAGACCCGTTGGATCGTTCTAGACAGGTGATTGATCATAATCCTGAAAATGTAGGTTCGACTATTCCAACCAGTTGGATTGGATTTAGATTCAATGATTTTTCTTTTTATTTACAGTCACTTAAAGAAAGACAAAGCATATATATATGAGCACGTAGGCTGCAACATTGCAGTAATAAAGGACAAAGAAGTTGCGACTATAATGCCATCAAGAGCTCCTGGGTGTGAAAGGATTGCTAAAAATCCTGTGATTGATGGCAGAGATGGTTCAGCCATTCAGCCCAAGAGATTGCAAGATGAGGATCTTAATGTTCTCCAGGCTGCACCACCTCCTCCAAGTTCTTGTTGGTACCCACTTTCTTGGAGAACTGGGTTTCCTCGAAATTTTACTTACACAGAACTTGAAACGATAACCAGTTGCTTTGACGATGGGAATGTTGTTTTTGAGGGGGAGAACATGAAACTTTACCAAGGGATTCTTCAGGAAACACCTGTTCTTGTTAAATGTTTCTATGACAATGATGAACGATTTTGGTCAGAACTCAAGATCCTCTCGCGGGTCCGCCACCGCAACATTCTAAATCTTGTTGGGTACTGCTGCACAGATGCTTTTGTGTACTTGCTTCAGGACTGCCCCTGCAATGGCTCTCTTGACATGCATTTGCTATGTAAGTGTAACTTTGCTTAGTGAATTAATTGTCACAAGGGAACAATTAATTTATGTTCTTTCCAAAGCTAGAGTTACTGTTTCCTGCACTATTATATGAATCTAATTATCAAATATGCTATTACTCTGCATTTTGGTTCTTAATTAATTATATTTTATACATCTTTCTCTTTTTGATTCCTTTTATAAGCTCTGTACTACTTCTAATTACATTTTCTTACTAGAGATCAAATAGTAGTGAAAGTGAGTTGTGTAAGTGTGTAGGTGATGAGAAGGCTAAGAACCTGCCATGGAAATCAAGGTGGGATATTGCGCTTGGAATAGGTGGCTGCTTGCGCTATCTTCATGAGGAGTGCCTTGATGGACCTGTTCTGCACCTTTTAGTCTGTTCCTCTCGTGTTTTATTCTCTCACGATCATTGCCCTATGGTAAGTTTATAACCAGTACTCTTCACTTGTGCAATTACATTTATTTGAGGTTTCAATCTGAAAGTATGGCTTTTTCCCAAGCTCACCGACTTCACATCGGCTAAGTTGCTTAAAGATGATGTTCCCTATGATGGAGTTCCATTTATGGATGGGAAAATTGAGTAAGGATGCTTCATAACTCCTTCTCATTACCGTTTCAGTGCATGAATAACTTTCAAGTATCTACTTCATGAGTCTTACTTAAACACTGTTTTTATGTGCTACTTGTGGTTGAAGATGCCCAAATCTGGAGGAAGATGAGAGACTTTCTTTTGATGTACATGGCTACGGGTTGCTCCTCTTGGAACTCATAACCGGACAGAGAGGCCTTGGTTTTCATCCCCATGGAGAGGGTCAGACCTTGGTAGATTGGGTAAGATAGTGAAATCATTCTACAAATAGTGGTCCAATGAACCTATTAATGATGATGGAAATGACAGTAGAAATACAACTTTTTTTGTCCGCTTTAGTACCTCATTGAAGCATTTATTTGTGAAACACAGGCATTGCCACTCCTAGAAAATGGTTCCCTGAGCCAAGTGATGGATCCCAGGTTGATGGACATTGTTGATACTAAGGAAGTCCATCACATGGCATGTGCGGCGTTGCTCTGTCTGAAGAATGATTCTGGAAACAGGCTTTCTATGAGTGAGGTAAGCGTTTGTAATGCTTATATCCCCATTATTTCATGTTTCAAGTTGAATTTAAAGATTCATGTCATTAATGCAGTATAGTGGCTGAAATGTGGGGCATGATCAGAACTCTTTGTTTAGTTTTCTGAGAAAACATTATTCCAGAACTTATATAGTTCGTCAGTGATTTGGGCTGGTGGTTAGTAATTTTTGTAGACCAATGCTTACCTCTACAAGTTTATCAAGATCCAGGAGTCTTCCTATAATTCTTTAAATGTTAGGAAATAAACCCTAAACAGGATCTGTGAGGTACGAATAATAGATAGAATAAAGATCAAACACACACACAAGGAGACCAGATTTATGTGGTTCCCTCAAGTTGAGGTACGACCCTGGAGTTGCCAGATTTTCACTTTGAATCAGAGCAAGAGAGTTAAAAGCATGGAAAATATTTTTCTATTTTTCTGATTTTGCTGTTGTTGTCTTCATTGCTGTTATTATTATTATCTTGCATGATCTAATGCTTAGATAAACTTCTGCAGGTCCTGGCTGTGGTTCGAGGGGATCGATTTGGTCTGTCCTAGCATTTCAAAGAGGTTTGCAGATTCTTCGTTTAATTTGTAAAAAAAAATACTCCCGAGGATCAACTTATAAAATTTGTATTAAGGAGTCAGTTGAGTTTATGTTGATTGTCCAGACTTATATTATCTGTAACTAAAAGTATTCCAAAAAAAAAGGAAAGAGAGGCCAAACATGATTGAGAGAAATGAGCTGTGAGATGCAGATTCTGCCGGTAAAGGAAGTCGTTTCGGTTTGTAAATTAGTGAATAAACGAAGATTTATTTGATTTGCAAGCCATCATATTAACTGTTATTTTTATTACCAGCATTATTGATCCTACTCTGAACTACATTTGAACAGTGATATCATGAGCAAGATACCTTATGGCTGCTTAGAACAGCACCTCATAAACTTCCAATACGGTGAATTATGGAATCCACATTGTTGGATCACAATGGTACAATCTGAATGGAACTCTTATCAAAATTGAACAAAAGAAATGGCAGTCATTTATAAGATTATATTTAGATTGCAAAATGAAATTTCAAAGTCGAACAATTTGGTAGGAAGAGAAAAAGTCGTTAGTTTATCAAAAAAAAAAAAGAGAAGTCGTTAGGATATCAAGCGTAATTAGCATTAGCCAAATTAAAGAGGGCTGACTTAGATCATTTGATGGATATGAGGAATGAGGTTGAAGACCTAAAAAAAAGTCATTAATTTGTTGGAGCAGTTGAAGGTAGCTGATGCAGCCCAAAACATGAACCAAACATGGTGATACACTTTTTTTTTTTTCTTATAAACGTGGATATATATCTTGAGCCTTAAAGACTCAGACTAAGACTAGTCTCACCTGCTGCATAGGGAATACCCCCACTACAACTAAGACTAGTCTCACTTATTGCATAGGGAATACCCTCCACCACAAACAACCGATATTGAGGGGAGCCCAGGAATCGACCTCGAGACCTTCAGTTTACGGTTCGTCCTTCAGCCATTGAACTACACCCCCGGGGGTTGTGGTGATACACTTGAAAGAGATGAGTTGTATGAGATCTTAAAATTAAGAGGTTGGCGTCCTAATAAATAGAGGTTGTTGTATGGGAAAGATGTGTATATGTTTCCTATCTTTGACCAATCTCTCTACCCGCAACGATAAATGAAAGACAGAAATAAGAAAACAAAAACAAGATGCAAAAGAAGAAAACAATATTTACGTGATTCTGTCAATGATGCCTACTTCAACAAATCCAATCCAATTTCACTATGCTCATTGTGAGCACGGGATTTCACAGTCTTTCTTTTCAAGTCGGGCCTTGCGGAGGAACAATGCTAAAATGTCCTTCTGAGTCTCACTAATTGACTAAGAGTCGCGCACCTATTTATTTGGGAAAATATATAGGACCTGGGTGATTAGATAGGACCTATGGTCTTGATCAAAGTCTAGGTAAGTGGTTCGATTAAATCTTAGGAAAGATGTTAGGCACCTTGAGACCCCCATCTAAGACGGTTACCTACTCCCTAGGTATAAGCCAAATAAATTAAAATTAAGAGAAATGCTTAAGTGTTTAGCCTAATGGTAATCCAAGAAAGAGAAAATCAAAACTAGGGTCAAACTTGGGTTGGGTTGCCTACATACCCACCGGGGTGGGGTCAGACCGAGTGTAGTTCGGGCGATACAATAGACCCATACCGAGGTTAGGGGTTTGTGTGTGTGCACCGGAGTGACTTAGGGTTTAGCCTGAGGGCTAGGGTTGGTTAGCCGTGGAGGCTAAGGATTGCATTGGAGTGACTAAGGAGAGTTAACCATGGTTAAAACTATTAACCATGGTTAGAGAGGTGCACCGGAGTGGCTATAAGTCAGATTTTTTGTATTTTTTTTTTTATCTTGTATTGTTTTTGGGTTTTTGAATGTTTTTTTATTTTATTTTTTGGGTTTTGAATAATAGTTTAGGCTCGTTGCGGAGCATTACTTAGTCTAACCTAGGGCTATTTTAATTTACTAAGGAAGGTCCTAAAAAATATATCAAAAGATTATCCTAAAAAAGTTTAATTAACTAATACTAATAGACTTTAGCTAACTAAAAACTATCCCAAAAAGAGAGAATAAATCAAGTTAAGCTAATTAAAATTAACCTAAACAATGCCCAATGATTAAGCTTTAAGTCTATGGAAACTAACCTAGGGGTTACTTAAGAAAACCAGAATTTAAATGAATCAAGATCTAACCTAAAGACTAACAACAAAACAATTTTAATCTTTTTTTTTTTTTTTGGAGAGTAAGCTGGGATAGGCAGACCCCTACCAGATGCATAAAAGAGGAAAATGAGTTACAATCTAAGATATATTTACATCCTCTACTGTCCTTAAGAACAATGGAAGCCAGTTTAGGAGGAAATTCCGAAGGAGAAAGAACTAAAGAGCTAGAAGAGATACAAAATTTAACTAAAAAATCTGCTGCCCCATTCGATTCACGCCAAATATGTTGCACTGAGGTGACATTTAAGCCTTCAATTTTTTCCCTAATTGATGCGACCAAGTTACGAAGATGCCAAGGGGGCTCTCTTTCTTAGAAAGGCATCTCGAGGCACCCAAGGAATCAGATCCTATAGAAATAGATAGTAGGTCAAATTCTTTAGCTAGATCAAGGCCTCTATCAATGGCCATGAGTTCCATCTTCAAAATATCATTGTCTGAAACCCCTTCCGCAAAAAGTGACCATGGGATGACCATTATGGTCTCTAAAGATGCCACCAAACGCACCTAGCCCTGGCCTAACCGAACCATCACAGTTTAGAAGCCATTTATCGCAAAAAGGAGGGGTCCAAGAGCACCAAACAGAGGGCTTCAAGATAAATTTCCCAGGGATTTGTCATTAATCCAAGAATTCTCTGTTATCAGCAGAGTCTTCAATGAGATTGTCTCCGCCAAGAAATTTGAGCCTAGTGTCTCTCAAAGCATTTTGAATGATCTGTTCTAAGTTTAAATTAGCCAAACATATTTTTAAATAGGTTAAGATATAACCTAAGACTAACTAAAAGACTAACCTACAACTAACTTTAAGACTACCCTAGATTAATTAAGAACTAACTGAAGCCTACTCTACCCTAGATTAATTAAGAACTAACTGAGGACTCCTCTAGACTAACTAAGGGCTAACTTATTTGTTTACATGTCTAATGGATTTAACACTAATTAGCTTATCTATCGTTAATACTAACTTATTTGGAAGTTCTAGGCTAACTTTACCAACTAATACTAACCAATCTAATGGGTTTAATATTAACCCAGTTAGATACTAACCCGTCTTAGATAAAACTAACACACAAACTTATACTAAAACCAGATTTTAAATGTCTTAAGATCCAACCTAAATTTAACTTAAAGACTAACCACAAAATAATCTTAATCTAAGTTAAAATTACCGAAAACAGATTTATAGGAGTTAAAACTAAACCAAAAAAAAAAAAAACAGATTTTGAGTTAACTAAACACAAGTTAAACTAAGCTAAATGTAGCATATCTAAACTAAAATAATTAGTCTAGCTAATGATAAATATAGTAGCAGAATATCATACTCTCCTACTTCCCTAATTTAGAGAGATTTTATTCTTCTTGTAATATTTCCTTTTGTATAGCTTTATTTCTCTTGTATACACTCTATATAAACCCCATTAGGGAAAGGAATAAATTCATTCAGTATTTTCCCAAATTTCCAATTGTTATCATGGTATCAGAGCGGTAATTCTTACCGGAGGTTGTTCACGCCAGATTTCTCTCGGACTTCTTCTTTTCACTACCGGAATCTTGCCGCGTCGCACTCGTCACAGAGACTTTCGCCGAACTCGTCATAGATACTTCGCCGGACTCACCCCTTGTTGGATCCATCATCGGATCTCGTCGGACTTCGCCAGATCTCGCCGGATTACAGTTGCCGGTTTTTCACCGCCGGCCCACTTGAGGTATTTTCCATTTACCGTCTTCTTCAGTTGCCGGATCTTCAGTTGTTGGTTCACGAACACAGGAGCTGTTCGTAGCTTTTGTTTATTCCTTTGTTTTGATTGTTCCTTGTCTTACAAGCAAAGCTAAGTAAGGCTGATCTTTGGTCTGTGACTAGAAGACAAAAGCACTTGAGTTTTCCAAAAAAAAAAAGGTTACGTTATTGTGTAAAGCTTTGCTTGGTTGGAGTTCTTTTGGAAGGGAAGCTTGCTCTCCAACTTGGTGGTTTGTGGTGTGAGTTGGCTGCATATTGTGGATCTCGCCCGAAACTCATACCAAGTCTATATCATGGATCATAATTTTTCATCTCGTTATCAGCTTGACGGTAGTAATTATGGTCTGTGGTCTATTCACTTTCAAAGCTTCCTCGAAGGTCGAGAGTTATGGGGTATAATTGACGGTACTGAAAAAATGCCTGCACCAACTGAACTCAAAGCGATGGCCGAATGGAAAACTAAGAATGGAAAAATTGTTACTTGGCTTCTGGATTCAGTCGACAAATCTATTGCAGTCGGGTTGACCCCACATAAAACAGCAAAGGCTATGTGGGATCATTTGAAGACTATTTATAAACAAAGCAATGAGGCTCGATTATATTGCCTAGAACAAGAATTGACCCACATCTCACAAGGTGCTCAAACGGTTCAAGAATTTTATAATGTTATAGTTGCCATTTGGACCGAGATATCGATGATGGATCCTGAGATCCCATCTAGTGCTATTGTCACCTTTCAGGAGATGAGAGAACGGACCCAGGTTAGACAATTTCTTATGAAATTGCGTCCTGATTTTGAACATTGTAGGGCTGCTTTGCTTAATCGTAGTCCACTTCCTTCCATGAATACTGTGATTTGTGACCTGTTAGCTGAGGAACAGAGACTCACGGCCTTAACAAGTGTACCCCAACCTCCTGGATCCTCAGAGATGGTTCTTTTGGCCTCACCACTAGCACCTGGCAAACGTGACATGTCTCGCGTTCAATGTTATGGATGTAAACAGTTTGGTCATCTTGCTACAACATGCAGAGATAGTCCTATTTGTGTGTTTTGTAAAATCCGTGGACATCGCATCCAAGAGTGCCGGAAGAAAAGGCGGGCTCAAGGGAAAGCCTACATGACCACGACCGATACCTCTTCTACTAATATTATGGCTCCTTCCCAACCTAGTGGGCCACTTACTCCCGAGATGATTCAGCAAATTGTCCAGGCCTTGTCTGCGGCCGATTTGTCAGGTACATCCTTTCGGTCTCCTTGGTATTTTGATTCTGGTGCATCCAACCATATGACAGGTACTGCCTCGTATCTCCATAATGTTCAGTCATACAAAGGTAACCAAATCATCTCTACTGCAGATGGTGCCCAGTTACCTATTTCTTCTGTTGGGTCATTATCCTTTTCTCCTTCTCATCATCGTCAATTTACTTTAACTGATGTCTTTCATGTGCCTAAACTATCTGCGAATCTTATCTCTATTGGTCAGTTAGTACAAAATCGATGCTTAGTAATTTTCTTTCCTGATTGTTGTTTTGTACAGGATCTAGCAACGGGGAAAGTAGTTGGGAGGGGTAGGAGGAAAGGACGGCTCTTCTTGCTGGATTTGGATGACTCTGTTACTCCAGCTTCTTGTTTTTTTTCTCCTTCTTCTGATGATATTTTCCATGCAAATAAAATGTGGAAACTTTGGCATTGTCGCCTTGGTCACCCACACTCGGATAGATTATCCCACTTGTTTTCTTCTGGTGTGTTGAATAAACTGAAAGTTAACAAAACTTCTCTTGATTTTGCTTGTCATTCATGTTGTTTATCTAAGAGTAAATGTGTGCCATTTTCTCTCAGTACTTCTCGATCCACCGCCCCTTTTGAACTTGTGCATACTGATGTTTGGGGGCCATCCCCAGTGTTATCCATGTCTGGCATGCGGTATTATGTGATATTTATAGACGATTTCTCAAGATATACATGGATATATTTCTTGCACTCTAAATCACAGGTCTTCACAATTTTTCAACAGTTTTACTCTATGGTGGCCACCCAGTTTGAGACAAAAATTAAGGTCCTCCGCTCCGATTCAGGGGGGGAGTACATCTCCTTAGACTTTGAGGCATACTTACGGGCTCATGGGGTTATTCATCAGAAGACTTGTCCAGATACACCTCAACAAAATGGTGTTGCGGAACGGAAAAATCGACACATTGTCGAGACATCTAACACCTTGATGACAGAGACCTTTGTTCCACACCAATTCTGGGCCGAGGCAATGCTGCACTCTATATATCTCATAAACCGCATGCCAACCAAACTTCTGGGTAATAATTGTCCTTATTTTGTTCTATTTGGTTCACTTCCTCCTTACTCATTACTCCGCATTTTTGGGTGTGTCTGTTATGTTCATCTCTCACCACGTGAACGACATAAACTATCTCATAAGTCTGTTCGTTGCATGTATCTTGGGTTCGGAGACACCCAAAAGGGCTATCGTTGCTATGACCCCCTTGCTCGTCGCGTTCGTATTTCGCAAAATGTTGTTTTTTTAGAAAATGTATCATTTCATGCTCAACCTTCCCCACCTCTAATTGCGCATCCTGTTGCAGCTCATGGATTAACATGGTTTCCTGATATTCCCCTAGTTTCAAATGTGCTTCCAGTTCCTTTGCAGGTTTCTCAATGCCAAGAGAGAGCGGTGCCTCCTCCTCCTCCTCCTCCTGCTGCTGCTCCACCTGAAGCTGATCCATCCATTCCAGAGGTACGTCGCTCTACCCGTACCTCTCACCCTCCAGATAGACTCATTTGCTCTCTATTTTCTGGTCTCGAGTCTGTCTCTGTCCCCACCTCATATTCTCAGGCATCTACCCACCAATGTTGGAAGGACGCTATGACAGAAGAGTTACAGGCGTTAGCAGATAATCATACCTGGGATCTTGTTTCCCGCCCCAAGGGTCAGCAGGTGATTGGTAGCAAATGGGTGTATTCTATAAAGCTAAAGTCAGACGAATCCCTTGATCGGTACAAGGCTCGCCTCGTGGCTCAGGGTTATAAGCAGGAATATGGTATCGACTATGAGGAGACTTTCGCTCCAGTTGCTAAGATGAAAACCGTCAGGACCTTACTTGCAGTTGCCGCTACTAAGGATTGGCCTATTCGTCAGATGGATGTGAAGAATGCTTTTCTTCATGGTGATTTACAAGAAACTGTTTATATGGCTCCGCCCCCTGGATCTGACTTTGGTACAAGAGATGTAGTGTGCAAGCTCCGTAAAACATTGTATGGATTGAAACAAGCACCTCGTGCTTGGTTTCACCGCTTTTACGAGGTCGTTGTTGGGGCTGGGTTTAGTCAGAGTGGTCATGATCCTTCTTTATTTCTACGGTCATCATCCCGCGGTATTGTGGTTTTACTTGTTTATGTTGATGACTTACTCCTGACAGGCAGTGACACATCTGGAATTGCAGACCTTCAGCAGGTTCTTCATTCCTCCTTCCTCATGAAGGACTTGGGTCCACTTACATACTTCTTAGGTTTGGAAGTCTCCCGTACAGAACGTGGTATCCTTGTTAGCCAACGAAAGTATGCACACGACCTAATTAACCAAGCACAACTTTTTGATCAGCGCATCTTCGAGACACCGATGGAATTGAATGTTCAGTATGGTAAACAAGATGGTGATCTTCTAGAGCAGCCTACTCTTTTTCGTCGCTTGGTCGGCAGTCTTGTTTACTTAACGATGACCCGACCTGACATTGCCTATGTCGTTCAAGTTGTCAGTCAGTTTGTTTCTGCACCTCGTACCTTACATATGACTGTTGTCTTCCGAATTATTCGCTACTTGCGCGGGACCTTGGATCGGTCATTGTTCTTCTCATCTACTTCTCCCATTGACTTGGTCGCCTATGCTGATGCTGATTGGGCTGGATGTGCTCTTACTCGTCGTTCCACTACAGGATATTGCATGTTTCTTGGCACTTCGCTCATATCTTGGAAGTGTAAGAAACAACCCACAGTCTCCAAGTCTAGCACCGAGGCCGAATATAGAGCTATGTCTTCCGCGTGTAGTGAGATTGTGTGGCTTCGTGGATTACTCTCAGATTTTGGCATCTCCTTTACCAGCCTTACCCCGCTTCATGTGGATAATACCAGTGCTATTCAGATTGCTTCAAATCTCGTGTTTCATGAGCGGACAAAACACATCGAGATTGATTGTCACTTCATCCGTAAAAAGTTTCAATCTGGGGTTATTTCTCTTCCGCATGTGGCGTCTCAGGATCAGATTGCGGACATTCTTACCAAGGCTATGACGATTGCTAGACACTCTTTCCTTATCCGCAAACTGTTGCTGGTTGATCCACCGCATCAGTTTGAGGAGGGGTGATAAATATAGTAGCAGAATATCATACTCTCCTACTTCCCTAATTTAGAGAGATTTTATTCTTCTTGTAATATTTCCTTTTGTATAGCTTTATTTCTCTTGTATACACTCTATATAAACCCCATTGGGTAAAGGAATAAATTCATTCAGTATTTTTCCAAATTTCCAATTGTTATCGGCTAAACTAATATAATTTATGGCTAAACTACTTTAGTCTAAACACAAACCAAGTCAATGAAGGGAGGGGGGAAAAGGCACTTACCTGCAACTGCTCGTAGAGAAGGATGGAGGGGCAACTTTTAGTGGAGTGTGGTGTCGGAGCATCTAACTGATCTGCACGCAGTGGCAGAGCCAGGAATTTTTCATTGGTGAGTTAGTGGGCTGCTATCAGAGGTCAACCAGTGGTGTTTTTGAGGTAGTTTGTACAGCTGGTTTGATCACAAATGAAAGAAAATCTCAAAGCTGAACTATGGCTTGGTCCTAGGCTGCTAGAGTCTTGGTTCGTGAGTATTGGCTTTGTGGTTTTAAGTGAGATGTAAAGCAATAAATGGAGGGTCGGATAGGAGCTATGGGAAGGTTGCAGACCGACCATTCCTATTGGGGAATTCCTGCAAAAGTTGGGATTTCACGAAAAGGGAAATGGGTAGGCCTGGTTTTGAGGTTAGCTTTGACTCTTAAACCTAGTTTTGGGTATAGATATGTATAACAATGTTGGGCAAATGCTAGTGGGTGTGTGGGTATGCTCGGGTTGGTATGTGGGCTAGCCACATGCTAGCTTTTCCAAGAAAGTCAACATGTTTCTTAGGGAGCTTGCTACACACTATCATTTCTCCAATGCATGTGCGTGCGTGTATTATGTGATCAAACAAAAGAGGTTAGGGGCCGTTAGGCTAAGGCAATGGGTTTGGGTAAGACAATGTGCCTAGGTTAGGATAGTGGGATTTTGTGGTGGGCCTGCTTAGACTAATACATTAGGCTTAGGACATGGGTTGGACTAAGATGCGTTTGCGGATTTCTTTCTCCGACTCAAGGGTTTTTTTTGGACTCGGGGGGTGCAAAAATTGGGTTACACTCATAGGCAAAACCAGACAAAGTTCTCTCTTTGGAAACTTTTGAGTGGTAAGAAACTTAAATCCAAAAGTATATTATATATTTGGCCTAAAAGAAACAAAAAATCTCGAGTTACTATTCTATCCCCACGGCACATGCTTGAGCCAACTCATTCTCACTCAAGCGGGATAGCTACCCAACTATCAATCATTTTCATTTGCATTTGCTTAAAAGCCTTACAATAATTTTGTAGAGAGATTGAGATTTCGAAAGAACTTGTAGAATGTAGAGAGAAAATGAAATATTTGTGTGAAAAAAATTAATTAAAGGGTTAGGGTATTTATTGAGAATTTTAGATTGCTATATGACCAAAATACCCTAAAAAACTAAGCATTATATAGTGGTTGTGAAGACTATTTTAGTCATTTGTGAGCTTAAATGGTCAATTTCTACTTTTTTTCCCTCAAACTAATCGTTTTATGGCTGTTTGGAGGGGGGTAAAAATGTATTTTTTTAAAAAAGAACTGTTGGAGAAGGTGGGTGAGGGGGCCGTGCTGGGCACCGGCCCTTCACGGGTCTGGGCCATGCTGGCCCACTGGAAAAATAGGACGACTCACCTTAAAGGGCCGTGTCAGCACGACCCACCTATTAAACAGGCCATGCCGGCATGGGTCGACTTGGAATGGTCCGTGCTCTTGCCGGCCCATGGATGGGTCGTACCAACACAGCCCACCTTGGAATGGGCTGTGCTCTTGCCGGCCCACATGCCCCATTTTTACACCCTAAGTACAAACAAAAGAAGCCATAGTTGTTTTTTTTTTAAGAAAAAAGAGAAAAAAAAGATTCCTCATGGTTCATATATAGTTGACTTCTGATGATATATAGAGATTGATTTTCATGGAGAGCTCTGCATCATGGGCATGATATTTAAACTGTTAATTTATATAGGAATATTTCTCGATCTTTTCCCTTGTTTAGTATTATAATATTTAATATCACGTGAATCTCCATGAGTTGGGGAAACTTCATTTATAAGGAAGAAGTATCCTTCCATTCCTAGGTTCCTACCTTTTCCACCATGTGCCCTACTACACTTTGCCCCAACATGGGGTAATATCCCCATCACTCATTTCATGTGGCTTCCTTTTGTCTTGAAATTTTATTAGTCTTACTTCCATTTTTATATTCACACCCTTTTTAGGATAATACAAATAGTCCCCTTGTTGGGGGAGGGGCCCACATATTTATGATACCAAAAATAAAAATAAATAAACGGTTGTCTTACATTACTAAAGAGGGGAGAGTATGAAAATATTTTGGATAACATTCCTCTTTGTCTTGCTTATTAGAATTGGTTTTGATTGAAATCTTAGTAGTTAAGATTTTTGTTGTTCATTTCTTTTATTAAAAACAAGATTGGATTGCTTAACTCTAAGGGTGAGTGAATCTTAACCACAGTTGATGAGTTAAGTAGGGCGTGGACCGATGTGGACCAGTCATTTTGTTAAATGATGGGGAACCTATAAGTTAAGTATTTGTCTGTATGTTTTTACATATAGGGGTAGCTGTTCATTTGCTAATGGCTATGGCATCTTAAACTAAATAATATAATATAAAACTTACTTTTTTGTTTTAGTTGAAGGGGTAATTGTTCCCTTCTCATGCCTACGCCCTCTTAAATAAAATAATTTAAGTAAAAAAACCTTCTCAAAAGTTTTTTTTTTTTTGGGGGGGGGGGCTTAGAGCCCCCATAGCTACCCGGCTTCGTCCATGCTCCTAGGCTACATATGTTGACACAATACCAAAAAAAAATCCAAAGGTTAAGGGAGGGTTTCAGCCCAGGCCGGCTCGTCCATTAGGCCATAAAAGCCCTTGCTTTAGGCCCTTATTAAAAAAACTATATTAAAAAGGCCCCATTTAGAATATTTAAAATTGGTAGACTTTTCAACCGCTACACTATAAGATATTTTATTCAGAGCAGTGATAAGTGGATTCATGGGTCCGTTTCATATCTTACCCACGTGTCCCCGTGTTCCTTTTAACACCCTTTTAATCTTGATTAAGCTTAACTAAATTAAAACTAAGATTTTGGTTTTTTTTTTTTTGGAAAAACCATGGATGGATCGCTTAACCCTAGGGGTGACTGAATCTTAACCACAGTAGGTGAGTATTTATAATTGGGGCGAGGACCTATTATGAGGTTTCCTAAATCAGAAGGATACCTTAGATTCGTGTTGTAGCAAAATTAGAAGTGTGCTTAATATTGTTAAATAATCCCTTACATGTGGCCACCTCAAGGGTGTAACCGGTTTTGGCAAAACCGGTTACAACTAGAGAAGATTACGTCCCTTTAACAAGACACCATTGAATGAGAAACGTAAAAAAAGTTTCACCAATCTTAACATGGTATCAGAGCGCTTTTAGATCCTATCATCCTCAAGCTTCCTTCTTTTTCTGCAAAAACATTTTCTGTATCACATTCTGATGGAGGAACCTACGCAACCTGCAGCACGTACAACCTATAGAACCCACACAACCTGATTTGTCGAGTTCTTTTTACTTGCACCATTTAGACAATCCTGGGATGATTCTTGTTTCCCAACTTCTAAATGGTGATAATTTCCCCACTTGGAGCCGCGCCATGAGCACTGCTCTAAGTGCTAAAAATAAACATTGTTTTATTGATGGTTCAATGGCCATTCCGCCCTCTTATTCCACCACCTTCTCCACATGGACCCGATGCAACAACATGGTAAAATCCTGACCCCTCAACTCTCTTTCTCGAGAGATCTCTAATAGCGCCGTTGCGATACAACGCTATGAGTTCAAGATTCCTTGACCATTGTTGCGTACTTCACAAAATTGAAGACTTTTTGAGATAAGGTGTCCTCTCTCATCACCCTACCACCTTGTTCATGTAGTCATCAAAGGCCCTGCAGTAGTACCAACAACAAGAGCATCTGACAAAGTTTCTATTCGAGGATAGATGCTTCTCATGGAACCCCTACCTACCGTGAACAAGGCATACACTCTTTTTACAGGAAGAAAAACAACCATTGGTGGCTGCGATTCCTTCTTCTAATGTCGAATCGGCTGCTCTGGCTGCTTCTAGTGGTGCTAAATTTAAGGGCAACCTTGTCTGTGATTCCTCAAATAAGCTGAGTGGAAATCGCCGATCTCATCCCACATGTGATCATTGTGGCTGGGTCGGCCATGTCAAGGATAAATGTTATGTTTTACATGGGTATCCATTTGGTCACCGTCTCCATCAACCAGGATATGGCTCTTCCACTACTAAATCAGCTCTTCAAGACCCTCAAAATTCTACATCACTTCATACTGCCCAGTCATTCTCCCCGGAACAATTTCGGCAATTGTTGTCCATGCTATGCTCAAAGAAGGTAGTGCACAACCACGTGTGAATTTCACAGGTAACTCCTTTTGTTGTAGTTCTCTTGTTTCCACATACTCTTGGATTGTTGATACCCGTGCATCCGATCATATGATTTTTGATCTTAAGCTTTTTCATTCCTACACTAAAACTTCTTCTGTACCACCTGTTAAACTTCCAAATGGCATGTTTGCACCGGACCGGGGCGGAGCCAGGTGGGGGGCCTGTGCCCCCACTCAACATTTGAAAAACTAATATTTTTTTTATATTTTTTTAGGGCATAGTTTGGGAATGGGGAGGTCGAATCACAGCCAATCGTGATTGAACTGAGGGAGAATTCAATCACATCCACTAGTCAACATGTGTCCTTTTTAACCCCCATTAACCATGGTTAAGTTTCACTAACCCTTAGGGTTCAACAATATAACCTTGATTTTTAGAAATTTTTTTTTTTTTTTAATTTAACCATAGGGTTTTCTTAACCCTAAGGTTAAATTTTTAAAAATATTTTTTCCTAAAAACCAAGGTTAGATTGTTGAACCCTAAGGATTAGGGAATCTTAATCATGGTTAGTATGGGTTAAAAAGGACACATGTTGACCTCTGGTTACGATTGAACTCTCCCTGATTTCAATCACGATTGGTTGTTGTAAGCACCCCAATTTTGCACCCCTTTATCTCCTTACATACCTCTAAAATCCCTTTTAAAAATCCTTTTTTAAAACCCTCTTTTCACGTGCTTCGATTTCCGAGAAATGCCCCTTAGGTAAAAAACTGACCAAAATGCCCCTAGGGTGAAAAATGACCAAAATACCCCTGAAAAAGTGCTAAAAAGTTTTCATTTTGTTTAAAATGATTTCATAAAATTTTTGGTAAATTTTGGCTATTTTTGGAGTTAAATTAAACTTAAAACGGTTGAAATTGACCAAAATGCCCCTATAGCGTAAAATGACCAAAACGCCCCCTGAAAATTGGTCAAAAGTTATGATTTCATCCGAAACAATTTTACAAATTTTTCGGTTCAATTTGGCTATTTTCGGGCTCAAAATAGGCTTAAAACGATAAAAATAGTTTTTCGGCAAATAGGAGCATAAACAAAAAAACCAAAAAAAAAACTCATTTTTGAAGACCCAAACAGGCCCTAAGGGGCAAGCTCGCCCTTTTAAAAGGCGCGGGACCATGTGGGCCCCACTTGCACTACAAATTTCATTTTTTATTATTTTATTTATTCATAATAAAATATATTAAATCGCGCCTTTTAAAAAGGCGCGGATTTAGAAATATCGGTTGCCGACGCGTTGCCGACTCATTGTTCATACCGCTTTACTATTCATTAAAATATAATAAATCGCGCCCTTTAAAAAGGCGCGGGCACTATTCCGAGACCCTATAAATACCCCTCCTCCCTTCCTTCAAAATTCATCCATTTTCACTCCTCTCTCCTTGGTTTTTCGAGTTTCCTTTCCGAAACACTAAATTTTTAGTTTTTTTGGAGAATCCATCTTTGTCCGAAAGTTCGCCGTACTTTCGGGCAGGTAATCCCTCTATCCCTAGTCTTGCTTTCAAGTTTTTTTAGCTTTATTAATTGCTTAGTTTCTAGTTTTGTCTTTAATTTCTAGTTTAGACTGCTTGCCTGTCGAACCTCTGCCCAAATTCCGGTTCAAATATAGCCTTGCCTGTCGAACCTCTGCCCAAATTCCGGTTCAAATATAGCCTCGCCTGTCGAACCTCTGCCCAAATTCCGGTTCAAATATAGCCTTGCCTGTCGAACCTCTGCCCAAATTCCGGTTCAAATATAGTCTCGCCTAGTCGAACCTCTGCCCAAATTCCGGTTCAAATACAGCCTCGCCTAGTCGAACCTCTGCCCAAATTCCGGTTCAAATATAGCCTCGCCTAGTCGAACCTCTGCCCAAATTCCAGTTCAAATATAGCCTTGCCTAGTCAAACCCCTGCCCAAATCCCGGTTCAAATACAGCCTCGCCTAGTCAAATCTCTGCCCAAATCTCGGTTAAAAACTAGCCTCGCCTAGTCAAACCTCTGCCTAAATCCCGGTTAAAAACTAGCGCTGCCTAGTCGAACCTCTGCCCAAAATCCCAGTTCAAAACTTGCCTTGCCTAGTTAAACCCAGTTAAATCTTAGTTAATCCCAGTTAAACCCAGTTAACCCTAGTTAACCCAGTTAAACCCAGTTAATCCCAGTTAATCCCAGTTAAGCCCAGTTAATCCCAGTTAATCCCAGTTAAACCCAGTTAAACCCAGTTAATCCCAGTTAATCCCAGTTAAACCCAGTTAACCCTAGTTAACTCCAGTTAATCCTAGTTAAACCCAGTTAACCCTAGTTAATTCCGGTTAACTCTAGTTAAACCCTGATTAAGCCCTAGTTAACCCTAGGTAAACCCTAGTTAAACTCTAGTTAAACCCTGATTAAGCCCTAGTTAGCCCTAGGTAAACCCTAGTTAAACTCTAGTTAAACCCAATCTATTCAAACCCTCGTCAGAGCCTCAGTTCAAAACCTGTTCAAATCCCTACCTCTCCAGGCTCCTCAGCACGAGCTTAAAAGGCCACCTCGCTCCTCAAATAGGAGCAACAACCCTCAAACCTTTCAATCACCCGCAAACCAGTCCAATCAAATCAAACCATCAACTCCTTTCCGGAACTACGTGTGGCTTGATTGCACTAACTGTGGATACGTAGGCAACCCTGATCGGGTTCAGCTCTCCCTAGGATAGAATCCCTATTCCGTTTCTACTCTCTCCATCTCAATTCATGTATTTCATTTAATATTACATTGCTCAGCATATAGATAAAATTGCAAGTTTCTTTATGGTTTCCTTTATTTGATTCAAACTTAGGGAGTAGGTAACCATCTTCGAATGGGAGTTTAGGGGTGCCTAACACCTTCCCCTAACTCAACTGAATCCCTTACCCTGACCTCTGATTTTCAGACTAAGCCTTATCCAACAATTTTAGGGACCTATTTCCCTCAGAACTAGATAGGTGGCGACTCTCTTTTCAATAACAATGAATCACTATTCCTTATCGGGATTTATCCTGATCGGGAAGGGAGGGTAAAATTCAGGTACTCACAGTTGTGATTCGATCTCTAGGAATGGGCAAATGTCCCCTAAACTTTGGAAAAAAATTTATGTTTTGAGTTGGTTCACAACTATGGTTAAGATTTACTAACCCTTACGGTTTAACAATCTAACTTTTGTTTTTGGGAAAAAAAGAAACCTTAAGGGTTAAAGTTCTTAACCAAAGTTAAAGGGGGTTATGTAAGTGTGATTGGATTGTCTGAATTAAATCACAATTAGACAGGATCCGGACTCGTATTTTTTATACTAAGTTTTTTAAGTATTTAATTGGGCATAATTCACTGGACAATGGAGCAGTTGTCCCTTAAAAAAAACTATACTAAATTATTTAATATGACATAATTGTGGGGCAAGAGGGCAACTGCCTCTTGAACTTTTGAAGACAAAATATATCTTTTATACCATTTAATTTAATTATTTAATTGGACATAGCTATGAGGCAAGGAGAAAACTTCCCTATGAACAAGAAGAAACAATACTTATAATATATACAAAATATATATATAGACGAAACGGCTCTATAATTTAGTTGTCAACATTTTTTTCGGGGGTTACGCCCCCGAACCCCCATCTCCCTTGACACGGAATATTTCATATTCTCCTCATTTTTCAATACAAAATTCATCAACAATTGTCACTATGTTCAATCAACCACAAGTGCCCCCACTACTAGAAAATCATGGCTCCACCCCTAGCACCGATTACCCATGTTCACCTCAGCCCTCTCATTCACCTACATCATGCTTTGTGTATTCCTTCTTTTGCTTTTAACTTTATTTATGTTAGTAAACTTACATCACATCTACCTTGCTCTGTTTCCTTTTCTCATGATTCTTGCTTGATTTAGGACACGTCCAAGAAGATGACGATTGGAGTGGCTAAACAACATGGTGGTCTCTACTATTTTCATGCTCATCCTATTCCAAGTGCTACCCCTTTGATGTTTGGCATTGGCGATTAGGCCATATTTCTTTAAACAAATTGAATCTTTTATCTAAAACTGTTGCTGACATTTCAAGCTCCTCGTTTTGTCATTGTGATATTTACCCATTTGCTAAACAAAAGCATTTACCTTTTCCATCAAGTAGTATCACTTCTACTGTACCTTTTGAATGAGTGCATTGCGATAGTTGGGGTGGATACTCCACACCCTCCACTTTCTAGGGCACACTATTTCTTAACAATTGTTGATGATTTTTCCCGATGTACTTGGGTGTTTCTCATGCATTTCAAATCTAAAGCTAAAACCCTTTTGCAACAATTTTTTGTTCTTATTCAAACCCAATTCCATTGCAAAATTAAACAATTGCGAACTAATAATGGATCTAAATTTTTTTCTCAAGAGATGCGTTTTTTCTTTCATGAACATGGTGTTCTTCAACAACACAGTTGTGTTGCAACTCTGCAACGAAATGGTGTTGCTGAACGCAAATACCTTCACATTCTTGAAATTGCTTAAGCCTTATGTTTCCAAGTTCATTTATCAATTCGTTTTTGGGGCGAATGCATCTTAATGACTATTTACATCATCAACCATATTCCCACACCTCTCTTATCCAACAAAACTCCTCATGAATGCCTTTTTCAAAAACCACCTACTTATGCACATTTATAGATTTTCGGTTGTCTATATTATGCGACTACATCTTCTCACCAACGTGATAAGTTCGCTCCC
Organism: Tetracentron sinense; assembly: GCA_015143295.1. Classification (NCBI taxonomy): domain Eukaryota; kingdom Viridiplantae; phylum Streptophyta; class Magnoliopsida; order Trochodendrales; family Trochodendraceae; genus Tetracentron; species Tetracentron sinense. The sequence goes on along the minus strand of CM026555.1, from coordinate 5,113,258 downwards.
CGTGCCCGAAAATCCATTTTTGTTGGCTACCCATATGGACAAAAGGGATACCGTTTGTTTGATCTTCACACTCAACAATTCTTTACAAATTGTGATGTTGTTTTCCATGAAAATATATTTGCCTTCCAATCTCTTAATCACCACACACCACATATACCCTCTCCTGTTGTGTTACCCTTACCCATCCCTGAATACACTACCCGCCCCACTACACATCCCACTACTTCTGAGTCCATTAATGAATCAATTGAACAACCATCTCCCCATTCGATTCCACCTGGACCTACACCCGTCACTACACACCATCTATGGATTCCAATGATGGCCCATTATTGTTGCCAAATCCATCCTCTGCACCTATGACCTTGCCGCCTGCCTTCATATATTTGTGATTACCACTACTCCCAAGCCATGGTGCCAAGTCACTCCCAGTCATCTTCGCAGACTAGCCCACTATAAGGTACACATCATCCCTTACCTAATGTTATTTCTTATTCTCACTTATCTCATACTCACCAAAAGTTTGTGTTAGTTGTGTCTTCTCTACCAGAATCAACCTCTAATGGCATAATCAAAAGGAGGGATTAGATTACCATGAAAGTTTTGCTTCAGTTGTAAAGCTTGTCACTGTGAGTTGTCTTATTGCCATTGATTCCATTCGGCATTGGCCCCTTCATCAATTGGATGTCCAAAATGAGGACCAGCAATTCTGTTACAAAATGGGAATCACGGGTAAATTAACTATTTTCTTTTTACTTATTACTTGAATTTGAATATTGACAGTTTTACTAGAGCGATGATTTTTTTTTGGGAGGGTAAGCTGGGGTTTACTAGAGCCACTTGTAGGGAGGTAGAGTAGATATCTTTACAGACTCCTCATGTTTTAAGTTTATAGCAGCGTTTTCTTTCTTCAAAGGGTTCTGCTCAAACACAAGTGTTCATCGTGATTCGAAAGCATCAGAATAAGCATGTCTTAGAATCATAATCTTGCTAAGAGAGAGAGTTTTATAGCTATGCTTTGAATGAAGTTTGTCAACCCAAGTCTCATTGTCATTGATAAACTTTGTATTTGTAACCTTTAAAGTTTAATTTTTTGATTTATTTGGGGTTTGATCTCTACTTGATTCTCTATTATGTTGTAACCATTTTAATTTGATTGTTATAAATTGAGATGGGTCCAGGCCAAACCCCTGGCTTTGATAAAGAAATGTGTGTGAATGAGAAGTTACATGCAAATGAAATCTTTATGCAGAAAGTGGGTTTAGATTTACGGATTTGGAATTGACCCAAAGAATTGAATGTAGGAATCTTAGATTGTTAATATGTCATGAGAGGAGAGGTGAGCTGTTAATGTAAACCAGTGGAAAAAACTTTGACCCATTTGACAAAATACAAGTGACACATTGACAGTTTTTTGTATAATCTTTTTCACATACTTTAATAGCTCTTTATAGAGAGATACTTATCCATAACTGTCGGCTTTTTGACTACCATTACATACAATTGGACTAAAGGTTTCAGATATTTTCTTAATAATTTGATATAAATGGTAGATATAGATGACTATTACTACAACCAATAAATTCTAGCATTGAATTATATTTTATTGCAAACCATTGAATTAAAATCATAGAATTCAATTTGGCTGCCTAGCTTTTTGTCATGAATTTAGATATAAAGATATGCTAGCCCCAAATGCAAACTTTCAAACTCTCATTGTGGTAGTGACATGTGTCACTATTTCTTTTCCATCACCTTTAAAATAAATTGAAACCATAACTTCCTTATTAAAAAATATTTTTAATGAGTTGAAAGAGTAGCAATGACAAGTGTCACTACTATAGTGAGAGTTTAGATGCTTGCATCTCAGGCTAATACTCTTCTTGAATGTATTTGATTAAATATAATTGAATTGTAGAATTCTAAATTTTATTGTTTGGATTAATAAATAATTTATAAAATATATGTAAATTAATATTTATTTATAATTGGATCTACATGAGCGTAAAAGTGGTGGCTAATGTTACGAATGACAATTTTCAACTCGACTTGCCAATTGAGGTTTTAGACTTGTTGGTCGGTTCAAGTTTTGTTTTTACAACCCTTTTATAAATTAGGTAGTGTTCGAGTTTGGTTCACTTCTTCTACTAGTGGCATCAATGAATAAAGGGATGGAGTTAGGAATTTATAATTGTTGGGGGACACATTTGTTTTATCTAACGGGGTTTGGGGTGGAGCCCCCAAATTTTTTTAGCAACTAAGTTTGTAAGTCATTTCATCTATACATTTTGTACATATTTTACAAGTATTGTTTCTTCTTGTTTATGGGAACAACTGTCGTCATGCCCTATGGCTGCCCTATTAAATAATATAATATAATTATTTTTGAAAAGTTCAAGGAGCAGTTGCCCACTTATCTAATGACTAACCCTATTAATTAAACAATTAAACAACATAGTTAATATATATATATTTTGAAGATTCAATGGGACAATTGCCCCATGACTAATCCTCTATGGTTATTACCAAACTCATTGAAGTCCAGTTACAACGCAAAAGTCTTTTAACTCTAGTTGGCAACTTTAACCTTTAGAGGTGTTTTTTTTTTTCTAGAAACCAATCTTAATCACAATTAAGAGGTATTAAAAGGGACGCGTTGATGTGGGTTGTAACCGACTCCAAGGAGTCCGGTTATAACAGTAAAGGATTCTAAATCCTTAATGAACAATGTTTTCCTAAAAACTTATTCAAAAGCTGAGGAGGCACCCACTTGAGATCGAATCACAGCCAATCACGATTGAACTTGAAGAGAGTTCAATCTCATCCACAGGCCAACACATGTCCCTTTTAACTTCTATTAATTGTGGTTAAGATTTACTAACCCTTGGGGTTCAACAATTAAATATAGCCTTAGTTTTTAGAAAAAAATATTGAACTCTAGTTAAAGATTTTTAACCCTTAGGTTTAATTTTTTTTAATATATATTTTTTGAAAAAACTAAACTTATATTGTTGAACCCTAAAGGTTAGTGAATCTTAACCACAATTAATAGGGCTTAAAAGGGACAAGTGTTGACATGTGAGTGCGGTTGAACTCTCCGCGAGTTCAATCGCAATTGGCTGTCCCCCATACTATGCCATATATACCTACATTAAAAAGCTTTTTTTTTCCCCAAAAGTTTAGGGGGGCAGGTGCCCCAGGCCCCCCCCCCCCCCCTTGGCTCGGCCCTTGAATGAATGTATCCAAACCATCCGAATCGATAGCGTATTGGTACTACTCCAAGATTATTTCAAGTGGATATCTTTTTTTTTTTGGGTATAAATGTGAGTATCCTGTTTCAGGCTCAGACTAAATCCCATGTGATGCACAGGTCACCCCTCAACCCATGCATCCGATAATAAGGGGAGCCCAGGTATCAACCTCGAGACCTCCAGGTTTGCTATTCGTCGGTTCGGCCACTAGGCTACAACCTAGGGTTTCTTTTTTTGTTTTCTTTTCATTCTCTTTTTGAACAATTTAATTTAATATCAGTTATATAAATTTTATGGGTAATTACTTTTAATTAATTGACGTAATCCATAACCTATATAAAAAGCGAATAGAAGCGAGCACGAGTCGTCTCATTTCTATTTCCTGAAAAGCCCATCTTCCTTTTCTTATTTCCTTGTCATGTGATCTCATTTCTAATCTAGAATCTAACGGCTAAGAACTGCATGCCTTTTTTACTTATTTGAAATCCAACGGCTAAGGACCACAAATCGTTTTTACTTTTTCGCAAGCACTTGTCATCTCATTTATATTTCCTAAAAAGCCCATCGCCATTTTCTTTTTTCCTTCTTTTGATCTCATTTCTAATCTGAAATCTAACAGGTAAGGATCACGTACTTTTTCATTTAACTTGTTTTACCCTAAAATACCCTGTTTGTTAACTGTTATACCCAAGGTACCACTGATTGTTCTACTTTAAATAACTTCGAACTTGCATGAGAAATCCTAATAAATAAATAAAAAATTACAATTTGCTACAATACACCACCATTGACGTGATCTCTCCATTTCACCATCATCCCGTTGATTGGGACCACTCAAGAAGTTGGGTTAGATCTTTATTTTGATGATGGAAGCCATTTGACCATTCATTTTCTATTCGAGATTGTTGCAGACACAAGTTATATTCATCAATGTAACAAGTTATATACTCTAATGGGAGTCTTCATTTTAAGGCACCATATTAGCCACCTTGTTCGGTGAAGAAGCTACAAAATTTTCTCACATACTGCAGTGGAACTAATGCAACTATCAAACGAGGTTATATTATTCCAACTAATAAATATTAACTTTCTTAATTATAATCTTCATTATACTATACAAGTATATAGTTTTAATTGAAACGATAAACACCAGCAACATGTTCAGGATATCGAAGCATATGCAAGGGAATGCGAGGGAAAGGAGTTTCTTTTTCGCTTCAAATCTTATGAATACAATCATGCTTCTGATGTACAGCGTAGATATAATGTCATGTCAGTTTATGACATCCTAAATGAAACTTCAGCACGTCAGTTATGAATTTGTAACCTCGCAAAGATGTTATTATTTCATTTTACTTTCTTTATGCAAATGTTTTTACAGCGTATTTAGACTCACAACAGATGAAATACATAACTTTCTACATTTCAAAAAATTATTTCTCTTAGTATTGGATTTGAAAAGATTTCTTCTTATTACTATCTACTATATCAATGACTTGGAGCTCCAGGTGCAATAATGATTCATATTAAAATTCTGCAAACTTTACTTTATCAGAACAATTCCATTCACATTATAAAAACCCAACTGTTCTTTTGATGCCATTATTTGCTTAAAGACATCCCCTTGTTTCAATATACTTGCACTTTTACTCATTCAATTAATTCACTTCTATCCATTCAATTAATGTCATCACTTCACTCTTATATTTAATATTTATCAAAAATCAAATATTTTTGTTTAATTTACTTCAACAACAGGTTATCTATGATTCAATAACATATTTGAGTCAGTCTATGGGTACTCCTAAATATACTCCCATATATACTCCCGAATCTCAACCATCCATAGTTAATCATGAAGGGTCAAGATTAATGCTGAGGTGACATGCTTTTGAGAAAGTAAGCCAAGCCGCACTGAGCCAAGCCATTCCTTTATTTTTGACAATGCCTAATATGCCCTTAAAAGGGGTTTATACCTTCGAAGGTATCTTCTCCTTCCTTGGTGCATCATAGTGTCTTTGCCTTGAACAGAAGAAATGAGAAGCAATTGCATACCACGAGGAAGACCAAGATGCCCATCTCCAGAGTAATTTCTGGCCATCGGAAATCAGAAATTGTACCGAAGAACCGTAACACCCTCCTTCTCTACCATTCCCACTTCAAATCCTCAATGTAGATCCCCAAACCAAACTCAAATCCAAAAACCTAATTTACTCCTACATGAATCATTTGCTACCATAGAAACATAATATGAGGATCTCCACCAAAATTCAATAAACTAAACCCCACAACTGAACAAGCAGAAACCATAGGCCAAAGAATCAACTACATAAGAGGATGGAAAATAAACCCTACAGAAAATCAATAATCCACCATTCTTGAACTATATTTGCTCAAGGGGAAAATTATAGATTTTAGGGGGAAATGGAGAGAGAGAGAGAGACAAAGGGAAGAAAACGACAGATCGAGAAATCCATTGCCATTAAGAACTTGGGGGAAATTTTAAAAAATAGAACAAAAATAATAATAACAATAATTAATGCAAATAAAGAGAATGTCAAAAAAAAAACCCCTATAAATGAAATTAGAAGTTTACTCACAGAGCAAAGATGGAGGACGGGCAACCATGAGAGATGAATGAAAGAGAATATGAACCAACCACTCTAAGGACTGGGGACTGGAAGGAGAAGGGCCACCTTAGTCTTCTTCAAAGTTTAATTACTGAAATTCTCACATCTTACATGCGAATGTGAGACCTTCCGTTAGTTGATTTACATTGAGGATTTGAAGGTTCAGGGCCACCTTAGTCATCATTCCCTTAACTGCATGTTAGAGCCTTCATACTTTTGTAATGACCTTTGTAAAGATGACGAATACAACACAACGACAATGTCACTAATGCAAACTAGAAGGTTTAGGGAAGGAGAAGATACCTCCGTGGGAACGAAGGTTAGGGTATATTAGGCATTGTCAAAAATAAAGGAATGGCTCGGCTCAGTGTGACTTGACTTACTTTCTCAAAAGTATGCCACCTCAGCATTAATCTTGACTATTCATGATTAGCTATGGATGATTGAGATTCAGGAGTATATATGGGAGTATATTTAGGAGTACCATTTTAGAGTGTTCTATAGTGTTCTTTGCTAAACGACATCTTTGTGTTCTAGATTAAACAAATGACTATTATGAAAGTGATTGTTTTCAATAGTGATACAATATAATTGTACACAAAATACAGTGTAATTAAGGGTCGGTTTCAAGTTTCACATGTGCAGGTTGAAGTTGGGGATATTCTCATCGGTCGGCAGTCAAAGTGTCAAACGGACCTAACCCGATTTTGTCCATAAGGTGCAAATCTGGACACATGGCACAAATGAAAGAAAGATAGTGAGAGTGGGACCAAGAGGAAGAAAAAAGTCCGTCTATTATGGTCAAAAAGAAATTATATTTGAATGCATGGCTGAGATCATCTGATCAGAATCCCTGCACTGAGCGTGGGACCCATTTTGTCCATGAAATCCACGTAGAAACAGAAATAGAGACAGGGACAAGGACGGAACTTTACCAAAACCTAAACAAAACACGTGTGATGAATACGTTTCGAGTTCCAAAATTAATAAAAAGAATTCTAATGTAACGCGCATTTAATGCAACCTCACATGCCAACATAACACATGGGAAAAGGGAGTTTTAAGACGTGAGAGTGATAAACGCGCATGAATTGCGCGTCACACTAACGTTCTTTTAAATTTCACAGTTCATCAACATCACATGGGACGAGCCACTCCACCGTTACACCAGTTTTAATTTCATTTCCCCCTTCTCCTCCTCACACTCATTATTAGGGTTTTTAAATCTTTTTGGTGCCAAATTAGGGTTTTAATTACTCCTTTTGCTTCTGCCATTTCCTTTATTTTCACTGTCTTTTCTCTCTCAATTACAGTAGCATTCATGTGGTATCAGTCCCTATTCCTCTGATTTCTTGGGGTGGGTTGTTTCTCCTGTAATTTTGTTTTAGGGTTTTTTTTTGGGGGGGCTTTGGAGATCGATGGAGGAGAGTCTGTTGTGTCAGTGGAGTGTGTTTCGGTCTCTTCTTGCGATCCTTCAATGGTGGGGTTTCAATGTTACGGTGATTATCATGAACAAATGGATCTTTCAGGTTTGTATTCTGGTTGCAAGATTGCTCCTTTTTTTATTGTTTAAAAATTCTGTTAAAAGGGTTTGCTTGATTTGTGCTATTTGTTTCTGGGTATGTCTTAGATTTTGATTTTTTTGTTGTTTGGATGCTGAATTTTGCATTTTTTATGGTTTGAATTGCTAAATTTAGTCCTGATCTGTTTATTTTGTTTCTGGATGCGTTTTAACAGAAAGTAATTAGGGTTGTGTCCATTGAACTTAAGCATGTTAGTGATGAATAATGACCACTACACAGGCTTTAAAGTTGCGTGCAATCTTATTTACTTTGTAACGTGAAAATTTAGTTAAGGATAGAAAAAAATAGGAAAGACCTCTTCGAGGGGGCCAACCTCCTTAGCAAATTCGAGACGAAGACTGCTCTGTATAGTATATATATCTCTTCGAGGTGGCCAACCTCCTTACTCCTCCTTTTCTGAATAACACAACCAACCTAGATAGGCACGACTCCATAACTGACTCCCTACTCTTCTGTAACCACTCCCATTCACAGCTGATCATACGCTAACTACCCATGACGATTGACGCCTACTCAAGCTCAACAACTTCCTACTTCCAATACACATTCCCATGACTGAACCATACATTGGTTTGATACCTAGACACCTCTGGATACATCAGCATAAGAGGATAGTATTGCATGAGTGTAGGTAACTCCAATGCAAACCGGTACGGAACATATCCTCCTCCTTTAGGAAACCTTGTCCTCAAGGTTAGAATATTTGAACTTCTCCTTCAGCTTGTCGTACACTTCCCAAGTTGCGTCTGATTCGTCTAACATTGCCACTGCACCAGCACCTCAGTGATTGCTTGGTTTCCTCGTTGAATAATACGTTGTGCCAAAATTCTGTCAGGTTGGGGTGCAAGATCACCAAGATTGGACACAGGGGGTAACTGACTTTGCACCTGAACGCTATCTCCCAATTTTTTCTTTAGATTGGAGTCATGGAAGATGGGATGAATGCGGGATTAAACTGGTAGACATAGCTTATAAGCAACTGAACCGATCCGTTCATTGACTTGGTAAGGTCCAAAATATTTAGTGAAGGTTTTTGAGTTCTTCGCATGGCCATGGATTGCTGTCGGTATGGCTGCAGCTTAAGGTATACCCAATCATTAACCGAAACTTCACGCTTAGTTCAATGGAGGTCGGCCATCCATTTCATCCTCTCTTAAGTTAACACCAAATGATCCTACAAGATCTTCATTTATATGTTCCCTGCTCTTCAATTCGTCATCCACTACTCAAACTCCGGTTGTTCCATGGACACAAGTGACAAGATGGCGAGGTGGTACACCATAAAAAATTTCGTATGGGGTCATTCTGGTGGAAGAATGGGTATTTGTGTTGTCCCACCATTCCACTAATGATACCCATTTAGCTCATTCCCTGGGTTTGGACCTTGAAAACATCTCAGATAATTCTTGAAATAACGTTTTACAATCTCAAATTGCTCATCAGATTGGGGGTGATAAGCAAATCTATGGTTTAGCTGGGTACCCTGTAAACCGAAAAATTCCTTCCAGAATACAATACAATACACTTCGAAATTTGGGGTCCCTATCACTAGCAATTGAGATGGGCATGCCATGGAGTCTGAAAATATTATGAATGAAGAGTTGGGCAACGATTTTGGTAGTGAAGGGGTGGGACAAAAAAAATGGGCATACTTTGATAAGCGATCCACCATTGCCAGAATGCAATTTTTTACCTTTTGAAGGAGGTAGGCTGTCGAGGAAATCCATTATGATATCAGTCCATATGCGGGATGGTATTGGCAATGGTTGCTATAACCCCAGGGAGGAAATATTTTCTGATTTGTTGTGCTGGAACTTTCGCATTCCTAAATTTATTGCACGCACATAGGAATGTAAGCCATGCCAAAAGAAGTCCACCCGAATATGTTGCAATGTCTTGTGATAACCGGCATGACATCCAGGTTCCAGTAGGGCTCTCATGGAACTGTTAGAGCACCTTGAATCGAAGCGAAGAATATGCTCCCAAATAGAAATTACCCTTACAAAATAAGATGCCATTATGAGAAGTATATTGTGTCAAGTCGAGTTTCCCTTGGCAAACCTTTGCAAGATTAGTTGCATGTCGTGATCTTCTGCGTAATGATTTTTAACATCATCGACCCAAGACCCTATTGGCATTGTAATACCCATGAGAACTCCCTTATCCGGTACCCGGGAGAAGCGTCAACCACTCTATTCTCCCTCCCACTTGTGTATTCAACCACAAAAGAGTACTTGAGCAATTTTGAAATCCACCATTGTTGGGTAGGAGTTTCAATGCACTGTTCGAGGAGATGTTTAAGACTTGGTTGATAAGTTCTAATAGTGAAACTTTGCCCCAATAGGTATGGGTGCCATTTTTGTACAGCCATGATCAAATCCAAAAGCTCCTTTTCGTATGTGGATAAGATTAGTGATGCAGGGTATCTAATCAATACTCCCATAAGCCACGATTAATAGGAACGGAAGATTAAATTCCTTTATCTCATAGCCCAGATACAATTTATCGGCCGAACCCCCCTCATGAGGCCATGATACATAGACCACTCCGACCTCGAGTGTGCCCCCACTTCATGCGGGCTGCCCCACTCGAGCCCGTTGAGAAAATGCCCCTGCATTAATCACCCTCGGTGAGGAGTCTCGAACACGAGACCTTTGGCTCTGATACCACTTTAATGTAGGACATCTAACCAATACTCCTAAAAGTCGCTACTAGGAGGAGTAGAAGATTAAATTCCTTTATCTCATAGCCCAGATGCAGGCTTTTGGCTGAACCCCCCTCATGGGGCCATGTCATAATTACCAAACACCTGTATTATACCTGTATAGTACTCGTATAATACTTTTAAGGGGGGTCGCCCAAGGTTGTTAAAAAGTAATCGAATCGTAAAATCGTTTTAGGACTGATTCGATTCAAATCGGGATTCAAATCGTAAATCGTAAGATTCAATCAATTTTTAAAAAAAATTGTTAAAAAATACAAAAAAATTACTTAATAAATCAGGAAAATAGAATAATCTATTATCCAAAAGATTTCATTTATATCTATTGATAAAAGAAAGTAATGAACTTTTCATTGCATACACTATTTTAAAAAAAGGCGAATGAACTCCATAAAATGAAAAAAAAAAAACTCAATATCATTAGAGATAAATTAAGAAAAGTAAACTCATAATTATGTTGTTTGAGATCAAGAATCAAAAGACTTGTATAATTAAAAAGACTAATAATATCAAGTTTTCTCAAATTCCAACTCCATCATCTTTCTTGTTCCTTTTTTTTTTCACAATATGTCAGCAATAGAGAGAAAACTCAAATAGGGGTTTTGGCATGTCTGTAACAAGGGTTTTCATGTTTTTTCTCTCTTCATAAAAGACATAAAGTACCTTTGAAAAATCAAAATAATTAAATAAAAAAAATTAAGTATTGGTCCATAAAAGAGGTTTCGTACTCAAATCGTATGAATTGTATGATTTGAATCGCAAATCATAATCTAAATCGCAAATCAAATGAGATTTACTCAATTAAGATTTTCACATCTGATTTGAATCGTTTTGCTTGGGATTCGAATTGAATCGTAGGATTTGATTCGCAAATCGTAAAGATTTAACAATTATGGGGTCGCCGTTTAAAACTACGTACTTTTGCCGTGTTACGTGTCATAGTCGTATCGCCGTTTAATATGCGAATTACGTATTAATTGTGTATAATATGCGTATTTTTGCCATTCTTTTACCATGTTAAACACATATTTCGCATTAAATGATTGTTAATGTTATGAATTTTATTTATTTATAATTATTAATTATTTTTTAATTTTCCCGTACTTCTGCTGTGTTTTTCCCGTACAACACCCGTACTTCCCAAACGGATCATTGTCGTATTATACCCGTACCTGTATTTGGTAACTATGGGCCATGTTACACAGGCCACCCCCACCCTGAGTGTGGCTTCTGATACTAGTTGTAACTTGCAAATTTAGTAAGGGATAGAAAAACATAGGAAAGACCTCTTCGAGGGGGCCAACCTCAGCAAAGACAAAAACTGTTCGGTATGTATCTCTCTGGATTCATAAGAGTACATATATATTCAAACTCTTGCTCCTCATTTTCTGAATAACACAACCAAACTAGATAGACACAAATCCATACCCGGCTCCATAACTGACTCCCTACTCTTCTGTAACCACTGCCATTCATAGCTGTACATACGCTAACTGCCCATGACTTCTACTCAAAATCAACAACTTCTGGTGATTCTCTAATTCTGGAAAAGAATCAATTCTCAAAAGTTTAGATTTTTATAATCAATTTTGTGCAGAGAACGTGTTTGGCAACTGTCAATCAGAATCAATTACGAAAAATATAAACAACAGAATTACATTTGGATGAAAAAAAAACATGATTATTGTAGGCATAAAATATGATCATATTTATCAACAAATTTATAAGTGTCAGTAAATATAAAAAAATTACTTATGTCCCGTATACAAATCTTTTAAATTACCCTAGATTATAAATGTCATTCAATCCTTTTGCAAGTATCACAAACATAATTGTGTAAAGCACTAGAAAACACATAAAACAATACATTATATGCAGCAATAAGTTTCATGAAATAATAGACAATATCATTGATGAATACATTCATCGCGTAATTGTTGTACTACTAGATCCATCTCAACCAAATGGTGTTATTCCTCTTCGTAATCATCTACTCATATGAATGAGTTATGGTGATTCTAATCAAAATAAAATACAATTAACTTTATGAATAGTGAGAGGAGCTATCTGTTTATATCCATTTTAATTCTTATCATTATATAAATACCTGTTGAAGGGGGCAACGAGAGAACCAATGACCATAATTTTTTTTTCTATTCTAGTCATCGAAGATGATATGAATTTACACTAATATTGTTTAAGATTAATTGATTTTGATTAATAAATGAGCAGATCTTATGGTGTATGATGATTTTTATATGTTTTTCTTGTGCTGCTTTAATGATTTTAACTTCTAATTTTTTTTAATACATGGTATGCATTTATGTGTTTAGGGACAATTGTAGCTTTATGGGCTTGAGTTCTAATCTCATAGCTATGTAATAGGGGAATAATTCCCAAACTAGAGACATCCACTAGCACAAAACACCCTGTCCCTTGTTTGTCTCTCTCTTTGTTTCCCCTGTTCTTTGTACCCCCCCAAAGAAAATATCCACACCACCAACACCTCCTCTAATATGTAAATTTTAAAATTCCAAACTCCAAATCAGTAGATATCAACATCTCTTTCTGCAAAGACGGATTAAATGAGGAAAAAAATGAAGATCACAAAGCTAGGCTTACATTAATGAACAAGCAAAACCCACCACCAACAAAATAATTTCAACCCTTTTCCCAAGACATAAGCTAGTAATGGAGTTTTAGGTAGAGAGGAGAGACGACATGGAAGAGATTAAGCCCTTTATTGATCAAAAAAAAAAAAAACTCAAACTACTACTACCTCACGAAGACTAGAGATAATGTTGTAAGTGCACCACTATAACCATCAAACATAAACACCCCTACTGGCTTTCATTAATGTTGATACCAAAGATACCAAGAGAGATGGGAAGATGTTGAGATTCAAGATGGGTTTTGTTTCCTGTCACCCATCTAAAATCCAACCAAGGACAGCTTGATGTTGGGGGAGTAGAGATGACTGTGAGAGTCTGATGAGATCAAGGGTTGCTGCCGATGTGAGAAGACAAACGTGTAAGAGAGGGGTTTTGTTGCGCGAATAGGGAAAAAGAGAGTGAGAGGAAGAGAGGGGAAAGAGGAGATGTTTGTGTCGATACATTCGTTTTTTTTTCATCTGTCTTTAGCGCACTTAAATCTGAGAAGCTTCTTTTTTCTGTTCCACGAAAATTGCTCCCTTTCTGTCACAATTCTTAGAATTATACCTAAATACGCTACCAGACGAGTTTATGCTATTTCTGTTCCTGAAAAGTGAAGAAGAATTCCTGAGGGAGGAATGATGCCAAACAGGCCCTGAGTTTCCACTAATTTTCCCTATCTATTGTTCCAAATATGAATTATCCTCTTTGCCAATTGCTTGCAATCAAATACTGAATTAATTTATTTTTAACTTTCAAAATGGTGAAGATTTGTTAACCAAAGAAGCAAAAGAAAAGAAAGAGGAAATGATCCCAAGTTTTCAGAGGAGAACTAGAAGCAACTGAGCTTCTAGACTCGGCTTTTACATTCTTGTAATCGTCGCTATCTTTCTTGTTCATTGTAGATACCACTTTCCGCCACACTTACCTCTTCCCATTTTGGAACAGGGCATGATATAAAGCATAAATCTTAAATTAATGGCTTGGTAAAGATGATATGACCAAGCAGAGAGTTATTGACTTTAGTAGGATCATGTAGCCATCTTTGTCAATCTTGGGGTCTACAAAGCTTTCATCATCATGAGCTCTGAAAAAAACATATAATAAATTAGTACCAAAATACTTTTAAAGCCAATATGAAGTTTAAAATTTAGAAATAAGGAAATTAGATGGGTCAAGGGTTGAAACATACCCGAAATAAAGAACATGCCTTGGATTCCTTCAAATCTATGAATTAAACTCCAAATCAAGTTGTTAATTAATAAAAAAACAAAATGATTTTAGGAAAAAAAAGGTACTAAGAATAGGTAGAGAAGAAGAGAGGAAACAAATATGAGGTTTTAAAATGAGTTTAGGGATTTTCGGAATCCAGTCCTATGACCGAAACCTTTACGTATCGGGCGTAATGCCCGTTACGTAACGGTTTCGGGCATTACGGTTTTGTTTCGGGATAAACGGGTAAATGTACGGTATCGGGTATCAGAGGTCACCGAAACCTTTACGTAACGGGCTTTACGTAACGGTTTCGGTGTTTTTTTAAACCATGGCTCTGATGCCTTTAAGAGCACTTATCTGAATCTGCCTCCCCTCAACTCTTACATGTTGTATTTGACAAATTACCTATCTCATATTGCAGTAGTTTTCCAAAATGGTTTGCTCTGAATACAGACAGCCTTCCAACTTCTTTCTCCTGGTATGCAATACACACTACTCATACCATAGATCTTAGCAGAGCCCTTCTAAATTCATCATTGGGCAGTAGTCCGCTTCCTCCCTGAATAATGCTTTATTATAATTAAACTCTAGAGATTTATTCAACAGTCTATAAGTTCTTTATTCCTTTCTTGTTTTCTATGCTCTATATCTTGCAATCTATTCCTTATCATTTAATTTCTTCATTAGGACATTTTGGGCAACTTGTGCCTCAAGTCTGCTTAAGACTCAATTTAGTTGAACAGATTATGCTTATGGCCAGATTTCTGTTAATGTCTGATACCTGGTTTTAAGTTATTTGCCTCCCTTTTATGAGTTCCCACTTTGATTGGTTGCACATGTTAATCAAGATTTTATAAGTGTTGGCATGCAACGAGGATCAGATAATATTGAAAGGACTGAACATGAAGAGAAAAGGATAAGCTGAGAGGCCATGGCTGTCTTCACAAGTGACATACCAGATGATTGTGTTGCATAATCTGACTCCTGTATAAGTTAGTTATGCGTCTTCTGGAAATCTAAGCAAGTAAAAATTGAAATATCTTACAATGTGCATCTTTAGAAGGCCAAATGGAAATATACAGTGTTATTGACTTATTTCTTATTTAAGTTTACCAGTGATTGCACAAGATATTTCAGTCTGAAAATGTTTAAGCTCAAAGATCGACATGTGATGTGTAAAAGTTAATGGTGAATTGTCACTAGGGTTGTAAACGGAGCGAATTCGAAGCGGATACCACAGTATCCGTATCCGATCCGTTTACTAATATCTGCTATCCAACCGAATTCGCCATATCCGACTGAATTTGGATATTATTCAAATCCGTCTGATTATACCAACTGAATTTGAAAAATTCGAAAATCATCCGAATTCATCCGATTACAATAACCTAATTCGGATAATATTCGATTATAGTATTCAAAATCCGAATCTATTCATCCTATTACCAAATTTGCATTTCAATACCCTAAAAAATCAAGTTCTATTATTGTAAAGATATAATAATATTAATTATATATTAATTACTAATCGGTCGGATATTTAGCGGAGCGGATACACCATTATCCGTATCTGCTCCGATTAGTAAACGAATAGTACTTTACTATCTGATTCAATCCGCCGGATATTTATTCGGATAATTATCCGACTATTCGGATACGTATTCGAATCGGATCCGGATAATATCCAACTCCATTTACAGCCCTAATTGTCACAGTTTTCTGGGCCTCAAATGTTAGAGAAAACAATTATGATGGAGCTGTATTAAGCTGTCCAACATGTTATAGAAAACCTTTTACTGATAAGTATATATAGTGTGAAGTCTACTTATGTGAATAAATTCCATCCAGGCCATGGTTATTGCTATGGACTATACTTCAAACATTTATATGGCGATTTATCAATTCATGAGGTTTTTCTGTCTATACTTCACCAAAAATAAAAAAGGAAACTACTTGATCCTCATCATTTTTTAAGGCGTGATCATCATTGGAGCTTATGGGAATTTGATTTTTCTTTTAATACAGAAATTGGATTTTAAGTTTCCTCTGTCAGTATCGTGTATTCACTTCATATGCTCAGCTATTGGAGCATACTTGGCAATCAAGGTGCTGAAGCTTAAGCCACTTATAGAGGTTGACCCTGAAGATCGCTGGAGAAGGATATTTCCCATGTCATTTGTGTTCTGTATCAACATAGTATTGGGAAATGTGAGCTTACGATACATTCCAGTATCTTTTATGCAGACAATAAAGTCGTTTACTCCTGCAACAACAGGTAAGGTTGAGATTGTGTTTTAACTGTATCCAATCATGTTGTAAGTCTTCATGCTGTTGTTGTTCACATTATTGTATTATATTCCCTTCTGACCTCTGATTGTAATGCATTTGAAACAGTTTTTCTGCAGTGGCTAGTTTGGAGAAAATCTTTTGACTGGCGCATTTGGACTTCTTTGGTACCCATTGTAGGAGGAATTCTTCTCACCTCAGTTACAGAGCTTAGCTTTAATGTGTTTGGATTTTGCGCTGCCTTATTTGGTTGTCTGGCTACATCTACAAAAACTATCCTTGCAGAGTCTCTACTGCATGGATATAAGTTTGACAGGTAGCATGTTTGATCTTGTTGCTTTGTTTATACTTTAAAAGCTCAATCCATATTCATTTGAATTTGATTAGGTCTCTAGATGATGTAATTTGTTCTTTGATTTTTGATATCCTTTATGTTATGGATAGCCCATTCATTTAACACTAATCTATTGGAATTTGGGCGTTTTACTTCATATTTACCAGGTGGGTGTTACTTTATAATGTCATTAGGTAGCCTCTACACCTCGCGAACCATCGTAATTGTTTATATCTGATGTTGCAAGAAAATGTTTTAGTATCTGAGGCAGTTTGAGCTTGGACAATGCTATGGTAATTGTCGTGCTTCAGGTTATTTCCAATGAAAGGCTTGCCATGCATGTGGATTCTGATGGAAACCATGGCCTATCTCAAAAGGTTGCTGCATTTTAGTTCACCCTCTTTCTAAAATAATAAATACACATGTATCTTCACCATCTGTGATAGTCATAAGACTCATAACCTAGATCTTGAATATCATACCTCTACTACACAAGGTTGTTAAATCGTAATTGAATTGTAAAATCATTTTAGGATAGATTTTATTAAAATCTGGATTCAAATCGCAAATCGTAAGATTCAATTCATTTTTTAAAAAATTGTTAAAAAATATTTAATAAATCAGAAAAATGGATTAATCCTTTATCGAAAAGATTCGTTCATATCTATTGATAAAAGAAAGTAATGAATATTTCATTGCATGCACTATACAAAACGTGAATGAACTCAACAAAACAAAACATAACCCCATTATCATCAAATACAAATCAACAAAAGTAAACTCATGTAATCTTGTTGTATGAGATCAAGTATCAAAAGACTATTAAAATAAACTATCAAGTTCTCCCAGAGTTCAATTCTCCAACTCCATCTTTCTTCTTCCTCCTTTCTTCTCTTTCATTTTTTTTTTTTCCTATTTCATAGCAACAAGGAGAAAACCCAAATAGGGGTTTTGGCATTCCCATAACATCAGGTTTCTGTATATTTTCTCATCTTAAAAAACATAAAGTACCTTAAAAAAATTTAAAGAATAAAAAACATTAAAAAATATTTGTTTAATTATCAGTCTATAAAAGTGGTTTCGAGTTCGAATTGCGTGAATCGCATGAATTGTACGATTTGAATCGGAAATTGCAATCTGAATCCCAAATCGAATAAGATTTACCCAAATAAGATTTTTACTTACAATTTGAATCGTTTTGCCTAAGATTTGATTCAAATCATAGGACTTGAATTGCAAATCGGAAGGATTTAACAACCATGTTACTACAGCTCCGACTAATGTGTGGTTCAATTCTTTATGTTATATGTTTATGCTTCGCTACGTCAATCTTGAGTTCAGGTCAGGTGCATCTGTTAGAACTTAAAAGTACCTAAATCAAAATAAAAAGGGTGGAGAGTAAGAAGAAATCTGTGCACAAATGAAGGCTTTAATTTCCTGCAGTTCTATAAGTCATATGGCTGGACAAGATAGGAAGGAGTTTCAATATAGTTGTTGTGAAACAGTTGACTAGGGTTAGAGCATTCTTTTATTTGGATTGGAGTGAGCCTCTGAAACAGTTCAGAGGGCCTCCCTTGCTCTAAAATTCTAAAAACTAGAGGGGAGGTTCTCTCTTCTGCAAGAGGCTTAGCATTGTATGGTGAAAGCTCTATTTGAAGTTTGAACTACAAGAGACTTAAACCTGTCTCTCCCTTAAATAAAATTGTACCTTCGCATAGATATTGTTGACTGAAGCACCTTGCTGATACGAGTTCTGTAATAGAATCTGATATGCTTGTTGTGAAACGCATTACGCATCCACGAATTAGAAATTTCCTGCTATGTTGCATGGATCCTTTGAACTGGGTGAATATCCATGTTAGATTCTGGTGTGACACTGCTGAATTTCCTCTTTTGTTTTTTTTTTCCTTGCAGAATATAAATTAACATCCACCATTGAGTATAAGCTCCCATTTTTCCTGCAAAAATTTTCTTGATGAAAAATATAACATCAATGCATTCGTTTATGCTTTTTTCTACGGGTATACTATACATTTGTTAAGATATAGCATGGTACATTCACCAAAAAAAATGCTTATATTTGTATGAAATTAGTTAGCTTCTTCTACATTATTTAGATATGCTACCAAATCCACGAATCTTTAGTTTTTAGGGTTTTCTGAATCCGACACTCCGAACTCATTGAACATAAAATGGCAATCTTCCAAACAGATAATTTATTTTGGTATATTGTTTTCCACTACTATTCATAACTTTCACCATCTGTTTTTCTTCTTTCCTTCATACTGGTTGGTCTACACCTGTTGCATCAGTGACTGATGAATGTAACAATTTTGGAACAAGAAATGGGAATATTTGATAGATTGGACAAGTGCCGGATCAAGTAGAAAGTTGTAGCTTTCCTTATGAAGGCTATTGATGATCAGTCTTCCTATGTGAGAAAGGCCAAAGTAAAACATACTAACTTTAGTTGTATTCTTTATTCAAAATGATGAATGTATATGTTTGTTTCAGTATTGAATTTCACTCCAGAGGTTGAATATATATGGGCCTGACATGCTCGGATCAGATCGAAGTCCTGTTGGAACTGATCCTTATTGTCTCCTCTCCAAAGGGCATTCGGTTTGAAACTAGCAAATCAGATGACTTTTTTTGGTTCAGAGTGCAGTAGAATCTTCCCTTTTTACATTTTTATATCTTAAAATGTTCGAAGTGCTATACTAGATGTTAAATGGATAAAGAGGGTGGTTCTGTCCGCCACAATAGTAGTTTTGCATAATATCTAGATAACCACCTCGATTCTAAGCTTGAAACTCTAGAAATACTCTTTGTTGATAAATTGAGGTTGTCAAGGAATGCCCTTGCACCTATTTTGTTTCCATTTTTGCTTGCCCTGCTCCATACCTAGCTTTTAGGTTTATATTGCCAAGTTACTGCGGTAGGTATATGTCCTATTAGTTACATTGATGGTGTTGGTGTATGAGAATGAGACAAGATCAATATTAGGAACCAAGCAAGATATACGTCAAATATAGAGGGCAGGATGTGATACATTGTGAGAGTTGTTGGTGTAAAGATGGATTTATTGTCTCGATGCAGCTTCTAAGCTCTAGATCTCTTTAGCGAAAAGTGAATGGTGCGAGTTTCCAATAAAAGTACAGTTGGATCTTTTCTTAGATATTGGATTAATTTATACAGCCACCATGAAATCTTCTCTTTGCTACTGGTTATTTCGACTCCTAAATAAAATAAGTAGATACATTAAGTGGTTTCCAAGAAAGAAATACTGGCATCTTCAAATTCACTTCCAACTGCAGCTGTAGGGATACCGATTGGGCTGGGTGCTCAAGTTGCCTGGAACCTAGTACAAACTACACATGTACATGCAAGAAGTTTGAATCATTGTAAATCAAAATTTGGTTCAGACGCACTGTTCTTGGGGTTAGTGCCAATTAGCATCATATTATTGGAATTCATATGTATGTAGATGTATTGCAAGTGATATCATGTGTGTGAAAGAGTTAGCGGATGCTCATGACGAGGATCTCTTGGTAGCATCAACTTAAAAGCAAGTGATATCATATATGTGCATGTAGATATGTTGGGAAACAAATGTACAATACAGTGAAGCTACTGACATTCTCATGTTATGGTTGTGTAGTGTGTAGTTTAAATTTGGTTGATAATTGTCCATTTGAGGAGTGCCGCATAGATCTACCTGTTCTAAGACTTAACAGGGTATATAGGATATTTGTCCAAATTGAGTTCCAATATCAATTGTTATTTTGATATTATGTCTTCAAATTTTTTTTTTCGATTTTGCTTTGTTTAGATACGTTTTTTTTTTTTTGCATAACTCGTTATTATAATGATCCACGCTGATCTTGTGATTCCTCTATGTTGTTTAGCATAAATACAGTGTACTACATGGCACCTTTTGCAACCATGATCTTGGCGGTACCAGCGCTACTACTTGAAGGTGCAGGAGTCGTGGATTGGTTTTACACACACCAGTCTGTTTGCTCCTCACTTGTCATAATTTTCAGCTCAGGAGTGTTGGCTTTCTGTCTCAATTTCTCCATCTTTTACGTAATTCACTCCACAACTGCAGTCACCTTTAACGTTGCTGGTAATCTGAAGGTGATATTAATCAAGATGGATAAGATAAATCCATCACACATCCTATTTTCCTACCCTCATTTACTTTAGATTATTTGCCTACATAATTTTTAATCATAATTTATTGTTATCATGGTTTTTGTTTTCATGTGCCGCCTTTACAGGTTGCAGTTGCTGTCATGGTTTCATGGATGATATTCCGGAACCCGATCCCATCTTTGAATGCTGTGGGATGTGGAGTGACACTCATAGGTTGCACTTTCTATGGGTATGTGAGGCACAAGCTGTCGCAGCAATTGCCGGGAACACCTCGAACGCCCCGGACCCCACGGAGCCTGATGGAGCTGCTCCCACTTGTAAATGATAAACTAGATGATAAAGTCTAATTTTAATGGTCATGTTTACAGTGATACCTGTTCGGAAAAGGGTTGAAGGTAAATGAAAAACTCCACATCTTTTGTCATATAAGCTTGCATTAAGATCAATTAGTATGTGCCTTCTTTTTAACCAACACAACATACCACACTATTGCTACCTGTTGCTCAGATAGCAAGGTATGCCCATATCATTAGGGTTGCCTCGGATTGAGTCTTATGGGGGGAGGGGTTTGAAAATATTTCTCGGTGGTGATGTAGCAAAAAAGAGTTCACCCACCACTAGGGGTATAGCTAGGAATTTTTCCTTAGGGATGCTGAAGCATGTATCAAGATTAATGGGTTTGGGGGTTTGTGGCTTGGGGGGTAATGGGTGCATCGTGGTCATAAAACTCCCTCATAGGAACCTACGGGTAGACTACCAAATAGACTCCCAAATGACTCATTGTATCCATTTATTCTACATATACCTTTAACCCTAAACCCTAAACGACTAAACTCATATTGTTATATTAACTTATTACTTATTGGTGGTCCCTTGATCCAAGTGGTTATCCTTTAATTTTATTTAATTTTAATAATTTTTCAAACATCCTAGACCATCCGACAAACTCACTTAGAACGATCCAAACTCACTTAGAATGAACTAAAGGAACAAACACTTAGAATGAACTAAAGGAACAAAAAAGAAGGCAAGATTTGGAGTTGGAAGCCTGAAGCCTGGTAGTATGGTAAAGTAAAAAACTATAAAGTAAAACAATCACAATTATAGAAGAACAGAATTTGGTGGCGACAAACATAAAAAAATTTCCTGTTTTTGATTTTTTGAATGTGTTAAAATATCAAACATCTTCACGCGTTATGCCTGTTATGCCTACTCTTGCGCTGTGGAAACTTTTGGAGTAAATGCGACTGAGACTAGCACTCCTCAAATAAATTAATACTACACAAATCCTAGTAGACAGGAAATCTACCTCGATTTGACTATCCCTTTGTGATTGGCCTTCGACGGAGCAGGAGATGAGCACACATCTTCGACTCTGTGAGTGGAAATCGCTGTACCTTATGGTAATGGCAGAGAAAAACCTTTCGAAGAATGACTAGATTGCTATATTAGGCTCAGAAAATAGGTAAAACCCTTTTCAAACTCTGCTCACAGAATATATACATATAGCTTGCTCTTATAGCTTATGGGCCGTTCTTTATCGCGGGCGCATGATTGGATATGACATTGCTGCAAGTGACTAGCATAATGTCTACAAATGCACATGAGTATAGAGATTGAATAACTGGCTGTGAATAACCATCAAACCTTGGCAATGCTAGAAATTGAGAAGAGATGGATATATTAACATTTAGATTTATAGGTTTATGGAACTTGACCACAACCACGATTATGCTACTGAGAATTGTCCATCTGCGTAGATTTTTAAATCTTAATTTCCACATTTTTCGTATATGGAAGAAAAAAAAAGTTTCAAATCCCACTTCATCAAATAATTGGTCTCCAAGTTCAATTTTTCATATTTTTGGAGGTTATGAGAGATGGTTCTTTTTCTGAGAATTATAAAGCTTTGCAAGTGGTGGTAGTTGGTAAGAAATTTGAGTCACTTTGCCAAGGTTTTTAACAAGGTTAATTCTTACCAATGAGATTTGAAACTATGCATTTTGTGGCATATAAAGTTAAAGTTTTATTGGAATTGCAACCATAGTTATCAAGTTGGGGATCAAGAATAATTCATCTAGGAAAAAGTTCGGAAACAATTGCCAATATTCGAAAATTTTGGAAATAAATCGAGTAAATGTCGGATAAGAAATGAAAAAAAATATAAAATAAGATTAGTAATTATGAAAGTTAAAAACAAATATATTCATATATTAGATATTTATTCGGGATTTTTTTAAAAAAAATTGTAAATAATTCATGTTTAATTCACGAAATTCGTGACTTTTGAAAAAATCGTTATTTTTCCAAAACTCACAAATATTTCGTGAATTAATTGTTCAACGAAATAGTCGGGTATTATTTGAAAAACTTGGAGAACTTGATAACTATAATTGCAAGTCAATAGATGAAAGCATCGATACACATACACGTAATTCTCAAAAGAAAATGTATATTGTAAATTGACAAAACTTACAAAGTGCCGGAGTTTATAAGTCTCTTCAAAAGAATGGACCCTTACAATCCAAGAAACTTTGTGTATAAATGTGAAATCAAAGTGTCTTCAAGTAACTGGAAGACATGGGAAAAAGGGTATACATTCATATCCTCATGGGGATATAAGTCCTCATGGGGATATAAGTCTCAATGGAAACTATGGATGTTTTGGTTAGTGGAACCATCCTATCTGCTTATCAGAATAAAAGGACCTTAGAGAGAAGCAAGTACCCTTTCCATTGATAGTTACAGAATCTGACCCATACACATGATTGTCCTGCTAGAGGGAGGGAATTTTGGCAAGAATAGGAATATAGGATGATCTAACCCAGGGTTATTAAGTTCGCTACATGTTATAGCAAACCGAGCGAACCCGAACTGGTTCGTGGTTCGGTTCGACTTGGTTCATGAAATTGAGAGAACCACATAGTAGTTTCAAAACAATCTTAATATGTCAAATTTTTATTTAAATTCACTGATATTTTTCTTTAAGTTCGACAAATTTATATTTTGAGTTCACAAACCATTCATAAAAAAACATTTTTTTTAAATTTTTAAATAAGTATTTGTAATATATTGTTCACATGCTTAAAAGAAATATATATATTTTGTAATATAATATAAAATATCTATTTTGTTTTACATGTTCAAGTAGCGAACCAAACTAAAGAACCTAAGTGAACTAAAAACGAATTATCTCATCCTACCCTTAGCAAACCAGGTTCACTCTAGACTGGCGAACTTCGAACCGCGAATTTAAATTCGAATTTGAATAGAGCGAACCGACGAACCAGGTAGTATTGATCTAACCACTGCAAATTTTGGGTGTATGGCCCCACATTATCATATGATACTCCAGACTCGAGATCTAAATCTGTCATCATCTAAGCTTTTGTACAAAAATATTACTATGTATGAGAGAGAATAATTACACATGCAAGAGTCAGAAAAAGAGGTATGATTTCATTGATATGGGAAGATCTAATTAGTAATTACAGAGGAGTCAGCAATAATATTACACATATTTTTATTCCCATATTTGTCACTAAGCTAATTGCCAGAAATTCTTCTGCCATCTGCTGCTGATGAGGTACCCTCCCATGCCCCTGCTCTGTTTTCTGATCCCCAATGTCAAGCATTCTGCATCGTTGATGCACTGCTCCACAAAATCCTCAATGCTGCTTCCACACAGCCTGCAAAAACCCATCAACACCCTCAACAATAACTAATAAAAAATCAATGTTACAATGTGAGGTCTAAGGTTTTGAGGAAGTAGACATGCAATGCATGATGGGATCTGAGAAGGAAATGCTAGTGCTGAGACATGGAGATGTAAATTTCAGTTTATACCCACCAGCTGGTGAGTGGAGAAGGCTTCTTCTGACCCAACACCAAAACAGATACCTCAAGCTTCTTCACTTGGCTCATCACTGTGGCTAGCTTTGGTCCCTGTATCACTAATGCTTCCACTTCCACCTGATAACCCCACACAACAAGGATCAACCAGAAGAAGAAAACCCATCATAGAAAAGTTTTTATTTTTATTTTTATTGCCCCTCTTTTGTTCAAGTAGCAAAATGGTATCTCTAGAAAAAAAAAAAGAAAAAAAAAAACAAAGAAATGTAGAAAGAAAAGCAAACCGCAAACCCATTAGAGCTGATTCTTCATGGATCAGTTGATCTCTAGAGTAAGGAAGCATATATACCTCAGGTCTACAAGCCTTGCAAAGGGTCCCAAGTGAGTTTGCAAGGTAAGAAGAAGAAGAGTGAGAGATCTTTTCATGAGGACCCTTGTGAGTAGGAGAAGGGATGATATGAAGGAGAGTGAGTAGGTCACCCTTGTTAGTGACATGTGTGAGTGCCCACATCATAGCATGCTTGGCAGATGAAGACTGATCCACCACAACCATCACTCTCTTCCTCATAACCAACAGACCATTTTCACCACCACCACTATTCACGTTTAGCCCTTCAATCTGCTTCAAACTCCTCTTATACCCACCACCACTACACATGTTCTTGTTAGCCCATCTCCCACTTAGCTGCCTCAAAAAAGAAGCTGAACTTGCCATACCTGTAACCTATTCTACTCCTTCAATTCTGTGTGTAGAACACTAGAACTTGCACTGTTTGAATTTCTTTTATGGAGAGAGATCTGTGGAAATGAGATGGAGCATGGGTTCTGCAATATATTATTACAGTCAGAAAAGAAAAGAAAAGTGGGGGGGAGGGGAGAGAAGAAACAAAAAGAGTAATGCATGGGGATGTGAGGAACCAAACTGCCAAAGCTATGGCATGATATATCTTTGGGCAGGTTAAAGTCACGGGGAATCACTGGCTGGCTGGCTTTCTATTAATGGGTACTGTAAAACCATCACTGTAGTCTGTTGTGAATGATGAAAGTGAGGAATGAGGATTCCCTTTTCCATTTTTTCTTTCCTTTATTCTTCCCCTTTATTTTTTCTTTTCTTTTCTTGGTAATAAGAAAAGAAGAAAGTAAAAATAAAAATAAAATTAAAAAACAAAATCAGAGAGAGACAAAACAATTGTGCTTTTCACGCAATGTTGTCTGTAGGCTAATTTGGGGCCCTCATTTGGTAGGCTCATTTTTAGATAAGCTAATCTGGGCCCTTCATTTGGCGGGCCCATCTATAACTAGGCTTATCCGAGCCCTTCATTTGGTTGGCCCCTTACACTTTTATGTAGAAGAGAAATGGCCCATTTCTCTATACTTGGATGTGTCATTTACTACATGGGCACTTTTTTTTGTGTGTGTAAAGGTAATTAAACCAAACACAGTAGGCCAACGCATACACGAGCTTATGAGACTTGGGTCCAACACATCTATACAAAAGGGCCCTCATTTGGTAGGCACATCTTTAGATAGGCTAATCTAGCCCATTCATTTGGTGAGGCCATCGATAGCTAGGCTTATCTGAGTCCTTCACTTGGTGGGCCCCTTATACTTTTATGTAGAAGAGAAATAGCCGTTTCTCTATACTTGGATTGTCATTAACTACATGGGCACATTTATTTATTTATTTTGGTAAAGGTAAACCAGACACATAGGCCAACACACACGGGCTATGAGACTTGGGTCCAACACATCTCTACGAAAGGACCTATCTCGGTTAACAATGACTACATGGGCATTAGATGGCTGCGTTCCTCACTTTTGGCAGTGAGGGCCGGGCTAGGGCTTGATCCTTGTAGGTGAGGGCCGGGCCGGTAAGACCTAGGCCCTGCCCTTTGAGAAGTAGGCAGGAAAGAAAGATTTCATTATTCTATCTCTCTTTTAGGTGTTATCTCTCATTCATGTTTTTTTTTGGTAAATGTGGGTATCTTGGGCCAGACTTAGACTAGTCCCACGTAATTTATAAGTAAATCCCCAACCAATACATCCCGATATTGAGGGGAGCCCAAATTCGATCTTGAAACCTCCGGGTTTATGGTTTGTCCTTCGACCACTAGACCAACCCCAAGGGTTAATCTCTCATTCATTAACTGTCTTCCATATAGAGTAGCTAAGGGGCGTTTGGATATACTTCCGTTTTTTTGTTTTTATTTTATGTTTTTTTAAATTGGAAATAACTTTTTGTTTTCAAATTTTTTAAACAGAAAACACGTTTGACACTTGTTTTAAAAAAAGGAAAAAAGAAAAACGCATTGGTAAATGTAATGAACATAATAATGGTTAAACAATTCCAATCTATGGTGGTGATGGAGGTTAGTGGTGGTAGTGGGTGGTAGAGTGGTGGAGTGGTGGTGGTGGTGGGTGGTGGGTGGTGGAGGAGGGGGGTGGTGGTGGTGGGTGGTGGAGGAGGGGAGTGGTGGTGGTGTTGTGGTGCTGGAGGAGGGGAGTGGTAGTAGTGGTGGTGGTGGTGGTGGTGAAGTGGCGGTAGTGGTGTGATTAGTGGTGGTGGGTGGTGGTGCGTCGTGGGTTGTGGAGTGGTGCGTGGTGGTGATGAGTGGTGGAGTGGAGGAGTGGAGGTGGTGGTGGTGAGTAGTGGAGTAGTGGTAGTGGTGGTG
Organism: Tetracentron sinense; assembly: GCA_015143295.1. NCBI lineage: Eukaryota > Viridiplantae > Streptophyta > Magnoliopsida > Trochodendrales > Trochodendraceae > Tetracentron > Tetracentron sinense. Next base: position 5,085,904 of record CM026555.1, on the reverse strand, counting down.
GTGGAGTAGTGGTAGTGATGGTGGTGATAGTAATAGTAGTGAGTGGTTTTGGCGGTGGTGGTGTGACTCCATGTTTTCTATTTTAAAACATAATGGTAACATAAATTTTCGGTTATCTTAGATTTTCAAAAATTTTGTTACTAATTTTTAAAAACAAAAAACAGAAACAAATTTACCAAACATATTTTGCATAAAAATTTTAAAAATTTTGTTTTTAAGAACATAAAACAGAAAATGGAAGTGCAACAAATAAAAATTTTAAAAATTTTGTTTTTAAAAACATAAAACAGAAAATGAAAGTGCAACAAATTGGGGCCGTTTGGATACACTTCTATTTTTTTGTTTTTAAAACTTGGAAACGACTTTTTGTTTTCAATTTTTTAAGGTAGGAAACATGTTTAGTATTACTAACTGTTACTTAATTTAAAAAAAGAAAAACAAAAAAACGTGTTTGGTAAATATGATTAAATAATTTCAATTCATGGTAGTAGTAGTGGTGAGTGGTGGCCGTGGGTGAGTGTGGTGGTGATGGTGGCAGTGGTGGTGGTGGTGTGTGGTGATGGTGGTGGTGGTGATGGTAGTGGATTGTGGTGGTGGTGTGGTGGTGTTTGTATTGTGGTGGTGGGTAGTGGGTGGTGGTGGTTGGTGGTGGGTGGTGAGTAGTGGTGTAGTGGCAGTGGTGGTGGTAGTATTGTGGTGGTAGTGGAAGGTGGTTGTATTGTGTTGGGGGAGGTGGGTTGTGAGTAGTGGTGGTGTGGTGGTGGTGGTGGATGGTGGTAATATTATGGTGGTTGTGGTAGTATTGTGGTGGTGGGTGGCGGTGGAGGTGGAGGTGGGTGGTGGGTGGTGGTGTAGTGGTGCAGTGGTGGTGGTGGTAGTATTGTGGTGGTGCGATAGTTGTTGTGGGTGGTGGTGGTGATGGGTGGTGATGGTGGGTCCGTGTTTTTCATTTTTGTTTTAAAAAACAGAGGTAGTAGAAAATTTTTGTTACCTTGATTTTTAAAAATTTTGTTACTAACTTTTAAAAATAGAAAGTAAAAACATGTTTGTGTAAAAATTTTCAAAATTTTGTTTTTAAAAACAAATACAAAAAAGTGCAACCAAACGGGGCAGCGTGCGAGTTGCACATAAAGTCACCCAGGTAGAACGATTTCGACCAAAACCAAAACGTGAAATGCTACTGCAAGATAGTACAAGAAATTGTTTTGTTGCAATTTGGTTAATGTAAAGGTAAAATTGGAATTTTTTTTGCCAAAGCTAGACAATGCAAAGTCAAAGTTTGAGAAGGAAAGGTAACAAAGAAGCATATAATTACTACTCATTTGACTTGGGGGAAAATACATTTACACCCCATGGAAAATACACATAGATCTCCTCAATTTTCAAAAAAACATTACGACCCTTACTTTTCAACTTAATGACAATTACATCTCTTCTGTTAGTTGACCCTCAGTTAATTGACCAGACATGTTGATGTCATGTGATAAAGCCCAAAAAAATTCTAAAATTACCCCTAGAATCATTTTGGGAAAAATACATTTATACCCCCTGAGGTTTGGTGAAAAGACACAGACCCCTCAGTATTAAGAAAATACATTAGGCACCCTTTGTAAATCTAACAAACTTGAAATGCAATTGTGAACCTGAATTGAAATTGTAGAGACCCAAAACTTCATGTCTTAATGTTTCTACACATTGAATAATAATCTCAATATTCGTGTCATGCATTTAGTGTCTCGTCACTTAATGATCTTAAGTTAAACTAAAACGACTAGGTATAAGAATTTTAAAAATTATAGGAACGGTGTGATTTTAGCAAAAACATAAATTGTCAAATTTTGAGAATATTTTTTCCGGAAATGAGTTTTTATATGTTAAGTAAACAAATTTGATTTTATGAGATTTTATTAATAAGTTTAGAATGGTTTAATGGACTATCAAAAATTTTACGACTGACAAAATTTATCACTTTTAGCCTAAAACTGGAAAATAAGATTTTCATTTATTAGGAATTGAATTTTTTAATATTTTTTATTGAATCCAAATAGAGGGTACTTCCTTACTTAGTAAATGAAATGAAATGAAAGTTAAATGTTTAAAAGGAAAATAAGTGTGATGTTGACTAGTATTGAAGAGAAAAGAGTGTTGTTGTTGTGTGCTGTTGATGGCCTCGATGGCCTAGGGGTGAACCCTAGGGGTGAGTGAAGAGAAAAGAGTGTTAACTAGTATTGAAGAGAAAAGAGTGTTGACTAGTACCGGCGTTCATGGCCTCGATGCCGGTGAAGAGCTCTGCGGAGATGATTACCTGACTGGGGGTCTACTCCCCTGAGACTGAGCTGGCAAATGACGTCGGGAACAATCTTTGATCATGTGGCCTTAGTCGCCACAATGAAAACATCCCCCTGAGATCTTCCTACACTCTCCAGCCAAATGCCTCCTACCACAATAGGTACAGGGCTCATATGCGTGTGTGGAGGGTGCATATCCCGTGGCCCGAGATAGTGCGGGGCGAGGTGCGTGAGTAGTAGCCGAATGTAAAGCTAGTAGAGCAAAAGAACGAGGAGCCTGCGATGCAGAGTACAGCCTCTACGACTGTGCTGGCCTTGAAGTCTGGTATGACGTAGTCCTAATTCTCTTCTCAGCTGAGCCATTGGACTGGCCTTTCTCCATTCACCTTCTCTTGAAGAACTCTTTAGAATTTGACTCGGCTAGCTGGGCTTATCCACTACCTTCTCATATGTCTCATATCTAAACATCAAGACTCGGTCCTTGAGATAGGACTTCAATCCCCTCTCAAACTTTCAGGCTTTCATAGCCTCCGTAGCTATCATGTGGGGAGCGAATCGAGATAGATCCAAGAACTTAACTTCGTATGCGGCCACAGACATATTACCTCGTTCTAAGGTAATAAATTAAACTTCCTTTTTCTCCTTCATCCCTACTGGGAAATACTTCTTGTAGAAGACATCCAAGAACTCTCCCCAAGTCCAATCTTGACCCTGTCGGATCAAATCCCGGGTCCTCACCGCTGATCTCCACCAATGGTCGGCCTCACCTTCTAGCATGAAGGTGGCCCAAGTGACCCTCTCTGCCTCTGTAGGCAATAAGATTGAAATGATCTTTTCAAGTTGCCTGATCCATGCCTCGGTGGCTAACGGATCGATACTCCCGCAAAATACCAGAGGCCTCATTCTTCGGAAGGCTTCTATTCCTGCCTGTGCTCTATTTGAAGGAGCAGCTATAAGTGTGGTAGCAGGAGTAGGCGAAGCAGGTTGCTTTGCTGCTAGCATAGCCAAAGTCTCGGCTATTGATGCGAAAACTTGAGCAAAGTCGGGTTGCTCATCCCCCGAAGGAGCATCACCTCAATTTCCTCTTGTATTGTATCCGCGACCCCAAGCACCGCGTCTTATGATTAAATCCTGAGAACGGCAGTACAACATGAGTCTAACTTGGATACCCATTTTATAACCAATTCAACATTCAAGTAATATTCAGTAAGGATACAACAATGCATCCAAGGTATACATAGTAATGTCATAGTTATAAAATTTGTGTTCCTAGTGTATGACACTAAGTTTGGTCGGGTTTCAACTGGTTTTGAGTTAGACTAACTCAGTTAGTCTAAACTTGGAATACGACTCTTTAAAATGACTCTAATGCCTTGTTCAATCATGATATTAGTTCTAAGTGACCCTAGAGACTCTAATGTCTAGGCTCTGATACCACTTCTGTCGTGCCTCAAAATACCCCCTAGGAGTTAAGGGATACTTTAGGCGTGACTATACTTAACCTGTCAAACCAACCTGTAATGAACAAGACATAACATAATCAACTGAAACATGATATAGAGTGCAGAAACTTAAAATGATGCGGAAGCGTAAACCAAAATTTTCTTTTCTATAACCATGGTCGGTATTCCAAGTTCTAATATAAAACATATTAAAGTAAAGGTGGACATGCCCACCTATCAAAATACAAAAGAAACTCTCACAGACTCTCTCTCTAACAGTAGTTAAAATAGGGCCACACATCGAGGCACTGTCCTCCTGAGACTGCATAGGGATAGGCGGCTCCCTCTCTTCCACATATTCTTCCTCAACCCAGGGCTCAGGGTCGAAGGCACCCTCTTGACCTGCCGACATGAAAGTACGGCTAAATATATAATACTCAGGGAGTACAAGCTACTAGCTAACAATATTAATAACAAAACACAACAGCAACAACGAGGTATAATTCATCACATCAATTTAAAGCGATAAAAATCAACATATGACATTTATAACATCAAAGGTAAAGTGATGTAATAATCTTGGCATGCTTGAATGAATGCGAAAACTTCGATAAACTCATACTTTAAAAGTCATATCTTGTTCTTGAAAATAGCCTTTCGTGTTTTTCAAAACTTGTTTGTCATGTTTAAAAGTTGTTCTTGTCTTGTCTTGTCTCGTTGGAATCACACTTGTCTTGTCTTGTTCTTGTTTGGAATCACACTTATCATGCTTGTCATGTCATGTTCTTGACATGTCTTGACTTGCCTTGCCATGCTTTTCTTGTGAGCTAGATGTTAGTGCCCTTGTAGCGACTTATGAGCTGAGAATGTAAATTCCCTTCAGCGAATATATATATATAGAAAAGGTACACCAACATCCTTGATCGGCTATCTGTCAGGCATTATCAACTTGTTTTCTTGTGAGCCAGGTATGACATATCTTGCGATATGCCCTACCCTTGACCGGCCCGATGTCCAGCTTTATCAGTCTTGCTTGTTTACTTGTGAGCCAGGTATGACAAATTCAAAGGATATGCCCTACCCTTGACTGGCCCGATGTCCGGCTTTATCAATTCATTTCGTGAATCACATATCTTTTTTTTGTTGTTTCTTGGATATATACTTATACTTAGAAAACCTTGGTTCATGCATGCATGCATGTCGTGTGTGACAATTTGTGAGTATAGTGATGACATGAAAAGATTGAGGGCAACATATAACATTTCAACAATTATAGGCACATGAGAAATTTAGGAAATTCATAAAACACATTATCATATAACATCTCATAGCTTTTGTTCTACATTTCACACATACATTACATCAAACACCTTGCATACAACATTTCTTCAATCCTTTATTCGTGTTTCCTTAGTCTTTTCAATTCATTCATGCATTCTATCAAACATATGGTGTTCAAGATTCTTGTAGTCATTTATTTCATATTTTCTAATTCTAATATTTCATCAAACACATGGGTGTATTCATTATGAGTACAATGCCCTTCCACCATTTCCATCACACATCATTCACCACAACCATTTGGCATCCAATCGCCTCATCCAATCATACATCCCACACATCCTTCTATAATTAGTTTATCTTGTATAATTTAGGAGTTCATTAGTTTAAGGTAGAAAGTTGGGTTTACACATGCTCAACCATTCTCAGTTCAAAAGGAATCTAGGTTATTACCAAGTGAGCTAGTAAGGGTGTACTAACCTTAGGATTAAGGAAGAACTTGAGGAAACTTTGAGAAATGAGATCCAAGCTTCAAAGAAGAAGGATCTAGGCTTGAAAGAAGAGATCCAAGCTTCAATTGATCTTCCAAGCACTCCTTGAGCAAACCCTAGTTCATTTCCTCTCTTCCTTCTCCAATTTCTCTCAAAACTTGGCTTGAGGGTTATGAAACTCTCAACCCACGAATTTGGGTATATATAGAAAAGGGGAGGTCAAATGACCCATCTACCCTTAATGATTTGGAAAAAACAAACCAAAGGGGCAAAATTCTGCATGGTTGGTAGTCCGGTCAAAAATGACATCTCTGGAATTATAACCCATACAAAATTTTGCTTGATCGGTCGACCGGTAAAGGGTATCGGTTGACCGGTCTTTGTTCAGTCGATTGGTAACAAACTCGGTCGACCGGTTCCTTGTGTTTTTTTTTTTTGCCTGTTTTTCTGTTTTGGATCATGCTTTTTTCTTCTTCCATTTCTTCTACTTACCCTTATACTTATTTTACTTTAAAACATTTAAGTTAATGTTTTTCATTAACTTTAAGTTTTAAATTAAAATAAGAAAGTACCCGCATTTGAATCTAATAAAAATACTTAGAAGATCTAATTCCTTATAACTCAAAATCTGATTTTCCAGTTTTTAGGCAAAACTTGATAATTTCGGTTCGTCGTAAAATTTTCAATAGCTCGGGAACCCATTCTAAACATATGAATAAACTCCCATAAAATTACATAAGCTTAATTAACCTATAAAAAATCATTACCGAAACTTTTTATCTCAAAATTCGTAAAATTTCATTACATGGTCACTATTCACAACACTATTTACAGGCTATGAATGTGAGATCTGGGGTTCTACATATGAACCTATTATTGATTATGTAAATGCCATATGAACCTCTTATTGATTATGTGAATGTCATATGAACTTATTATCGATTTTGTAAATGTCATATGAATCTATCATTGATAATGTAAGTGCCATATGAACCTGTTACTGATTATATATTTGTCACATGAATCTGATATTGATTATGTACATAAGTTATTGCTATTGTTGATTAGACTGGATATCCGCAGAGTATTTTAATGCTCAGTCAACCTGTTATTATCGGTAGATTTGTAGTTGTAGCGAGCCACCGAGCCATGGGTTAAAGAAGTGTATGAGAAAATGGAGAGTAGGTGACCTCCGAGAGGAGTGGATTTAGATAGTTTCTTTTTGCTTATTGTTAGATCTCTATGTATTTAAGAGGATTGTAATAGGTACTTGATACTTTTGAGATTATGATGTTGCTTAAGTTTAAACTTTATTTTGGGGATCATTCAAATGATCTAATTGTAGGTAAAGCTAGAATTGGTCTCAAGTTGTACACAATGGTTTTATCATTTATTATTATGGATATGCATGGTCGATTTTACCATTGTAGTTTATTAAGAAAATTTTTGTAGACTCACTTTTTAGCTTTGCTTTGTATGGAATTTAAGCAGTTTTAAGCAATGTGATGACTTCAAAGTCCTATCTTAATCATGATGTGATTTTGGGGTCGTTAGAGAGGTGGTATCAGAGCAAAGGCATTAGATCAGTTAGATCGAATGAACTTGATAACATTTACCAAGTCATTTCTTACCTTTTTAAAATCAATTTCCCAAGCTATATGCTTAATTGCTTATGAATTGAAATGGTAAAGAAAACATCAATAAGAGATCCAATGTTCATCCCATGGAGAACCCTAGTAAAAAGAAAAGAAACAAAATACTCAATTACTTATAAAAAAAATACAATTACAGATGCATTATGATTACAAACTTCATGAACACAAATTCAAGACAACTGTAATTCAAACACCCAAGGAAGAAACTAACCAAGTGAACACCATCTAATCTTAATCTTTTTCCCATCCTCTAGCTAATCTTCCGAGTTAGACATACCCATATCATAAAAGACAAACAATATAGAAGACTCATACCATGAAAATGTAAAAAACGAAATACCCAAACACAAAAAATGCAAGATAAAAATAACCATTCCATCAGTGTGAAGGGATGGTGTGAAACCAGCTTATCCTCTTCTTTCTTCTTCTCTTTTGTTCATTTTTTATTTTCATTTTTTTTTTCTTAGAAAACCCTAATCAAACCAAATCCTAGAAATCTTTTCTCCTTGCTGCATTTTAATTTCTCAGCCCTTTGTATTGCAAAACTAAACCCTAGCCAACTACCCCAGCCTACTCCAACCTCGCAGCACCTGTTCCATCCCTATTTCTATACTGTCGCAAGCCTCTAAACCTGTCCCCTGAGCCATTTTACAGCGGTCATATAGCTGCCGTGCCACCCTGTGACCTTATCTCCTGCTGCTGCACCTATCACTTACCCAAATTCCTACTACTGTATTGCTGTTACAGCCACCATAAGCCACTCGAACTGCATCCCTACCATTCCCCATTGCTACCCCTTGCCCTATACCCATTCCATCACTGTCGTACCACTTCTATACCCATTCCCCTCACTGCCGCATCATTGCATCAATACCCGGCCCTTCCATTTGCTGTCACAAATCCCAACAGGAAGGCTGTTCCAATCCCTTGCTGTTCTAAACTGTTCAGCCCCTTCCAAAACCCTAATCAACCCCTTACAGCATTGTAAAGACCAAAATTTACCTCCTTTCCTCCCCTCTCAACTCTAAGTGTCGAGATAAGGTCCGAGAGTAGAGGAATAACGCTAAATTTATTTTTTTAGAGTCGCCACCTACTTAGGGGAAGTAGGATCCCGAGATAATCCAAATGAGGGGGTCTACGGTCCAGAGTAGTCTAGGTAAGAGATCCCTTTAGGTCCTGGGGAAGGGGTTAGGCACCCCAGGACCTCCATCCAATGATGGTAACCTACTCATTAGGTCCAAATCAAACATTAAAAAAAATCACTTAACATTTCCTAAAATTTATTAATTTTGCTAATCGGATACCAATCAAAAGGGGGTGTAAAAAAAGTTTATTTTTGGTTGGGGTCGAACCCTGATTGGGCTGCCTACTTATCCGGTTAGTCGGAATCAGACCCTCATAGTAGTTCGGGGTCCGTGACTGTTTTTATACTCGTTTCGGAGTGTGGTCACTTCCAACTCGTGTTTGAGTTGGGGAGGGGAAATGGAATTGAGATTTATGAATCTCACTCCGGGAGATGGCCGCGTAGCTAGGTGCTCGTGGGGGAGCTCTAGTGGGCGTTCATTTATTAGGGTAAGTCTTTTTTGCATTTTGTGGGTTTTTAAATGTTTTTGTTGTTTTTTGTATTTTTTTGTATTTCTTTTTTTTGTATTTTTTAATTTTGGCAAGTTTTAACTAGTCAAGAACTAAACTAAATGCCCAAGGTAGGCAAAAAGGAAAATAAAGCCTAACTGACTTAATTAACTTAAAGGCAAAGAGCAGGGCGGATCGAGCGGCCTTAAACCAAAAGGGGCTATGGTTTAAATACGGACCCTGCTCTAGGTCCCAAGGGAAGATAGACCAGTACCTTTAATTTATTTTAATCTTTTATATTTTTTGTTGTTTCTTTTTTGTAAGACTAACTAACGGGGTGGGCCAATTATTTAGGGTTAAAAAAGGAAAACTATCTAAGTGCCCAATGTGGGCAAAATAGGAAAAGAAAAATCGCGGCCTATCCCTATTGCACACACATGGATAATATATACATACACAACAAAATAGATGGGCCCCAAGGGAAAGTTAATGGGCCAAGGCCCATTGACCACTAATGGTCAATTGGCTTTGGTCCGCTATCTTTCTAAGGTCTCGAGAAATAGGCCCTATAATTTTAAAATGATTCTAGGGGTTTCCCATGATTCAAATCTCCCGCCCAAGCTTTGAACTATCCAACGAATTATTACACTACAATAAATGAAAGATATTAAATAAAAATGGGGTAGAGATATACCTGCGAGGGTTGATGAGAGACTGGCGATAGTGGTGGCTGCTCCGTTGATTCAAGAGAAGAACAGGAAGGTAAACTCTCACTCTCGGTCACCCAAATATACAGAACTAGAATAATAGACTAAAACAAATAAAAAAAAATCAAAAGAAAAGTACGGATTGCTGGTCGAGAGTCATCCCTTTCGGGGATAGAGGCGCCTGAATCAAAACCAGAAGAAAGGGAACTGCAGTCCAGATCTATGAAAAAAATGAAAGAACAAAATGAAAATAAATGGATGAATAACTAAATAAATAAGAATGAAATTCAAAACAAAATAAAAATATATATATATATATATACAAGAACAGGGAAATCTAAAAAAAACATAGCTAAAAAGAACATGGCTCACCTGAAAATGGACTTGGTCGGAGGCGGAGTGCAACTGGCCGGAAATCTGAATTTGGAGCTACTGGTAGTTTGCTTGAGAATAAAAAATAAAAAATAAAAAATAAAAAATAAAAAATCAACAATCAATGAGGAAGAAGGTTGTTCAGAGAAAAATTTAGATCGAAATCTAGAAATATAGATCTGTAGGTTTAGATCTGGACTGAAGTGAAAAAAACAGTGAAATGAACTTCCGGGAAGGAGGGTGATACCTGAAAAAGGGATAGGTGGACTTTGGTTTCACCAGAGTTGAAGATCCAGCCGGACAAAATACGGGTGAGACATGAGCTGCTGAACTTTGAACTGGAGGAACAAATTCCGGCGAGGGTAAGGGAAGGTGAACCTTCGCTGATCTGAGAGATCGGAGATGATAATGGAATTAACCCGAAATGCAAGTGATTCGATAGCCGGGGAAGATGATCGGAGCCTGCTGCCGCCGGTGATGGTATAATAAACTTGATTAGAGCTGAGTGATGAATCAAAAGAGAATAAAGATGAATAAAATGAAAATAAAAATAAACGGGATGATTAACAAAAATCAGCAAATATAGATCTAGATCTATAGATCTGGATTCGAAACTCTTGATCTCTTGATCTATGGATCTAGATCTAAAAGGAAAAGGGAATTACCTGGAAATGCTGAAGAGGATCTCGGAACGACTCGGCTAGAAACGGCAAGATGGCTGCACGGTGGTGAGCTGCTTTATAGGAAATTGAGATGGGCCTTGGACCTTAGGGTTCAAACCCTTTGAGGATTTGGGCTTAGGTGCACTTGGGCTACTTTGGATCCGGGCTTGGGCTTTAAGGTTGGACTCTGGCTTTGGCTCATGGGTTTTTAAAATGGGGTTTCTCTTTTGAGGGCTTTGAACAATGGGTAAAGGGGATGATCTCTCTCTCTCTTTCTCGGATCTAGAACCTCGACACTTAAATAAAATAATAAGATAAATAAAAATTAAAATTAAAATTACAAATAAAATAAAGGGATTAAGGGGTGTAATAATGGGGTATTCACAGTTGCCCCTCTTTGTCGGAGAGTGCTAGCAATTGAACAACAAAGACTGAAAAACCCGTCATTTTTACACACCTAAAACCTGTGAAAACTTGTGAAAACCAAAGATAAGAAAAAGGGAAAGCCTAGTTAAACTTGCCAAAACAAAGATGGAGTGATGGGTAACAGTTGCCCCTCTTTGTCGGAGAGTGCTAGCAATTGAACGACAAAGACTGAAAAACCCGTCATTTTTACACACCTAAAACCTGTGAAAACTTGTGAAAACCAAAGATAAGAAAAAGGGAAAGCCTAGTTAAACTTGCCAAAACAAAGATGGAGTGATGGGTAATAGTTTATAGCCTCATTGCGGAGGTCTGCTGGGGAAAGAGTGTAAGTGAAACATAGATTGATGGATTGAGTGACAACACATTTGATTGTCAAATTGATGACAACACATTTCGATGTCAACCAGGAGAGATGAAATGGATGACAACATATTTCGATGTCAAACAGAAGAGATGAATGACAACATATTTCGATGTCAAACAGAAGAGATGAAATGGATGACAACATATTTCGATGTCAACCGAGAAGAGATTGAATGACAACACATTTCGATGTCAAACAGAAGAGACGAAATGGATGACAACACATTTCGATGTCAACCGAGAAGAGATTGAATGACAACACATTTCGATGTCAAACAGAAGGAGATGAAATGGATGACAACATATTTCGATGTCAACCGGGATTGGATGAATGACAACACATTTCGATGTCAAACAGAGGAGATGAAATGGATGACAACACATTTCGATGTCAACCGAGAAGAGATTGAATGACAACATATTTCGATGTCAAACAGCAGAGATGAAATAGATGACAACACATTTCGATGCCAACCGAGAAGAGATTGAATGACAACACATTTCGATGTCAAACAGAAGGAGATGAAATGGATGACAACATATTTCGATGTCAACCGGGATTGGATGAATGACAACACATTTCGATGTCAAACAGAAGAGATGAAATGGATGACAACACATTTCGATGTCAACCAAGAAGAGATTGAATGATAACACATTTCGATGTCAAACAGAAGAGATGAAATGGATGACAACACATTTCGATGTCAACCGAGAAGAGATTGAATGACAACACATTTCGATGTCAAACAGCAGAGATGAAATGGATGACAACACATTTCGATGTCAACTGAGAAGAGATTGAATGACAACACATTTCGATGTCAAACAGAAGGAGATGAAATGGATGAAAACACATTTCGATGTCAACCAAGAAGAGATTGAATGACAACACATTTCGATGTCAAACAGAAGGAGATGAAATAGATGACAACATATTTCGATGTCAACCGGGATTGGATGAATGACAACACATTTCGATGTCAAACAGAAGAGATGAAATGGATGACAACACATTTCGATGTCAACCAAGAAGAGATTGAATGACAACACATTTCGATGTCAAACAGAAGAGATGAAATGGATGACAACACATTTCGATGTCAACCGAGAAGAGATTGAATGACAACACATTTCGATGTCAAATAGCAGAGAAAAGATAATTTGCTAGAGATTCACTTGTTTCCTTGCTAATCCATGATCGCAAGAGACGTTGCTTGCCATGAGCGAGAGGAGACTGCCCTAGTCAGACCATAAGACCCAAATTTGAACAAAAATTCCGTGCCATTTTTTTTATACATATATTTTTTGAATTGTAAATTTTATTTTAAAAAATGGCTTTTGAAATCATGTGAAATACTATACTTTGCCTTCGAGTTTGCAAGGGAATTGCCTTTTGGATGTAGCATTTGAAAATCATGAAAACATTTGGCGTTTTCGAACAGTACAGTATGACCAAAAGAAATCATGACTTTATTGATCAGGATAAGTAAAACTAAGTTTGGTCTCACCCTGAGCTATATTGGCACTACACAGAGTCTTGTGAACAAATGGATTGTTGAGACAAATCTGATTGCTTGAGAGGTGAAGCGCGAATGGTCTTCTACAGATTTTGCTATTGAACTGTTTTTCAACTTTTTCCCTTTTTTGCCCTTGGAATGACCAAGTCACGGGTTTGCATAATTTTTGCGCGATGAGGCCGTTTCCGGTTTTCACTCATGCCTGCGAAATTGATCAAATTATTTTCCCTCTTTTGCCCCTAGTCACAAGACTAGAGCTGGGGTTCGCGTGATTTTTGCGTATTGAGGCCGTTTCCGGTTTTCACTCATGCCCACGATTTATTTGAAGTACGATTCTGCTCTTATTACAATGACTGACTGCCTGAAAACTGATGCACAAATGGTCTTTGCCAAAATTCGCTGTTTGGGGCTCTTTCAACTTTTTTTCCCTTTTTTTTTTTTTACCCTTGGAATGACCAAGTCACAAGGTTCGCATTATTTTTGCGCGATGAGGCCGTTTCCGGTTTTCACTCATGCCTGCGAAATTGAACAAATTATTTTCCCTCTTTTGCCCCTAGTCACAAGACTAGAGCTGGGGTTCGCGTGATTTTTGCGCAATGAGGCCGTTTCCGGTTTTCACTCATGCCCGCGATTTATTTTATATGGAGGCTTTACTCCCTTCGTTGCCTTGAATACCAGTGCTCTACCTCGGATACTATTCTGATGACTGCTTGTACTCTTAGTCTCTAAGGGATCTAGGAGGACTTGAGATGGGACGAAACGTTGGCTGAGGGGACTGAAAGTTTGGGACATCCTTTCTGCTTATCGGAATTCTGTCTTTTCTTGAACACCTCTTGATTGATTTTTTTTCTTTTTCTTTCAATCAACCTCTCTTTTCCCTTTTTTTTTCTCTTTTTTTTTTTCTTTTTTTTTTTGTTGGTTTTTTTTTTGTTGTTTTTTTTTTTAAAATTGGAGCTGCTTTGTCCAAATGGTTTGAAAATTTTGACCGCACCTGATTTCCAGGTTGCCTACGTACCTTTTTCAGGATCAGGTCATGACGTAGTTCATAGCAGACTAAGTGCAAGGTGTCCCGATAAAAGGTTTTTGAAAAAGAGGTTATTAGGCTCGAAGGGTTAACTAACGAACTTTATTGATATATTGTAGGTGTTACATGATTTATAGGGAGAGCAGGCACCAAATACGGCCTCCTATCATGTCCCAAAGAAGCTAAGAGTACAAGCAGTTATCAGATAGAATCCTAAGCATAATACTTCTTAACTTTATCTGTGTTGATTGGCTCAGGAAGATCCTCATCATCCATACGTCCAAGTCGAAGGGCGCCTCCCGAGAACTTTTCCCTGACAATGTATGGGCCTTCGTAGTTTGGTGTAAATTTCCCTCTCGGATCTGGACGATTTGGCAACAATTTCCGGAGAACAAGGTCACCAACTTCAATATCTCTGGGCTTGACTTTCTTATTGAACGCCCTGGCCATACGCCTCTGATAGGCTTGAGAGTGATCTATGGCTTTCAGTCATTTTTCTTCAATCAGATGCAACTGTTCATATCTGGCTTCTGCCCATGCTGATTCTTCAATTTCTGCTTCCATTAGCACTCGCAATGACGGAATTTCTACCTCAATAGGCAAGACAGCTTCCATACCGTATGCTAAGGAGAATGGTGTCGTACCAGTCGAAGTGCGAATCGATGTTCTGTAGGCCATGAGTGCGTAGGGGAGCATTTCATGCCAGACAGAATACCTAATTGCCATTTTCTCGATGATTCGCTTCATATTTTTGTTTGCGGCTTCGACTGCACCATTGGCTTGAGGTCTGTACGGTGTAGAATTATGATGCTGGATTTTGAATCTATGGCAGAGTTCAGTCATACCTTTGTTGCAGAAATTGAGAGCATTATCTGTGACGATCTCATACGGAACCCCATACCTGCAAATGATATCTTTCTTGAAAAACCGCTGAACAACTGAGGCTGTGACATTAGCAAAAGAGGCCGCTTCAACCCATTTTGTGAAATAATCAATTGCAACAAGAATAAACCGATGACCGTTTGATGCTTTCGGCGTGATGGGCCCAATGACGTCTATGCCCCAAGCTGAGAAAGGCCAAGGTGCAGTAAGATTGTGCAATGTAGTAGGTGGTGCATTGATTCGGTCTGCGTAAATCTGGCATTGATGGCATTTTTGAACATGACGACAGCAATCGGATTCCATAGTAGTCCAATAGTACCCCAATCTAAGAATCTTCTTTGACAGCATTAACCCGTTCATGTGGGGACCACAAACTCCTCCGTGAACCTCTTCAACCACTTGTGCTGCTTCCTTTTTATCAAGGCATCTCAACCAAATCAAATTGGGTGACCTCTTGTATAACACTCCTCCTGAGAGAACAAACTGAATAGAGAGTCTTCTGATTGCTCGACGATCTGTTTTGGTGGCTTCCAGAGGAAAAGTGCCATCATCCAAGTATTGCTTGATATCTGTGTACCATGGTTTGTCATCTGGGCGCTCTTCTATAACTAGACAATACGCTGGTTGGTCTTGTTGCTGAATCTCAATAGGCCCAATTAGATTTCCTTTAGGAAATCTAACCATCGCAGCTAGGGTCGCAAGAGCATCAGCGAACCTGTTATGCGTCCTACACCTGTGATTGAAAGTGATCCTTCTGAACTTAGTGATTAAAACATTGAGGCATGCCAGATACGGAATCAGCTTTTCTTCTTTGATTGCCCATGACTCATTAGCTTGACAAATTACCAGTGATGAATCACCATAAACATCAATCTCTTCTATGCCAATACAATGTGCTTCTCTGAGTCCAGCTATACATGCCTCGTATTCTGCAGCATTATTTGAACATTTGAACTTTAGCTTGACTGAGATAGGAAGATGAGCTCCTCTTGGCGAGATTAAGACTGCTCCTGCCCCATTCCCGTGTTGGTTTGCGGCTCCATCAAAGTACATTTCCCATCCAATATAATCAGGATCTTCTGGTTCTAAACTTAGAATGGCTTCATCCGGAAACTGGTCATGCACTGAAACATAGTCGGACGATGGGTTATATGCCAAATGATCAGCAATTGCTTGCCCCTTGATTGATTTCTGCGTCATGTATGTGATGTCAAATTCTGATAACATCATGAGCCATCTGGCTGTTCTTCCTGAAGTAGCAGGCTTCTCCAGTAAGTACTTGAGTGGATCCATTCTTGATACCAGAATCACAGGATAGGACAATAAGTAATGTCGTAAGCGCTGGGTAGCCCAAACCAATGCTAGACAAGTCCTTTCTAATGCATTGTACTTCTCTTCGTATTCATGCAAACGCTTACTGATGTAATAAATGGCCTGTTCCTTTCTGCCTGATTCATCATGCTAAGCTAGCACACAACCCATTGAAGTCTTTTGGATGGAGATGTACATTAAAAGTGGTCGTCCGGGTGTCGGAGGGACAAGCACGGGTGGATTGAGAAGATATTGCTTGATCTTATCAAAGGCCTGTTGACATTCATCTGACCAGACTGTCGGCACATTCTTTCTAAGCAATTTGAAAATCGGCTCACAAATCGGAGTAAGCTGTGCAATAAAACGACTGATATACTGAATCCTGCCCAGAAATCCTCGAATTTCCTTTTCTGTCTGAGGTGCAGGCATCTCGATGATAGCTCTTGCTTTAGCTGGATCAACTTCAATTCCTCTTTTACTGACAATGAAACCAAGAAGTTTTCCTGACGTTGTTCCGAACGTACATTTTGCCGGATTTAGCCTTAGACCAAAGACTCTGAGCCTGTCACATAATTTCTTCAAATCTTCTGGGTGATCTTTAGCCAATGGGGATTTGACAATCATGTCGTCTACATAAACCTCTGTACTCTTGTGCATCATATCATGAAATAAAGCCGTCATTGCCCTTTGATAAGTTGCCCCTGCATTCTTAAGCCCAAATGGCATGACCTTGTAACAAAAGGTGCCCCAAGGGGTAATGAACGAGGTCTTTTCCATATCCTCTTCGGCCATTTTGATCTGATTGTATCCTGAGAACCCATCCATAAAAGATAAGGTTTCATGTCCGGCTGTGTTATCGACAAGGATATCTATGTGAGGAAGTGGAAAGTTATCTTTTGGACTAGCCTTGTTCAAGTTCCTATAATCAATGCACATTCTGACCTTGCCATCTTTCTTAGGCACCGGTACAATATTAGCCAGCCATTCTGGGTACGTCGCCACTGCTAGAAAACCTGCACTTATTTGCTTTTCGATCTCATCTTTAACCTTTTGAGACCATTCTGGCCTTAACCGCCTGAGCTTCTGCTTAACTGGTTTTACCCCTGGGTTCAATGGCAATCTGTGGACTACTAATTCTGGATCAAGGCCGGGCATGTCCGCATATGACCAAGCAAATACATCAATGTAACTTTTGAGGAAGTCAATCATAGCGCTCCTTTGCTCAGGACTCATTGTAGTGCCAATCTTCACACACTTAGGATCATCTTTGGATCCGAGATTTATGGTCTCGGTGTCCTCCTCATTAGGTTTACATATCCCTTCGTACTGTTCAAGGAGGTCGAGGATCTCTTGTGGAGATTCCTCTTCTTCCTCTTCGTCATACTCTACTTCCAAAAGTTCAAGATTGATTTCATGATTTGAGTTAGCTTTATCCTGGGTAATTCCCTGGCAAACCAATAAGCTCGGTCTTAGTATTTGAGTGTTTTTTTTTTTTTGATTTTTGGTGACTTCAGATCACTAAGCCTTTTTGGAGACTTAGGTCATACCATCATGAGCCAAAATTTTATGTGTATACAAAGGAAACAAGTCTTGAGACAAAGAAAATGAATTTCATTGATTTTCTGATGTTTTGTAATATTTACAAAGATGCGTAAAGCAAAAGACTATTGACTATTTTGAAATGACCCACAAAGCCGCCTAGAAAATAAAATTTTTTGGTTTTTCTCTTTTTGACCTAAAGATGAAAAGAACAAATAAAGAAAAGAAACTGGGTCATGGTCTGACTAGTCCGACCTTCTTTCCCTGCCTTCCTCTGGCTGCTTCAAACGTGATGGGATCGGTCCACCATACGAGAGGAGAAGAACTGGCTCGTATGAGCGGAACAGAACTGGATGATGCTTGCGATGCACTGGAGAGGGTGCACACTTGTTCCTCTGCCACGCAATCAATCTGGACTGCATCTTCAACAGCGAGTTCTTCAAACAACTGAGCAACTTCGAACATTTCAAGAAACCTTGCAGGATCGTCCCTTGGCGGGGGTTTAGGTGCAGGGTGGACGGTTGGCTCTAGGTCTGTTTCCTCAAAAGGAAGGCTTTTACAGATTTCAAAATCAGAGGGTCTGGGAGTACTGGTAGGAAAGGTAACAGATAGGGGAGGTGGGGGCACCGACTTTACTGATGATTTTCCTTTAGTCAACTTGTTCAGGAAATCTTTCAACTCTGGTTTGTACCCTATTCCGAAACGAGGTGTGTAGCGAGGTGCCACATACCGCTTCTTCATTCCTTGGTGGTGGGGGCCCAAACCCAAACCAGGTCTATACTTCATTTTTGCCATGATCCTCACTGCTGCTGGTATATATTCATCTTTTTTGCTTTCGAGCTGAGCAACACAAGTAACCTCCTCAAACTGATAAGTCATAAAAGCTGCCCCTTGTCCCAACTCTTGGACATCCCCAAAGGTACTTGCCAAAGACTCTGTCGGAATCACAATCAGTTGGTCACCTTGGATGAATTTAATTCTTTGATGAAGTGATGAAGGGATGGCTCCGGCCATATGGATCCACGGCCTTCCAAGAAGAAGAGTGAAAGAAGCTGGCACATTAACCACTTGAAAATTGGTCAAAAATTCTGATGGCCCAATGGAAATGTTCAAGTCGACATCTCCCAAGTTTTGACGAGTTGAATTGTCGAAAGCTCTAATTGTCATAGGCCTTTTCTTGACGTGACTGATATCCATTCCCAAGCCTTCCAAAGTAGTTAATGTACAAACATTCAAACCAGATCCATTGTCTACCAGAACTGCTGAAAGTGTTTTACCCCTGCACTGCACTGAGATGTAAAGAGCTCTGGTGTGTTCTTTATCACTGTCTGGAATTTCCTCTTCACTGAAGGTAATGGTCTTTGGTTCCAGAATCTGACCTACCAGTTGCCCCAAACGCTCGGGCGTTATATCCTTTGTGACATGAGCATTGTTGAACACCCTAAGCAATTGCTCCCGATGATGTTCTGAAGTTAAGAGTAATCCCATCACTGAAATTTGAGCTGGGAGCCTTGTAAGTTGATGGGCAATATTATATTCCTTCGCTTTCTCCAAAATTTTTAACAATGCCGCATCTTCCTCTTTTTGTTGCTCAGGACTCAGACATTGCTCTTTGCCCTTGGACTTAGGCAGCTCAACTTCTGGTTGCTGGTAAACTCTTCCTGACCTGGTTATCGCAGTGATGTTTTCATTGTCCAGAATGAGAGATGGAGGGGCCGGTAAACGATTAAGGGGGTGGATTGGTGCTGGAATGTATGGAATCTGGACTGGACTTTTACCAAAGGGTAATGGAGATGATACAACTGAGGTCGTAGGCCAACCAGCAGGGCAAGGGATGGTATAGACAATTTTCTCTTTTTCATCAGGAATAAAAGGGATTTGTATAGGACGCTGAATGGGATGAATGGTAGGTGACTGGATTGGTGACATGCAAGGTATTTGAATCGGTTGAAGAACTGGGGATTCAAAAGACGACAAAGACTGAGGATATGGGATTCGAACAGGGGCTCGGTATGAAGGACAAATAGCATCATTTATCTCTGACGGCCCAACAATCTCCACTATACTACCATCAGACTCGTCCCTGCTCAGAAAATTAATCTGCCCTTGATGTGGAGGAAGAGGAGCTTGGATGATGCTAGTATTTCCCGGTGTAAATTCAACTCTGCCTTGATCTAACAGATTTTGAATATCATGTCGAAGAGTGTAACATACATCTGTAGCATGACCAGGGCCTCGATGATATGCACAATAATGATCTGCATGGTAATTTCGATTTTGCTTATCAACTGGAATGAGAGGAGTCGGTCCCTTTAGAGTCACAAGATCCTGTTTGAGAAGGAAAGTCAGGAGCTGACTTAAAGAGTAAGGTAAGGGAGTAAAATTTCTCTGAGGGTTTCTCACTGGCTGTCGCGCCTGTTGATACTGATTTTGTCTCACCGGCTGAAGATTTTGAGGTTGAGGATGTTGTCGAATCGATGGAGCAGGCAACATCAAGGGTGCACTGGGTGCAATCCAATTAACCTCTTCTCTTTTCCTGATATCCTTCTGCCCATTATTCCTGTTAAATGGAGCACTTGACCTTGGAACTGTATGGCTAAGACTGGCATGTATAGTACCATTTTTTACCGCTGTTTCAATCCTTGCCCCTGTCTCGACAATTACCTTGAAATCGGTTGCTGGTAGAGTTATCATCAATGTCGAATACGGTTGCTTTAAGGTTCCCAAAAAGGTAGAAGCCATTTCTTCCTTTGATAACTGTACTGATAGTCTTGACGCCATTTCTCTCCATCTAGCGGCATACTCAATAAATGATTCATTATTCCTCTGGGACAGTTGCTCTAGATCGCTCTTTTGAGGGAGCACCTCCAGGTTAAAAGAAAACTGATCTATGAAGAGATCGATCACATCCTGCCAACTGGTAATCCGCTTCTTATCAATTGAAAGCCATCATCTGAGAGCGGCATCTTTCAGACTTTTCTGGAAATATTGGATAAGATATGATGGTTTATCTCTGTAAGCCATCATGTCTCCCACATACAACTGTAGATGCTCTTTCGGACATCCTTTGCCCCCATATTTGGTGAATTCTGGAACTCGAAAATCTGAGGGAACCAAAGTATCAGAGGAGAAGAGTAGGTCATCCAGAGTTATCCCTGTAGAGGAGGATGATGCCCCTTGCATTTTTTCCATCATCTCTTTCAGCTGACGAATTTCTTCTTGTTGGCTCTTGAGAGACACCAATAACTCAGAATCCTGTGGCATTCTTGGATTGTGATGGTCGCAGTGCACAGCCTCGCCAGTTTTTCCATCAAATCGGGTGTAGTCAAAATCGCCATCCTCACCCGGCTGATCATGAAGAGGGTTGATAAAGGTAAAGTTTGGAGCAGGAATCTCGACCCTAGGTTGATCCGGTTGGAAAGGTCTAAACCCTGAATGGTCTGGTTGATGCCGAAAGGTTCCAATTCCGGGTGGGTCTGGTTGAAAACTTTCTGGTTGGAATGAAGTTCTAGGCTGTTCGGGTTGAAATGGTCCGGCTTCTGGTTGGTGAGTAGGTTTGTTAAGTTGTAAAGCCATCAGAGCCTGCAAGGTTTCCTGAATACTGTCCAATTGGGCTTTCATCCCATGTATCTCCTGATCGTGTGCTTGTACAAGCTGATCTGTACTTGAATCCAGACGATTGTTGGGAGCAGCCATGTCTGCTGAGCTTTGAGATGACCAGTCTGCGACTTCAGGACTATCCAGATCTATTATCGCAGCTTGGGCAAGGGCACGAGATACAGAACGAGTGACAATACGCTGTTTCATGCAACACTGAGAAAGATGTAACGATTAAACATGAATGCATGACTTGACAGCAAAAAGATGAAAATCACTTCTTTATATATGCATGTGTTTGTGTGATTCTAAGACAACACTAAACCAAAAGTAAAGCAACAAAAGACAAATAGAAAGACAAAAGGAAAATGACCCAACCCTATACAGGTCTCTCAGGAATAATAAAGTCAGGAGGCAAAGGGTTGCCCCCAAGGTCTATCACTTGTTGACGGAGGATAGCAATCTCACTTTCTAGCCTATCTACCACGCCCGACACACTTTGAATCCTGTAATCGAACTCCAGAGCCTCAACTTGAGCATGGTGTCTGACTGCTTTCAACTGTTCTTGATTCTGACGGAACTAGACTTCAAACTGGAAAGACTCCTCAGCATCATCTCTTTTCCGCTTTTGAAACTCTCGGAGTGCTTGCTCTAACTGATGTTCTTTATCACGGGCCAACTGACGTCGACTCCTTAAGTCATCTTCCTGTTGTCGGAGGGTCTGCTGTGCCATCTCCAACTCTTCCATATCTCTCAGAATCTTGACTTGGATTTCCTCCAACTGTTCCTCCTTCTTGCAGACTTCCTGATACTCCCTTTTCAACTCAGCTTCATGTTGCCGGTGCGCCTGTTGCGCTGACTTGAGCTTCTTAGTATCTTAAGCCGATTACCAAGGAAAGTATCTTTCCACGGCACCACTACCTTAGAAAGGGGAAGACTTTCCCTGGACGGTGCTGTAACTGGGGTGAGCAATTCTGCTGGCTTTGGCATTTCTGATTGTATGTCCGGGTTCTCCAACCATAAATCGTACTCTTCTTCAGTCGACGGTTCCCCTGGTCCAAGTTCTACTATATCATCTGGAAATTTTTCCCTTTTAGATCGTCTCCATTCATTTTGGAAACGCCTCTCTAGAAGTTCAGATGTAGTAGAGAAAACACAATAATCTTTCACTAACTCATCACTTATTGGGATAAACTGTCGGTATCCAAACTGTCGGAGTACTCTGAGTGGAATGTAGGGTGAGGAACCAGTTAGGCCAGCAAGAACTATACATCTTCTTCCAAAAGTAGTTAAAAGAGGAAGCCTTTGCTTGTTGATTACGAGCCAACGACACCTCCAAATTACCTCGTCCTCTGATAATTGCTGGAGCTTTCTGTAACAGTCTTCCATTTTTTTGAAAATGAGCTTGGATTGAGTCTGGCTGAATTTTCGCACTATGTTCCGAGCATCATAAGCAAATTCTGAGGGCACAGCAACCATTGATGGTAAATGCTCGACCAACCATAAATGTAAAAGAGATAAACTGGCATTGAATGTCCCTTTCCTGTTCTCATTGCTATATTTAAGACCCCTAAGAAGCTCTCCTAGGATCATCGGGACGACTGACCCTCCATTACGCATGTCTTTAACTACCCCCACCAATACAGATTCAGCAATACTGAGGTTTTTTGGGAAAATAAGCTGAGCTAGAACAATCCATGTAAGAACATTGAGTGTTGACTCGGATTCAGCTTCAGATGCGCTAGGATCCCACGAAGGTCTATACATATCCTACAGTTTGTTCATTTCAACCCTTGAGTAAGTACCTTTGGCATTGTTGGGTAATCGGTCAGGCTTGATGTGTAAGAACTGCGCGAGCTCAAGCTGATAATTTGTTCTGTATCGGGGTAAGATAGCAGGACCATCAATATCAAGCCCTAAGATGCGTTTAACTTCTTCGATCGTCGGACACATTTCATTTTTCCCAAAACGGAAAACTACACTTTTAGGATCCCAACAAAGAATCGCCGCCTTGACTAAACGCCAATCAGGATCGATCAAAGCAAGGTCTAAAATATTTCCCACATGATATCTCTGTATCCAAACTAGGTGACGGGCAGAGTTTAGGCCTTGAGCTGAACTAAAGATTGTAGCTGTGTCTCTGAGTTTGGCATCGCAAGCAGCACGCATATCCAACTTGATTGAAGGACCTAGGCCTCCTGGCTTAATTATTCCTGAAGGGCCTGCCATCTAAACAATAGTGCACAAGTGAGACTCTATGCAGGGTGCTGCATGATAATGCAAAACTTTTTGAGAATGTTGTTTTTTATTTATTTATTATTTTTTTTTGAATTTTTGTTTTGTTTTTTTTTTTAGTGTGGCATTACATATGTAAACTAATAGGGTGGGTGGACAAAAGCCCAGTCCACTAACTTGGGTTTCCAAGACCTATTAGATTAAGGTAATAAATGAATAAGGGGATATCCATTTATATCTGGATTTTGAATCCCATATGCAGTATCACGAAAGAGTTTTTCCTTTTTTTTTATTTTTTATTTTTTAGTCAAGACATATGTAAACCAATAGGGTAGGTATAGAGGTCCAACCTACTACCTTGGGTTATTGGAAACCAAAGCCCATTAAGTTTAAAACAAAAATGGATAAGTGAGTACCCATTTATTATTTGAGGTTAGGACCCCCATATGTAATGATTTAAAGAAGCGGGTAAGGGGTTTATTCAATCACACATGGCTCATCAAACATGATTCACACATGCCCTCTTTCTTGAATGAACATATGGGTATAAAAAGATACCCTAATATACAACCAAAAAGGAGGGCGGGTATAGATTATAAGCAGGGTAGGATTGGGAGAAACCATCCTAGTCTACTGCTTATAAGCTATATCACAACCTAATCTATATGCGTATGCCGGGGTAATGCAAGGTGTTCCTAAGGTGGTTGGGGGACACTTGGCCGTATATGCGACTCCCAAAATGGGACGATTGGCGCAAGTGGGAGAAACCTAATCCGTTTCTACGGGTACAACCCATAAGGCGTGATCCAGCTGAACTCCACAGATCAGAAAGCCCCTGGCACTGAAGATACGTATCAAACAGCCGTAGGCCCCATAGATCCAACTAATGGGTTATAAGGTGATTACACTAAAATGCAATGAATATGACATGCACAAGAAAGAGAATAAGAACATGAATAAGGACATACCCACAATATAGAAAGAATTAGCAAAAATAATAATTGTTTTAGGAAATGATTAGTGATTTTTTAAAAAAATGTTTGGCTTTTACCTAATTTTCAAGTTGGATCCTCAAATGCCCAGCAGAGTCGCCAAAGCTGTAAACACCAAAATTTACCGCCTTTCCTCCCCTCTCAACTCTAAGTGTCGAGATAAGGTCCGAGAGTAGAGGAATAACGCTAAATTTATTTTTTTAGAGTCGCCACCTACTTAGGGGAAGTAGGATCCCGAGATAATCCAAATGAGGGGGTCTACGGTCCAGAGTAGTCTAGGTAAGAGATCCCTTTAGGTCCTGGGGAAGGGGTTAGGCACCCCAGGACCTCCATCCAATGATGGTAACCTACTCATTAGGTCCAAATCAAACATTAAAAAAAATCACTTAACATTTCCTAAAATTTATTAATTTTGCTAATCGGATACCAATCAAAAGGGGGTGTAAAAAAAGTTTATTTTTGGTTGGGGTCGAACCCTGATTGGGCTGCCTACTTATCCGGTTAGTCGGAATCAGACCCTCATAGTAGTTCGGGGTCCGTGACTGTTTTTATACTCGTTTCGGAGTGTGGTCACTTCCAACTCGTGTTTGAGTTGGGGAGGGGAAATGGAATTGAGATTTATGAATCTCACTCCGGGAGATGGCCGCATAGCTAGGCGCTCGTGGGGGAGCTCTAGTGGGCGTTCATTTATTAGGGTAAGTCTTTTTTGCATTTTGTGGGTTTTTAAATGTTTTTGTTGTTTTTGTATTTTTTTTTATTTCTTTTTTTTGTATTTTTTAATTTTGGCAAGTTTTAACTAGTCAAGAACTAAACTAAATGCCCAAGGTAGGCAAAAAGGAAAATAAAGCCTAACTGACTTAATTAACTTAAAGGCAAAGAGCAGGGCGGATCGAGCGGCCTTAAACCAAAAGGGGCTATGGTTTAAATACGGACCCTGCTCTAGGTCCCAAGGGAAGATAGACCAGTACCTTTAATTTATTTTAATCTTTTATATTTTTTGTTGTTTCTTTTTTGTAAGACTAACTAACGGGGTGGGCCAATTATTTAGGGTTAAAAAAGGAAAACTATCTAAGTGCCCAATGTGGGCAAAATAGGAAAAGAAAAATCGCGGCCTATCCCTATTGCACACACATGGATAATATATACATACACAACAAAATAGATGGGCCCCAAGGGAAAGTTAATGGGCCAAGGCCCATTGACCACTAATGGTCAATTGGCTTTGGTCCGCTATCTTTCTAAGGTCTCGAGAAATAGGCCCTATAATTTTAAAATGATTCTAGGGGTTTCCCATGATTCAAATCTCCCGCCCAAGCTTTGAACTATCCAACGAATTATTACACTACAATAAATGAAAGATATTAAATAAAAATGGGGTAGAGATATACCTGCGAGGGTTGATGAGAGACTGGCGATAGTGGTGGCTGCTCCGTTGATTCAAGAGAAGAACAGGAAGGTAAACTCTCACTCTCGGTCACCCAAATATACAGAACTAGAATAATAGACTAAAACAAATAAAAAAAAAATCAAAAGAAAAGTATGGATTGCTGGTCGAGAGTCATCCCTTTCGGGGATAGAGGCGCCTGAATCAAAACCAGAAGAAAGGGAACTGCAGTCCAGATCTATGAACAAAATGAAAGAACAAAATGAAAATAAATGGATGAATAACTAAATAAATAAGAATGAAATTCAAAAAAAAAATAAAAAATAAAATATATATATATATATATATATATACAAGAACAGGGAAATCTAAAAAAAAACATAGCTAAAAAGAACATGGCTCACCTGAAAATGGACTTGGCCGGAGGCGGAGTGCAACTGGCCGGAAATCTGAATTTGGAGCTACTGGTAGTTTGCTTGAGAATAAAAAATAAAAAATAAATAAAATAAAATAAAATATCAACAATCAATGAGGAAGAAGGCTGTTCAGAGAAAAATTTAGATCGAAATCTAGAAATATAGATCTGTAGGTTTAGATCTGGACTGAAGTGAAAAAAACAGTGAAATGAACTTCCGGGAAGGAGGGTGATACCTGAAAAAGGGATAGGTGGACTTTGGTTTCACCAGAGTTGAAGATCCAGCCGGACAAAATACGGGTGAGACATGAGCTGCTGAACTTTGAACTGGAGGAACAAATTCCGGCGAGGGTAAGGGAAGATGAACCTTCGCTGATCTGAGAGATCGGAGATGATAATGGAATTAACCCGAAATGCAAGTGATTCGATAGCCGGGGAAGATGATCGGAGCCTGCTGCCGCCGGCGATGGTATAATAAACTTGATTAGAGCTGAGTGATGAATCAAAAGAGAATAAAGATGAATAAAATGAAAATAAAAATAAACGGGATGATTAACAAAAATCAGCAAATATAGATCTAGATCTATAGATCTGGATTCGAAACTCTTGATCTCTTGATCTATGGATCTAGATCTAAAAGGAAAAGGGAATTACCTGGAAATGGTGAAGAGGATCTCGGAACGACTCGGCTAGAAACGGCAACGCCGGGGAAGATGATCGGAACGGAGCAAGATGGCTGCACGGTGGTGAGCTGCTGGCCGGAAGACGATGGATGACTCTGGATACCCAATCCGAAACCCACGGTGAGAACGAACAGAGTTTAGATCTCTGAGATAACGAAGGAGAAAGGGATAAAAGGCATCGGTGAAGTGAAGCTTACCGGAGATCGCTGTAACTTGCCGGAAAGGGAAGCTTGCCGGTGGTGCTGCGACCCAGCCGAGAGAGGGGAACTCGAGCTACTGAGGGATTGAGATCTGTTGGGGAAGAAGAGAGGGCGGCTAACTCGTTTTCACGAGAATGAATAGTGTTTTTTTTTATTTTTAAAACTCCTCTCTTGCTTTATAGGAAATTGAGATGGGCCTTGGACCTTAGGGTTCAAACCCTTTGAGGATTTGGGCTTAGGTGCACTTGGGCTACTTTGGATCCGGGCTTGGGCTTTAAGGTTGGACTCTGGCTTTGGCTCATGGGTTTTTAAACATAGGGTTTCTCTTTTGAGGGCTTTGAACAATGGGTAAAGGGGATGATCTCTCTCTCTCTTTCTCGGATCTAGAACCTCGACACTTAAATAAAATAATAAGATAAATAAAAATTAAAATTAAAATTACAAATAAAATAAAGGGATTAAGGGGTGTAAAAATGGGGTATTCACAAGCATCATTGCATCAATACCCGGCCCTTCCATTTGCTGTCACAAGGGGTTAATCATTGCACCTTCTCATTAACCCCTTGCTGTTCCAACCTTCACAACACACCCATATTGCAGCCACAACCTTATTTTAATTCCTAAACCCTTAACCCTAATTTTGCCGAGTTGTTACCATTGTTGCAGCTGTTTTTTTTTTTGTGAATCAATTAAAAATAGCTTGAAACCCTAATTTTACATGCATGTTCCAATGCTTAATCATTATCGAGCCTACACTAATCTTTGATATCTTCAATTGAATATCAGAATATGAAAAATACATTGATTGTTGACCTAAATCCCTAAGCTACTGGATGCTTCCACTTATATTATGATCACCTAAATTAGATTTGAAATTCATTACTATGGGATTTTATTTGACCTAGAATCTTATTAATTCCTTTTTTAACTTTCTTTATTGTAATTATGTTGGTTCATTTGGCATTATAAAAAGATTTGTATGTTGGTAATAATGTGCTTGTCTTAGTTTGAATTCAAATTTATAATCCCAAAGCTTAGGATGTATTAACGCAGTTTCAAAATTCTCCAAGTTGGTTGGGAACTTGATTGCTAAGAATTATCATATCATATGATACATGCTTTAGCTATTGATGAATGTCTTTTGTTTAATTTTAACATGTTCGTATTACTTTATTAATTTTTAATTTCATTCCGTATAACTTTGTTTAATTTTGTAAACTGTTCATGTTGATAGCAATGGGCACATCTTGAGGGATAGGAGCCTGATCGGTTGATGGTATTTCATGTCACTCATACAAAACGGGATGGGACCCCTGTGGATGCAGCGTCTGCGACGGTGATGGTATGTATTTGCCTAAAGGACTATAGTATTATCAGTATTAAAATGTTCGTATTGCCTCAAATTTGGTAGCCGCCTATTTTGATTTGAATCGTTGTCTATGGATTTTAGAGGCAGATGAATGACATCATGACCTAGCGCCCCGAGAGCAGTGCTAGTAGCACTGCCCGAAATGAGATATTTATGGAATTCATGGGCACAAACACTCATGGGTTTGTGCGTACATATGGACATGAGTTCACGACTACTCAGATGTGTGTAGCAGGCGTTACAATAGATGATGAGCAGTGGTGACGAATGTGTCATGCCGCCGAGGCTTGAGAAACCGCATTTGAGGCTTGCCAGGCGGCGCTCATGGCGACAATAGAGTCAGAAGGGGCTATGATTTCTTTCTTGCAAGGCATAGTGTCACAAATGAAAGGCTTTATGAATAGCTTAGGGCGGAATGTGAACAATATACCCACATATTCAGAGTATGACACAGACGCTACTAGCCACCGGATGCTACCCAACATTGATGACATCTATCTTTATGTTTCACAGACCTTTTTTATTTTTATTTTTTATTTTTTTTACGATTGCCCTCGTGGATGGGTCATTTGTGTAATATTACAATTTGAGATGATCGACTCATTTATTTTTGTTTACGTATACTTTACGTGGATTGATACTCTGTAATTAATTTCTATTAGGAATATGCGTGGATTATTATATATATATAGGTTTGTCTTTGAAAACAGGTCACAAGTAAACAGGGGATAGGTATACAATCGCTGTATACATGTCTTTTATTTTTTGAACAGGAATTACCGATGATAATATTACCGTCTCTAATGAATTAAATAAATTCTTTTTACTACCGACGGTAATATTTCTATGGCTAAATTATAACATGCGACGAAAATAATTTCGTTGGTATAATGATTATATAGTCACGAATACATTTCCGTCAGTATTGAATGTATAGCAACTGTTAGATAACCTGGTATATATTGAGTTATACTGACGGTATGAATTCCGTTGGTATATAATATATTACTGATGGTTATTTATGGTACAGAATAATGATGAATAGCCACAGAAATATTTCCGTCGGTGGTTACCGACGGTTTTCTTTTCCGTGACTATATGTTTTACTGACGCCCATATTAGCAACGGACTACCAATGGTTGCTATTCTGTGGCTAAAATTTTTAGCAACGGATACTATGATAATACCGACGGTTTGAAACTGTTAGTAAAACCCTTGTATATTTCTTGTAGTGCCATCTCGGGTTACCAAAAAAAAAAAAAGAGCTCATCTGGGACAATTATTATTAATTTTTTTTTCTTGAAAAAGCCTTTTCTCATCCCACTGTGAGCACGGGTTTCGGGGAACCCTAAAAATTAATCTCACGGGATTAGAGTCACCACTTATTCATTTAGAAGGGATAAGTCCCCGGGAAATGTTGGATAAGGACTTAGCTTTCAATCAAAGATCAGGGTAAGAGGTTCGGTTAAGTTCGGGAAAGTGATTAGGCAATCAGGCACTTCCACATATAGTGGTTTCCTACTTGCTAGGTTTAAGCCAAAATTAGTCTTAATGTTAATCAAATGCTAAAGTGTTTATGTTAATACTAACCGGAAGAAAGTAAAGCTAACTAGGGTCAAACTCGAGTAGGGTTGCCTACGTACTCACATTAAGGGTGAGATCAGACCGAGCGTAGTTCTAGCACTTGTGTCCGTGCTAAGGTTAAGGGATGTGTGTGTCTGCACCAAAGGTGGCTAATGGGCCTAATTTGGTAGATTAAGGTTTTGCTTGACCGGGGTTGGTCAATGTGCAAAGTAAGGGCCCGGTAGGTCGAGGGGTAGTACGGTAGACTAGGGTTTAGGCCCGGTAGGCCAAGGATGAAGCCCGAAGGCAAAGTGGTGTGTTAAAAAAGGGAGTTAACCATGTTTAGGGGTGCTAACCATGGTTAAAAAGTTCAAGAAGTTGATTTTTTAGTCTTTTATATTTTTCTAAATTTTTTAGGATGTTTTCAAATTTTTATGGGGTTTAGGGGTACTTAACCATGGTTAAAAGTTAACCGGAGGCCATTTTAACCATGGTTAAGGGTCATGGTGGGTCAAAAATAGGCCTAGAAAGTATGGCAGGGCCTAAAATGGCCTCCTACCAGGTCTGGGCCCTACATAAAGCCCGAGATTAAAAAATTTCCAGAATGGAGGTAATCGGATTACCTCCATCACAACAAATTTTTAACCATAGCTTGTGAAAGTTTAACTGGTGTTAGGGATCACCCCTGAGAAAAAGAAAGCATACACAGAAAGCCTGAAGTCCCAGGAAGAAATTAGGCCTGGTTTCAGCCCAAGAGATGCTCAGGTGTGGGCCCCAGAGGGGCCCAAAGCTCTGCAAAAAAATGTCTGTATTGGCGGTAATCTGATTACCGCCAATAAGAAAGAAGCACATTTCTGGGCTGTCGGTAATCCGATTATCGATAGTAGAGCAGTTCTGTTAACCAGGGTTTGGGGCCTTGCTAACCATGGTTAGGCTTGGCTCCTGAGTCTGAAAATTTGCAGGGATAAAGAGGGGAGTCAGGGCTTTCTAATGGGCCTGGTGTGAGCCCAAAAGGATGAGGTAGGTGGGCCCCACATGGACCCAAAGTTACTACAAAACAAGACGAATACTGTCGGTAAAGAGATTATCGACAAAAAGACTGTTTGGGTTCCTGGCCTTGCTAACCATGGTTAGACCTCGAGTTCGGGGTTGAAAATTTATGGGGAATTGGACAAGGGCCAGGGCTACCTAACCATGACCCTGGAACTGACCAGGGCTTGAGTTAACCATGGTTAAAAGGCCACATACAATGAATGCACATAGGGTCGGTAAAGGGATTACCGACCACTAGCAGATTTAAACAAAACTCAATTTCCCCCTATTGGGACTAAACCAGTACGAGCCTAGGGGGTTCCTCATGGACTGAGGACCCCCTGGACCTCAGTGGGGCTAAGCATGCACGCTGTGGGGGGTGTGAACCCGATTTAAGCCTAAAGGTTTCACCCCCACACCTATGAAGAAGGTGAGGGAGGTTCTATCCTTGGCTGTGGAGCTACTGTACATAAAAAAACAACAATGGACCCCCTGGAATAGGACCAGGGGGTCTTACAGTGCTTGAGAACAAGGGGAGAGGGTAGGGAGTGGCTCTACACAGTTGAGGGGCCTCTACGGTGGCTGCGGGCAGAGCTGGACGTCTGTAGCAGGCCTGAGTTAGCTTGGGGGCCTGGTGAAGGTTTGAAGGGTTGCTAGGAAGGCAAGGGGGGGTTTGGTGCTCGACTGAGGTGGGCTGAGAAGGCTGTATGAGATTTGGCAGGGGTTCCCTCTCATTTTTTGAAGTCCAGAACTCATGGGGGGTGGTGGAGTATTTATAAAGGAGAAGGGGAGAGGCCAGGGGGCATTTTGGTCATCCCCACAGGTGTGTGGGACCAAAGGTTGAAGACCCAGGTGGCCAGGAGTGCTGCTGTATGCAGATCTGCAGAAAATCTAGTGTGGCGGTAGTCGAATTACCGCCATCACCAAAGCAAAGCAAAAAAGGGGGTGTCGGTAAACTGATTATCGACACCTAGGGATTTTTTTTATTATAGGCCAGGCCCTCGCACACTTGGGCCAAATGGGATACGATTTGCCACTTTGGGACTTTTCCCACCCATTTTTGAACTTGAGGGATTGTGGGCCCCACCCTAGTGGACCTCTATGGGTTGTGGGCCCAAGTTTGGGCCCAAGAAGGCCTTGCTCTATGGTTTTGAGTGGTTTGGACTGTTTAGTGGGCCTTGAGCCCGTGAGGGCTTTGGCCTAGGTTTAGGCTAGGTCTAGGGCTAGGGTTAGGTCTAGGGTTTGGTCTATGGCATACCTAGGGTTAGTCCTAGGGTTTAGCTAGTGCTTACCTAGGGTTTGATCTAGGTTTTG
Source organism: Tetracentron sinense (assembly GCA_015143295.1). Taxonomy (NCBI): domain Eukaryota; kingdom Viridiplantae; phylum Streptophyta; class Magnoliopsida; order Trochodendrales; family Trochodendraceae; genus Tetracentron; species Tetracentron sinense. The sequence goes on along the minus strand of CM026555.1, from coordinate 5,053,585 downwards.
AATGTTCTAGGGATAATGGGCTTTGAGTCCAAAGGTTTGGTTCCAAGATTTTTCCTAAGGCTAGTTAGGGTTCTACAGGGGACTCTGCAGAGGAAGGACTGTGGTTACAGGGTGTAAAAATTGGGTGCTTATACCCAACATAGGGAGATCAACAACATTGCTGTTATGATCAACGTTGACCCATACACGATTGCAACAGAAATAAAAAATCCTCCCACTTTCTGCTGCTATAAAAACTGCTGTCACGGATGAGTTTTCCTTCTCAATTATAGCCTTGGCATACTGTCCATTATTCCTCACCAACTCAGGCCATTCATATCTATAACCTGCATCACATGCCAATCAGCCAATCAGATACACCACCTTTCTCAAATATTGGTGGGTGTTTTTCTTACTAAAGTAATATATTCAAAGAAATGGTTAATTACATAAATGGCCTTACCTTGACCACAACATTCATGAGAACTGCATGAGCCACTATAACAAGTTGGATAACGGGGCCATACCCTTCCTTGTTCCTCGGGGGCCATCATTTTCTCTATCTGCTTGAACAGATTCAAAGACTGTTGCCTGATATTTCTATTTAACAAGTTGAGCTCATATAGGGGAGTTTGAAAGGTAAACCCCCAACCCCATGAGAAACTTCTCAACTCTAAATTGATCGCCTAAAGCTTTTACGTAAATTATCAATTTATTACATTAGTAAATGAGTTATTTTTAAATGGGGATTGTAATGATCTTTGCAATCGTTTAGCGAGAAAGTGAGTGAAAGAAAAGAAATTTAAATTTTCTCGCAAAATAATTATCAAAAGATGGATGAAGTTTTTGAGAGAAAGTTTGTAATTATTGAGAAAGTGTAAGAAAATAAAAGTGTGTTTCTTGCAAACCAAACGCAAGAAAAGTACAAGAAACACACTTTCCTTTTTCTTTTCCTCACTTTCTCGCTAAACGAACACAGCCAAAATGTACAAGGTTCTCTCAATTTCCTCAAGCTTTAAATACGTTCCAACATGTGCCCCATTAACCCTAATTCCTGGGTTAATGTTATCCAATTAAGGTTTTTAGAAAGGCTGATGCAGGTACGTTTGTTAATACAAGAGTACAAGACAAATGAAGGAATGGTGTAATTGCTTTTTCCCTCATGCCATTGCTTGAGAGGATTCAGAGTTAAAAAGAAGGGTTAATTCCATATCAGAACCTAGGTTATCATAAAATGACATATAAGTGCCTGCTTTTAAAAGATTTTCTTTCACAAACCCAAGATTTCATGATTTGGACAAAGAGGAACCTACCATCTAATACGGCTAACAGCTGTTAGTGTTTTTTATTCATATGCCAAAAAAAACCCTCGGCACTTTCAAGTGAGGCCAACCATAGAAAAAATCTATACAGAAATGTCTTGCTTGTTAGATTTGATTTTGAAAGTAGGGAAAAAAAAAGGGTGGTGATACCCGCACCCCAAAATTTGATGATTGCACCCCAATTTTACAAAAAAAAATTAAATGCTACATATGCCCTTACCTTCTTCATCTTCATCCTTCTTTCTATTGTCAATGACCAAAGTTCCCTGCAATCCCTCTTCGACCAAAGTGCATGAAACTCCTCTCTCTTCCTCCTTTCTAGCATTGCACTTCCCGTTACACCCTCCTTTCTCTCATCTTCCTTCTTATCCTATCGTCTCCGAGCGTGGCCTCCAAGTCTTCGTCCCCGACTCCCTAATCAAGCTTGAGATTTGCTTAACCTAACGAATATAGGAGACCTCTAGATCTTTAAAATTTTGGGAGAGTTATTTCTTTAATTTATCTTTCCCTTTGTTCCATACTTATAGAGAATTCAAGAATTTCATTGTTGATTAGCACTCAAAATAATAAAGGAATTCATCGGTTCTTAAAGATTGCAGGTAGCATAGTTACAGAGAAAGCTAATTCAAACCTCAACTGCTCCGCATCAGAGATATCCTCCTCAGGCAATTAGTTTATATGTTTATTCGATTAAAATAGGTGTAGTATTGTGGTGCTTGAGAGAAATTATGGAAATTTATGCTTGAAATTTAACTTTGCCTCTTTTTTTTTACCTGGAAGTTACCTTTTTATTTCCAAATATCATCCAGATAAAAAATAATAAAAATAGGGATACAAAACTTCAGTATGTATTACCTATGATGTTCTAATAATCTTCAAGTCAGATTGTGGAAACTACATATTTTATTACATATATGGATATCAAATCTCTATAAAGAAAAAGAGTGTGATGGTGGGAGATCGAGAGTGTTAAAGCTGCTAATCACGACTTCAAAAGTCATGGATGCAACAATCCCAAAATGGAAAAGAAAGGAAGAAGATCGGAGTTTTTGAGTGCTTTGGGTGAAGAGGACCCGCAGGGTTGATGATAGGAAGGAGGATGAGGAAGATAAGGGTTTATTTGGTATTTATTTGCTTTTTGGTGTTTTTTTTTAAAGTGGTGTATAATCATCAAATTTTGGTGTGCGGGTATCACCACCCAAAAAAACCCTAACTGAGAATTGGAGAATCTCAAACTGGAAAGAAAAATTAAAATTTTTTTTTTTGACTTAATGGATGAACTAACCTGGAACTATGATTTTGATCGATCGCTAGATTTATTGAAACTGAATTTGCAAGAGTAAAATTTGAGAAACCTGAGGACTACAATCCGGCTCTCCATCAAAATAAAAGATAAACCTAGGGTTTCTATTTGTCTAACTCTGGGTTCAACAATCTAATCTATAGTTTAAAGAAAAAATATTTAAAGAAACTTAACCTTAGGGTTAAGAAATTTTAACCCAAGGGTTATTTTTTTTTTAAATGTTAGATTGATGGACCTAAGAGTTGGTGAATCTTAACCACAATTAATAAATATTTAAAAGGACATGCACTTGTGGGTGTGATTGAACTCGGGATGTGGGTGTGATTGAACTCTCCCGAGTTCAATCATGATTGGCTGTGATCCGATCTCGTCAACACATGACCCTTTTAACTCTTATTAACTGTGGTTAAGATTCATTAACTATTGGAGTTCAACAATATAACATTGGTTTATAAATTTTTTTAAAAAACATTAAACCTGAGGGTTAAAAATTCTTAACTAAAGTTAAATATTTTTTTAACATTTTCTTTTCTAAAAACCAAGGTCATATTATTAAACCCAAAGATTAATGAATCTTAACCACAGTGCGATTAAACTAGGGGAGAGCACAGTCGCTTATGATCCAATCTGGAGTTGTTACAGCAAGTCTCCTCCCAATGATATGTAATATTGTCTTTTCAGTTGTTGAATGAGCTTTTGCTAAACTGTAAAAGACTACCAATATTTGATACACTCCTATACATGTTAGGAGTTAGACCAAGAGGTCCAAGACCCATTAATCTATGATAACTAGGGGTATTTCTGGCATTTGAATCAAAATAATTAACGGCTGTTACAGGATTAGACGGTAGGTTCTTATTTGTCGAGATCTTGGAATATTGGGAATGCCAAAAGGAAACCTTTTTAAAGTAGACACTTATTTGTCATTTTAAGGTAACATAGGTTCTAATATGGAACTAACCTTTAAAAGAATTTGACCAGTGCTAACCTATTCTTAACCAAAAACCAAGACTTCTTGCTTCTATCCTAAAACCAACACATGTCCTTGTGAGTAGGGAATGCCTAAGACTAGGGCTATGGCTAGGGTAGGGTTGGGATTAGATTTGGTCTAACCCTCACAGACAAAAAGCGTCTAGCCTATTATCATGTGCTGACAAGTGTTGCTTTTAACACTTTATTTTATTAACTATGGTTGCGATTAACTCATCTTTCGATTTTATATATCTTATCTTGGTTTTTGAGAAAAAAATATTAACCTTGATTTGGCTAAGCTTAACATTAATTAGTGAGAAAAAAAGAAACATGGCGGCATGTAGAGAATGGGCCTAAGTAACCAGAGCGTAGAGCGGGAGCGAGAGCGTCAAATTTCAATTTAGGATAGGGTCGGGAGCGCCTCCGGAGCGCCGATATATATACATAAAATATATATTGATGCTCTTGGAAATTACTTGTAGATGTAAATATATCTTTAATTAGTTTTTTAAACTTTAAGAGAAAATTGATAAAATCATTCCTAATTCAAAATTTTCATCACAACAAACAAGATGACTATTGAATTATTAAATGTATAATTCTAAATTCAATTACAAGATCACTAATAATTAACAAATATTATATAAATCTTGTACCCTACAAAGAAAAATGACAAATTACATTGCATTTCACATGAAAAATTAGGATAAAAATTAAACGTTTACACAAAAACCGCACATTTAGGTGAGAGTGAGATGAGAGCGAGGTTTACAAAAGTTGAAATCGAGCTCCCGAGGTAAAAGCGGGGTTTGAGAGCAGGAGCGAGGTTTGAGAGCGGGAGTGGGTAGCAGGTTAGGAGGTTTGGGTTACTAAGGAATGGGCTAACGATTTTGGTATGGGGTGGGCTAGGCCAAATCCGAGCCCCTAGGGCTAGCATGCCTCACAGAATTTTGTGTGTGCTTATGTGGCACATCGCAATACTCTCCATTTTGAATTTGTGATGCTCCGTAAGCACACTCCAAATGCTTCCCACGAATTTTCTTTTACGTTGCATTACACTCCTATGAATTAATTAGAACATTTAAGCAACAACTTTAATTAAGAGGAGTTTCCTATTTTTTATTTATTAGAAACTGCCGATGTAAATTTCGTGTCTGAAAATATCTCCAAAGATTTAAGGGTTTTTTTTGTAAAATCCTCCATATCTTTTCAGCTATTTGTAAATACCCCATTGCTTGTTGTGATTTTGCATTCTACCACCCCACCCCACAAACTTTTAAATCTTTTGCAAATCCATCATTCCATCCATAATTTAATTAACGGATGTTAAATTTTTTATGAAATGATCTTTTTTGATAATTTAATTAACGGATGTTAAATTTTTTATGAAATGATCTTTTTTGAATACATCTTTATTCTTTCGTGCTCACGTTCTGCTGGACGGAACGTTAGATGGGACGTGTGCCTCTACAGGCCATCATCACCTATCCCATCCATCACCCTTTATATATATATATATTAATCTTAGGTTGATTATGCTTAACCACCATTAAAGGGTGATGGATGGGATAGGTGATATATATATATATATATATATATATATATATATATATATATATATATATATATATATATATATATATTTTAAAATCTTCTAAAAACAAAGGTGAACCCTAGGGGTGAGTGATCTTAACCACAATTAGTGGTGTTAAAAGGGACACATAGCGGCTTGTAGAGTCCTCTTTAACCATGGTTAAGCATAATCAACCTAAGGTTAATATTTTCATAGTTTTTTCTAAAATCCAAGGTCAAGTGGATGAACCCTAGAGGGTGAGTGAATTTTAACCACAATTAGTGGGTGTTGAAAGGGGCACGTGGTGGTTTGTAAAGCCCCCTTTTAATCAGCCTAAGTTTAATATTAAAAAAGAAAAAAAAAAAAAAAAAACTAAGGTTAGAAGGAGGAATCGTAGGGGTGAGTGAATCTTAACCACAATTAGTGGGTTCCAAACACTTCTTCTCTTGTGAAATTTTTTTACAAATCTTCTTAAATAAAAAAAAGTTAAAAAGGCAATTTCTTAAAAAATTTAACATCCATTAACTAGATTATGGATGGAAGGGTGAATTTACAAAAGATTTAAAAGTTGGTTGTGGGGTAGAATGCAAATCACAAAAGGCTTTGTATTTACAAATAGCTGAAAAGATACAAGGACTTTTACAAAAAACCCAAGATTTAACTCAACAATAAGCTAATTGAGAGAAAAGAAAGGAGTGTGGTACGATCCAACTCTCCCCTTAATTGACGTCCTCCTTTCTCTCATGGAGTAACAATCAAGTTGGGTGGGGATTCATGTAGAACCCTGAAACTTTTGTATGTCTTGGAATGTGTGTCAAGGTATGAAGCCTTTGTAATCTCCGTTTTTCATGAAATGAGAATTTGGAAACATTTTAGAATTTTGCAAGGATGCTATAAATAATTAAATAAAATATTTAATAATATGTCATAGCCTTAGAAAGGTCCTAGGCATGTTCCTAGAGGGTTAGAATAGAAGTGGGATAAGTCCAAGTAGTGGAATTGAGTGGAAAATGGACTTAGTGTCAAAAATTGCAGAAGACCGATCGCTCGGTCCAAAACCGAGCGATCAGTATCTATCGACTGGTCCAAAAATTTGTATGAGGAAAAATTCCAGAGGGTGTTTTCAACCAATTTCTCGGTTAAAAACACCGGGCGCTCGGTAGGTGATCGATCGCTCGGTCTTGACCAACACCGATCGCTTGGTCTTTCGCGTTTTGCAGAGATTTCATTAAGGGCATTCCGAGACTTTTGGCCATTCCACCCTTGCCTTTAAGGCTTGTTCGAGCCTTGGGTCCCCACTCACAACACTTAGAGCATTTTGAGAGAGAGGAAGAGAGAACCTAGGGTTTCTAAAGGTTCTTCTCATTTGAGAGAAATATCAAGGGTTTTGAGAACCCTAGATCATCCCCAAAACTTGGATTTCTCAATCTAAAGCTCAAGCACGTGTGGAGTTCCTTCTCCAAGTTCGGCAGCATTCTTTCTCGGCATTTTTCAAGGGTTTTCTTCTTTTTTCAAGGTTGGTACCTTATGCTACCCTTCTAGTTCATCTTCTTCTCTTTTTTCTTCATTTTGTGATTCTTTTCCCCAAATTTCAAGCATGAGAATGTGATGGGATGAATAGATGGAGAATGTGATGGGCGATGGATGCCATAAGGATGTTGTGATGAATGAAATGGGAAGAGTATTTCACCAATAATGAACACACATGGATGATAGATGGATTGGATGAATCATTGATCAAGAAAAACATGATTTAAGGCATGGAAATTTCTAGGGTTTTATGTTAGTTTGTTACCTTGCTTTCTAGAACAACATGTGGTAAAGTGAAAGCTTATTTTAATCAATTGTATACTATGAAATTCAATATACCATGTTTATTAAAAAGCTATAGCATGTACACAACCTCATGAGCACGGCATGCATAAAAGAGTCAAGCATGGTTTATCAGTATTTTTTCAAGAACAATGGCTTTATTCTCGATTCACGAACACCATGACAAGGCCAAACATAAGGGTTGGTATAAGAGGTAGGGCATATCTTACGATATGTTTTGCCTCACTTTGACAAGAACAAGAACACGTCAAACAAGATGTTAGTGCGCTCCAAGCATGCATGATTACTTTATTGCATTTTCTCAAAAGAGGGGGTTTACACTTCCCTCCCTTAGAGTTGAATATTCCATATTTCACAAAAGAGGGGAGTTTACACCACCCTCCCTTCAAGTTGTTCAAGGGCACTAACATCCCAAGCACATGAGCATGTTTAAGTTCCAAGCAAGTAAGCAAGCATGAACATTTTAATTTCATGACATGACATACATGATACGACATGACATGCATAACACGACAAGACAAGCAGGACAGAACACGGTAAGACAAGTAAGACAGAACATGACAAGACAAGTTTTCAAACACGAAAAGAGTATTTCAAGTCAAGTCAAGCACACGATAATTTCAAGAGTTTTCCGGGCTTTGGTGTGATGCAAGCATGAAATATAAATTGTTTACCTTCCTGTCAATTATATGAACTGCTTCGTGCTTTATTTTGTTATTATTATACTATGACTGTTAGATAGTATTTGGCACCCGATGAGTGTTTCATGCTCAGCTGTACGTCTCATGGCGGTAGGTACTGAGGGAGCTGCGGCTCCGTATGATATTTCCTAGTCCTTGGGTGGAAGAGTAGTACTTCAAGGAGGTCCCTATGGAGTAGCCTCATGTAGAGTGTCGCAACCCAAAATACCTCCTAGGAGTTAGGGATACTTTAGCTCGTGACCGCCGTATCATACATCCCATATGATATATAAGGCATGCGTAACATCCTATCAGAGTACACAGACATACATAGCGGAAATGATTTAAAACACATAGTGGAAGCAAAATATGTAATTAAGCACTCCTATTGCTTGGTACAAGTTTGAACCAATAAAAGAATATATATATATATCTATCCAAAATGTGGAGTGGACAAGTCCCACTCTCACTTAACAAAATATCATACATTTCTAAATGTGATAATCAACAGAAGTCCAAGTCATGACGCCTATCTAGTGAGCCATCATCCTGGTAGTGGTCCATGGAAGGATCCGGGTCGTAGTACTCCTCCTCTATCCAAGGCTTCGTACCACACAAGTTGAAAGGAACCCGAGCACCTGCCGATGATAACAAATATCTGCTGAGCGTGGAATACTCAGCGTATACATACTACTAACAATGAAGTAATAATATCATAGAGCATGCAGTTCATAGAGACTGAAATCCTTAAACTCATTGAAGAGCAGAAACCGTAAAATAGTATCTATGATGAAATCCGAAAACCAAAACTGTGTGAGTCATGCGATAATCATAGCCTTGTGAGTTCTTTGAGTTAAGTCCATAGAATTCCTTAGAGTTATTTATGATCTATAGAGACGTAGAGCAATACCGTAGAGCAAAACCATAGAGATAAACCATAGAGATCTTAGAACATTTGCATTTATGATCCTTAGAGCTTGTACATCGATCTTAGACATTATCATAGAGTTCTTGTGAGTTTAATATGATCCTTGGAGCTTGTGAACCGATCTTAGACAATATCATGGAGTTTCTTAAAATCATCGTGTGAGATCCTTACTTAACAAACCCTTTTAGAACTTTGAGAAATACATGGAAAAACCCCGATTCATGTGAGACATGTGAACATATGAGAGAATAACACATTCAAACACCAAAAACCCTTAGAGGCATTAAACCAAACACATAGAGTGCATAATAGTGATAGTTTACATCCAAGTATAAAAACAACATCACACACCATATCAAATCAAGATTTATAGTTAATAAGAAGAACATCATATGGTAACTAGTATCATCACAAGATTGGTAGTAGAATGTATCTACCTTGATAAAATCAATGACTTTGATTCCAAAGGCTTGGAACACGTGAGAACTTCGAGTTCTTTGTCAAGAAACACCAAAGAAGGGAAGATTTGATCTTCTCTTCAATCTTGAGCAACTCCCTTAGCTTCCTCCTTCTCCTCTCAAGTCTCTCTCAAAATTATGCACTAAGGGTTTTTGAAACCCTAAGCCACGAGCTGAACCTTTTATAGGCAAAGAAGTATTGGTTAAAGACGTAAAAACCCTTAATGAAGAAAATCTGCATATAACCGATCGATCGGTGGTCAGGACCGAACGATTCGGTGGCTTACCGATCAATCGGTGTTTTCGAACGAGAGATCGGTTGAAAACACCCTCTCTAGAACTTTTCCCCATACAAAATATTTGACCAATCGACAGCTACCAAGCGATCGGTAGATGACCGGTCGATCGGTGTTTATCACCGAGCGATCGGTGCTCCCCTGTTTTGCTGCAAAACCCTTTTTCTACTACTTGGATCTTCTCCATTCCAATTCTAATACCTTATACATTCAAAACACACTCCTTTAGGCTACATATATTCATCAACACATGTACATCATATATCCCAACATTTTCATTCGCCTAAACCCATTAGTGCACAAGACTACGGTTGAACACTATTCACTACTTAGTGAAATGAAGGTTTAGGGTTCTACATAGAGGGCTATTATTAGGTGGTAGATTCTAAGTGAATGTGGGTGAGCACGAGATATTTTATACCCATGTATTTTGGCGGGTATGTTTGCACCTTCTTTCTGTTGATTTCCCTTTTGTACAACACTTGGATTATATATATACATGGAGGGTTTTGTTAAACTTCCGTTGTGCCATGTTAGTTTATGCTTCCGCTATTTTGTCCTCTATCGTAATGTTCCGTGTGATTTGCAAGATGGTTTTTCAAGCATGTCATGCAGGTCATGATAAGTTGTCCAAGATTCACTTTAACTCTTAGGGTGGGTTTTGGGCTGCGACAAGGTTTGGTATCAGAGCTTAGGCTTTAGGCCTCATAGGGTCACTTAGAATCTGATACTATACCTTGACAAGAGCATATGTCAGGAAGCAAGTTAGGAAGGAAGTAAGTCGGAAGCGAGTCATGTTCCAAGTGTAAGACTAAACTTTAGTCTTAGTCTAAAATGGTTGCTTCAACCTAGTACGGGTCTTAGAAATGCTAGAACACCAAAGTATAATATTATAAATACTTTGATGACTCGATATGATGAATATGATAGTACTATACTATTATTGATTGCTCTATTGTGAAAATTGAACCAATGCGGTAAATCGTGGTTCCAAGTTAGATTTATGTGTTGCTATTATTCTCAGGACTTTGGTCATGAGGCCGGGCACACGGGGTCGCGGACCACATACGAGAGCTTCTTCCTCTTCTTGAGATGAGGATGAGCAGTCGGACCTCTCTCAAGTTCTCGGCTCTATTGTAGAGACTTTGGCATTGCTAGCGGCCAGGCAGGCTATTCCACCACCTGCAACACCTACCCCTCCTCCTGCTACTCCACCACCCGCAGCACCAGTATATCGCACAATTGGGGTTGAGAGATTTCAGAGAATGAGGCCTCTAGCATTTCATGGGAGTGTGGACCCTCTTGTTGTAGAGGCTTGGATCCTCTAGTTGGAGAAGATCTTCACGGTCTTCTCACCTACTGAGGAGGAAAGAGTGGCATGGGCTGTTTTCACGCTAAAGAGTGAGGCCCACCATTGGTGGTTCCGCCTTGAGGACTCGGGATTTGACCAGGCAAGGTCAACCATGGACTTAGGGCGAGTTCATGGACACCTTCTACAAGAAGTACTTCCCGGTTGGAGCTCGGGAAAAGAAGGAGAGGGAGTTCATCAACCTTAAGCAGGGTTCTATGACTGTGGATGCGTATAAGGCCAAGTTCTCGGAGCACTTGAGATTCGCGCCTCAGATGATCGTCACCGAGGCGAGGAAGGCAAGAAGGTTTGAGCAAGGGCTCAGAGACATCATTATGGAGAGAGTTTGGCCTTCAGGCACGCCACTTATCTGGAAGTGGTGGACAAAGTCTTGTTGATCGAGGCCAACTCAAAGGTCGCTTCGAGGAAGAGGTATTTGGCGAAAGGCCAATCCAGCAGCTCTGCACCACCGGAGAAGTGGGCTCGGCCTGCCCCGTATCAATATACCTAGCTAGCACCACCCCAGTATGCATGGTCAGCACCACCACAGAGGCCATCTTATGCTCCTCCAGCTCCACGGTCGTACATGCCTCAGGCAAACTAACATTATTAGGCACTCTATGTGTTTGGTTTAATGCCTCTAAGGGCTTTTGTGTTCAAATATGCTATTATTCTCATATGTTTCGCATGTCACATGAATCAAGTTTTTCATGGATTTCTCGAAGTTATAAGAAGGATTTTTGAATAAGTGACTCATATGATGATTTTAAGAAACTCCATGATATTGTCTAAGATCGGTTCACAAGCTCCAAGGATCATACAAAACTTATAAGGAACTCTATGATAATGTCTAAGATCAATGTACAAGTTCCAAGGATCATAAATGTTCTAAGATCTCTATGGTTTTGCTCTACAGTATTGCTCTAAGGCTCTATGGATCATAAATGACTCTAAGGAACTTTATGAACTTAACATGACTCAAAGAATTCACAAGGCCATGATTATTGCAAGACTCACATTGTTTTGGTTTCGGATGTCATTTCACGTACCATAGCATGGTTTCTACGCTTCGATATGTTTTAAGGATTTCAGTCTTCATGTCTCGCATGCTTCTATGATATTATTGCTTTATTGTTAGTAGTATGGATACGCTTAGTATTCCACGCTCAGCCGATATTTGTTATCATCGGCAGGTGCATGGGTTCCTTTCGACTTGTGTGGTTCAGAAACTTGGGTAGAGGAAGAATACTATGACCCAGAGCCTTCTATAGACCACTACCAGGATGATGGATCGCTAGATAGGCGGCCAGACTTTGAATTTTGCTGACTATATTAGGAAGAGGAGATATTTTGTTTATATTGAGAGTGGGGCTTGTCCACTCCACATTTTGGATATATATTTTGTTGGTTCAGACTTGAACTGAATGATAGAAGTAATTGTTTTTAAATCGTTTCCGCCATGTATAATTTGTGTACTCTGATAGGTTAGTATGTGTGCCTTATGTGTCATACAGGATGGTATGTCACGGCAGTCACGAGCTAAAGTATCCCCAACTCCTAGGGGGTATTTTGGCTCGCAATAGACTTGGTATCAGAGCTCTAGGGATTAGTTCCCCTTGGGCTAAGCGGAAGTGAGTCCTCTAAGTTGAACTTAGAACAGATGGAATTGTTGTCTTAAGTTTGCTACCATGACATAACCGGTATCAAGCTAATACTTAGGTCAGTCTAGGATCCTAGTTTAGATGCCAGGTTTAGACTATGTCCTTAGTCTTATTCCAAAAAGGGTAGATGCGCAACGAAAGGATCTTAGCTACGCTAGAAAACTCTAAGTTATAATTGTATGATTATGTGTATACTTCGAGGTATACTATATGCAGATATTAGCATTTCATGTTCATTGAATTGCTATATGTTGTGTGAAGATTGGTATCCAAGTTAGACTCATGTTTTGCCATTGATCTCAGGATTTTACATCATAAGACATAGCAATCGGGGTCATGGTTACCATAATCGGAGATCCGAGGGTGAGGTTCTGAGAGAGGAGGAGCTGCTTTACTTCACAAATGCTATGGATTCCATAGCAGAGACATTGACTTTATTGGCAGCCAGACCTGCTGTGGCTATTCCTACCCCATAGACTACTCTTGTGCCTTCGTCGGTGCATCACACGGAGGGACTTGAGGCTTTCTGGAGATTGTGGCCTCCTACATTCTATGGGACTCTGAACCCGATGGTGGCAAAGGCATGGATTATGTAGTTGGAGAAGACCTTTCAGGTTCTCTGATGTACTGAGGAACAACGGGTTGAGTGGGCTTCCTTCGTGATAGAAGGTGAAGCCGAGCATTGGTGGAGAGTTGCCTAAAGGTAGAGGGATGTTGTGAAGGGAAGGGAAACCTGGACATGGGGGGAGTTCCTGGACACCTTCTACGAGTAGTATTTTCCCAGATTTATCCAGGAACAGAAGGCAAGGGAATTCATGCTCTTAGAGCAGGGAGCGATGAATGTGGCCGAGTATGAGGCTAAGTTCACCGAGTTGTCAAGATTTACTCCACATCTGATTGCGACCGAAGATCTACGGGTCAGGAAATTTGAGATGGGATTGAAGGCATTCATCCATGATAGGGTATCCATTCTCCAGGTAGAGTCTTGGAGGGAGATAATGGGAAAGGCAAAGATCACCGAAAAGAATGTAGAGGAGTTCATCAGGAGGAGGGATAGTGGATTTGGGAGGAGCATGTCCCGGGGTTAGTCTAGTGGTTCGGCACAGTCCGAAAAGAGGACCAGGACTACTCCATATCAGTTCTCTTAGCCAATGTCGGTTCAGAGGCTTCCTTTTGTGCCTCAGGCATCGCACCCTATGACGTCACAGGCTACGAGGGTTACGCCTCTAGCGTCCTTCGCATCGCAGGCATTCAAGAAATGCGCAATATGTGGTCGTCGGCACATGATTGGGGATTATCGAAGACTATCGGGTGGATGCTTCCACTGTGGTGAGGTTGGTCATGTGATACGGGATTGCCCATGCAAGCAATCACAGACTGGGCCACAGGGAGTCCGACCTCCAGGCAGGCAGACTTTGCTTGAGGGGTCTTCATCTTAGGCCTCCAGATCCTTACCGCCCACCCAGTAGCCTCGCCAGGCAAATCAAGGCAAGGTATTTGCCATGACCGACCGAGACATATAGGCATCTGATGATGTTGTGCAAGGTATGCGCGAGTTTAAGATTGTTAAGGTTCTAGTGTTGCCGTGATGTATTGTATGTATATATACTATGTAGTGTTTTGCTATGCGAGTATCAACATGTATTAGGTATGTAGTTTATGTTATAACTTGGGTAGCTATAATTCTCAGGTGCGTTGCTAATAAATGAGTGTTTAGCACGGGTGTTGATTGACACGGGATCCACTCATTCATTTATCTCGCCCAGTTTTGCCAAAGGCTTTATGTCTGAGCCAAGTAAGCTACCTCAAGAGTTATCAATTTTGACTCCATTGGGAAAGTCTGTTGAGGCAGATAAAGTGTATCTGGGCAGTGTTGTGCAAGTTATGCAGCATGAGTTGCCAGTCGACCAAATCATTTTGGGATTTCAAGATTGGGATTTCGATGTCATCCTAGGTATGGATTAGCTCTCACTCACCATGGACACGTGGCATGTTTGACAAGGTGGTGAACTTTAAACCCGCTGAGTTGAATTCGTTTCATTTCAGGGGACTTCAGAGGAGAGACATCACTCATTTTGTAGCTCTCAGTCTCGCGAGTATAGAAGTACGAGACTCCACCTCCGTTCCGGTTGTGTGAGTATATGGATTTTTTCTGGAGACCTTACCGGGATTACCTCCTGATTGGGCAATCGAGTTTGCGATTGAGCTTGCTCCAGGCACAGCTTCGATATCTAGGGCTCTGTATAAGATGGCCCCTATCGAGCTTAAGGAGTTAAAGGAGCAGTTGGAGGAATTACAAGGCCTTGGCTTCATCCGGCCAAGTGTCTCACCTTGGGGAGCTCCGGTGCTCTTCGTAAAAAAGAGGGATGGGTCGATGCGGATGTGCATTGATTACAGGCAGCTAAACAAGGTCACTATTAAGAATCGTTATCCATTGCCTTGAATTGATGACTTGTTTGACCAATTAAAGGGTGCAAAGTTCTTCTCGAAGATTGATCTTCGATTAGGTTATCATCAATTGAAGATCAAGGAAGAAGACATTCCAAAGACGGCATTAAGAACCTGATATGGTCACTACGAGTTTCTGGTTATGTCTTTTGGTCTGACTAATGCACCGACTACATTCATAGATCTGATGAACAGGGTGTTCAGATCATCTCTCGATCAGTGTGATCGTATTCGTAGACGATATCCTTGTGTATTCACAGACATAGGATGATCACACGAGAGATCTTTACCTGACATTATAGACTCTTCGAGAGCATAGCCTGTATGCTAAGTTGAGCAAGTGCGAGTTCTGGCTGGACAAGGTGTCGTTTCTTGGTCATGTGGTGTCTGCCGAGGGTATCTCAGTCGACCCTACGAAGATCGAGGCAGTAATGAACTGGGAGAGGCCAAAGAGTTTTACCGAGATTTAAAGTTTTCTTGGCCTGGTAGGATACTACAAGAGTTCATGGAGGGGTTCTCTAGCTTAGCGGCTCCGCTTACCTATCTCACGCGGAAGAACGCTAAGTTCACTTGGAGTGAGAAGTGTAAGGCAAGCTTCCTGGAGTTGAAGAAGAAGCTTACCACTACCCCTGTTCTCACGGTTCTATCTGGAAGTGGTGGCTTCGAAGTCTACAGTGATACATTGCTTGTCGGGCTTGGGTGTGTTCTTATGTAGCAAAAGCAGGTGGTTGCCTATGCTTCTCGCCAGTTGAAGGAGCATGAGCAGAACTACCCCACACATGATCTAGAGCTTGCCGCAGTCGTCTTTGTGCTGAAGATTTGGCGTCACTACCTCTATGGGGAAGAGTTCATTGTGTCAATGGATCACAAGAGCTTGAAGTATCTCTTCTTCCAGAAGGAGTTGAATATGAGGCAACATCAATGGATGGAGTTCATGAAGGACTATGATTGTTCCATTCAGTGCCATCCATGTAAGGAAAATATAATAGCCGATGCTCTTAGTAGAAAGCCTTACGGGGTTATGGCTCACATGAGGGTCTAAGAGTGAAAGTTATTGAAGGATATATGTAACCTCGACACTACCCTCAGACTTGCTACCTATGGGTCCGTGATGTCAAACATCTCAGTTAGGCAGCCTATCTTGGATCGGATCAAGGAAAACAGGATTTTGATGGTGAGTTACTTGCTTACTGGGACAAGTCGGTGAGTAGTGGTAGTCAGGATTTTGCTGTTAATGGTGGTGGTACTATCACATTCAAAGGCAGGTTGTGTGTTCCCCCCGACACGGTGTTGAGGGGTGAGATCTTGGACAAGACTCATTGATCCAACTATACGGTACATCCTGGAGGTACTAAGATGTACCAGAATCTCAAGTGGCAATACTGGTGGCGAAACATGAAGAGGGAAGTCGTAGAGTACGTTGCTAGATGTTTGGTGTAACAGCAGGTGAAGGCCGAGCATCAGAGGCCAGCAAGTCTTTTACAGTCCCTCCCTGTTCCAGAATGAAAATGGGAGAATATCTCGATGGATTTCATTGTTGGTTTGCCACGGACGACGAAGGGCTTCGATGCTATCTGGGTGATAGTGGATAGATTGACGAAGTCTGCACATTTTCTTCCTTACGGGACTATGTTTAGTTCGAATCAGTTAGTAGCCTTGTATGTCAAGGAGGTGGTCTGTCTGCATGGTGTGCCGGTTTCCATCGTGTTTGATTGAAACCCTAGGTTTACTTCCTGGTTCTGGAAAATGTTTTAGAGCGCTATGGGTTCTCGGTTAGATTTCAGCACTACCTTTCATCCTCAAACTGATGGGCAGACTGAGCAGGTGAACTAGATTGTAGAGGATATGCTCCGAGCTTGTATGTTGGACTTTTAGGGCAGTTGGGAGGAACACTTGCCATTGGTTAAGTTCACCTACAATAACAGTTACCAGGCGAGCATCCAAATGGTGCCTTTTGAAGCTCTATATGGTCGAAGTTGTAGATCTCCTCTATATTGGGATGAAGTTGGTGAGAGGAAGATACTGGGTCCTGAATTGATCGAGTAGACCTTAGAAAGGGTCAAGGTCATCAGGGAGCAGTTGAAAACTGCTCAGGATAGGCAAAAGAGCTATGCGGACACTCACCGCAGAGATTTGGAATTCTAAGTTGGGGATCGGGTCTTTGTGAAGATTTTGCTGAGCCGGGGAATCATGAGGTTCGGGAAGAAAGGGAAGCTCAGCCCTAGGTACGTGGGGCCATTCAAGATCATCACTAGGGTTGGTGAGGTTGCTTACAGGGTAGCCCTACCACCTCACATGGCAGCGGTCCATAATGTATTTCACATTTCCATGCTCAGGAAATACATTCTGGATCCGTCCGACGTCATTGCTCTTGATCCTATGGAGATTCGAGAGGATCTCACTTTGGTTGAGCAACCGGCTTAGATCTTGGATTGTCGAGATCAAGTCTTACGCACCAAGACTATTCCGCTAGTCCTCGTGAAATGGCAGCACCATTCTGCAGAAGAGGCTACGTGGGAGCGTGAAGCTGAAGTGAGGGAAAAGTACCCTTATTTGTTTTCTTGATGTTCTTTTTATTTAATTTTTTCTTTTTGTTCTTTTGGTATCATTCCAATTTCGAGGACGAAATTCTTGTAACAGGCGAGGATGTAGAACCCCGAATCTTCATTTCACTAAGTAGTGAATAATGTGTGAATAGTGTTCAAGTGGAGTCTTGTACACTAATGGGCTTTATGCTAATGAAAATGTTTGGATATATTGTGTGCCTGTGTTGATAGGTATATATAGCCTAAGGGAGTGTGTTTTGGGTGTACAAGGTGTTAGAGTTGGAATAAAAAAGGTCCAAGTAGTGGGAAAATGGTTTTGCAACAAAAATAGGGGAGAACCGATCATTCGGTGATAACATCAATCGCTCGGTCAACTAGCGATCAATCTGTATCTATCGATTGGTTAAAGTTTTTGTATGGGGAAAAATTTCAGAGAGGGTATTTTCAACCGATCTCTCAGTCAAAACACCAATCGCTCGGTCCTGATCACCGATCGATCGGTGATATGCAGATTTCTTTATTAAGGGTTTTTAAGTCTTTAACCATCACCCCTTTGCCTATAAAAGGTCCAGCTCGTGCCTTAGGGTTTCAGAAACCCTTAGGGCATACTTTTGAGAGAAATTGAGAGGAGAAGAAAAGGGGAAAGCTAGGGGGTTGCTCAAGCTTGAAGAGAAGATAAGATCTTCCCTTCTTTGGTGTTTTTCAACAAAGAACTCGAAGTTCTCACTTTTTCCAAGCATTTGGAATCTAATTCATCGATTTCACCAAGGTAGATACATTCTACTACCAAACTTGTAGTTCACCACATGATGTGCTTCTCATTCTATATTAAAAATCTTAGGTTGATATGGTATGTGATGTTGCTTTTATACTTGGATGTAAACTACCATTATTAGGCACTCTATGTGTTTGGTTTAATGCCTCTAAGGGCTTTTGTGTTCAAATATGCTATTATTCTCATATGCTTTGCATGTCTCACATGAACCAGGTTTTTCATGGATTTCTCGAACTTATAAGAATGATTTTTGAATAAGTGACTCATATGATGATTTTAAGAAACTCCATGATATTGCCTAAGATCGGTTCACAAGCTCCAAGGATTATACAAAACTTATAAGGAACTCTATGATAATGTCTAAGATCAATGTACAAGCTCCAAGGATCATAAATGTAAATGTTCTAAGATCTCTATGGTTTTGCTCTATGGTTTTGCTCTACGGTATTGCTCTAAGGCTCTATGGATCATAAATGACTCTAAGGAACTCTTTGAACTTAACACAACTCAAAGAACTCACAAGGCTATGATTATCGCAAGACTCACACTATTTTGGTTTCTGATGTCATTTCACATACCATAGCATGGTTTCTACACTTCGATATGTTTTAAGGATTCAGTCTTCATGTCTTGCATGCTTCTATGATATTATTGCTTTATTGTTAGTAGTATGTATACACTGAGTATTTCACGCTTAGTCGATATTTGTTATCGGCAGGTGCACGGGTTCCTTTCGACTTGTGTGGTTTGGAACCTTGGGTAGAGGAAGAATAGTACGACCCAGAGCCTTCTATGGACCACTACCAAGATGATAGATCACTAGATAGGCGGCTCGACTTTCACTTCTGTTGACTATGTTGGGAAGAGGATATATTTTGTTTATGTTGAGAGTGGGGCTTGTCCACTCCACATTTTGGATATATATTTTGTTGGTTCAGACTTGAACCGAATGATAGGAGTAATTGTTTTTAATCATTTCCGCTATGTATAATTTGTGTACTCTGACAGGTTAGTATGTGTGCCTTATGTGTCATACGGGACGGTATGTCACGGTGGTCACGAGCTAAAGTATCCCTAACTCTTAGGGGGTATTTTGGGTCGCGACACAAGCTCAGTCCTCAGTACGTTGGCCCCTTTGAGATTATCATGCGAGTTGGTGAAGTTGCTTACTGGGTAGCTCTTCCAACTCATATGGTTGCAGTCCACAATGTGTTCCATGTCTCGATGCTCCAGAAATACATTTCAGACCCTTCACATCTTATAGACTTGGAACCGTTGGAAATCTGAGAGGATCTCACTCTGGTTGAAAATTCGGTTCAGATATTGGATCGGAGAGATCAAGTGCTTTGCAACAAGACTATCCCATTGGTTCTCATGCAATGACAACATCATGCTCGAGAAGAGGCCACATGGGAGCGCGAGGCTGAAGTCAAAGCGAAGTACCCAGATTTGTTTGAATAGTTTTTTTTTGTATGTGCCATGTAATTGTGTTTTGGTTTTGTAATATAAGTATCGTCCAATTTCAAGGAAGAAATTTTTATAAGGGGGGAGGATAGAACCCCGAAACTTTTGTATATGTCTTGGAATGCGTGTCAAGGCATGAAGCCTTTGTAATCTCCATTTTTCATGAAATAAGAATTTGGAAACCTTTGAGAATTTTGCAAGAATGCTATATAATAATTAAATAAAATATTTAATAATATGCCATAACCTTAGAAAGGTCCTAGGCATGTTCCTAGAGGGTTAGAATAGAAGTAGGATAAGTCCAAGTAGTGGAATTGAGTGGAAAATGGACTTAGTGTCAAAAATTGCAGAAGACCGATCGCTAGAGATTGCTCGGTCCAAAACCGAGCGATCGGTATCTATTGATTGGTCCAAAAATTTGTATGAGAAAAAATTCCAGAGAGGATGTTTTCAACCGATCGCTCGGTCTAGGCGACCGATTGCTCGGTCCTGACCACCTATCACTCGGTCTTTCACATTTTGCAAAGATTTCATTAAGGGCATTTCAGGTCTTTTGGCTATTCAACCCTTGCCTTTAAGGCTTGCTCGAGCCTTGGGTCCCCACTCACAACACTTAGAGTATTTTGAGAGAGAGGAAGAGAGAACCTAGGGTTCCTAAAGGTTCTTCCCATTTGAGAGAAAGATCAAGGGTTTGAGAACCCTAGATCATCCCCAAAACTTGGATTTCTCAATCTAAAGCTCAAGCACGTGTGGAGTTCCTTCTCCAAGCTCGACAGCGTTCTTCCTCGGCATTTTTCAAGGGTTTTCTTCCTTTTTTCACGGTCGGTACCCTATTCTTACCTTCTAGTTCATCTTCTTCTCCTTTTTCTTCATTTTGTGGTTCTTTTCCCTAAATTCCAAGCATGAGAATGTGATGGGTGATGGATGCCATATGGATGTTGTGATGAATGAAATGGGAAGGGTATTTCATCAATAATGAACACACATGAATGATGGATGGATTGGATGAATCATTGATCAAGAAAAGCATGATTTAAGGCATGATTCTAGAGTTTTATGTTAGTTTGTTACCTTGCTTTCTAGAACAACATGTGGTAAAGTGAATGCTTATTTTAATGAATTTTATACTATAAAATTCAATATGCCATGTATAGCATGTACACGACCTCACGAGGACGACATGCATAAAAGAGTCAAGCATGGTTTATCGGTTTTTTTTTTAAAACAAGGGCTTTATTCTCGATTCATGAACACCATGACAAGGCCAAATATAAGGGTTGGTATAAGAGGTAGGGCATATCTTATGATAAGTTTTTCCTTGCTTTGACAAGAACAAGAACACGTCAAGCAAGATGTTAGTGCGCCTCCAAGCATGCATGATTACTTTATTGCATTTTCTCAAAAGAAGGGGTTTACACTTGCCTCCCTTCAAGTTGAATATTCCATATTTCGCAAAAGATGGGGGTTTATACCACCCTCCCTTCAAGTTGTTCCAAGGCACTAACATCCCAAGCGCATGAGCATGTTTAAATTCCAAGCAAGCATGAGCATTTTAATTTCATGACATAACATGCATGACACGACATAACACACATAACACGACAAGACAAGTAAGACAAAACACGAGAAGACAAACAAGACAGAATGTGATAAGATAAGTTTTCAAGCACGAAAAGAGTATTTCAAGTCAAGTCAAGCACACGATGATTTCAAGTGTTTTTCGGGCTTTGGTGTGATGCAAGCATGAAATATAAACTGTTTACCTTCCTGTCAATTATATGAACTACTTCTTGCTTTATTTTTTTATTATTATGCTATGACTGTTGGATAATATTTGGTACCCGTTGAGTATTCCATGCTCAGCCGTACGTCTCATGTCGACAGGTATTGAGAGAGCTGTGGCTCCGTATGACATTTGTGCTCCTAATCCTTGGGTGGAAGAGGAGTACTTCGAGGAGGTCCCTGCGGAGGAGCCTCATGTAGAGGGCTATTATTAGGTGGTAGATTCTAAGTGAGTGTGGGTGAGCACGAGAGATTTTATACCCATGTATTTTGGCGGGCATGTCCGCACCTTCTTTCTGTTGATTTCCCTTTTGTACAAAACTTGGATTATATATATACATAGAGGGTTTTGTTAGACTTCCGCTGTGCTATGTTAGTTTATGCTTTCACTATTTTTCCCTCTATCGTATATGTTCCGTGTGATTTGCAGGATGGTTTGTCAAGCATGTCATGTAGGTCATGATAAGTCGTCCAAGATTCACTCTAACTCCTAGGGAGGGTTTTGGGTCGCGACAAGTCAGATGGCCTAGAAAGGGCATTGGTATGAACTATGATGGTTGATATGTTGATTGCCGTACAAGAAAGTTGGGAGAAAAGGATGAGGAAAGTCGTATAAATATTGGTTTGGATTGTGTTGAGGGTCATTTCTTCTCCTTTGATTCGGAGAACTCTGGTGTTGTTGAACGTAGAGAACCTTGGTTTGCTTCTTATAGCTGTAGCTAATTTGATACACATTGTTAAAGATTGAGAGTTTAAAACCCACCTCTACCTTTCCTTCTTACTTGTCTTTATGAGTTCCAGAGAGTTAAAAGCTACTCTCCTAATGTTAAGCTCTTGAAGGGGACACTTACGAGTGTTGTTGAGGTGTAGCTTCTAGAGACTTACTTTGTTCGAGTTGTGAATCCTACAACAGCTAGTTCATATTAGAGTTGAGCTCAAAACCCTTATATTCAACGATATGAATGAGAAGTACATAGTCAAATTAAAATTTAAGAGTAACATTCTGAAGGTTAACTACACTGTGGAAAATAGAGAATTTTGATATGTGATCTGTAAGAGTGAAAAGCAGACTATGAGAAGCCCTTGCAATGATGTTACCAAACCAAAAAGACAAACACTGATGTTCACAACTTAGGTTCATAGTATAAATTTAGAGGAGAAATTGCAAAAAAATTTACATCTATAATTGTGCAATCCCATTAGCACACTTTTATAGTTTCAAAACCAATAATCAATATTTTTGGCAAATGGTTATTATTGGTAAGCTTTTTTGTTAATGATACATGCAGGTTGTTAATCAGTATAAGCCTTTTAATATGAATTGTTTTAATCACTATATTAATCAATTCATCAACATTTGAGGAAATATTGTAGTGTTTGATGATGCTGGATTCCAAGAAAGATTTTAAATTGTTGCTGCTGGTGGCAGAGGGGTAATTGGGTTGAATGAAGTTTCGTAGAGAATTTGTAAGTCCCTTAGCTTTCTCACTATCTGGCCTTACAATTGGTTATGTAGAAGCAAAAGTAGTTGCCAATGTTAAAGCATCTGTAAATCTGAGTGCAATCTGAGTGCAAGTCACAAGTTTGAGGGTCAACGAATAAGATTAAATCGAGCTCAAATGGTGGTCACTCTCTCTTCCTAAGGGCCCAATTCTATTTATCTTTGCAGTAGAATTGCTTATCCAAGTAGTATGGGTACATGATAAACCAGTAACGGGCCGATATCATCCTGTTATAAGTTTGAATGAGTGTTAGGTGATCTCAAATACTCATCATTTGCAATTTCAGTTGCTTACCAGCACAACGTTAAGGTCTTGAAGGAGACACTTACAAGTGTTGTTAAGCTGTAGCTTCCAGAGACTTATTCTATTCGAATCATTAATCCTAAACCAGATAGTTCATATTAGAATAGAGCTCAAAACCCTTACATTAAAGGATATGAATGAGAAGTACACCTCGCTATAGAATCTGAGAGAAAATTATGAGAGCTAACTCCACTGTGAAAGACAGGGAATTTTGATATGTGATCTCAGAGAGTGAAAAATATACTATGAGAATCCCCTTGCAATGATATTACCAAACTAAAAAAACAATCACTAACGTTCACAACTTAGGTCTACAGTTTAAATTTGGAGGAGAAATGACATGATTTTGCATCTATAACTATGCAATCCAAGGAGGACACTTTTATGGTTTTAAGACTAATAATCAAGATATTTGGCAAGGGATTATTGTTACAAAGCTTCTTTGTTAATGATACATGCATGTCGTTAATCAGTATAAGCCTTTTAATGAGAATTGTTTTAATCAATATATTAATCTATTCATCAATGTTAGGGGATAAATTGTAGTGTTTGATGATACTGGTTTCAAGAAAGATTTTAAGTTGCTGCTGCTAGTAGCAGATGACTAATTAGGTTAAATGACAAGTTTTGGGGAAATTTTGTAGATCCCTTAGCCTTCTCACTACTTAGACATACAATTGGTTATGCATAAGCAAAAGTAGTTTCTTATATGAAAACATCTATAAATCTAAGTGCAATTCACAAATTTGAGGGTCAACGAGTAGGAAAAACTCGACCTCAAATGGTGGACACTCTATTTTCTCGAGCTCCCAATTTTGTTGCCCCAAAGGTGCACAAGTCAAATATCCTTTTGATAGAGTTGCATATCCAAGCAGATGGGTATATGATAAAGAGGGGTAGAGCCAGGAATTTACTTTAGGGTGACACATTTGGTTTAAGGATGGGGGTTCAGGGGTGAAGGCTCCCAAATTTTTTTTTAGGGTCATTTCATTCATACATTTTGTACTTATTCTACATGTATTGTTTCTCCTTGTTTACGTGAACAGTTGTCCTATCCTACACATATTGTTTCACCTTGTTTATGGGAGCAATTGTTTCCTTGCCCTATGGAGATCCTTATTAAATAATATAGTACAATATTTTTTTTAAAGTTCAGGAGCACTTGTCCAATGATTGTTCCTTATTGTTCGTCCAATGGACAACTACTCTATGGCTAATCCTCTATGGTTATAATCAAACTCCTTGGAGTCCGATTCCAACACAAAACTCTTTTAACTCTAATAACCAACTTTAACCTTTAGATTTAATTTTTTTCTTCTAAAAATCAAGGTTAGGTGGTTGAATTCTAAGGGTTAGTGAATCTTGATCAAAATCAAGAGGTACTAAAGGGTACATGTGTTTACTATGGGTTGTAAACGACTACAATGAGTTTGGTTATAACAATAGAGGATTTTAAATCCTTAGTAAACTATTTAAAAAAAATTTATTCAAAAGCTAAGGCGCACCACCCGAGATCGAATCATAGGCCAACACGTGCCCCTTTTAACACCTATTAACTATGGTTAAGATTGACTAACCTTTGAGTTTTAACAATATAGCATTAGTTTTAGAATAAAATATTAAACTCTAGGTAAGGATTTTTAACCCTTAGGGTTAATATTTTTTAATAAATTTTAAAACAAACTAAAGTTATATTGTTGTACCCTAAAGGTTAGGGGGGTACGTGCCCCCCAGGCTCCCCCTTGGTTCTGCCCCTGATGATAAACCAATAACGGGTTTTGTAGGCATTAGGGGGCTTGATCGCCGTCTTGTCTTCATAAACATCACTAAATTCAAAGATTTCATACATGTTATGTAGAGACCTGAATCGTTTTAATGCCTTTAATGCAAGTATTAGAGGTATAATAGTCTTTGTGATGTTTTAATGCTTATTTAATTATATTTAACTAGTGTGGTTTGATCAAGGTTTAATCAAGTTGTAAAGAAGAGGGATGTCATAACAAACCCTCAACTTTAGGAAGCTCTAGTTTTGTCACTGCTTATCAAAATTGAGTGATTCTTAAATCATTAGAAAGTTATTGGAACCCTCTTCAAGGTTTATGTTTAATGTTTTTCCAGATTTTGAGTCTAAGCTAAGTTAAAAGTGAGTTTTTCAATGTTTTGTCTAATGAAATTGTAGACCAGTCAGCTTTAGAGCCCATTTAGACCTTTAAAAACTCAAAATTAGGATTTGTCTATTAGAGACAAAATTGTTTCCCTTCCAAAAACAAGTCCAATTCAAGTTGAATCGTCAAAATCCGATAAATGAGTCAAATGTTATGGTCAAAATACCAAAGTGAGGTAAAAATCAATCGGAATCCGGAAAGGAGGGTTACGATCTATCGTAAACCAAGTGCGATCGATCGCAAAATAGTGCAATTGATTGCAAATTTCTGTGATTGATTGCATTTAGGCAAGTTTTTTTGAATTCCTTTTGGGTCTAAGTGCGATAGATCATACCGAAGGTGCGATCGATCGCATGTGCACTCAGATTTTTTTAAAAAGTCGTGTTTTTTGGGTTTTTAACCCTTGGGGCTATAAATCGGGGTTCTATTTCGAGATTTTTAGGATTCTAAACCATTTCTAACCAAATTTGGCAAAGGAAAAGAGGAAACTTAGGGTTTTGAGGGAGAAATTGCTTGAAAAAGAAGGAGATTGCTATGAGATTACAAGGAGACCTTGGAGATCTTCTTCAAAGCTTCTTGGGAGTGATTTGAATCTAAGGGAAGGATCCCTAAGGTCGATATACTATCCAAATCAACCCTATTATGATGTTTTGTGAATGTTAGTATAATAGCAATGATAAAAATATAAATTAGATATGTTTTTCCCTAATTTTATATGAATTAAGCTATTATGGATGGAAATGGGTTTAATAATATGGATGAAATGTATGGAGGATGGAAAATACTATGGAGGATGGGATGAATGTATGGATGTGGATTGTATTTGGGTTGTATGGATGAATTATGGTGTGGTGAAATGTTGGAAATGGGAAAGGGCAATGTATTCATAAATTACACACCCAAGGTGTTTGTTAAAATGCTTGAGAGGATAAATACTAATATGACACAATGGAATTGTTGGAAATTGATTATGAATTATGCTAAGAATCATGATAATATATATATATATATATATATATATATATATGTGTGTGTGTGTGTGTGTGTGTGTTTGTTAATTTATGCCTAATTATTAGCATGGTAATTGATATTTGGGAAGGTAAGAATTTAGAGGAAAATCTTTCAAACCGAGAATTCTCTAACTATATGGTATATGACAGCATAGTGGAGTTTCCATGGTGAGAGATCGGAATCTAAACAATTACTAACTCGAATGTAAATTGCAACACTTATGCACAAACGCACGTGTATGTTAAGATAAGAGTCTCACAAGTCACACATGTGAACGACAAGCATAAGCATTGCATACGCCTGATGTTCTGGATAAGCCCAATGAGGGATCTGAATAAGTGCATGTTCTGAATAAGTTGCTCAAGACTCATAAGCATACGCATTGCATACGCCTGTCATACTGAATAAGCCCAATGAGAGATTTGAATAAATTTAGGATCTGAATAACTGCATAAGCATAAGCATCTCACAAGCATGTGGTCTCATAAGCATAAGCATCTCATAAGTATGTTGTCTCTTAAGTCTAAGGTTCTCACAAATACACGAGTCAAGGTGATGATATGATGTATATGAGCACATGTTCTTTCGCACTCTGATTATGTTATTATGCAATTGGATATGGTTGAAACTAAGTACAGGTGTACTATGTCGCTGGTTGGATTTTTATATACACCAAGTGCTTTTGTACTTAGCCAGACTGTTGTCTTGAAAGGTGTGGAGCCAGAGTCAGTGGTTGAGCCTTGGATTGAGGAGGCTTACGTCGAAGAAGGAGGAGAAGGTGAGCCTTCCGAGGAGGGAGCCAGGGGTTTTGGTGGTTACCCCTATTAGTTTATGCTTTGTTTTGATTAAGAGAATTGTAATAGACTTTTAGAAGATGTGGCTCATCAGACTTTCTTTATAGGTGAGTATCATACTATTTTGTTTATAGTGGGTGGTATATGTTAACCATAGACTTGAACAGGATGGTTTGGTTGAAATCGAATTTTATTATCCTCATTTTTGGAGAATCGAGTTAGTATGCCTTGTATGTCATGAATTTAAGCAGGTTTAAGAAATGTGATGATTCCAAAGTCCTATTTTGGTCAAGGTAGGATTTTGGGGTCGTTACATGTTATCACCTTGTTGAAACATCATTGTAGTGGCAAATCCATTAGGATAGACTCGTAAGTATATAATATTTGATTGTCAGTAGATATGAGACTAGCAAAGTATCCATCAAGTTGGGTGGGGGAGTCTACTGGCCTAGAAAGGGCAACAGGATGAACTATAATGGTTTATATGTTGGTAGCCGTACAAGAAAGTAGGGAGAACACGAGGAGGAAAGACATATTAAAGTTAGTTTGGATTATGTTGAGGGTCATTTATTCTCCTTTGGTTTGGAGAACTTAGGTTTTGTTGAACATTGAGAACTTTAGTTTACTTCTTATAGCTATAATTAGTTTGACACGTATTGTTAAAGATTGAGAGTTAAAAGTCACCTCTACATTTCCATCTCACTTGTCTTCCTGAATTCTAGAGAGTTAAAAGTCATGCTCCTAACGTTAAGGTCTTGAAGTGGACACTTACAAGTGTTGCTGAGTGGTAGCTTTCAAAGACTTATTCTGTTCGGGTCGGAGTCGTAGACCAGATAGTTCATATTAGAGCAGAGCTCAAAATCCTTACATTCAAAAATATGAATGAGAAGTCCCCACGCAATTATGAAAGTTAACTCTACTTAAAAGATAGAGATTTTTGATAAGTAATCTAGAAGAGTGAAAAACATACTATTAGAAGTCCCCACGCAATTATGTTACCAAACCAAAAAAAATAACATTAACGTTCACAACTTAGTTCCATAGTTTAAATTTGGAGGAGAAATGATATGATTTTTGAATCTATAACTTTGCAATCCCATTGGCACACTTTATTGTTGCAAGACTAATAATCAATATATTTGGCAAGAGATTGTTTTTGATAAGCTATTAGGAAAGAGTCGAGCTCCAATGGTGGACACTCTCTCTTCTTGATGGCCCAGATATCCTAATGCAAGAGTTCTCCATCCAAGCAACATGTGTACATTATAAACTAGTAACGGGTTTCGTAAAAGATACAAGGAACTTGATTGTCATCTTATCTTCATAAACATCAATAATTTAGTCATTTTTGACATGTTATCATCTTCTTGAAAACGTTATTTTGGCCACAAAACCATGAAGGAAAAAATTAGAAGTATGTAAATTTTTTTGTTGGTGAATATATGAGACTAGCAGAGTACCAATCAAGTGGGGTGGGGGAGTCTGATGACTTGGAAAGGGCATTGGAATGGACTATGAAGGATGATATGTTGGTACCCGTACAAGAAAGTAGGGAGCAAAGAAGGAAAAACATATTGAAGTTAGTTTGGATTATATTGAGGGTAATTTCCCCTCCTTTGATTTGGAGAAGTCAGGTGTTGTTGAACGTAGAGAACCTTGATTACGAGTTAAAAGCCTACCTCTTCCATTTCATCTTATTTGTTTTCGTGATTTTAAAGAGAGTTAAAAGATACTCTCCTAACGTTAAGCTCTTGAAGTAGAATTTAAGAGCAACATTCTGAAGGTTAACTCACCTTTGGAAGATAGAGAATTTCGATATGTGATCTGGTAGAGTGAAAAACATATGGTAAGAAGCGCAATGAGGTTACAAAACCAAAAGACCAACACTTACATTTAGAACTTAGGTGCACAGTTCAAAACTCAGAGAAGAAATTTCATAACTTTTGCATCTGTAACTGTGCAATCCAATTAGTACACTTTTGTAGTCATAAAACTAATAATCAATATACTTGATAAATGATTAGTGTCGGTAAACATCTTTGTGAATGATACATGTAGGTTGTTAATCAATATAAGCCTTTAATGAACATAATTTTAATCATTATTTTAATCTAATCATCACCGTTTGATAAAATATTGTAGTGTTTCATGACGTTGGATTCCATGAAAGATTTTAAGTCATTGTTGCTGTTGGCAGAGGAGTGATTGGGTTGAACTAAGTTTCGTAGAGAATTTGGAAGTCCTTTAGCCTTCTAACTACCTGGTCTTACAATTGGTTATTTAGAAACAAAAGTAGTTGCTTAAATTAAATTATCTGTAAATTTGAGTGCAAATCACAAGTTTGATGAACAACGAGTAAGAAAAAGCCGAGCTCAAATGGTAGCCACTCTCTTCCTGAGGTCTCAATTATGTTGTCCAAGATATCTTACTGTAGAAATGCGTATCCTATGAGCATGGGTACATGATAAATCAATAATGGGTCAATATCATCTTGTCGAAATTTTGAATGAGGGCCAGGTGATCTCAAATAGTCATCATTTTTACTTTTAGTTGACTACCAACACAATGTTGAAGTCTTAACAGAGATGCTTACAAAGCTTGTGAGGCAGTAGCTTCTAGAGACTTATTCAGTTTGAGTCACGAATCTTATACCAGATAATTTATATTAGAGTTAAGTTCAAAGCCCTAATATTCAAGGGTATGAATGAGATGTACACCATCGTAGTAGAATTTGAAAGCAACTTTCTGAACATTAACTCAACTATGGAAGACAACGAATTTTATATGTGATTTGTGAGAGTGAAATTCTTATTATGAAAAGCGTTTCACAATGATGTTATGAAACCAAAAAACCAACACTAATGTTCACAACCTAGGTCCATAGTTTAAGTTTAGAAGATATATGAAATGACTTTTGTATATGAAACTATGCAATCTCTTTATCACACTTTTTTTGGTTTCAAGACTAATAATCAACATATTTGGCAATGGATTGTTCTTGGTAAGTATCTTTATGAATAATACATGCAAGTTGTTAATCAGTTTAAGTCTTTTGATAAACATTTTTTTAATCAATATATAATTTATTAATTGACGTTAGAGAAAAGATTGTAGTGTTCGATGATGCTAGATTCGAAAAAGATTTTAAGTTGCTGCTGGTGGTGGCAAAGGAGTAATTGGTGTTGAATGACATGTTTCCTAGAAAATATATATGCCTCTTTAGCCTTCTGACTACCTAGCCTTACAATTGGTTATGTAGAAGCACCAGTATTTGCTTATATTAAAGTATTTACAAATCTGAGTGGAAGTCACAAATTTGAGAGTCAATGAGTAGGAAAAAGTCAAACTCCAATGGTGGATACTCTGTTTTCCCGAGGACTCACTTCAGTTGTCTCATATGTGTTGACGCCAAATATCCTTGCTCTAGATTGCTCATCTGAGCAACATGGGTACATGATAAACCAGTAACAGGTTTCATTAGGGTTACGAGGTGCTTGATCATCGTCTTATATACATAAACATCAATAATTTCAATCATTTTAGACATGTTATCAGCTTATTAAAATGTTATTTTGATGGATCGTAATCATTTAAAATTTGATTGTTGGCGGATATAAGATTAACAAATACCCATCAAGTTGGGTGAGGGATTTTGATTGCCTAGAAAAGTGCATATGTATGGGACTATGAATGTTGATATGTTGGTAGACATACAAGAAAGTAGGTTGAAGAGGAGGTGGAAAGATGTCTAGAAAATGGTTTGGATTATGTTGAGAGTCATTTATGATTTGTTGGTTTCGTAAAGGATATGAAGAGCTTGATCGTCATCTTGACTTCATAATCACCAATAATTGTAGGCATTTTAGGCATTTTATCATCTTTTTAAAAACGTCATTTTTGTGCTCAATCCATGAAGGACAGATTCATAAGGACCTAAAAATTTATTGTTAGTGGATATTAGACTGACAGAGTAATAGTCAAGTTGAATGAGAGAGTCTGATGGCCTAGAAAGGGCATCAGTATGGACTATGAAGGTTGATATTTTGGTAGCTGGACAAGAAATTGGGGAGAAGAGGAGGAAAGATGTATAAAATTTGGTTTGGATTATCTTAAGAGTAATTTTTCTTTCTTTGATTCAAAGAAGTTAGGTGTTGTTAAATGTAGAGAACCTTGGTTTGTTTCTTTTAGTTGTATCTAGTTTAATATGTATTGTTAAAGATTGAGAGTTAAAAGTCCACCTCTATCTTTACATCTCACTTGTATTCATTAATTCCTGAGAATTAAATGATAGTCTCCTAACGTTAAGGTTTCGAAGGGGATAATTACGTGTGTTGCTGAGTTATAGATTATAGAAGCTTATTCTGTTAGTGTCGTGAATCCTAGATTAAATAATTCAAACTAGAGTTGAGATCAAAATCATGACATTCAAGGAGATAATTGAGAAGTATAATATCGCTATAAAATTTGAGAGCAACATTGTGAAATGAAAAACCAACACTAACGTTCACAACTTTGGTCTTGAGTTACAGGTGGAGATATAGCATGACTTTTGCATTTATAATTTTGCTACCTCATTAGCACACTTTTATTTTTACAAAACTAATAATTACTATATTAGACAAGGGATTATTGTTGGTAAGTTTTTTGTGTATGATACATGCAGATTGTTAATTAGTATAATCATTTTAATGAGCATTATTTTAATTACTATATTAGTCTATTCATCAATTACCATAGCCTATTAATCATTGTAGTTTCCTTTGACATGAATGTTTGAACCAATATTTTCTCCACCTTTGGGCTCATTTTATGTAAATTGGTGCTTTCGAGTACCAAAGCTTTGAGATTTGCACTAATTAAAATTTTCAGTATTACACTGAAGTGCATCCAACCCACTTCATTGTAAAATGGAAGAGGTAGAGCATTAGTTTAGGCATTGGAATTATCCTGGTAATTCCAGCTGATTGTTAATTGACTAACATCTAGTTCTCCCTTGCTTTTGCATTGGTTATAAGGACTGGTCAAATAGATCAGTTGATGGTGATTGTGAAAAGCGGTCACCACGTGACAGGTT
Organism: Tetracentron sinense; assembly: GCA_015143295.1. Classification (NCBI taxonomy): domain Eukaryota; kingdom Viridiplantae; phylum Streptophyta; class Magnoliopsida; order Trochodendrales; family Trochodendraceae; genus Tetracentron; species Tetracentron sinense. Next base: position 5,021,368 of record CM026555.1, on the reverse strand, counting down.
TGGCCATGGATTTCACAATGCTATGACGGATATTTTAACTATGGTGGAAAATACCAACATGTTTGGTTTTGCGAACGCAACAGCTCAAGGGATGACATCCATGGACATGATTTCCATGTACAAGGCATGCTGGAAAGGATATTATTGTAGTGATTCTAAAGTTGTGACTGCCATAAACAAAGCAGTTGAAGACGAAGTTGATGTACTTTTACTTTTTCTTGGGTCCTCAAGTCGTCTATCCGATTAGTCTATCTAAGTCACAGCATTCACAACAGTTGAGAAAAGAATATTTGTTTCCTATGAAGCTGGAAATGATAGTCCAAACCTATATTATGTTAGAAACAGTGCTCCATGGGTGACCACAATTGGTGCAGGGACGATCGACCGGACGTTTCTAGTACAATTCCTTCTTGGAATTGGTAAAGCTTACCTTGGATCTTCTTCTAAAAACTAGAAGACCCGTGTGATTTTTCCTTTCGTTTTTTATCTTCATGTGCCCTGGTGATATTGTCTCAAGCAACGTTAGAAGAAGATTGTAGTGTTAGATGATGCCGGGTTCCAAGAAAGATTTTCAGTTGCCGCTGCTGGTGGCAGAGGATTAATTGTATTGAATGACAAGTTTCAAGGATAATTTGCACGTCCCTTAGTCTTCTCACTACCTGGCCTTACAATTAGTTATGCAGAAGGAAGATAAGTAGTTGCTCATATTAAAGTCTTTAGATGGATTAGAGGAAACATAATGTTATTGGGAATTAGTTTAAATCCTAATCCACTGGGAACTAGATGGATTAAAGGAAACGTAATCTAATTAAGAATGGAAAGAATACCCATGGAAATTTTGGCCAACATATATTAATTAAATTGTTTAATTATTTGCTTAATAAGACTGGGATACCATTTAACTAAATGTTAATTAATAAATCCCTAGGTGTATGGCCCTAAACCATTTGCAAACCTGAGGGCCCAATTCTGCTATCTTAGAGGTGTTGAAGCCAGATATCCTTACGTTAGAGTTGTGCATCTAAGAGCTTGATCGTCGTCTTGTCTTTATAAACACCAATAAATCCAGTCATTTTAGACAAGTTATCAGCTTGTTGAAACGTCATTCTGACAAAAAATCATGAGGACAGACACGTAAGTATATAAATTTAATTATTAGTTGATATAAGACTGGTAGAGTTACAGTCAAGTTGGGTGGGGAATCTGATGGTCCAGAAGGAGCATCAGTATAGACTATAAAGGTTGATATTTTGATTGACGTTCAAGAAAGTTGGGAGAAAAGGTTGAGGAAAGTCGTATAAAAGTTGGTTTGGATTATGTTAAGAGGCATTTCCTCTCCTTTGATTTGGAGAACTCAGGTGTTGTTAAATATAGAGAACCTGGATTTACTTCTTATATCTGTAGCTAGTTTGATACATATTATTAAAAATTGAGATTTAAAGTCTCACCTTTGCCATTCCATCTTATATTTCTTCATAAATTTAATAGAGATAAAAGCGATTCTCCTAACGTTAAGCTTTTAAAGTAGAATTTGAGAGCAAAATTATGAAGATTAACTCTACTGTGTAAGATAGAGAATTTTGATATGTGATCTGTTAGAGTAAAAAGCATAAGGTGAGAAGCCCTCGCAATGATGTTACCAAACCAAGATACCAACATTTACATTCACAACTTAGGTTCACAATTCAAATTTATATGAGAAATTTCTTAACTTTTACATCTGTAACTGTGCAATCCTAGTGGCACACTTTTATAGTTTCAAACTAATAATCAATATATTTGGCAAAAGATTATTGTTGGTAAACATCTTTGTGAATGATACATGTAGGTTGTTAATCAGTTTAAGCCTTTTAATAAGCATTGTTTTAATAACTATATTAATTTATTTCCGTCAACATTACAGAAAATATCGTAGTGTTTCATTACGTTGGAATCCAAGAAATATTTCAAGTTGCTACTACTGGGTGAATAGGAGTAATTGGTTTGAATGAAGTTTTTCAAGAATTTTCCAGTTCATTAGCATTCTAACTATCTTGCCTTATAATTGGTTATATAGAAACAATAGTAGTTGCTTATATTAAAGAATCAGTAAATCTGGGTGCAAGTTACAGATTTGAGGCTCAACGAGTAGGAAAAAGTCAAGTTCAAAAGGTGTCAACTCTCTCTTCCCGAGGGCCCAATTTTGTTGTCTTAGAAGTACTTAAGCTAGATTTTTTTTGCGTTAGAATTGCATATTGTAGCAGAATGGGTACATGATAAACTACTAACTAGCTGATATCTATCGCAAGTTTGAATGAGGGCCAGGTGATCTCAAATACTTATCATTTGTAGTTTCAGTTGACTACGAGCACAACGTTAAGGTCGACTACCAGCACAATGATATGGTCTTGAAGGAGACACTTTCAAGGGTTGTGAAGCAGTAGCTTATAAAGACTTATTCTATTTAAGTCGTGAATCTTAAACCAGATAGTTTATATTAGAGTGAAGCTCAAAACCCTTATATGCAAGGACATGAATAAGAATTACACAGTCGTAGTAGAATTTGAGAGCAAATTCTGAACGTTAACTTTAAAAGACAGAATTTTATATGTGATCTGCGAGAATGAAATGTATATTGTGAGAAGCATCTCAGAATAATGTTACGAAACCAAAATAACTAACACCTAGCGTTCATTATTTAAGTTCATAGTTTAAGTTTAGAGGAGAAATGAAATAACTCTTGTATCTGTAAATAAGTAATCTCATTGGCACACTTTTATTATTTTAATACTAATAATCAATATATTTGGCAATGGATTATTGTTGGTATGCTTCTTTGTGAATAATTCATGGAGGTTTCTAATTAGTGTAAGCATTTTAATTAGCATTTTTCTAACCACTAAATTAATTTATTAATTGACGTTAGAGAAAAGATTATAGTGTTTGATGACGCTGGATTTGAGAAAGATTTTAAGTTGTTGTTGGTGGTGGCAAAGGAGCAATTGGGTTTAATGATATGTTACATGGAGAATATATATGTCCCTTAGTCTTCTCACTACCTAGCCTTACAATTGGTTATGCATAAGCAAAAGTACTTGCTTATATTAATGCATCTACAAATTTGAGTGGAAGTCACAAATTTGAGAGTCAACAAGTAGGAAAAAGTTAAGCTCTAATGGTGGACACTCTGTTTTCCTGAAGGCCCACTTCAGTTGTTGCATAGGTGTTGAAGTCAAATATCCTTGCTCCAGAGTTGCGCATCCGAGCAGCTTGGGTACATGATAAACTAGTAATGGGTTTTGTTGGGGATACGAGATGCTTGATCTCCGTCTTCTAGATATAAATACCACTAATTTTAATTATTTTAGACTGCTGATGTTTTGTTGATGGAAAATCTATGAGGAAAGACTCGTAATCATGTAAAATTTGATTGTTGACGGATATAAGATTAACAAAGTAACCGTCAAGTTGGGTGAGGATTCTTATTGCCTAGAAAGGACAAATGTATTGACTATGAACACTGATATGTTGATAGCTGTAGAAGAAAGTGGGAAGAAGAGGAGGTGGAAAGACGTTTAGAAAATGGTTTGAATTATGTTGAGAGTCATTTCTTTTTTATTTATTTCGTAAAGGATATGAGGAGCTTGATCGTTATTTTGACTTCATAATTAGCAATAATTCCAGGTATTTTGGACATGTTATAATCTTTTTAAAAACGTTATTTTTGTGGCAAATCCATAAAGGGCAAATTCATAAGGGCATAAAAGTTTACTGTTGGTGGATATTAGACTGATAGAGTACTAGTAAAGTTGGGTGGGGAGTCTGATGGCCTAGAAAAGGCATCAATATGAACTATGAAGGTTGATATGTTGGTTTGTTTCTTTTTGCTATATCTAGTTTCATATGTATTGTTAAAGATTGAGAGTTAAAAGCCGACCTCTAGCTTTCTATCTCACTTGTTTTCATGAAGTCCTGAGAATTAATGGTGAGTCTTCCAACGTTAAGTTATTAAAGGGGACACTTACGTGTATTGCTGAGTTATAGCTTTTAGAGACTTATTCTGTTAGAGTCGTGAATCCTAGACTAAATAGTTCAAATTAGAGTGGAGATCAAAATCATGGTGTTCAAGAAGATGAATGAGAAGTATAATGTCGCTATATAATTTGAGAGCAACTTTGTGAATGTTAACTCCAATGAGGAAGTCAAAGAATTTTGATATTTGATCTTGGAGAGTCAAAAGCATATTGGGAGAAGCCCCATCACAATGATGGGACTAAACGAAAAAGCAAAATTGACTTTTACAACTTTGGTCTAGAGTTCAGATTTGGAGGATAAATGACATTACTTTTGCATGTATAATTTTGCTATCTCATTAGCACACTTTTATGTTTACAAAACTAATAATTATTATACTAGACAAGAGATTATTGTTGGTAAGTTTTTTGTGTATGATACATGCAGGTTGTTAATTAGTATAATTCTTTTGAATGAGCATTGTTTTAATCACTATATTAATCTATTAATCATTTACCATAGCCTATTAATCATTATAGTTTCCATTGACATAAATGTTTCAATCGATGCTTTCTCCACCTTCGAGCTCATTTTACGTAAATTGGGGCTTTTGAGTACCAAAGCTTTGACATTTGCAACAACTGGATTTTTAATATTTCACTGAAGTGTGATTTTATCTCATCCAACACACTTCATTGTAAAATGGAGGAGGTATAGCATTAGTTTAGGCATTAGAACTATCATTGTAATTGCAGATGCCTGTAAATTGACTAACATCTAGTTCTCCCTTGCTTTTGTTAAGGGAGGAGAGTTTTTTGCAGAGATTGTTGTCTACCCATAGGCCCATGGTGGAAGGGTGCTTGTGAAATTGGTGTGCAGTCTAATACCTATAGCTGAAACAATAAAATTATTGTGACCAGGCTCTTAGTTGTGGTTATAAGGCCCGTTTAAATAGATCAGTTAATGGTGAATAGTGGTCACCACGTGATGGGTCTGGCCATGGCTCTCACAATGCTTCAACCGATATTTGAACTATTGTTGAAAATACCAACATGTTTAGTTTTGCGAATGCAACAACTCAAGGGATGGCGAACATGGATAGAATTTCCATTTACAAGGCATACTGGAAAAGATATTGTAGTGATTCTAACGTTTTGACTATCATATACAAAGTGGTTGAGGGCGACATTGATATACTTTCTCTTTCTCTTGGATTCACAAGTTATCTATCCGATTATTCTATCTCAGTAACAGCATTCCCAATAGTTGAGAAATGAAATTTTGATGCCTACGAAGTTAGAAATGATAGTCCAAACCTGTATTATGTTACAAACAATGCTCTATGGGTGACCACAGTTGGTACAGGGTGATCAACCGAACATTTCCAACACAATTCTTTCTTGGTAGTGGTAAAGCTTACCTTCGATCTTCTTACAAAAATGAGAAGACCTGTGTGATTTCCCCTTTGGGTTTCTATGTGACTCGACGATATTGTCTCAAGCAACGTTAGGGGAAGATTGTAGTGTTTGATGACAGTGAGTTCAAAGAAAGATTTTCAGTTGTCACTGCTAGTGGCAACAGAGTAATTGCGTTGCATGACAAGTTTCGTGGATAATTTCTACGTCCCTTAGTCTTCTCACTACATGGCCTTACAATTGGTTATGTCGAAGGAAAATAAGTAGTTGCTTATATTAAGCCCTTTAAATTGATTAAATGAAACGTAATGTATTTCAAAATTAGATGAAATCCTAATCCAATTGGGAACTAGATGGATTAAAGGAAACCTAATCTAATTGAGATTGAAAACAATGTCAATGCACATTTCGGCCAACATATATTAATTAAAATTTTTAATTATTTGCTTCAAAACCCCAGGATACGATCCAATTCTCTTTGTCACAGAGGTGCTGAAGCCAGATATCTTTACGTTAGAGTTGTGCATCTGAGTAGCATGGGTATATGATCAATGAGTTACGTGTTTCGTAGAGGATAGGAAGATCTTGATCACCGTCTTTCTTTGTAAACACCAATAATTCCAATCATTTGACAAGTTATTAGCTTGTTGAAACGTAATTTTGGCAGAAAATTATGAGGACGGACACGTAAGTATCTAATTTTAATTGTTGATTGATATAAGACTAGCAGATTAATAGTCAAGTTAGGTGGGGAATCTGATGGTCTAGAAAGGGTATCAGTATAGACGATAAAGGTTGATATTTTGATTGCTAAACAAGAAATTTAGGGGAAAATGATAAGAAAGTCATATAAAAATTGGTTTGGATTATGTTGAGGGGCATTTCCTTTCCTTTGATTTGGAGTGTTGTTGAACGTAGAGCATCTTCATTTGCTTCTTATAGTTGTAGTTAGTTTGATACGTATTATTAAATATTAAGATTTAAAAGTTGACCTCTATCTTTCCATCTTACATGTCTTCATGACTTGTAGAGAGATAAAAACAACTCTCTTAACATTAAGCTCTTAAAGTAAAATTTGTAAGCAACATTTTGAAGATTAACTCTATTGTGGAAGATAGAGAATTTTTATATGTGATCTGTTAGATTAAAGAGCATACTGTTAGTAGCTATCGCAAATGATGTTACCAAACCAAAAAACAAACATTAACGTTCACAACTTGGATGCTCAATTCAAATTTAGAGGAGAAATTTCTTAACTTTTGCATCTGTAACTGTATAATCCCATTAGCACACTTCTATAATTTCAAAACTAATAATCATTATATTTAGCAAATGATTATTGTTGGTAAGCATCTTTGTGAATGATACAGGCAGGTTGTTAATCAGTATAAGCCTTTTAATGAGCATTGTTTTAATCACTATATTAATATATTCATCAACGTTATAAAAAAAAATCGTAGTGTTTCATTACGTTGGATTCCAAGAAATAGTTTAAGTTGCTACTGCTGGTGGCAGAGGAGTAATTGGGTTAAATGAAGTTTCATAAAGAATTTGTTAGTCCTTTAGTCTTCTAATTACTTTGTCTTACAATTGGTTATTTAAAAGCAATAGTATTGTCTTATATTAAAGCATCTGTAAATTTGAGTGCAAGTAACAAGTTTGAGGGTCAATGAGTATGAAAAAGTCGAGCTCAAATGGTGGCTACTCTCTCTTCTTGAGGGCCTAATTTTGTTGCCTTAGAGGTGTTTAAGCTAGATCTCTTTGCGGTAGAATTGCGAATCATAGCAGCATTGGTACATGATAAACCACTACCGGGCCGATATCATCATATCGCAAGTTTGAATGAGGGTAAGGTGATCTCAAATAGTCATCATTTGTAGTTTCAATTGACTACCAGCACAATGTTAAGGTCTTGGAGGAGACAATTAGAAGTGTTGTAAAATAGTAGATTCTATAGGCTTATTCTGTTTAAGTCATGAATCTTAGACTAGATACTTTAAATTAGAGTGGAGCTCAAAACCCTCATATGCACGGGTATGAATGAGAATTACATTGTCGTAGAAGAATTTGAGAGAAAATTCTGAACATTAACTCAACTGTGGAAGATAGAGAAATTTATATGTGATCTGGGAGAGTGAAATGCATACTGTGAGAAGTGTCTTGCAATGATGTTACGAAACCAAAATAACCAACACTGGCGTTCACTATTTATGTACACAGTTTAAAGAAATGAAATGCCTTTTGTATCTATAACTATGTAATCTCGTTAGCACACTTTTATTGTATTAATACTAATAATCAATATATTTGGCAATGGATTATTGTTGGTAAGCATCTTTGTGAATGACAGATGAATGTTGTTAATCAGTGTAAGCCTTTTAATTAGCATTCTTCTAGTCATTATATAATTTATTAATTGACGTATGAGGAAATATTGTATTGTTTAATGACATTGGATTTGAAAATGATTTTAAGTTGCCACTGGTGATGGTAGATGAGTAATTGGGTTGAATGACATGTTTCGTTAAGAATATATATGTTCCTTAGCTTTGTCACTACTTAGCCTTACAATTGGTTATATAAAAGCAAAAGTACTTGCTTATATTAAAGCATCTGTAAATATGAGTTGAAGTCACTAATTTGAGAGTTAGCGAGTAAGAAAAAGTGAAGCTCTAATTGTGGACACCCTATTTTACTGAGGGTCTAGTTCTGTTGTCCCATAGGTGCTGAAGCTAGTTATCCTTGCTCCAGTGTTGCGCTTTATAGTAACATTGATACATGAGAAACTAGTAACAGGTTTCGTTGGGGATACGAGGTACTATATCATCGTCTTCGCTATATTAACACAAATAATTTCAGACATTTTAGACATGTTAAATTGGTAAAACATCATTTTGGCGGTAAATACATGAGGAAAGACTCGTAAGCATATAAAATTTGATTGTTGGTGGATATAAGATTAGCAAAGTACCAATCAATTTGGGTGGGGGAGTCTGATTGCCTAGAAATGACATAGGTATGGACTTTGAACGTTGATATATTGATAGCCATACAAGAAAATGGGGGAGAAAAGGAGTTGGAAAGACATAAAAAATGGTTTGGAATATGTTGCGTGTTATTTCTTCTTCTTTGATTTGGAGAACTTAGGTGTTGGTAAATGTAATGAACCTTGGTTTGCTTCTTATAGATGTAGCTAGTTTGATACGTAATGTTAAAGATTGAGAGTTAAAAACCTACTTATGCATTTCCATTTCACTTCTCTTTTGGAGTTTAGAGAGTTAAAAGTAACTATCCTAACGTTAAAGTCTTGAGGGGAACTTACGAGTGTTGCTAAGTTGTAGCTTCTAATGAATTTTTCGGTTTGAGTTATTAATCATAGATCAGATAGTTTATATTAGATTTGAGGTCAAAGTCCTTATATTGAAAGATATGAATGCGAAGTATACCATCATAATATAATTTGAGAGAAACATTTCAAAGGTTAACTCAACTGTGGAAGACAGAGAATTTTGATATGTGATCTAAGAGAATGGAAAACATACTATGAGAAGCCCTTCACAATGATGTTACCAAACCGTAAAAACTTACACTGACGTTCACAACTTTAGTCCACAGTTTAAATTTAGGGAATAAATGAAATAACTTTTGCATCTATAACTATGTAATCCAATTAACATATACTTTTATGGTTTCAAGACTAATAATCAATATATTTGGCAAAGGATAATTGTTGGTAAGCTTTTGTGTGAATGATAATGCAGGTTGTTTATCAGTATAAGCCTTTTAATGAGAATTGTGTTAATAAGTATACTAATCTATTCATCAACGTTAAAAGGTAGATTATTTTGTTTGATGACGCTTGATTCGAAGAAGGATTTTAAGTTTTCGTTGCTGGTGGTAGAGGAGTAATTGGGTTGGATGACAAGTTTCATAGAGAATTTGTAAGTCCCTTAACCTTCTCATTACCTAGCCTTACAATTGGTTATGCAGAAGTAAAAGTAGTTGCTTATATTAAAGCATCTGCAAATCTGAGTGCAAGTCACAAATTTGAGATTCTTTAAGTAGGAAAAAGTCGAGCTCTGATGGTGGACAGTGTCTTTTCATGAGTGCCCAATGTTGTTGTCCCATAGGTGCTGAAGCTAGATATCCTTGCACCAAAGTTGTGTATCCTAACAACATGGGTACATGATAAACCAATAATGTATTTTGTAGAGGAAACAAGGAGCTTGATCGTCGTCTTGTCTTCATAAGCACTAATAATTCTATGCATTTTTGAAAAGTCATATTGGCAGGAAAGCCATGAGGACAAATTTGTAAGTATATATAAAATTTGATTATTGGTGGATATGAGACAGGTACTATATAGTCAAGTGGGCTGGAGGAGTCTGATGGCCTAGAAAGGGCATCAATATAGAATATGAAGGTTGGTATGTTGGTAGCAGTACAAGAAAGTTGAGAGAAGAGGAAGAAAGACGTATAGTAGTTGATTTACATTATGTTGAGGGTCATTTCTTGTCATTTGATTTGGAAAACTCAGGTGTTGTTGAGGATGGAGTTGATGTACTTTCTCTTTCTCTTGGGATGACGAGTCATCTATAGAATCATTCCATCTCAATAGAAGCACTCGCACCAATTAAAAATGAATATTTTTTGCCTGCGTTGCTGGAAATGATGGCACAAACCCATATTATGTTACAAACACTGTTGCATGGGTGACCATTGTTGGTGCTGGGTCGAGCGATCGGACGTTTCGGCATTTCCTTCTTAGGAATGGTAAAGGTTTCCTTGGATCTTCTTCTTACATTTTGAAGACCCATTTGATTTCCTTTTTTTTTTCTATCTATATGTGCCCCTGACGATTTTGTTTCAAGGAATGTTAGCGGAAGATTGTAGTGTTCTGTGACGTTGGATTCTAAGAAGGATTTTTGTTTGCCACTGTTGATGGTAGAAGAGTAATTGGTTGAATGATAAGTTTCGTGGAGAATTTGTAAGACTCTTAGTCTTCTAATTATCTATCGTTATAATTGGTTATACAAAATAAAAAAGAAGTAGTTGCTTATATTAAAGCATCTACAAATCTGAATTCAAGTCCCAAGTAACGAGTAGGAAAAAATTGAGTTCTAATTGTGGACACTCACTCTTCTCCAAGGCCTAGATATCCTTACACCAGAGTTGTCCGTCTAAGTAGCATGAGTACATGATAAACCAATAATGGGGTTCGTAAAGGATTCGAGGAGCTTGATTGTCATCTTGTCTTCATAAAAACCAATAATTCCAGGGATTTTAGACATGTTATCATCTTGTTAAAAACGTCATTTTGGTGGTAAATCAATGAAAGAAAGATTCAAAAGGACAAAAATGTATTGTTAGTGGATATGAGACTGGCAGAGTACTAGTCAAGTTGGTTGGAGGAGTCTAATGACCTAGAAAGGGCATCGGTATGAAATATGAAGGTTGATAAGTTGGTAGCAGTACAAGAAAGCTGAGAGAAGTGGAGGAAAGATGTATAGAAGTTGATTTGGATTATGTTGTGGGTAATTTCTTTTCCTTTGATTCAGAGAAGTCATGTGTTGTTGAACGTAGAGAACTTTGGTTTGTTTCTTTTAGTTGTATCTAATTTGATATGTATTGTTAAAGATTGAGAATTAAAAGCCAACTTCTACCTTTCCATCTCACTTGTCTCCATGAATTCCAAAGAATTAAAAGCTAGTCTCCTAACGTTAAGGTATTTAAGGGGACATATACGAGTGCCATTGAGTTATAGTTTCTAGAAACTTATTTTGTTAGAGTCGTGAATCCTAGACCAAATTGTTCATATTAGAGTGATGTTCAAAATCATGATAATCAAGGAGATGAAGGAGAAGTACACTATCGCTATAGAATTTGAGAGCAACAATGTGAATGTTAACTCTAATGTGGAAGACAGAATTCTGATATGTGATATAGGATAGTGAAAAGCATACTGGGAGAAGCCCCATCACGATGATGTGACCAAATGAAAAACCAACACCGATGTTCACAACTTTGGTCCAAAGTTCAAATTTGGAGGAGAAATGACATGATTTTTGCTATTTCATTACCACACTATTATGTTTACAAAACTTATAATTAATAGTATTTTAGACAAGGGACTATTGTTGGTCAGTTATTTTGTGTGTGATAAATGCAGGTTATTAATTAGTATAATCCTTTTAATGAGCATTGTTTTAATCACTATATTAATCTATTCATCATTTATCGTAACCTATTAATCATTATAGTTTCCTTTGACATTAATGTTTGAATCAATGTTTTCTCCACTTTCGAGCTTATTTTACGTAAATTGGGGCTTTCGAGTACCAAAGCTTTGACATTGCAACAACTGGATTTTCAGTATTTCACTGAAGTGCGATTTTATGTCATCTAACCCACTTCACTGTAGAATGGAAGAGGTAGAGCATTAGTTTAGGCATTGGTGTGCATTTCAATACCAGTAGTTGAAACAAAAACATTGTTGGGAACATGTTCTTTGTTTTTGGCTATAAGGCCCATTCAAATAGATCAGTTGACGGTGGGGGAGTCTAATGGCCTAGAAAGGGCAACAGGATGAACTATAAAGGTTTATATGTTGGTAGCCGTACAAGAAAGTAGGGAGAACAGGAGGAGGAAAGACATATTAAAGTTAGTTTGGATTATGTTGAGGGTCATTTCTTCTCTTTTAATTTGGAGAACTTAGGTTTTGTTGAACATTGAGCACTTTAGTTTGCTTCTTATAGCTATAATTAGTTTGACACGTATTGTTAAAGATTGAGAGTTAAAATTCACCTCTGCATTTCCATCTCACTTGTCTTCCTGAATTCTAGAGAGTAAAAGTCATGCTCCTAACGTTAAGGTCTTGAAGTGGACACTTACAAGTGCTGTTGAGTGATAGCTTTCAAAGACTTATTATGTTCGAGTCGTGAGTCGTAGACCAGATAGTTCATATTAGAGCAGAGCTCAAAATCCTTACATTCAAGAATATGAATGAAAAGTCCCCACGCAATTATGAAAGTTAATTCTACTTAAAAGATAGATTTTTGATATGTAATCTAGAAGAGTGAAAAACATACTATTAGAAGTCCCCACGCAATTATGTTACCAAACCAAAAATAATAACATTAATGTTCACAACTTAGTTCCATAGTTTAAATTTGGAGGAGAAATTACATGATTTTTGAATCTATAACTTTGCAATCCCATTAGCAAACTTTATTGTTGCAAGACTAATAATCAATATATTTGGTAAGAGATTGTTGTTGATAAGATATTAGGAAAGAGTCAAGCTCCAATGGTAGACACTCCCTCTTATTGATGGTCTAGATATCCTAGCGCCAGAGTTGTCCATCCAAGCAACATGTGTACATCATAAACTAGTAATGGGTTTCGTAAAAGATACAAGGAACTTGATCGTCATCTTGTTTATATAAACATCAATAATTTTGGAATTTTAGACATGTTATCATCTTTTTGAAAACATTATTTTGGCCCCAAAACAATGAAGGACAAAATTAGAAGTATATAAATTTTATTGTTGGTGGATATATGAGACTAACAGAGTACCAATCAAGGGGGGATGGGGGAGTCTGATGACTTGGAAAGGGCATTGGTATGGACTATGAAGGATGATATGTTGGTACCCATAAAGAAAGTAGGGAGAAGAGAAGGAAAAACGTATTGAAGTTGGTTCGGATTATATTGAGGGTAATTTCCCATCCTTTGATTTGGAGAAGTCAAGTATTGTTCAATGTAGAGAACCTTGATTGCGAGTTACAAGTCTACCTCTGCCATTTCATCTTATCTGTTTTCTTGATTTTAAAGAGAGTTAAAAGACACTCTCCTAATGTTAAGCTCTTGAAATCGAATTTGAGATCAACATTCTAAAAGGTTAACTCAACTTTGGAAGATAGAGAATTTTGATATATGATCTGGTAGGGTAAAAAACATATGGTAAGAAGCGCAATGAGGTTACAAAACCAAAAAGCCAACACTGACGTTTAGAACTTAGGTGCACAGTTCAAAATTTAGAGAAGAAATTTCATAACTTTTGCATTTGTAACTGCGCAATCCAATTAGTACACTTTTATAGTTACAAACTAACATTCAATATACTTTACAAATCATTATGTTTGTTAATCAATATAAGCCTTTAATGAACATAATTTTAATTATTATATTAATCTAATCATCACCATTAGATAAAATATTATAGTGTTTCATGACGTTGGATTACATGGAAGATTTTAAGTCATTGTTGCTATTGGCAGAGGAGTAATTGGGCTGAACTAAGCTTCGTAGAGAATTTGGAAGTCCTTTAGCCTTCTAAACTAGCTGGTCTTACAATTGATTATTTAGAAACAAAAGTAGTTGCTTAAATTAAAGTATCTGTCAATCTAAGTGCAAATCACAAGTTTGAGGGTCAACGAGTAAGAAAATGCCGAGCTCAAATGGTAGCCACTCTCTTCCCGAGGGCTCAATTCTGTTGTCCAAGATGTCTTTCTGTAGAAATGTGTATCCTAGGAGCATGTGTACATGATAAATCAGTAACGGGTCGATATCATCTTGTCGAAATTTTGAATGAGGGCCAGGTGATCTCAAATAGTCATCATTTTTACTTTCAGTTGACTACCAACACAACGTTGAAGTCTTAACAGAGACACTTGCAAGGGTTGTGAAGCATAGTTTGTAGAGAATTATTCAGTTCGAGTCGTGAATCCAAGACCAGATAATTTATATTGGAGTTAAGCTCAAAACCCTAATATTCAAGGGTATGAATAAGAAGTACATCATCGTAGTTGATTTTGAAAGCAACTTTCTGAATGTTAACTCAACTATGAAAGACAAAGAATTTTATATGTGATTAGAGAGAGTGAAATTCATATTGTGAGAAGCGTTTCACAATGTTGTTATGGAACCAAAAAACCAACACTAATGTTCACAACTTAGGTCCATAGTTTAAGTTTAGAGGAGATATGAAGTGACTTTTGTATCTGAAACTATGCAATCTCTTTACCACACTTTTATGGTTTCAAGACTAATAATCAATGTATTTGGCAATGGATTCTTGTTGTTAAGTATCTTTGTGAATAATACATGCAGGTTGTTAATCAGTGTAAGCCTTTTAGTAAACATTTTTCTAATCAATATATTAATTTATTAATTGACGTTAGAGAAAAGATTGTAGTGTTTGATGATGCTAGATTCAAAAAAGATTTTAAGTTGAAGTTGCTTGTGGCAAGGAGTAATTGGGGTTGAATGACAAGTTTCATGGACAATATATATGTCCATTTAGCATTCTCACTACCTAGTCTTACAATTTGTTATGTAGAAGCAAAAGTAGTTGCTTATATTAAAATATCTTCAAATTTGAGTGGAAATCACAAATTTGAGAGTCAACGAGTAGAAAAAAGTCAAACTCCAATGGTGGATACTCTGTTTTCCCGAGGACTCACTTTAGTTGTCTCATAGGTGTTGAGGCCAAATATCCTTGCTCCAGAGTTGTGCAATCAACATGGGTAGATGATGAACTAGTAATGGGTTTTATTAGGGATACGAGGGTTTTATTAGGGATACGAGGTGCTTGATCGTTGTCTTATATACATAAACATCAATAATTTCAATCCTTTTAGACATGTTACCAGGTTGTTAAAATGTTATTTTGATAGATCGTAATCATATAAAATTTGATTGTTGGCAGATATAAGATTGAAAAAGTACCCATCAAGTTGGGTGAGGGATTCTGATTGCCTAGAAAAGTGCATAAGTATGGACTATGAACGTTGATATGTTGGTAGCCATACAAGAAAGTGGGTTGAAGAGGTGGAAAGACATCTAGAAAATGGTTTGAATTATGTTGAGAGTCATTTATTATTTGTTGGCTTTGTAAATGATATGAGGACCTTAATCGTCATCTTGACTTCATAATCACCATTAATTGCAGGCATTTTAGACATTTTATCATCTTTTTAAAAACATCATTTTTGTAGCAAATCAATGAATGACAAATTCATAAGGACATAAAAATTTATTGTTAATGGATATTAGACTGATAGAGTAATAGTCAAGTTGAGTGGGGGAGTCTGATGGCATAGAAAAGGCATCAGTATGGACTATGAAGGTTGATATTTTGGTAGTTGGATAAGAAATTGGGGAGAAGAGGAGGAAAGATGTATAAAAGTTGGTTTGGATTATTTTGAGGGTAATTTCTCTTCCTTTGATTCAGAGAAGTCAGCTGTTGTTAAATGTAGAGAACCTTAGTTTGTTTCTTTTAGCTGTATCTAGTTTGATATGTATTGTTAAAGATTGAGAATTAAAAGTCCACCTCTACCTTTCCATCTCACTTGTATTCATTAATTCCTGAGAATTAAATGACAGTCTCCTAATGTTAAGGTTTTGAAAGGGACACTTATGTTTGTTGCTAAGTTATAGACTATAGAAGCTTATTCTGTTAGAATCATGAATCTTAGATTAAATAATTCAAATTAGAGGTTAGATCAAAATCACGACGTTCAAGGAGATAAATGAGAAATATAATATCGCTATAGAATTTGAGAGCAACATTGTGAACTTTAAATCCAATGTGGAATACAAAATTTTGATATGTGATTTAGGAGAGTGAAAAGCATACTAGGAAAAGGCCCATCGTGATGATGTGACTAAACGAAAAACCAACAGTAACGTTTGCAACTTTGGTCTTGAGTTACGATTTGGAGGAGATATGACATGACTTTTGCATCTGTAATTTTGCTACCTCATTAGCACACTTTTATTTTTACAAAACTAATAATTACTATATTCGACAGGGGATTATTGTTGGTAAGTTTTTTGTGTATGATACATGAGATTGTTAATTAGTATAATCATTTTAATGAACATTATTTTAATTACTATATTAATCTATTCATCAATTACCATAGCCTGTTAATCATTGTAGTTTCCTTTGATACGAATGTTTGAATCAATGCTTTCTCCACCTTCGAGCTCAATTTACGTAAATTGGGGCTTTTGAGTACCAAAGCTTTGAAATTTGCAACAACTGAAATTTTTAGTATTACGTTGAAGTGCATCCAACCCACTTCATTATAAAATAGAGGAGGTAGAGCATTAGTTTAGGCAGTGGAATTATCTTGGTAATGCAGCTGACTGTTAATTGACTAACATCTAGTTCTCCGTTGCTTTTAAATTGGAAGAGAGTTTCTAGCAGAGATTGTTGTTTACCCATAGGCCTATGGAGGAAGGGTGCTTATGAAACTGGTGTACAGTTTAATACCTGTAGCTGAAACAAAAAATTATTGGGACCAGGCTCTTTGTTGTTGGTTATAAGGATTGTTCAAATAGATCAATTGATGGTGATTGTGAATAGCGGTCACCACGTGATAGGTTTGGCCATGGATTTCACAATGCTTCAACTGATATTTTAACTATGGTGGAAGACCAACATGTTTGGTTTTGTGAATGCAACAGCTCAAGGGATGAAATCCATGGACTTGATTTCCATGTACAAGGCATGCTGGAAAGGATATTATTGTAGTGATTCTAAAGTTCTGAATACCATAGACGAAGCAGTTGAGGACGAAGTTGATGTACTTTTACTTTTTCTTGGGTCCTCAAGTCGTCTATCTGATTACTCTATCTAAGTAGCAATATTCACAACAGTTGAGAAAAGAATATTTGTTTCCTACGAAGCTGGAAATGATAGTCCAAACCTATATTATGTTAGAAACAATGCTCCATGGATGACCACAGTTGGAGTAGGGACGATCGACTGGATGTTTCCAGTACCATTCCTTCTTGGTAATGTTAAGGCTTACCTTGGATCTTCTTCTAAAAACTAGAAGACCCGTGTGATTTTCCCTTTAGTTTTGTATCTTTATTTGCCCCGGCGATATTGTCTCAAGCAACATTAGAGGAAGATTGTAGTGTTAGATGAAACTGAGTTCCAAGAAAGATTTTCAGTTGCCACTGCTGGCGGCAGAGGATTAATTGCATTGAATGACAAGTTTCATGGATAATTTGCACGTCCCTTAGCCCTCTCACTACCTGGCCTTACAATTGGTTATGCAGAAGGAAGATAAGTAGTTGCTTATATTAAAGTCTTTAGATGGACTAAAGGAAACATAATGTTATTGGGAATTAGTTTAAATCATAATCCGATGGGAACTAGATGGATTAAAGGAAACCTAATCTAATTGAGAATGGAAAGAATGTCAATGGAAATTTCGACCAACATATATTAATTTAATTGTTTAATTATTTGCTTAGTAACCACGGGATACCATTTAACTAAATGTTAATTAATAAATCCCTAGGTGTACGGCCCTAAACCATGTGCAAACCTGAGGGCCCAATTCAGTTGTCCTAGAGGTGCTGAAGCCAGATATCCTTACGCTAAAGTTGTGCATCTGAGTAGCATGGGTTCATGATAAACAAGTTACAAGTTTCGTAGAGGATACAAAGAGCTTGATCGTCGTCTTGTCTTTATAAACACCAATAAATCCAGTCACTTTAGACAAGTTATTAGCTTGTTGAAACGTCATTTTGATAGAAAATCATGAGGACAGACACGTAAGTATAAAAATTTAATTGTTAGTTGATATAAGACTGGTAGAGTTACAGCCAAGTTGGGTGGGGAATCTGATGGTCTAGAAGGGGCATTAGTATGGACTATAAAGGTCGATATTTTGATTGACGTTCAAGAAAGTTGGGAGAAAAGGATGAGGAAAGTCGTATAAAAGTTGGTCTGGATTATGTTGAGAGGCATTTCCTCTCCTTTGATTTGGAGAACTCATGTGTTGTTAAATGTAGAGAACCTTGATTTGCTTCTTATATCTGTAGCTAGTTTGATATATATTATTAAAAATTGAGATTTAAAAGTCCCACCTCTGCCATTCCATCTTATATTTCTTCATGAATTTAATAAAGATAAAAGCGATTCTCTTAACATTAAGCTCTTAAAGTAGAATTTGAGAGCAAAATTATGAAGATTAACTCTACTGTGTAAGATAATTAATTTTGATATGTGACTTGTTAGAGTAAAAAGCATAAGGTGATAAGCCCTCGCAATGATGTTACCAAACCAAGAAACCAACATTGACATTCACAACTTAGGTTCACAATTCAAATTTATAGGAGAAATTTCTTAACTTTTACATCTATAACTGTGCAATCCCAGTGACAGACTGTTATAGTTTTGAAACTAATAATCAATATATTTGGCAAAAGATTATTATTGGTAAACATCTTTGTGAATGATACATGCAGGTTGTTAATCAGTATAAGCCTTTTAATGAGCATTGTTTTATTAATTATATTAATTTATTCATCAACGTTAGAGAAAATATTGTAGTGTTTCATTACGTTGGAATCTAAGAAATATTTTAAGTTGCTACTACTGGGAGAATAGGAGTAATTGGGTTGTATGAAGTTTCGTAGAGAATTGTCCAGTCCATTAGCTTTCTAACTATCTCGCCTTATAATTGATTATTTAGAAGCAAAAGGAGTTTCTTATATTAAAGAATCAGTAAATCTAGGTGCAAGTCACAAATTTGAGGCTCAATGAGTAGGAAAAAGTCGAGTTCAAAAGGTGTCAACTCTCTCTTCCCGAGGGCCCAATTTTATTGTCTTAGAGGTGCTTAAGCTAGATTTTGTTTTTACGGTAGAATTGCATATTGTAGCAGTATGGGTACATGATAAACTAATAATGAGCCGATATCATGCATCCTATCGCAAGTTTGAATGAGGGCCAAGTGATCTCAAATACTTATCATTTGTAGTTTCAGTTGACTACCAGCACAATGCTAAGGTCTTGAAAGAACATTTTCAAGGGTTGTCAAGCAGTAGCTTATAAATACTTACTCTATTTGAGTCGTGAATCTTAAACTAGATAGTTTATATTAGAGTGGAGCTCAAAACCATATGCAAGGATATGAATAAGAATTACACAGTCATAGTAGAATTTGAGAGCAAATTCTGAACGTTAACTCAACTTTGAACAACAGAATTTTATATGTGATCTGGGAGAGTGAAATGTATACTGTGAGAAGCATCTCACAATAATGTTACGAAACCAAAATAACCAACGCTAGCGTTCACTATTTAGGTCCATAGTTTAAGTTTAGATGAGAAATGAAATGACTCTTGTATCTGTAAATATGTAATCCCATTGGCACACTTTTATGATTTCAGTACTAATAATCAATATATTTGGCAATGGATTATTGTTGGTATGCATCTTTGTGAATAATACATGGAGGTTTTTGATCAGTGTAAGCCTTTTAATTAGCATTTTTCTAACCACTATATTAATTTACATTGGAGAAAAGATTGTAGTGTTTGATGACGCTGTATTTGAAAAGGATTTTAAGTTGCCGCTGGTTGTGGCGGAGGAGCAATTGGGCTTAATGACATGTTACGTGGAGAATATATATGTCCCTTAGTCTTCTCACTACCTAGCCTTACAATTGGTTATGCATAAGCAAAAGTACTTGCTTATATTAATGCATCTACAAATCTGAGAGTCAACAAGTAGGAAAAAGTTAAGCTCTAATGGTGGATACTCTGTTTTCCTGAGGGCCCACTTCAGGTGTCTCATAGGTGTTGAAGTCAAATATCCTTGCTCCAGAGTTGCGCATCCGAGCAGCATTGCTACATGATAAACTAGTAACGGGTATTGTTAGGGATATGAGGTGCTTGATCGCCGTCTTCTATATATAAACATCAATAATTTTAATCATTTTAGACTACTAATGTTTTTCTTATGGTAAATATTGCACCCCAAACTACTCCCTAGGAGTTAGGATACTTTGGTGTCGTGACTTATCCTTCAAACCATCCTGTAAGAGTATAAGGCAAGCTAAATAGTGAACTAAAGATTTCTTTAATGACTTAACTGTATTCCAAGTGCAATTGATTACAATACTAAGACATGTACATAAAATCCTTAACTCGAGTTACCAACTCAAGGGATACACATATCCCAAAAAAATAAATCCAAAATACATGTCTCTCTCACTCAACCCAACCATTGGCCACATGCCAAGACTCCTAACATCCGGATGACAATCCCGAGCAATCTTCTACTCTCCATGAACCACCTTGATCCAAGGACTCGGAGCATATGTGCGGCTGAGTATGAAATACTCAGTGAGTACAAGCTACTAGCTAACAATAGTAATAACAATAATAAGTCATGCATGATACAGTTCATCATCATATCAACATAATCAGAGTGCGAAAGCTAAGATAAAACAACGAATGTAAAATCTTGAATATCATATAGTAAATTATGCTCTATGTTCATGCTTTAACTAGTCTTATTTCAATTACCTCGTGAGTTCCTTACGTGTCTTATGCATCTTGTAGTTACTGTACAAATCTATCAGATTCTTCATTTCACTTATCTTATTTAGCTAGTACCCGAACTATGAAATGGACAGATGTACTAGGACCTTGTCATTCTTGCTTGTCTTGTTTGATTAGTATCCGAACTATGAAATGAACGGATGTACTAGGTTCTTGTCTTGTTTAACTAGTACCCGAACTATAAAATGGACGGAGATACTAGGTTCTTGCCAAATTTAACTAGTACCCAAACTATGAAATGGACGGACATACTAGCGTCTTGCCTTGTTTTAACTAGTACCCGAACTATGAAATGGACGAACATACTACGATCTTGTCTTGTCTTGTTTAGCTGGTACCCGAACTATGAAATAGACGGACATACTAGGATCTTGTTTTGTCACTTTATTTCTCCTTTCTTTATAACTTTTCTTATGGTCATTTTCTTGTTGTTCTTATGATCCATCTTCATGTTATCCTCATACATGTGCATAGTGCTTGTGAGCATCATGTAGTAATTGTGAACATTATAGTAATCATTAAAAACATTTTTAAACATTAAATACAATGCATAGAGTAGTGTGAGCATCATGGAAATCATAGAAAGCTTTTAAATTAAGGAGAACATTATATAACATTCAAACATTTCTATAGACATGTGAGGTTTTAACTAAATATATGGAACATGTTAGCAAATTCATCAAATTGGGAAAAATCCCTAAGTTTCATTTCCATACATGCATTTCACCAACACATGATATTCAACATGTCCTTACGTCTTTTACTCACATTCTCAATATCCACATTTCAACAAACACTTGGTGTGCTTAGATTATGTGTACATTGATTAAAGGCATTTCTATAATCATGGGACAACTCAAAAGCATCATAGTATACTTGAAAATCATGAAAAATGGAAATCATTGTCATAAGCATCATACCTTAGGCATTCATGGCATATAGCTTGGTTACTTAGCCTATTATATCCCAATCATGCTTAATAATCCACACATTTAGGGAAACATGCTTAGTTTGGAAAATTGGGAATAATTATACAAAATTGCAACATTGAAAAGCTTGAAAACCTAAGTTGGGATCTAGGTTATTACTAGGTTAACTAGAAGGGTGTACTTACCTTGAGGATTAACTCTAAATCTTGAAGAGAAACTCTCCTTGGTTTGGAAATCCAAGCTTGTCGAAAATGTAACACTTGAGGAGGAAGATCTTGCTTAATGGTGGAAGATCCAACCTTGATCTTCAATCCAACTTGTCCCTTGGACAACCTTCAATTTCTTCCTCTCCTCTCACTCCTTTTCTAGGTTTTGGGTAAGCAAAAACCCCCAATTGATCTTCTATATGCAGGGCAAGACTCCTGTTCTTGCCTCGACCCCCCCTAATAGATCCTGGAGGGGGAGGGGGCAATGCAGCACCTGATGTGCTAGGGGCGGAGGTCTGCCTCCCCCCCAACGACTGTGTAGGGTCCATCTGCAAAATAAACAACTCATCACAGATATTTCATAATTACAGAGTTTAAACACATAAAAGTGTATGAATTTATTCACTAACATGATAATAAACAAACCAGCGTAGATTTTTCGTAGTTACAGAGAACCAACATTTAATAGTGTATGGATTACTTCACTAACATGAAAATAAACAACTTAGAGAAGATTTTTCATAAGTACATAATTTAAACACATAAAAGTCTATGAATTTCTTTAACAACATGAAAATTCACAACCTAGAGCAGATTTTTTATAATTACACAGTTTAAACACATAAAAATCTATGGATTTCTTCACTAACATGAACATAAATAACCTAGAGGATATTTATCATACACCTAGGGTTTAAACACATAAAATTCTATGGATTGAGATCACTAACATCAAGATAATATATTGCAAGTCAAATTCTCATTCATTTATGTGTTTCAAATAAATTACAAAGGAGCAACTAATTACATCGTAATAATACATGGTAGCAACTAATTACATCATTCAACAGGGAGCAATTACATAAGCTGACACATATTAGTCGTTTGTATCCGCTTCATCGTTATAGTCCGATTTCTCAACTTCATCATCACTGGATTCGGTAGAAGATGCTTGTTGTTGTAGCAGTTCAAGGGGCGCATCAACAGTTGCTCCAGTAATCCCTACTCTCACCCAACTGGCACCTTCATCATCATCAGGTGAGGTGTCATCCAACTGTTGGTCATTGATGGATCATTCTCCCTAAATGTGTAATCGTCAGTAAGAGATTCTTCATTCATGTCAAATAAGTCACTTGGTTTAGTCTTGATGATGACATGCCAATCTTCTTCCATTGGATCTTTGACATAAAATACCTGCTCAGCTTGAGATGCCATAACATAGGATTCGCTCGTCACCAAGTGTGCCGGGAGCAAGCATGTGAAGTTCACGAGTTTAAACCCAAATGCATTGGTCTTTATTCCTCTAGCCTGTGTCTTCACATCAACCCAATCGCACTTAAACAATAAAAATTTTAACCTTTCAGAATATGTCACCTCAACTATGTCTGTTAAGCGACCATAGTAGGTGATATCTGTGACAATGGGGGTTCTGTCCTTAGAAGTTGCATAACTTGTAGTCGTTGAACCTATTTGAAGGACAAAATGAAATTAATTCAAATCTGAAAACATTAATAATGGGATAGGAACAAATGTGTCCAGTTAAGAAAATAGGACTTATATAGCCCCTAAACCATGAGCTAAATTGTTCGCTGTGCTTTCTTTGGAGTTCATGGGGAGCTGATCTAATAAGTCTTGGATTGGTCATCCTCAGTTCATTCATGTGCTGACTGCAAGGAACCATTCGATGTCAAGTGGTGCTCAAATCTCCTAGGGTTAAGTGAAAACCGAGAGTTTCAACAAAAGATAACAGAGGAAAGTCTTCATAATATTTGTCTTATTCTCGATATGTTGTGATTTCGTTAGAGTTGAACAACACATAACGATGTATCTGCTGTCATTCTAATTTACTTAGAGCGAATGGATGCGCACCCCCTATTGGAGTCTCATCATCATTTCTCACCGGCCTGTTCAATCTTGATTTCACATCATTTAGGTACCTTGAGCAGAATGTCAAGCATTCTTCCGCCAAGTATCCTTCTGCAATGCTACCCTCAGGTCGAGCTCAATTGCGGACATAAGATTTCAATGTATATAGATACCTATGCGAATTAAATTTAGGTAAGTGAAAAAAAATAATTATAATAAGAAGATTCAACATTTGATAAATTATAATTGACGGCATACCTTTCGATGGGATACATCCACTGGTATTGGACAGGTCTACCTAGCCTTGCCTCTACGGCCAAGTGCATAGGTAAGTGCACCATAACATCAAAGATTGTCGGCAGGAAAATTCTCTTTAAATGACAAAGCATAAGTGCAATTTTCTCCTCTAACAGTCTCAAATCCTCGACCTGATAGACTTTGGAACATAATATCAGAAAGAAGTTGCTCAATTCAATTAGGAGTGAAGTTACATTATTCGGCAATGCCTTCCTCATAGCCAATGGTAGGAATTGTTGCATTATAATATGAGAGTCGTTGCTCTTCAGTTCATAAATTTTATTTTCTTTCACATTAACATGTCTTGCAAAATTTGAGGAGTAACCATCTGGAACCTTCACACTCTTCAGAACTTTGCAAAACAACTCTTTCTCATTCTTGTCCATCGAAAAGCATGCAGAGGGCTAAAAACTTTGCTTCTGCCAGGCTGGAACTCAGGGTGAAATGTACGTCTCACGCCTATATCAACCAAGTCAAGTCAAGCTTTTAAGCCATCCTTAGATTTTCCTTCCAAATCTAACAAAGTCCCGAGCACATTATTGCATACATTTTTCTCGACATGCATTACATCCAGGTTGTGTCTCAACAAATTGTGCTCCCAGTATGGTAACTCGAAAAATATACTTTTCTTCCAATTATAGGGCATATCCTCATGGCCTGTTTGCCTTGGTCGTTTTTGCCCAGTCTGCTTCCTAAGGGAGAATATACTACCCTCTAGCTGACGCAGCACATCGGACCCAGACATTGTAGTTGGAGCACATCTGAACTCAGAATTGCCCTTGAAAGAGTTTCTATTTTTTCAAACCTGTGATCTGCTATTAAGAAACGACGGTGCCTCATGTAGCAATGCTTTCTACTTTTAGATAGGTATAAGTGGCAAGTGTCTTTGTGGTATGAAGGGCATGCCAACTTCCCTTTCGTGCTCCAACCTAACAACATGGCATACCCTATGAAGTCGCTAATAGTCCAAAGCAATGCCGCACACAATACAAATGTCTCCTTTTTCGACGCATCATAGGTTAGCAACTCATTCGTCCATAAGTCCTTCAACTCTTCGACTAGAGGCCTCATGTACACATCAATGACATTTCTTGACCCAGAGGGACTGGGAATAAGCAAGGACAATATAAAATTCGGTTGCTTCATGCATAGCCACGACGGTAGGTTGTAGGGAATAAAAACCACAGGCCATGTGTTGTGAGCAAATACTCATCATCCTAAATGGGTTAAAGCCATCACTCGCCAACCCAAGCCTTACATTTCAAGCATCTAAAGTGAAAAAATGATACTTTTTGTTCAAATTTTTCCAAGCTGGTGAGTCTGCAGGATGCCTTAACCTCCCATCCCTAGTTCGACCCTCGTCATGTCATCTCATTTCAGAAGCAGTGTTGGACGACATGAATAACCTTTGTAACCTAGGTCTCAACGAGAAGTGACGCAAAATCTCGCTAGAGTTTTCTTCTTGTGTTCCTCTTGACCATCTCCTGTCTTCCATCTTGATTCACCACAAATGTCACATACTGTCTTCTTTGCAGACTCTTTCTAGTAAAGCATGTAATCATTGGGACATGCATCGATTTTATCATAGTTAAGCCCCAAGTCTGACATCACCTTTTTCATCTAAAAGTAAGTATCTGGTAGTGTTGAGCCCTCGGGGAGTATCTGCCTCAACAACTCAAGCAACATGGTGAATGACTTATTGCTCCATCTACTAAGACACTTAATGTGATATTATCTTACAATGACATACAACTTCATGTGATTCGTACATGCTAGATACAAAGGTTGTCCCGCATCCCTTATCAATTGAAAAAATTTCTCAAACTCAAGATTGGGATCCTGACTACTGGTACCCTCATCTTGGTATGGGACCCCGAACACATCGTGCATCATATCTTCCATCCCATTCTATCTGTCTAACCTACAAACGTCAGGATTTTGAGACACTTAGGCAACTGGTCGGTGTTGTAATATATCCTCCCTATAATGAAACCAAATTTTATAATTCAAGTCAAATCCATCACAGATCATATGCTCATACGCTGTAACCTTATCTTGATAAAGGACATTGTTGCAGTTGGGACATGGACACTTTATACCGCTAATGTTATCGGTCACTCCACGAGCTATCCCAAACTCTATGAAATCCTTCACCCCTTTTATATATTCCTTCGAAACCCTATTTAATACAAAAAAATATACTCACAATTGCTTAGATGCTAACACTTTATCAATCGATGTTGCTTACAAAATTATGAAGAAAAGTACCTTGACATTTCAATCCAAATCCTATCCATGAGAGTACCGAAAAGATTTTCAAGTCTTTCTTCGTTTACTATTCTGAGAAATAGCAATAGTTTGATATCTTCAGTCAATTACAATATGTATGCATACTTCTTATCACCATCAACACCTCTTCTAAAGGGTGGGGTGTTCCTATCCCATTCAGGAATGAATAATCCCCATCAGTCAATAGCTCAGGTGCTTTGTCCCATTTCAAGGAAATTTCGGCAGTATTTCCCTATGGTTCTCCAAGTACACGACTTAGACTAGGGGTAAGCCCTCCACATTGTCTAAATATGTACCCAGAGAACAAGAGAAACAACTAACAAAATTTTCCTCAATCTAGACAAAACATGAGCACTGACTATATTGGAGATTATACATTCCCAAACTGTGCAACTGGACAATTCAAGAATCATATACAGACAAATACACTTTATCACAAACAAGACCGAAAAGTTGTTAACCTATATTTAGCCCCACAAGAGAACTAAACGTCATAGTTTACAACTAATCCATCCAAATAGGTGATACAAGAAATGCACTTGTCACACAATGATTTTTGAATGGGAGATCTAAGGTTCTATGCATTCATGTGTATGAAATTGAACCAATACAAAAATACAACCATCATAAACATGAAATTTATGCACTCCTAAGCATTTTAAACAGTTAACATAGATACTAATTTATAATTAGCATCAAAAAAATATTTGGAGGAGGAATTTGGGTTTAAAGTTACTAATACGCATGTATCCTTTCATCTGAGGTATATGAAGCAAATCAAACCCCATCAACTACAAGAATGGATGCGTGATTAGGGTTACATTCAAGCTAAGCTATCTCGTGATCAGCTCGACTCATTCTAGCCAAACTCAAGTTAGTATTTTAGGCTTAAATAATCAAGCTAAGGTGGCGTTCGGTAACACTAATCAAAATAGGGAGAGCTTATTCCGAAATCCATGCTTAGTTGGACTTTAGATTGTTAAGTTCAAGAGTAATTGGATGTCTACATCTTTTTGAAGTAATAAGCTCTACTTCAAAAAGATGTAGACATCCAATTAACCTTCAACTTTACAATTTAAAGTCCATCTAAGCACAATTTTGAAATAATCTCTCTCTATTTGGATTAGTGTTACCAAACGCCATCTAAGCTTTTATTTGAGTTCAAATTTTAAATAATTCAAGATTGAAGAGAGAAACCTACTTTCAAATGATAATCAGTCCCTACAAACTAATCAAAGTTTGCAATCTTTAATGTTTACAGACTTAAAACACCTCACATTAAGGAACAAACAAGAAAAGAATAATGAAATTACAAATAAAGTGACATTGCTTGATGCATAATATGTTAAAAGAAACAAACAAATAAATAAAAAGGGTAATTTACACTCACCTCCCCTGAGGTTTGGTGAAATTTCAGAAACCTCCCCTCTAGTTTATGAAATTACACTGCCCTTCCCCTGTCAGGCTCATCATCTTAACACTGTTAACTAATGTTACCATTTTCCTATTTTACCCCTATTACTTGCTTGAGGAAACATGGCTTTACCGTTTGACCGTTTGAAAGCTCAACCAAAGAAAAACATAAACTCCCAAGCCACCACGTGTCACTTTTAATACTCATTAACTATGATTAAGATTCACTCACTCCTAGGGTTTATCCACCTAACCTTAGTTTTAGAGAAAAAATAACCTTAGGTTGGTTATGCTTAACCGTAATTAAAGAGGGCTCTAGAAGCCGCCACGTGTCCCTTTTAACACCCACTAACTTTGGTTAAGATTCATTCATCCCTAGGATTCATTAATCTAATCTTGGTTTTAAGAAAATAAAATAAAAAATATTAATCTTAGGTGAATTATATGTAACCATTTAAAGGATCTTTATAAGCCGTCACATGTCCCTTTGAACACTCACAAACTATGGTTAAGATTCATCACCCCTAGGGTTCATCCATCAAAACTTGGTTTTTAGGAAAAAAAAAACCTTAGGGTGCTTATGCTTAACCACAATTAAAGGGAGCTTTACAAGCCGCCACGTG
Source organism: Tetracentron sinense (assembly GCA_015143295.1). Lineage (NCBI taxonomy): Eukaryota > Viridiplantae > Streptophyta > Magnoliopsida > Trochodendrales > Trochodendraceae > Tetracentron > Tetracentron sinense. The sequence goes on along the minus strand of CM026555.1, from coordinate 4,992,962 downwards.
TCCCCTTTAACGCCCACTAATTGTGGTCAAAATTCACTCACCCCTAGGATTCATCCATCTAAAATTGATTTTTAGAAAAAAAAACAACCTTAGATTGATTATGCTTAACCACAATTAAAGGGGGCTCTATAAGCTGCCACGTGTTCCCTTTAACACCCACCCATTAACTGTGGTTAAGATTCACTCACCCATAGGATTCATCCATCTAACATTGATTTTTAGGAAAAAAAAATTTATAAGGTTGATTGCTTAACCACAATTAAAGGGGACTCTACAGGCCACCACGTGTCCCCTTTAACACCCACCCACTAACTGTGATTAAGATTCACTCACCCATAGGATTCATCCATCTAACATTGATTTTTAGAAAAGAATAAAAATATTAATCTTAGGTTAATTATGTTTAACCTTGGTTACGAAACCAATTACATTTATTTTATTTTATTAGCTAACCTGCGTCTAAAAAGGATAGAACTAATCTAAAAAAGTTAACAAAAACATATTTAGACTAAGCTAGAACTAACCAACAAAATCACAATTAAACTAATTAGAAACTAAGTCATAAATTAGAATTTAATTAGTTAAAAACTAACCAACCATTAACAAGAGATTAAACTAACAAAAAAACTAAAATGGATCATAAATTAAACCATTAAAACTAATCATACATCAAACAAAATTACAGAATTTTAACTAATTAAAACTAACCAAGACTAAAAGGGATCATAAATTAAACCATAAAAAGCAATCCTACATAAAACAAAATTACAGAATTTTATATAATTAAAACTAATCTGAAAATTAATCTAAAACTAACACTACATTTGAATTAAAAAATTATGGATTTGGGGAGTAAAAAATAAAACTAACCTAACATTTACAAGAGTTAATTACCTGAAATTATTAAAGGAAAATAATTCGTTGCATGCAAGAAAAAAAAAATTTTAACAGAGGATGGTGGGGGAGCTCACAGGCACAGAGGAGGGCCATAACTTTGGTTGAACAGAGAGAGAAAATTCTTCTTCAATGAGCAACTCATGGGCACCTGTAATCTACACAAAAACCATACAGAAAATTTGAGAAGAGAGAGAGAGATAGAGAGAAAGAGAGAGATATAGAGTGTAGAGCCCCAAAATTTCATTTCACTAAGTAGTGAATAGTGTTCTAGTGTGAACTTGTACACTAGCAAGCTTTAATTGGATATACGAGGTTGGAATTATGGAGCACATGTTTCAATGGGTCTATATATCACAAAGAAGTATGTTTTAGGCATAAACGAGTGTTATAATTGGATTGGAGAAGTTTCAAGCAATCGGAACAAGGTTTTACAACAAAACAGGGGATCACCGATCACTCGGTGCCATCCTCTGATTGACCGGTCAACTACCGATCAATCGGTATCTATCGACTGGTCAACTTTTTTGTATGGGGAAATTTTCCAGAGAGGATGTTTTCAACCGATCGCTCGGCTGAAACCACCGATCGACCGGTAAGCCACCGATCGCTCGGTCTGTACCACCGATCGATCGGTTATACGCAGATTTTCTTCATTAAGGGTGTTTAAGACTTTAGCCACCAACCTTTGCCTATATAAAGGTTGGGTTCGTGTCTTAGGGTTTCAGAAACCCTTAGTACATATTTTTGAGAGATTTTGAAGAGGAGAAGAAGGTGAGGAACTACTTGTTGATCAAGCTTGTGGAAGATCAAGGTTCTTCCATTTCCTTTGATGATTCTCAACCAAGAACTCAAGGTTCTTGCTTGTTCAAGCTTTTGGGAATCAAAGTCTTTGATTTCACCAAGGTAGATACACTCTACTACCAATCTTGCAATCCTACTAAGTTACTAAATGATGTTCTTCTAAATCTATATTACTTATGTGTATGTATCTTGGATGATTATGGTGTGAAAGTATGTGATTATATACTTGGATGGAAGACACTATTATGATGCACTCTAAGGGTTTGATGAAATACCTATAAGGGATTTTTATGCTTAAATATGATGATTTCTCTCATATGTTCATATGCTCGCATGTCTCGCATGGATCGATGTTTTCCATGGATTTCTCAAAATACGAAAAGGTGTTTTTCACTAAATGACTAATAAGGAATGATTCTAAGTAACTCTATGATTTCTCTAAGATCGTTTCACAAGCTCTACGAATCATACTATACTCACAAGGAACTCCATGATAAGCTCTAAGATCGTCTCACAAGCTCTACGGATCATAAATGTAACGCTCTAAGATCTCTATGGTATTGGCTCTATGTTCTGCTCTAAGGTATCTCTATGTCTCTACGGATCATAAATGACTCTAAGTAACTCCACGAACTCACAAGAACTCACAAGGCTATGATTATCACATGACTCACATGGATATGGTTTTGGTTTCGGATTTCATCACATATGCTATACATGATTTCTACGCTTTGATATGCTTTAAGGATTTCAATCTCCATGCTTCGTATGCTTTATGCTATATTGCTTTATTGTTATTAGTTTGTATACGCTGAGTATTCCACGCTCAGCCGATATTTGTTATCATCGACAGGTGCTCGGGCTTCGTTTGATCTATGTGGCACGGAACCATGGGTAGAGGAAGAATACTTCGACCCGGAGTCATCCATGGATCATTATCAGGATGATGGTCCTATAGATAGGTGTCGAGACTTCGACTTTTGTTGATCGGCAAACTTAGAACTTTAAGATGTTATTTTGTTATGTGAGTGTGGGGTTTGTCCACTCCACTTTTGGGTTTCTCACATGTATATACTTTTGTTGGTTCATACTTGAACCGAGCTATAGGAGTTATTGTTTTGCTTCCGCAATGTTTAGTATTTTATTTCCGCTGTGCATTGTATTTCATTTCCGCCATGTTGTTCAGGTTTTCTGGCAAGTCTCCACGTGTGCCTTATGTATTATACTGGAAGTATGATACGGCGGTCACAAGTCAATGTATCCCTAACTCCTAAGGGGTATTTTGGGTCGCGACAGAGAGAGAGATGATCACCTGAGCATGGAGCCGCTGAGGACGACTGAGGTGGCTGGAGGTGGTGGAGAAGAGGGCCTACATTTAAATAATTTAATACTACACTTAAAATTCATTACATGCAAGAAAAACAAAAGTAAAGGGGAGACTACTGAAGAGGGTGATGCCAGAGAAGAGGGCTTTACCGAAGAGGGTGAAACCGGAGAAGAGGGAGAGAGTAGCCGCAAAGGGGAGTGGCCGTGGAGGTGCTACCAGAGAGGGTGGAGGTGCTGCCGAAGGTGTGGCTGCCAGAGAGTGGAGAGGGTGCTGCTAGAGAGGATGACCGAAGCACGGAGCTAACGGAGGTGGCGACTGGAGCAATGAGAAGTAGAGGGGAGCACAGAGAAGGAGATGCCGAAATCAATGAAACATAGTGAAATGAGAAGAAAACATCGGGGTACTATTTAAAGATTTGTAACTGCAGTATTTAATTACCGCTGGTACAATTTATTTATCATGACGTTTAATTTAAAACCACAGCTATAATTAATGTTTATAACGACGGTTATTAAACTTACCGCCACTATAATCAAGGCAGGAAGTGACAGGGCGGGAAGATGAAAAGGTGGTGGGAACTATTTGCCACGGCGGTTATTTAACAGATGTCGTGGGAATTAATGTTGTCACGGCGTTTTTTTAAAAACCGACGTCATAATCAATACAGTAACTGCGGTTATTAAATTACCGCTGTTAAAAAGAGGCGGCAACCAGGCTTCTACTGCGGTTATATTAAACCGTTGTTATAAGTAACCTCCTACTACGGTTTTGTAGAACCGCCGTTACAGACACGTAGTTTAGTAGTGTATCCGGCTCACAAGTCGTTACAAGGGTACTAACATCTGGCTTACAAGATAACCAAGGCAAGTCAAGATATGACAAGACAAACATGACAAGTGTGATTTCCAAACAAGAACAAGACAAGACATGTGTGATTTCCACGATACAAGAACAAGTTTTAACACGACAAGCAAGTTTTGAAAACCACGAAAAGCTATTTTTCAAGAACAAGCCATGAATTTCAGGTATGAGTTTTATCGGAGTTTTTGTATTATTCCATGCATGTCACGATCATAGCATTGCTTTAATTCTTGATGTTGTATTGCTTCAAATATTGCGATTATGAGTTGTATTTAGTTATTTCTATTGTAGCTCTTTATTACTATTGGTAGTTAGTAGCTTGTACTCGCTGAGTATTCCATACTCAACCGTACATTTCATGTCGGGAGGTCCGGTGGGTACCTTCGACCCTGAGTCTTGGGTTGAGGAAGAATACATCGAGGAGGCAATGCCTATTCCACTTCAGCCATAGGAGGATAGAGATCTAGATGTGTGGCCATATCTAGACTACTGTGAGTAAGGGGTATGGAGATAGAGAGAGAGACTTATATCTCTTTGTATTTTGATGGTGGGCATGTCTACCTACACTGTCATGTTTTGTATATGAACTTGGAATACAGACTTTGTATAGAAAAAGAAAAAGTTGGTTTACGCTTCAGCATTAATTTAGCTTCCGCACTCTGTTATATGTTTCCATTTTTGTATGTCATTACCTCGTTCATTACAGGATGGTTTGCCAAGTTAAGTATAGTCACACCTAAAGTATTCCTTAACTCCTAGGGGGTATTTTGGGGTGCGACAGTTTGAGGGTGATTAACCATGATTAAGATGTTTAAGCATGATTATGGGGGTGTAAAAATTGGGTACTTACATTTGCCACTTAATGATAATGTACAATATGAGAGGTTGTCGTCGTTTTGTTATTCTTAACACCTTTTCGACCATGATGTCGATTCTATAAACTATCGGTTTAACAGAGTGAAATTTCTTCCCGAATACCGAGCTCCAATAGAAGGAGAAATGATCATATCAAGTACAAGTCAAATTATCGGACAACATTTGGATGTATAGAGTGCTCGCTCTCTCTCTCTCTCTCTCACACACACACACATATATATATATAGAGCGCTCGCTCTCTCTCTCTCTCTCTCACACACACACACATATATATATATTACTCATCCCCTTAATAAGGGGTGCTAACCAAGGTTGGTTAAATGTCTATTTAATCTATTAATTTCGCTCGAAATGGATTAGGGGTTGCTCGGGACAGGTAAATAAGGGTAAATAGATACAATGCAAAATAGGATCATTTTGGAAGCCATGTCTGATGGGATATATACTTGTTGCCATCCAAATGAATTGTCAATATTGATCAATCCAATGACTGATCAATATACCTAAGTATAAAGGCAAATCACAATTAATGAACACGAATCTTAATTATTTTCAAGGATTAAATGCAAAATTTGCTCATGGAGATATTGAAGTCATCTGGAAAGGCATGAAAAAGCAAAATATATTTTTTAATGGGTATAAAAATCAAATAAATCTTTCTTGGTGCCACGCTCACTAGAAGTAGTTATAGTGAACTCTAGTGAGCGGCCCTCCTAAAAATATCATATGTGACAATATTTTTTTGAATCCGCCCGTTGGAAATTAAGATGGTTCCATCAGGAGATTCGTATCAAAATATCAGTATGACTCGATGTGTTTAGATCATTCGGTTAGACCATAGTTTGTGAATATTAACCTCCAAATTTCACTAAACCCTACCTAAGTTATAGAATTGGCGTACACAAGTACGTGGCAAGCCAAAATCGATGTTGGCAATTAAATAAGTGATTTTAGAAAAGTTTTCAAACCTCTCTAGTAATCCTTGAATCTCACGCCAGCCCCTATTAAATTGGTTTTTAGGGTTTTGTGAAATATTGATTTCATCAACTATGCAATAACTTAAATTGGTACATCTTATTTTTTTTACTATGAAATAATTAATTTTTATCCTTGGGACGAGATCCCTAGGTATGGCCAAAATATACTAGTGATTTCATTAAATTTAAAATCATGAATAATTGTTTGTTCCTTGTTTGTTGGATTTAGTATTCCTCTAGAATTAAATAATTTGTTTTGCTTATTTAATTGTAGTTAAGCCCTTCGTTTGATAATATATAAATTATTATTATATATTTCATGAGATGAATGATTTATTACAATAAATGGTGGATGGATTCCACTAATCATATTCTCTTCTCATCCTCTGTTCTCTTCTAATTTTTCAATTGGGTTATACTCCCCATGAACACCCTAATTTTGGGTCAAGGTTTCTTATTTTATAAGAGATGTAATTTAGTTATAGATTTGCTAAATATCTGGTGGAGTATTTGCGGTGAAGAGGTATGATGATCTAAGGCGAGAAGGATTTTTACAATAGTTGTAGAATTTTATTTAATCAAGTATTGTAATTACATAAGAGTTTATGATTTAAGGAACCCGTTGTGTATAATATTGTGAAAATATATCATTATTCATGTAATGAAAATAATATATTTTAAACCCTTAACTTGTTGATCATCGTGATTTTCGATTTGTAATAATTTATGATAATTGGATCAAAGCAACAATATTACTTAGTTGTGTTTAAACATGAATTGTTTGTGTTTAAACATATAATACATTATTTAGGCACTTTTGGACGTGGCACATGTGACCCATGCGGATTTGTTTACGTGAAATTGAAAGCCGAACTCAAAAGCCAAAATCCATCTTTCATATCTGTGTAGATGGGCTCGACTCTCCGAGCCTGACATGTTTCCCTTCTAGTTGTCACACCACCAACAACACGAGATAACCCCAAATTTAATAGAGGTTTGAGAAAATTTTTAATTTTGTCCTAAATTAATTATTAGAGATTTGACAAAGTTTCCAAATTTGATTAACATTTAATGGGAAGGATTGTCATTAGACCCATAATACCTCTATTTTTCACTATAAAATATCAAGCAACAATCCCCAATCTATCCAAGCAAGAGAGGAAGAGAGACAGATAAAGAAATGGGTTTTCCCCCTTGTAGTAGTGGTACATGCATCAGTCCTCAATGTTGCAGTCAAGGTAAGGCATTTTGTGTAATTAACCATTTCTTTGAATAGATTATTATTTATATAAAAAATATAATAGTTGTGATATGATTGCAGGAAAACGATATGAATGGCCTGAGTTGGTGGGGAAAAATGGAGAGTCTGCGAAGACCATCATTGAGAAGGACAACCCATTCGTAACGGCGGTGGTTATACCAACAGAGAATTTTAGGGATTTAACTTTCTGTTGCAACCGTGTATGGGTCAACGTTGACAATAAGGGCAATGTTGTTAGTGTGCCTAGAGTTGGATGAGAAAAAGTTCTATCAACACTATATGTCATAGATGAGCTCTTGCATCATCTAATTCAATAAATAAAATGACTTAACTTTTTGGATCTTCAATGATTCAAGCAGTATTGAGAGATCAAATCACAGCCAATAGGGATTGAATTCTGGAGAGTTCAATCTCACCCACAGGCCAGCACGTGTCCCTTTTAACCTCTATTAACTGTGATTAAGATTCCAAACACTAAGGTTCAACAATTTATTTTTAGATTTTGAAAAGAAATATTAAAAAAATATAAAACCTAAAAATTAAAAATTCTTAACGGAAGTTAAATACTTTTTTTTCTAAAACCAAGGTGTTAATGTTGTACCCCATGGATTAGTGAATCTCAACCATAGTTAATAGGAGTTCAAAGGGACACATGTTGTCTTGTGGGTGCTATTGAATTCTCCCCCAAGTTCAATCGCAATTGGTTATGATTGGATATATATATATAATAAACTAAATTTATTTAATTATTTTTTCTGTCTAAATCAAAATTGACCAATAGGGAAAAAAATTCTAATAATACATACTTCATCCAAGAATATGATCCCCATCGTTGCCTTCGTTAGTTTGGACTCCATCACCAGCTAGAGATGTGCCAATTCATGAAGCTCTACGGCATTTATTATTGCTACCCAGGCCTTGGGCATCTATGAGAGCATAGAAGAGACCAGTGCACGATGACCTATCAAATTTACTACACTAGTTTTAACTCCTTCATCAGATGGGCAGAGCTCATTTATTAGAAAATGATAATTTTTAAGAAATTATGAAATTCATAATATGCATAATGTTGTTGAAATAACCTTGTTCAATGATTCCTATGACCTAGAAGAGGGTAAATAGGTATTCCTAACAATGTCTACCAATTTTAATTTTAACAAAATATTAATCACAGTTATGGCAAACAAATCAATCAAGTACAAAAATAGTAGAAGACACAATTCACAACACACGAGATTTTTATACGTGGAAAACCCTCTAGAAAAAATCACAGAGCCTAGTCCAGCACAAAATTAACTATGAGAATTGTTATCAGGAACAAGACTCAAACCTTATCCAACCGGACACCAAACATTGTTCATCGATACAAATTCTTTGTTTTGAAGTCCACGAACTCCTTGTTCGATCCCTGCAACAGCAACTCCAGTTCCTTACCGGTCAGCGCTTCTAAAAGTATCCAACTTCAATCTCCAAAGATCGATTTCCATCCTCAATTGCTTTAGCTCAAGCCAACCAAATACTCACACAGAGTATACACACTGATTTGAAGGTCTTAACAATCTTCTAGAGGGTTATCAAACGTATCGGAGATCAACCAATGCAAGAACAAGATCGAACAACTCAATCTTGCATTCTTTAGAGAATAAGAAATGAGAACAAAGGGTATCCACCAAGAGAGGATTGGAAAACCCTAGCATATTCAGAGAAGTCTCTAAACTCTCTCACTTTAACCTTAGAACGAGCTAAGAGATCGTGCTTTAAATAGTCAAGGTAATTTTCTTGTCAAAAATGAAGTTCGGATGGATTTAGAAACAAAATATACAAGGTCCGTTTGAATGCCCTTCTGATCGTTCGAACGACCTAGAGATTGGTCTGAAAATGATCTCAAAACGGCCCACTAGGTAGCTACTGGAATTCGGTTTCCAATTGGTCGTTCGAACGACTGGTTAGCCATTCTGTGGCGTTTGAACAACCTGTGTTGTATTTTGCTCTTATCTAGCACAAGACCTATTTCAAACTCTCATCGGCCATCCAAAAGGCCATTTAACCAACTTGGGTCAATTTATAATCACCTAGGATATATGATAAGTTATCTAGGTCAATTTCACCTAAGGTAACCACTAGGTATCTAGGTCACTTACCATCCTAAGAGTGTGAGCGAAGCTTTAGCCAGAATGTACTTCACTTAAGTTTTCGGAGTTTCATCTTCAATGGTCTTGAACAACCAGAGGAGTAGCAACACTAGACTTACATTGACATCATTTTGACATCGGAATTAAGTCAATACAAAATATGACTTTACAAACTCCCCCTTTGGCAATCCTATGACAAAATACAAACTTAAGTATATGACTCGATACAAACTCCCCTAAACCATTTAAACATGGAGAGTTTAACCAATTACATGACTTAGAAATAAATTGCAACAATTTACACTCTTCAGTCTATGACAATCTTGATCTGAACACCAGCACATGCTAAGACACAAAACCAAGTGAAGCATGGGAAATAAAAGTATAATAACCAGGTGTACCAATATCATAAATGGAATGTACTTCTACATTCTCTCCCCCTTTTGGCACGAATGCCAAAGCATAGCATCAATCATCAACATTCGAGGGGAAATAAACATCAAGATCAAATTATGACATAATTGTTCCATTATGGCTCTAGAAGACATCCATATCAAGATACACTATCAAGATAATATCAATATGACCAAGGCAAGATAGCATCAAGATAAATCATCCACAAGAGATATGACGAAACCAAAAGTCATCCACACATGACTCTCAAGGATCATCCATCAATATGAAACAAATATAATAGGATCCGGATGATTCAAATTGATAAAAAAATTTCCACAAATTATATCCATAAGAGTAGACAAATATACTTCTAAGCACCAAAATTTTACACCCCTCCTTAACCATGGTTATGCTCTTTAATCATGGTTAATCTTAAGTAAACCCTGGGTCTAACCATAGGTCCAACCCCAGCTAAACCCTAGGCAAACCCTAAGCAAACCATAGGTAAACCCTATGAAATTCCTTATTTCATTGAATTCTTTGACCTAGAGGGGGGATGAATAGGTCTACTCAAGGTTTTCTACCAATTTTAATTTTATGCAATCACACACAATCAATCTCACATGAACACATAAGATTTTTACGTGGAAAACTCTTCTGGGAAAAACAACGGGACCTAGTCCAGCATAAAATTCACTATGAGAAGATGTAAACAATACAAGACTCGAATCTTACCCAACCAGACACGACACACCGTTCCTCGGTATTGATTCCTCAGCTTGCAAACCACGAACACAGCACATTCGATCTCCGCAATAGCAGCTCCGATTCCTCACCGGCCAATCTTACTCAAAGTGATCAACCACGATCTCCGTCCTTGACGGCTTTGGCTTAAGCCAACCAATGCTCACAGTAGAGCACAAGATGGGTTTTAGGGTTTGTAGAAGCTCTAGGGTGATCACTTTAATGATTAAGGATCATCTAATGCAAGTTCATAATAATGAGAGTGAAAAACTTGCAACCCTAGAGAAAAACTAATGAAGAAGAAGTGGAATGATTTCTAGAGTTTAGTTGAACTCTAGAGGGAGCCTAAGATGCTCTAACAACTCTCCAAAAGATGGTATTCACGGACTAAGGGAATCTCATTAAATAAGGGAACACCCCATGCAATTTAGAACTTGCTAAAAATGGATCAGAAAGATTTTTCATATCAGGGTCGACCCTGGGAGTCAGTTGGGTTGACCCTAAGGTGCTGGAATTAGAATTAGTGAAAAACACATATCAGGGTTGACCGTGGAAGACGTTTGAGTCGACCCAACATGGTACTTCGGTCAACCCAAACGTCCTCCAGGGTCGACCTTGGAATTTTCTCCTCTCTGCCCAATTTCACCATACAAAAGTTTAGAGACTCAGGGTCGACCCTGAGGTGCATTTTTTCACATTTGCATTCTTTTAAACCTTAAATGCATTTCTTGATTAACCTTATTCTTTTTGGACCTAATTTCCATGATGTTGGGCATTTCTAAGAGGGAATTTTATTGTCTTCTAGGCCTCTCTTACCATCCTAACTTTTGAGCCAATTTGGGGTGATGGAGCTTCATATTTCTTCAAGGCTTCTTCTTTACTTTGCTTCGAACTGGATGATGACCTAAGGAGGACTATACAACCTTTTTAGGCTTGAAATTTTGCTAACACAAAACTTTGACTTTACAATCTCCCCTTTTGGCAATTCTGAGACAAAACATACAACATGATTGAAGAACATGACATTACAGACTCTCTTAAACCCATGAAAAACAAAGAGAATGAAAAGTACATGACTTTAGACAGTTGGACATCTTCCATGAAGCAATATGCCTTTTGAGATCATTGAGGTATCAATCAACCCTGAAAAACTGAAACACACAATACCTTTGTGAAGAATGGGAGATTTTCATAAAGTATAAATCAATTCATATAATGAACATCAGGGTTGATTATGTGAGATCTCCCCCTCAATCTGAGATCCCAAAATTTTCAGATTCATTAGGATGTGAATCGATCCATGTGAGAAGCAGGGTATAATGTGCAACATGTGAATACAGTTCAAGTGTGAATCAGTGCAACATGAGATAAAGACATCTTCTCCCCCTTTTGGCTTAAATTTCCAAGGGAAAACAACCTCACTGAGAGAGCATTGCAACCTGCATCCAGAGAGAATAAACAGGACAGCGGAAGAGCAAAAAACATAGTCATAATCAAACCATCAACATCAAAGTACTAGCATCCCATATACATCAACAAAAGGTGCTCAACACACAGAAGACACATAACAGAAGTAAAGACTAGCTAATATGTCTAATCATCCTAGCACGGAGGGAAACGGTGAGCGACATTATCCTCATATCGAGTATGGAAATCGTGAAGCTCCTAGCGAGATGCCTACACAACGTCGGAAAGTGCATCAATCCAGCGATTGGTCACCCAAAAACACTCCTGAGTAGCCACCACGTGGGTGTTAAGGCGGGCATGAAGATCTGTGGCAAAGGCAGTCTGAGCAGCCAACATATCTACAAGCATGGCAGCCATGGATCAGAAAGAAAGGGGACCCGAAGGAGGTCTAACCCAGCTCGGAGATGAACCGGCAACTGGAGCCGAAGAACCTAGGTCAACCTCATCATCAGCCTCATGCTCAGGCATCACAGCATGCGACATGCTACTAGTCAAAGTACCACCACAGATGGGGCCAAGTGAATGCCTAGACGCCTCAATGGAACTAGCCCTAATGCCCTCAGCAGCCATGATGTTAGTAATTAGGACACCAAAGGGAAGGGCAACACGAGTTTGAGACACAGAGTAAGCCTAAAGAATCAAGTCAATAATGTGGGCACCTGTGTCTATAGTGTCCCATGTCATGACACTGTACAGAAACCTAGTTCGATCAGAGTTCAGTTTGGTAGAGTGAACCCTAGGATGAATGTTCGAACACATGATGAGATGAAAGAGATGGGCCAGATAGGAAAGACTGGAGTGAGGCAGGTGAGGATGAGGCCATCTTTGAGAATGGTCATCACATAGATTGCTGGCAACCATATCCAGGTCATGCTTATCCTCATCAGTGGGATACTGATAAGGATAATAGGCGTTTGGAACCTGAGGAGTACCAGTGAAAAATGCAATGACATCAGGATTAATTTGAAATTTCTTACCTCTACCTAAGTTTTGAAAAAGAATTTGCGAGGATTCGCAGAGTAAATGTCTGCATAGAATTCTCTGAGAAGGTCTAAACTGGCATGGCTAGACAGTATTAAAAGGCCAGACCAACCACATGAGTTAATGATGGTTGAAAAACCCGGCAAATCAAAATCCGAAATAAGGTGCTCCGCTCAATTGTGACTGCCCTGTTTTTGAGAAAATTATTAAACACAATTTCATTCCCGGGTGTTCGAAATTGCACAATTTCAGGCTCACTAGGAGTGGGAATCTGGGTTTTGCCCTTGGATTTGGTAGAGGGCTTGGAACTGGAGGCAGTCATGGCTTTCGAATGGGTAGTCGAGGGTGGAGGAACCCTGGTATGAACTTCATAGCCCATATGAATCGCATGGCCAGCATCATATGATGCATCCTCAGAGTGGGGAGCATCATCTTCATCCCTAGAGATGATATGGTGGCACTTAGAGCTACCCGCCATGAAGATGGAGATGATGAGAAGAAGGTAATCAAGTGCCATAGACCCCAATTAGAAATGGACTAAGAGAAAGTCTAGGATTTACCTTGAATATGATGTGGAAGCACAGATAACAAGATCAATGCAAGAAGAACTTGCTGGTACGATTATGGAGACTCTGGAAGGGAGAACCCAACAAAAACCATGGAGCTTGGAGGCTTCAAAAAGTGGGAAAAGCTTCACATAGGACTGTAAGCTTGAGGAAGCAAGTAGAGCGACTGTAGAGAACTTTTACACCCAGTAGAAGATGAAACCCAACTAAAAAAAATGTGGAGGGCAGCTGAGAACTCACTATGATCAATCTTGAAGCTTGATAGAAAGATTGTGAAGCCCTAGGAAGCAGCTGGTTCATCAGAGGAGAGCTTGAAATCGCAAGAACATGGAAAGCCCAGCAAAACATTGGAGCATGAAGCAATCGTGTGGCTTAAGGATGTGGGCTGGACAGCCTATTACACGGCTGGGATATGCTGCAAATGGCAAGGGAACCTGTTGGAGTTTGCAAGGGAAGAAGGCAAAAAGGGGAAAGTGCATCCATGTGACTCGAGTGAGGGTTTTGAAAACCCATTTCACTGTGTTCAATCGACCGAACCTACTGCCAAGCTCGACCCTCTACCCCAAAAATTCTGAACTATTGTAAGATTGAGTTTGACCCTTTTGGTTTGTCTTTGGCATGGTATAGGGCAAACTTTTGGGAGAGAATCTCCAAAGGAAAACTCTAAAAAATCTGTAAAAAATGGCAATACAATCCAAAATACCATGGCACCCTAGTGACTCTAGGTTCACAAGTTGGTATGGACAAAGACCAACCCCATTTGGCTTCAAGTGAGGCAAATTATGAGAGAAAGAATTGTCACTGTTAGAGAGGTGAACATTGCAGAGTAAGAGCAACCGAAAAACTCAAAAAAATATCCAAAGATATGTAAATTTGGCACAGAGGGTGAAAAATTCATTCTTCTCAAAATCATCCAAAAGTTGACAAATTTGTCACATAGATGTCAAGTTTAAACTCAAACCATTTTTCTCAAACACTTGTAAAAAGATATTTTCAAAAAGAATACAAGGGGTGAGAATTTGCATGTGACAAATAATACATGTCCAAGATAGTGTAGCATGGAATGATGAATAAATGAGGATATTTTCATCGACACTAGGCACAAGGGAGAGCAAGACACAATCACACAAGCTAATGTACAGTTAGTAAAAAGCTTGACAAATATTATGAATTGTGTGAGGTGAAATTCTTATTTAACTCCTTTAGAGGTAGGCACCCTTAGACAAATAAAGACATTAGTGCATTTCAGGAATAAAAAGCTTCAAAAAGATACTGAGAGACTCACTTAGGGTAATCCATAAAACTTTTAAGACTTTTTAATGTGCTATTTTTACCCTTTGTCATATTTTGTACTCATAGTATTTGTGGAATTTGCTATTTTGTGAAGCTATTCTTGTTCAGTCTTTTTCTTTTGAATTTTGGAATGCAATGACGGCTTTCACACTGACTGGGTAGGTAGCCCTAGCTATTGGCAGTAGGGGCTTTCACTCTAGGGACCCAGATAGATACCTACTGTCCACCTAGGTATCCATTTCATACTGTTTGCATCCAATAATGACTGTCACACTATCCCAGAGGTAGCCCTTTCCAATGCATAAATCATAAACAGGGGCACATTTTGAGGAATGGTACCTTCATGGTCAAGACAGACTTTATCAACCCAGAGAACCATCATGACTAATGTCATCACCTATTCATAGGGATATGTACCATCTGTAGGTGACAGTCAGAGTACAAGTGCATGTGATAGTGCAACAGTATAAACCATATTTCTAACTGTATTTAGCAAGATAGTCTATGTGCATACTCCCAAAAGACACTTTGGTAGGTATGATATCCTCATGAACTCAATTCTGTCAGATATGTTTCTTGGATAAGCATTATGAGTACAAGAAAATTTCAGCCATGCACATCAAGGGATAACAACCAATTTCAACACAACTCTTTTTGAATTTTTTGATTTCTTAATATTTTTGGATTTTTCAAAAATGCTTAACTAAAAGGAAACAAAAATCTTTTTTTTTTGAGTTTTTTCTGATTTTTCAATGTTTTTGGATTTTCTGAATTTTTCAAGGTTTTTGGATTTTCTGAAATAAAGGAGACAAACAAAAATACTCAAAAACTGATAATGTACACCGGAGGAAGAGAGCTAGGAAGAAATATGGAAATGAGATCACCTAGTCTATCAGAAAGCACTCAATCACTCAATACCACACACACCGATGGATTTCCTAAGGAACTCAAACCTAAGAGAGTCTAGAGGTTTGGTGAGGAGATTCGTAATCAGTTTGCACATATTCCAATGTCACAACGCTTTACTCAACAAGCTCTCGAATGAAGTAGTGTCTCTAATGTCTATGTGTTTGGTGCGAGTGTTGCACGGGATTCTTGGAGATGTTAATGGCACTAGTGTTATCACAATACACAGTCATGGTGCCCTGTTCTATCCCGTAGTCCTGCAACATCTGCTTCATCCATAGAAGTTGGGTGCAACAGCTAGCGACTGCAATGTATTTAGCCTCGGCAGTAGACAAGGAGATGAAATTCTATTTTTTTGCTAAGCCAAGCAACTAAACAGTTTCCAACATAGAAGCATCCTCTAGAGGTGCTTTTCCTATCATCAGCATTTCTGGTCCAATCAGCATCGGAATATCCAACAACCATGGCAGCAGTATCAAAGGGATACCAGAGGCCAAAAGATAGAGTTCCACTTACATAACAAATAATACGTTTGACAGCTAGTAAGTGTGACTCTTTGGAGCTTGCTTGATAGCGAGCACAAGCTCCGACACTAAAGGCAATGTCAGGACGACTGGCAGTAAGATAGAACAAACTACCAATCATACTTCGGTATATGGTTTGATTGACACTTTTGCCTGAAGCATCTTTGCTAAGTTTGGTGGTGGTGCTCATAAGAGTGCAAGCATGTTTAGCTGAGCTCATGCTAAATTTCTTTACAAGGTCTTTGGCATATTTGGTTTTGGATACAGAAATCTCATAGCTCATCTGTTTGACCTGCAGACCAAGAAAGAAATTCAGCTCACCAACCATACTCATCTCAAATTCATTCTTCATTGTGAGTCTGATGTGGAACCAAAGACAATATTATCAACATAGAACTGAGCAACAACCATATCATCCTTGATGTTTTTAATGAATAGGGTCCTATCTACTCCCCTTCTCGAAAATCCCTTTTCTAAGAGGTATGTAGTCAGTCTCTCATACCAAGCTCTAGGAGCTTGTTTCAAACTATAGAGAGTCCTTTTTAATCTGTAAATCTGATCAGGATGATTGGGGTCCTCAAACCCTTTTGGTTGTTCCACATAAACTTCCTCCTAAAGAATGTCATTCAGAAAGGCACTCTTGACATCCATCTGAAAGAGTTTGAATTTGAGATGACATGCAACAGCTAGCAAGATCCTAATAGACTCTAGTCGGGCAACAGGAGCAAAAGTATGATCGAAATCAATGCCCTCAATCTGAATGTATCCCTGTGCAACTAACCTGGCCTTGTTTCTTACAATGGTACCATGTTCATCAGATTTGTTCTTGAAAATCTATTTAGTACCAATAACGTTTGCATTTTTAGGCCTAGGAACTAAAAACCATACATCATTCCTTGTAAACTGATTTAGCTATTCTTGCATGGTATTTATCTAGTTTTCATCTGTGAAAGCTTCAGTTATATTTTTGGTTTCGAATGTAGAAGTATAGCAAAAGTGGGTAACTTCATTTTCAACTTGTTTTCGAGTTCTCACTCCACTTTCAAGGTTTTCAATGATTTCAGTTGAGGAGTGAGGTCTCATAACCCTAGGATGTGTAGGTTTTTTAAGAGGTGACTTTGAAGGTGATTCATCTTCTGATTTAGATGTTGGAATTTTCACACCCTCATTAGCATTGTCATCCTCTAGTTGCAAGGACTTAGATCCTGAGTCATCAACCACTACATTTATGAACTCCATAATAGTAGAGGTTCTCAATTTGTACACTCAATAAGTCCTACTATTTGTGGAATATCCAAGAAAAATCCCTTCATCACTCCGGGAATCAAACTTACCCAATTGCTCTCAATCCCTAAGGATATAGCATTTACTTCTGAATACTCGAAAGTACTTGACATTGGGTTTCTTATCGTATCACAGCTCATAGGGTGTCTTCCTAGTTCCGGGCCTAGTGTAGACTATGTTTACAGTATAGCATGCAGTGCTAACTGCTTCAGCCCAGAAATGAGCAGCCAGGTTGTTCCTGTGAAGCATCACCCTAGCCATCTCTTGAAGCACCCTATTCTTTCTATCCATAACACCATTTTGTTGAGGAGTTATTGGTGCTAAAAATTCATGTTTGATGCCCGCTTCATCACAAAACTCATTGTACTTAGAGTTTTCAAACTCCTTTCCATGATCACTTCATATTCGAGTGATAGGGCATCCTTTTTCATTTTACAATCTCAAGCAAATGTTATTGAAGTTCTCAAAAGCATCCGACTTCTCTCTTATGAACGCAACCCATGACATTCTTGAGAAATCGTCAACCATCACTAGGATATATCGCTTACCTCCTAGACTTTTAGTTCGAGTTGGACTCATGAGATCCATGTGTATTAGTTCTAGTGGGTGTGAGGTAGCGATATTTGAACCCTTCTTGTGTAGGCTTTTAATTTGTTTGCCAATTTGACATGGCCCATGCACAGCAGTAGAGGGCTTCCCTAGTTTTGGAACACCTCTCACGTGCTCGTGTTTCAAGAGTTTGCTTAGGTCTTTGAAATTCATGTGACCTAGCCTCCTGTGCCACTGTTCAACTTCTTCAACTTTAGTCCTGTTGCAAACTTGAGAAGAACCATCACTTAGAATTAAACCATAGCAATTATCAGTGGTTCTTGACCCTTCCAAAACACACACACCTCTGTCATCCACAATAGAGCACTTGTTGTTGGTAAAGTGGACAGCATGGTGATCATCGCCTAAGTAACTTATGTTAATTAGATAAGCTTTCAGTCCTTCTACAAACAAGACATCCTTCAGTTTTGGAATGCCTAGTGCTTGGATGACACATTTTCCTTTCACAAAGGATTTGCTTCCATCACCTAAAGTAATAGTCCCATCTGAGCATTCCTCAAGATGAGTGAAGAGGGACTTGTTACTTTTCATATGTCTGGAACATCCACTATCGAAATACCACATGTCAAAATTTTGGGCTTTCAAAGCGGTGTGGATGACAAGGCATTTTAGGTCATCCTTTCTCACATAAATGAACTTAAACTTTTGGGGAACCCTATTGTCTTTATTCACTTCATTTGTAGGCATGACCTTCTTTTTATTAGATCTCATGTTCTTCCTTCTTTTCTGGGAGACCCTATCACTTTGGTCCATCCTGTTACCTTCTTTATGATGAGTATAAGAAGTATCACGACCATATTGCGTACTAGAGAGTTGAGCATTTTTCATCACTTCTTCACTCAAACTCCTAGACTTTTCTGCTAAGGCTTGAATTTGCCTTTGGAGATTCCCTTGATATTGTGTTTGATTCCAAAAACCATTTAAGGGATTTCTCCTAAAGGCATTGCAGTTAGGTCGGGTGTGACCCTTCACTCCACAATGGTGACAAGTGGGAATGAACCTAGGAAGAGGAGATCTTTAGTTTGGGGTTGAACTTTAGTTCTCTCAGTTTCAGTTGAATTTTTCCCTTGTCCAGAAGTGACAAAAGTTTAGTATAACTGAGAGTTTGGCATCCTGGATTTTGATCCTGAGGAATTAGAACTCACAAATCTTGGATTTTCATGTATTGGCTCAAATGTTGCAATAAACATTGTTCCGACATTCAAGGGACCAGATGGTCTGTTTGGATGTCCTATGCCGGACATGTTTACTGTTGAGTGCTACATACTAGCCAGTTTACCCAAGATTTGAGTGTTGCTAAGGAGTCTAGCTTCTTTTTTGAGTTCAGTTACTTTCTTAGCTAGCCCATCCTTAACTTTCAAAATATCAAGAAATTCTTTTTCTAGAAATCTAACTTTTTCAATAAGGTTATTTCTTTCAGATTCCAATTCTGAAATGCGAGTCTTTGACTCTTCTGAAACACTCATGGAGTTATCTTGCTCAGTTTCTAGAACCTTCATATATTTGGACAAAGAGGCATTTTCTTCCTCAAGGTATTCTAGTTTGGACACCAGTTCAGCTTTTTCACTTTCAAGCTGAGATACTAGAGCATTCTTCCCTTCGGCTTCTAGTTTGCAAGAATCTCTTTCCTGTTGGGTGAATTTAAGTTTTTTGTTTAAAGAGATCTTAGCTTTCTTCAGCGTGAGACTTTCAGAAAACAACCTTTCATAGGTTGTATCCATATCTTCATTAGACTCAGAGACAGTGTGACTCTGATCATGATCTTCACTAGACTCACTCACTTGATCTTCATCACTCTTCTCTTCATGATTGGTGGGAGTAATGTCAATCTCTGATAGGGTGACAGTGAAAGTCATATGATTTTCAAATTCCTCACTTGAGGTAGAGCTTTCGGATTATTCATCCTTAGATTCACTGTCAACCCATGTGGCATTCATCACCTTTCCCTTACTCTTCTTCTTGTTAGGGCAATCAGGTGAAATGTGGCCATAGCATTGAATGCCACAAGATTTCTTGTCAGTTCCTTTGGGGACTTTCTTGTTATCCCAAGATTTTGACTTTGGCTTTTCAAGAGGTTTTCCTCCTGGTTTAGGCTTGAACCTTCTATTTGTTTTCAGGTATTTTTTAAGTTTCTTAACAAATAGAGCCAACTCCTTCTCTCCCAACTCAGCATCACTGTCACCCTCATCCAAGGTCTCCTTGACAGTTTTCAAGGCTACAAATTTGTTTTTCTTGGATGGTCGAAGATTGAGTTCGTAGGTTTGGAGTGATCCGGCCAATTCCTCAATCTTGAGAGCATCAACATTCTTTCTCTCCTCGATGGCAATAACCTTAGATTGAAACCTTTCCGATAGAGGTCTAAGGATTTTTCTAACAATTTAGGACTCACTAATTTTCTCACCAAGTTTGAAACTGGAGTTAACAATGTCACTTAGTTTAGCATAGAATTCATCAAAAGTGTCATTATCCTCCATTTTCAGATTTTTAAATTTAGTGGTGAGAATTTGGAGCTTTGAGATCTTGACAGTGGTTGTATCTTCATGAGTCATTTCCAGAATATCCCATGTCTCTTTTGCTATTTCACATGAATAGATTCGCCTGAATTCTTCAACGGTGATTGCAGTAAAGATTTCATTGAGACCTTCGTGTTCCAACCACTTGTCTCAAGCTCATCTTTGCTCCAATCTTTGGCGCTTTTAGTGAGAATTACGTCACCTAGAATATTCACCGGTGGGGTGCATCCATCTTGAATAGACATCCAAATTCTCTCATCTATGGATTTGAGAAACGCTCTCATTCGAGCTTTCCAATACGCATAGTTTTTTCCATCAAACAACGGGGGACGAGAGATGGATCCACCCTCTCTTAGAGTAGTCATTGACTTAAGGATAGATACAAGATCACACTTAAGGAATTAACCTTATGAGTGTACCCGCTCTGATACCAATTGAAATTCCTTATTTCAATGAACTCTTTGACCTAGAAGGGGGGTGAATAGGTCTACTCAAGGTTTTCTACCAATTTTAATTTTATGCAATCACACACAATCAATCTCACATGAACTCACAAGATTTTTACGTAGAAAACCCTTCCGGGAAAAACCACGGGACCTAGTCCAGCAAAAAATTCACTATGAGAAACAATACAAGACTCGAATCTCATACAACCGTACATGACACACCGTTCCTCGGTATTGATTCATCAGCTTACAAATCACGAACACAGCACGTTCGATCTCTGCAACAGCAGCTCCGGTTCCTCACCGGCCAATCTTGCTCATAGTGATCAACCACGATCTCTGAAGATCGGTCTCCATCCTTGACGGCTTTGGCTCAAGCCAACCAATGCTCACAGGAGAGCACAAGATGGGTTTTAGGGTGATCACTTTAATGATTAAGGATCATCTAATGCAAGTTCATAATAATGAGAGTGAAAAACTTGCAACCCTAGAGAAAAACTAATGGCGAAGAAGTGGAATGATTTCCAGAGTTTAGATGAACTCTAGAGTGAGCCTAAGATGCTCTAACAACTCTCCAAAAGATGGGGTTCATGGACTAGGGTAGTCTCATTAAATAAAGGAACACCCCATGCAATTTAGAACTTGCTAAAAATGGATTTAGAAAGATTTTTCATATCAAGGTCGACCCTGAGAGTCAATTGGGTCGACCCTGAGGTGCTAGAATTAGAATTAGTGAAAACCCCATATCAAGGTTGACCCTGGAAGACGTTTGGGTCGACGCAACATGGTACTTCGATCGACCCAAACGTCCTCCAGGGTCGACCTTGGAATTTTCTCCTCTCTACCCAATTTCACCATGCAAAAGTTTAGAGACTCAAGGTCAACCCAAAATGGTCAGGGTCGACCCTGAGGTGTATTTTTTCACATTTTCATTCTTTTAAACCTTAAACGCATTCCTCGATTAACCCTATTCTTTTTTAACCTACTTTCCATGATGTTGGGGATTTCTAAGAGGGAATTTTACTGTCTTCTAGGTCTCTCTAACCATCCTAACTTTTGAGCCAATTTGGGGGGATGGAGCTTCATATTTCTTCAAGGCTTCTTCTTCACTTTGCTTCGAACCGGATGATGACCTAAGGAGCACTATACAACCTTTTTGGGCTTGGAATTTTGCCAACACAAAACTTTGACTTTACACCCTAGGTCCAACCCGAGCTAAACCATAGGTCAACCCTGAGTCAACCTTCAGTCAACCCTGGTTTAGCCATAAGTGAACCCTAGCTTAGCCCTACTCCATACTAGCCTAAGGGCATGGGCCCAAGGCCCATGCAACACTTACCCAAGGCCCCTAGGGCCTAAACCCATAAACAAATAGCCCCTGGGCCCATACAGGGTCCACAAACCAGAGTCAAGTCCTAGGGGGGCCCAGGCCCCGAAATTTAAATTTTTTGAAATGTCATTAATCCATCTACCTACATTTCTTTTGTGGTAAAATCCATACTGCGTGCACGAGCATTTAAGCTTGGCCAGGCCCATTTCTAGAAAAACTCAGAAATTATGGTAATTATTCTACCACCATTATTAAAATGCTCTTGTAGGGGAATGACGGCACTGGAATTACCGTCATTCCTAGAGTTTATGTCTTGCACAAACTCTACTCTCTCCAGTGCCTCAAGCACACCTCCAGTTGCTCCCCCATGAGTCAGGGATCTCCGCCTACCCTCGTCCTATTACCTTCCATGTCCCTAGGAGTCTGTCCTATAAGTCCAAGTTCCCCCTAACCTTTCTTCCCCATGCTAACTCACCTTAGGGAAACTCTGCAAACATAGAAAGAACTCTTGTCTCCCCTTAGTTCCAATTTAGGAGATATCAGAAGAACCAGAGGCTTCCAGGACTACCCTAGGTCCCACCCAGCCGTGCTCCGCCGCTATAGCTCTGGCCACCACCACTATGTCCACCACCGTAACAGGTGGATTTGTTGGGTAGGTCCTACCCCTCTCCCTTTCTCTTTTTGGAAACCTGTGAGCCCCTGATCCTACTCCAGGGGACTTTAGTCACTTTCTTTTGTTGCAAATCCAAGAGCAGGGGTTACCCTTGCCTTCCTCATTGGCATGGGGCCCCCTCAATGATAGAAAGTCCGGGTGTGTAGCCCCCTACTCAAGAAGACCCTCCCCTAAGCTTCTAGGGGACCCTCAACATATGAGGGATCCCCTGGAGTAGCACTGGTGTAGTGCCAGGGAGAAAATTTTGAATTCTAGAAAAATCCAGAAATGGCGGTACACATAGTACCGCCATTTCTAGGCTTTCCCATTTCAATGGCTCTTGGCCCCTCTTAAGTAGGCCTTGGTCCATTCTAGGGCCTGGTTTAGGTCCTTGAGACCTCCCCTTATTATCTCTGGTCCTTCCAGGCTCCTCTAGTTAACTTAACCATGGTTAAAATGAACTGAAGTGAGAACTGTTCAGAATGTCGGTAAATAATTTACTGACATTTTGGGTATTCTGTTTCTCGTTATAGAATGCCTTTGTGGGCCCAAACCAGATAAAATCAAAGGCCCAAGACTTGCCCTGAAGTCCCCTAAACACCCTCATGGGTCCAAGACCCCTTGGACATCATCCCAAACCTCCCCTTTTGGCTGCAAAGTCACTGCTATAAAAACAATAGTGGTGGTGGTAGTTATTCTACCGTCAATCTCATTTTGCAAAGAAATGAGATTGGCGGTAATTATTCTACTGCCAATCCCGTTGTTCATACAACAGGGGCCTTGCATAGGGCCCAGATCAGATAGGAGGTCATTTTAGGCCCTACCATGCTCATTGGGCCCACTTTTGACTGGACCAGAACCTTAACTGGGGTTAAACTTAACCCCGATTAACTTTTAACCATGATTAAGACCATTTCATTTGGTAAAAATCCAAAAAATCATAAAAAGATCTAAAAAATGTAAGGACTATAAATTTGACCTTGGACCTTATAAACCATGGTTAGCAGTCCTAACCATGGTTAGCTCACCTCTTCACTCTGGTTAAGCAACCTTAGGCCTCTAAGCCCACTCCCTATCCTACTAGGCTAAACCCAGGCCTACCGAGCCCAACCTTAGTCTACCAGACTAAACCTTTACCCTATCGAGCTAGACCTTGGCTTTCGGGCTCAAACCTTGGCATCTAGGCCTAAATCTCGACCTACGGGCTCATACCTTAGCATCCGAGCCCAATCTTTTGGCTTTTGGGCCCAATCCTAAGCCTTCGGGCTTATACCTTGGCCTCCGGGCCCAAATCATCTAGACAATGCACTTGAAAAACCTGGTCAACCACCCCTAGCCCCCGGGCTAGACCCTTAGCCACTCCAATGCACACACACACACACTCCCTTAGCCTTGGCATAGGCTCATGTGTCAGACGCTCAATCTGATCCCGTCTCATGTGAGCACTTAGGCAACCCTACTCGAGTTCGACCCTAGTTAGAATTTTTCCTTTCTTGGATTAATATACTCTAAAACTTAGGCATTTAAATAAAACTTTGACATTAATTTGGCTTATGCCTAGGGAGTAGGTAACCATTGTAATTTGGGGGTCCCAAGGTGCCTAACACCTTCCTACGACTTAACCGAACCTCTTACCTAGACTTTTATACAGACCACAAGACTTTATCCATATTCGGGACTTATCCCTCATAATTAATAAGTGGCGACTCTTAATCTCAAACCAGTGGGTACCTAAATCCGTCCTCACAGCTCTGGCGACTCCATTGAGGATTCGCTTCAAGGTTTAACCCAGAACCTAGGTTTAAGTCAAATAAACCTCAAAATTATTCAAATACCTAAGTATTTAACCTAATAATAATTCTTTCATCTTTGTATTTTATACTGTACATATCATAGTAGTGTAATGACCCACGAAAATCCAGTAGACAGACTTAATACACTTAATTACAGCTGCTGGAAGAATATACTCAATGTTAGAAACTTAACAGTCTTAGAGGTCCGTGGAATTACACCTATTGGATGATTATCCTCAAGAAAGGATTTTGAATGCTCCCGCTTACATCAATCGTCCATTTTCAAGCATGTTCTATACTGAGAAGTCGCATTTATGGTGTTAAGTGGCCCTAATCCTTTTAGAAACACCTGCATTACTCCAATATTCAGCATGTAAAATAAACTAAGGTATAGTCTACAAACAACCCACCTGATGGGATACTCTAAACTCTAACCTGCTTGCACCCTATACCTGTATCCAATCATGGTTGACTATCAGGGCACTCTTATCTTGGTAATCACTTACCCAGGGGCATGTAATGAGCCATACTTGTGCTTGTAATAAAACACATCCGACCATATGTCTCGACAATTTAAATTCCAGGCAGACAGGTCTTCACAAAGACCTATCCCCAGCCTTGACCTGATAGGCCCACGGTTCCCAACAACCTAGGTAAAGCAGGCCGGACCTCTGTCCGACTGCCCTATCAGATCACATGTGCCCTATCACATCCAATCACAATCAAAAATAAAAAAATACAACCATCATCATTTGCATTTGCATACACAGTACACTAACACAAAGTTTGTCTATGTCCAGGTAGATAACAGGACCTTCAGGGATCGTTAAGTCGATGGTTCAGCCGTCATAACCTGTGCATTGACTTCTCAGGCAGCATGTGATGACAACCTCCAAAAAAAACTGAAGCCCTCACTCCTAGTCAACATTTAACTTGGGCTCAGTACCAGAAAATGGGATCCATCTTAGACCTATCCATGGTTAAACCAGGTTGGCACCTCATAATTGCCGTTATCCAATGTTGGAACTCATCCTACATGGTGTTCCATTTTAGTAAGAATGAATTGTGTCTGTCGTGCCCCAAAATACCCCCTAGGAGTTAAGGGATATTTTAGGTGTGACTATACATCCCTGCTAAACCATCCTGTAATGAACAAGGTTAAACGTGATATAATACACTAATAATCAGAGTGCGGGAACTATAACATGAATGCGGAAACGGGAACTAACTTATTCTTTTCTTCTATAACTCCAAAATAGTATTCCAAGTTATGTACAGTACATAATCAAAGTAAAGGTGGACATCAAAATACAAAAAGGACTCTCTCACACTCTCCTCTCAATAGTAGTCGAGGTATGGCCACACATCCAAATCCCTATCCTCCTAGGACTACAAAGGGATAGATGGCTCCCTCTCCTCCACATACTCTTCCTCGACCCAAGGCTTGGGGTCGAGGACTTCCACAGTACCTGCCGACATAAAAGTATGACTGGGCATGGAATACTCAGCGAGTACAAGCTACTAGCTAAACAGTAGTAATAACATGTAAAAGAGAACATTGATTTGCACAATCAGTCAAGCAATATAAGATCATCATATGCATGCATGAATGCAAAAACCCGATAAAATTATACTTCAAAATCATGTCTTGTCTTATCTTAAAAACAGTTGTTTGGGTGTGTGTTCATGTGTTTTCAATCTTGCTTGTCATACTTGAAAACAATGTGTGGTCTTGGGTCTCGTTCATAAGAATCACGTATGTATCATGTCTTGCTTGGAGCCACATGTCTTGTGTTCTTGCTTGACTTGCCATGACTTGACTTGACTTGCCTTGTTTTCTTGTGAGCCAGATGTTAGTGCTCCAGTGCTCCGTGAATAAGAATACATATATATATATCGAAAGAGGGGTACACAAACATCCTTGACCGGCCCTATGTCCAGCTTGATCAACTTGCTTTCTTGTGAGTCAGGTATGACATATCTTGCAATATGCCCTACCCTTGACCGGCCCGATGTCCAGCTTTATCCACCCGCTTGTTTACTTGTGAGCCAGGTATGACATATCCGGAGATATGCCCTACCCTTGACCGCCCCGATGTCCGGCTTTATCATTCGTATCGTGAATCACTTTTGTTGTGGTAGTTCAAATACGTGTACTTTGAAAACATAGGTTCATGGATGCATGCGTGTTTGTGTGCGACAATTTGTGGCAATCGTACTAGCATAATTGATAAAAAGCGGAAAACACATAACATATGAACCCTACTTATAATCATGTGATATGTGAACAATGGCGACAATATTATATCAAATTTAGGGTTAGAAAAAGAATTACATGATCCGTATTTTTCATAATCTCCATTAAACCCATTTATTCTTGTTTAGGCATTTTGTCAAACACTTAGCAAGCAACACATTCATGGTTCTTATATTCAAGTTCCTTAGTGCATATCTTTCAACAATACAAGAGTGTGTTTATTATGTATGAAATGCCCTTCCACCATTTATCCATCACACTACATACATCACATTCCACGGCATCCAATCGCTACATCCACCATCCATTCTTCCATCTCATACCATTCACATTCTTATCTTGTTTATAATTAGGAAAATTCATACATTTCAAGAGAAGGAAAGAACACAAGAAGAAATCATAATTTTTAAAGGAAAAACCCTAGTTATTACTAAGCTAGTTAGTAAGGATGTACTAACCTTTGAAGATTAACCCTTGATTTGGAAGAAAAACTTGAGGAGAAACCTCCAACTTGATAGAGGGTGATCCTTGCTTGAAGACAATCCAAGCTTGAAATGGGGAAGATCTACCTTGTTCTTGATCTCCTCCTTCTTCAATCCTCCACTCTCTTAAAATCCCCAAATTCTTTCCTCTCTATTCCTCTTAGGTTTAGGGAAAGCCAAAAACCCCAAATGGAAGCCCTATTTATAGGCAAAGGGGGTTTAAAACACTAAAAATTGCAATTTTGGACTTTTTAAAACCAAGAACGCGCGCGCCGATCGATCGGAGCTTATTCCCGATCGATCAGAAAAACCTTGGGTTCAAGCCGATCGATCGGGCCGCCAGGCCGATCGATCAGACCTACAGGCAAAACTGGGAAATTTTTGACAAAAATCCACTTTGGTAATTGGCCCATAACTTTTGACTCGGACCTCAGATTTTGACAATTCAACTTACGTTGGACTCATCTTTCAAAGAGGAACAACTTTTATGTTTTGAAAAACTCCAAATTTGGAGTTCTACTATACCAAAAATGGCTCCAAAGATGACTGGTCTGTAAATGGGTTTCGACAGCCCAAATTTTCAACAGTCCCGATTTTGGAAATCGGACTTTTGACTCAAAATTAAGGAAAATGGTAAACATGAACCTCGAAGAGGGTTCAAATATCTTTCCAAAAATTTAAGAATTGCTCCATTATGATCAGTTATGAGTGAACTAGAGCTTTTCAAAGTTGAGGGTATGCTAAGGCATAACCTTCATTAATACTTAAGAGTATTTTGTACTCTTAATCGTTCATCCAAACACTCATAAACTAAAAAAAAAACATCTTAAGGCTGTAATATATGTCATAAATATCCGGGGTTCTACAGTGTCCAACACTGAAAGAAGTCTAGCAAATTCTGGGCTTAAACATGGATGGTGAAGCCATAGTACCATGTTACAAGACAACATACAAGGTAGACCTCTCAAGGTTTTTCCATATCAACCCTGCCTACTTGAAGCATGGTCCCAATGGCTCTTACAATCGGATACCTGTAAGCTATCTAGAGGATCAGTACAGTCACAAATAGTTACCTGACCCCATAATAGCTGAACTTCCCGGTCTCAATGCCTTTGCACTGATAGTCATGTCTTAGTTGGTCTTCCCAAAATATCGCACCATCACCGGCTCAGTACTGGTAGAGGTTATCAAAGACATAAGCAGTTCAGGTACAGTTATCTCAGTCATCCTCGTAGAGCTTCTCAGGGTCCTCAGCCGAACTATAAACCATCCAAAGGGCATCTTCCATGCCAGTGCACCACTATTGCACCTGTGGTTAGTAGGACACCTGCCTATAATCATCTCAGTTCTTGCCGATCTCTGTAAAGCTTACAGTCTACCCAAGAAGATTTCTCAGAATCAGGGCCAGATTGAGTCTACAGATGTTAGAACTCTCTATCAACTTCTCCAAAATGTAACAGAGGAGCAGATCACATGGAAATACAAGTGACTAATCCAGAAAAAGCTACGTCGCATTGTCATAACAGGAAGACGATGCATGATCTTCGCTGGTCTAACCATTCTGAGTTCTTCGCCAGTTCGGACTCCCTCAGTGTATCCCAGTACTAGACAAGCTGGGAAATGATTGCGTCAACTTCACTGTGTACTCTGAATTCCTCACCCGACGCTTCCAGGTAGATTAACAAAGCTCCAGGAGAGACAAATGACCAGATTTTGTGGTTACAGCAGGATCACTAATTGATTCAGCATACGTACTGTGGGTGGAAGATTCAGACATTTCATCCAGTATGCCAATCCTAAGAGAACTGCCTATACTAGTTTCAGCACCATCCAAATGAACCATTCCTGTAAATCCCTAAATAGGTGTTGGCAAATTCCGTGATCATTAGATAGGTCAGTTGAGTTGAGTCGTCGAGTCATGTTTAACTTATCAGAAGAGAAGAGCTAAAGCTTAAAGAAGATTGAAGAAAGTGAAGGAAAAAGCTTCTACTCCGGATCTAGACAGGTAATTGACTTAGAGACCCTACCTAGGTTGGATTTGACTTAGATAACCCTAAAAATACCTAGGAGGATAGTTTTAAGCCTACCAAAGTTAGTTGATCTTAGTTGAATCAAATAAAAATAAAATGAAAATAGTTTTGGCAAAAATTCTGTCTCAACCGATCGCTCGGTATTGCGACCGATCGATCGGTGGCTATCGACTGGACCAAATTTTTGTATGGGGAAATTTTCCAGAGAGATGATTTATAACCAAGCGATCGGTCATTACAACCGATCGATCCGTTTTGAACCGAGCGATCGGTAGTAAGCACCGATCGATCGGTCCCCGTAAAAAGAATTTTTCTTCTTCTGGATTCTTTTTTTAACCCTATATAAACAACTTTTGAGAGACCTAATTCGTGTCTTTGATATTTTTTGAAAGAGTAGAGGTCTGAGAAACTCTTCTAGGGTTTTTCTTATTGCTTTTATTAGATCTTTGTTGATCCCTCCTCTTTCTTAGATCCTAGAGAATGCAAGTATAGATCTAAACCGTTGATCTTGCATTGTGTGATCTCAGATCTGTATGAGATCCCTCTAGGGTTTGAAATTTAATAAATTGATTCACAACCCTACACCTTGTGTGTGTGTCCGGTGTTTGATCCGGAGCCTTCGTGGAAGGAGATCGATCGTGTGTGATCGTGGATTTGAAGTCGCTTGAAAAGATTTGGTCGGTGTGGAACCGAAGCTGCTTAGGCGGAGATCGAACCTGCTGGTTCGTGGAAATCAAGAGTAAGAGTCTATACCTAGGAACGTCATTTCTGTTTTGGTAAGGTCTTGTCTTGTACTTGGTATCTTTTCATAGTGAAGTTTATTGCTGGACAAGGTCCCGTGGTTTTTTCCCGTTAGGGTTTTCCACGTAAAAATCTTCTGTGTTTGATTTGTGTGGATTGTCTGATTGAATTATTCATTGATTTCTAAACATATTAATTGAAAAATTAAAATTGGTTAGAAATTATTAGATAGACCTATTCACCCCCCTCTAGGTCTTAGAGATCATTGATCTGGATAAATTTCAATTGGTATCAGAGCTTGTTCACTGATAAGGCTAATCCCTTAAGTGTGATCCTGTATTATCCGTGATCATGAGTACTCTAAGAGAAGGAGGATCCATCTCTCGTCCCCCACTTTTTGATGGAAATAATTATGCATACTGGAAAGCTAGAATGAGAGCCTTTCTCAAATCTATTGACGAGAGAATTTGGATGTCTATACAGAATGGGTGGACTACGCCCATAAAAACTGTAGGTGATTTGACTGTCGTCAAATATTCTGATGAATGGACCAGAGAAGAGCTTGATTCAAGTGGATGGAACACTAAAGGTCTCAATGCTATCTTTACTGCAGTCACTGCTGAGGAATTCAGACGAATTTCTTCATGTGAAACAGCAAAGGAGGCTTGGGACATTCTTGAAATTACCCATGAGGGTACTACCACTGTTAAAATCTCAAAACTCCAAATGTTAACCACCAAATTTGAACATTTAAACATGGAAGACAATGACACTTTTGATGAATTCTATGCAAAACTTAGTGACATTGTCAACGCTAGTTTCAATTTAGGTGAGAAAATATCTGAGTCCAAAATAGTTAGAAAAGTCCTTAGATCTCTCCCAGAGAGATTTCAACCCAAAGTCACTGCAATCGAAGAGAGTAAAAATGTTGACTCTCTGAAGATTGAGGAATTGGTTGGATCACTCCAAACCTATGAACTCAATCTACGTCCATCCAAGAAGAATAAATCTTTAGCCTTGAAAACCATCAAGGAAACTTTGGATGAGGATGACAGTGATGGAGAAATGAATGAGGAAGAAATGGCTCTTTTCGTTAAAAAATTTCGAAAATTTTTTAGAACGAAAAAGAGGTTTAATCCCAAACAGGGAGGAAAATCTTTTGAGAAGTCAAAGTCTAAGCCCTGGGAAAACAAGAAAAATTCCAAGAGTGGCGACAAGAAATCCCAAGGTGTTCAATGTTATGAATGCCATGGCTTCGGTCATATTTCACCTAACTGTCCTAACAAGAAGAAGAGTAAGGGCAAGGTGATGAATGCCTGTTGGGATGACAGTGATTCCGAGAATGAAGAATCGGACAGTTCCTCTTCAAATGAAGATACTGGAAATCATACGGCTTTCACTGTTTCCCTTTCTGGGATTATTGAGACTACCTCTGCGGTTGATGAAAAGGATAGAAGTGATGAGAGTATTCATACTGAGTCTAGTGATGACTTACAGAAGAGTCAAACTGACTCTGAAAGTGATGAAGATTTGAAAACAACTTATGATAAGTTGTATGCTGAAAGTTTGAAACTGACTAAAACAAAAATCTCTTTGAGCAAAAAACTCAAACTCATTCAAAATGAAAGAGATATCTGTAAACTAGTAGCAGAAGAGAAGAGTGCACTAGTTAGTCAGTTGGAAAATGAAAAAGAAGCATTTGTTATAAAAGTTCAATGTCTTTTGGAAGAGAATGTCTCATTGACTAATGTGGTCAGAAAATTAGAAGTTGAAAGAGACACTTCCATGAAAGAAATTGAAGAGTTAAGAACTCTGCAAATGGAGCTGGAAACTTTTAAAGTCTCTCTTGTTGATAAGGTGAAATTTCTTGAAAAAGAACATCAAATTACCCTTAAAGACAAAACTGACTTGATTCAGAAGGTCTATACTCTTGAAAAAGAAGTAAGAATGTTTGGTAACACTAGCTGCCTAGATGAATTAGTTAGAAAGTATGGATCAAATTCGAGTAGATCTGGGATAGGACATGTTGACACACCAGCTGGTCCTTTAGCTGTTGGTACAATGGCTAGTGCAGTGTTTGAGCCAATACATTCTGAACCTAAAGAAAATTTACCTTCTACATCAAGTACTAAGGCTTATACAAATTTTGTAAAGCCTAGAAATACAGCTCCTAGAGTGAATGCTTTAAGGAATCAAATTCCTGTAAGAAGAAATCCTCCTCCTCTTCCAAGATTCATACCCACATGTCACTTTTGTGGTGTGAGAGGTCACATTCGACCTAATTGTAATGCTTTTAGGAGAACTCCCCGAAATGGTTCTTGGAACCAAAATCAAAATCAAGGGACTCTTCAAAGGCAGATTCAGGTTCTAGCTGAAAAGTCTAGAATGTTGAGCGATGATGTTAATAGAATTGCTCAAATCTCTAGGACAAGAACTGGTCAATTTATTCCAAATGATTATTCAAGAGGAAATAATTGACTTATCAAAAAACTAGAACTGAACAAAACAGAAAAAGGTCAAGGAGGACAAAAAGGAAAAAGGTCTCTACTACACAGATTAATGATCAAAGATCTAAACAAAGTTTAAAGACTGTGTATGTAAGAAAGGAAGACCTTAAGTGCTTTGTCATTCATACTGCCTTGAAAGCCCAAAACACAGAAATGTGGTACTTCGACAGTGGGTGTTCTCGGCATATGACAGGTAACAAGTCCTTATTTATTCAATTTGAGGACTGTCCTGATGGGATTGTTACTTTTGGTGATGGAAGCAAGTCTTTAGTCAAAGGAAAGGGTATCATCGATTCACCAGGCATACATAAATTGAAAGATGCCTTGTTTGTTGAAGGACTGAAAGCTAATTTAATTAGCATAAGTCAACTATGTGATGATAATCATGCTGTGCACTTTACCCAAAATAAATGCTTAGTCATTAATGGTAAAGGTAAGTGTGTTCTAGAAGGATTGAGAACCACTGACAATTGCTACGGCTTAACTCCCAGTCCTATTCCCTCAAATGTCTATTGTAAGACTAAAATTGAAGAGGTTGATTTGTGACACCGAAGACTAGGTCACATGAACTTCAAAGACCTAAGTAAAATCTCTAAGCAAGAGCTTGTGAGAGGTGTTCCCAAACTAGGAAAGCCTTCTACTGCTGTGTGTGGGCCATGCCAAATTGGTAAACAAATTAGAACCCCACATAAGAAGACTTCAAGTATTACTACTTCATATCCACTTTAATTAATTCATATGGACCTTATGGGTCCTACAAGAACTGAAAGTCTAGGTGGAAAGCGATACATCCTAGTCATGGTTGATGATTTCTCAAGAATGTCATGGGTAGCATTTATAAGAGAGAAATCCGATGCTTTTGACAATTTCAAAAGTATTTGCCTGAAAATTCAAAATGAGAAAAGATGCCCAATCACTCGAATTCGAAGTGATCGTGGAAAGGAGTTTGAAAACTCTAAGTACAACGACTTTTGTGATGAGTCGGGTATCAAACATGAATTTTCTGCACCTATTACACCTCAGCAGAATGGTGTAGTAGAGAGGAAGAACAGGGTTCTCCAAGAGATGGCTAGAGTTATGCTTCATAGCAACAATCTAGCTTCTCATTTCTAGGCTAAGGCAGTTAACACTGCTTGCTATATAGTTAATAGAGTTTTTGTAAGACCTGGAACAAGGAAAACCCCATATGAGTTGTGGAATAACAAGAAACCTAGTGTCAAGTATTTTCGAGAATTCGGAAGTAAATGCTATATCCTTAAGGATAGAGAGCAACTGGGCAAATTTGAATCCCGGAGTGATGAAGGGATATTTCTTGGATATTCCACCAACAGTAGAGCTTATCGAGTGTATAACTTGAGAACCTCTACAATTATGGAGTCCATAAATGTAGTTGTGGATGACTCCGGTGTTGAAAATGTGCAACGTGAGGATGATGAAAGTGCTGAAAAAGAAAAAGTTGAAATTATTTCAACTCCACATATTGATAAGCAAACATCTCCATCAAAACCTACACATCCTAGGGTCATGAGTCCTCACACCCCCACTGATATAATTGGTGATGTTGAAAGTGGAGTGAGAACAAGGAAACAAATTGAAAATGAAGTTAGCTACATTTGCTATACTTCATCTTTTGAACCCAAGAATGTAGCTGAAGCTCTTGCAGATGATAATTGGATAAATGCAATGCAAGAAGAGTTACTTCAGTTTACAAGGAATGATGTTTGGTATTTAGTACCTAGGCCTAACAATACAAATGTGATAGGTACCAAATGGATTTTCAAGAACAAATCTGATGAAAAAGGTACTATCATAAGAAATAAGGCTAGGTTAGTTGCATAAGGATACACCCAAATTGAAGGTATTGACTTCGATGAAACGTTTGCTCCTGTAGCCAGGCTAGAATCAATAAGAATTCTTCTAGCTGTGGCTTGCCATATGAAATTCAAACTTTTTCAAATGGATGTTAAGAGTGCATTTCTGAATGGCATTCTACATGAAGAAGTCTATGTGGAACAACCAAAAGGGTTTGAAGATCCACATCACCTTGATCAAGTATATCGGCTAAAAAGGGCCCTCTATGGTTTAAAGCAAGCTCCAAGAGCTTGGTATGAGAGACTGACTACTTATCTCTTGGAAAACGGATTTTCGAGAGGGGGAGTAGACAGAACCCTTTTCATAAAGAATGTGAAAGGTGATATTGTCATCGCCCAGATATATGTTGATGACATAGTATTTGGTTCCACATTAGACTTACATGCTCATTCATTTGCTGAACAAATGAAAAATGAATTTGAAATGAGCATGGTTGGTGAGCTAAGTTTCTTCCTTGGTCTTCAGATCAAGCAATTGGATTCTGGGATCTCAGTATCTCAAATCAAATATGCAAAAAATCTAGTGAAGAAATTTGGAATGAATTCTGCTAAGCATGCTAGGACTCCTATGAGTACTACTATAAAGCTTAGTAAAGATACTTCAGGGAAGGATGTCGATCAGACTAATTATAGAAGCATGATTGGTAGTTTGCTCTACCTAACTGCTACTAGACCCGACATAGCCTTTAGTGTTGGAGCATGTGCCCGTTATCAAGCAAATCCCAAAGAGTCTCACTTAGTTGCTGTCAAGCGTATCATTCGCTATGTGAGTGGAACTATGTCCTTAGGCCTCTGGTATTCTTTCGATACCAATGTCATTGTCGTGGGGTATTCCGATGCTGATTGGGCTGGAAATACTGATGATAGGAAGAGCACCTCTGGCGGGTGTTTCTATATTGGAAACTGCTTAGTTGCTTGGCTTAGCAAAAAGCAGAATTCCATTTCCTTGTCTACAGCTGAGGCTGAGTATATAGCAGCTGGTAGTTGTTGCACCCAACTTCTGTGGATGAAACAGATGTTGAAGGATTATGGGATTGATCAAAGCACTATGATTGTGTATTGTGATAACACAAGTGCAATCAATATCTCCAAAAATCCCGTACAACACTCTCGCACAAAGCATATAGACATTAGGCATCACTTCATCCGTGATCTTGTTGAGCAAAAAGTTGTGTCTATTGAGTATGTCCAAACAGAGAATCAATATGCGGACATTCTCACAAAACCTTTAGATTCCCTTAGGTTTGAACTCCTTAGGAAATCCATCGGTTTGTGCGGAGTTGAGTAATGGTGTACTTGTTTCATAGCCTATGTGTTCTTCATGTTCTATTTATGTCATAGAGCTATTTTTTTTATTTTCTTTAAGTAATAAAAATCCAAAAACATTCAAAAAATTGAAAAATATTGCAAAAAATAATGTGTTTGTATGACCTTATTTGTCCTATCTTTTTGCTTAATGTTATTTCCTTGAAATCATATTTAACCATATAATCCAAGGATAAATGTTTCATAGAATTGAATAAAATAGGATAGTTCAATTGTTGGTTCGATCTTGTGATTGAATTTGGTCATGCTAATTAACCTCAGTTAGAGTTGAGCATACAATGAAGTTCTAATTTGCACATGCACTCTGACTGATTCTTTAGATGGTTTTAGTTCCTATTTAAAGGTTCTGATATTATACCATATGGTTCCCTAGATTAATCAAATCTAGAATAACCAATGTCATAAAAAATTCCATAAGGTGAGCCCCCTAGTTATAAAAATTATTGACATGGAGAGGACTACCTGTGAGTTTGTGTGATAGCTACTAGTGAATGCAAACAGTGAGTAATGGCTACCTAGACAAACAGTAGGTATCTATATGGATTGCTAGTGTGAAAGCCCCTACTGTCATTAGAAAGAGCTACCTTCTCACTTGAGTGAAAGTCACCAATGTGCTAAAAACTATATGTGTACTCCAAAAAGAATTTTCACAATGAGTACAATTTGACTGAAAAAGAAATGAAATAAATTTGTTAGTCAAATTTGGGGTAAAAATTGCTCATCATATAAATATGGATGATTATTGGTTTTAAAACTAGTTTTTGAAAATTTTAGAATCCCATTTGAAATATAATGTCAAAATCTAGATTAAGGAAGGAAACCAATTCAAAGAGTCAAGTAATGAATTTTGATTTCATACTCACATTACTTCTAATTGTATCTTGACTCTGATTGTGAACTTGATGCAAATACCATATTTAATCACCAGTGAAAATCAATTAATGTTTACATAATCCTTGTTTATGCCTATACTTGATATATCAATTCTTGGGTGATTATTATTTATGATTTTTATGAAATCACATGTTGCATATTTTTTTGGTCAGTTGGTCATTTTGAGGTGAAAATGAATTTTAAATGTTCCATTGGTTGAGGGGGAGAAAAGGTTTTAAATGTAAAATTTTTGAAAAGTTTTCAGACCACCGATCGCTCGGTGCTAAAGACCGATCGATCGGTCTTTCGTGAACAGAGTTATAAAACCCTCATTTCTATTTTTTTTTTTCACTTGTTCTCCGACCTCCAGAGCGATCCCTCGGTTCCTACTCCTCCAAATCCTCCATATGGTCATTCTTTTCTATTCTAAAGGTTTCCCAAGCATCTAAAAGGTAAGATTTGTGCATTTTCTTCGATTTAGATTGATTTTCTCGTCTAGGACATCGTTTTCTTGCATTTTCTTCCATGGCTTTCGTTTTATCGTTAATCCTTCTTGCCTATCTCATGTCTGGCATTCCCAAACGTCGGAGGTTGGTCCTCAACAACCAAGAGGATCCTCCTCAAGATGAGGAAAACCTAGAGCCATTTACTTTCACTCCAATAGGGCATGGTATTTCCATTGGGGACAGGCCAACTCGTAGAATGATTGATTCTACTGCTGAGAATCGCCAAAAGACTTTGGCTGATAAAACTGGTAAAAACAAGGGTAAAGCCTCATCTTCTCATGCCAGTCGGTCATCTTCTTTCATTAATCCTTCGGCTGCTCAACTTTACCGTGAATATTTTAGTAAGAAGGCAATCATGGTTGAGCGAGATATTAAAATTTCAGACTTTGATGATTATTACCTTCATAAGCTCATTGCCGATCGTCAATGGGAAGGTATTCTCCATCTATCATGTCCAGCTCCTATTCAGTTGGTTTAAGAATTTTATTCCAATTTTTCTGATATCAACTTGAAAACTTGGTCTTTCAAAACTAGAGTTTTAGAAAAATCTATGGTAATAAATCCTGATTTGATTGCTGCTATTCTTGGTTGTCCTCGAGTTCCAAATGCTTATTATCCTTATAGATATAAGACTGATGAGGATAAAGAAACCATGGAACAAGTTGTTACCGTTCTAAGTGGCACTCCTTCATTTTGGGTTGGTTCTCTCATTGAAGTGTCTAAACTCACTAGGGATGCAAGACTTGTAAACCTAGTCATGAGTGCCAATATCCACCCAAAGGTTCATACTGCGGACCTTAGGGAAGAAAGAGCTCGTTTTCTATTCAGTCTTCTTCGTGGGCATGATATTGATCTTGCAGCACATTTTATCGATTTGATGATCCAAGCTCATCGATCTGACACTGTAGTTGGAGCCCTTCCTTTTGGATCTCTTATCACTAAGCTTCTTGGTTCACAAGGGGTATTTGCACCTCCTGGTGCTCCTACTCGAGTACCGAAGGGTCCAATCAATAAAAAGACCCTATCTCAGAGTTTCTCACATGCCTCAGTTCGAGATACAGAGGAGGGAGCAGAAGTTGGTGCTGGGTCATCTCGTCCTCCTCCGACCACTATGGATGATCTTGGGAGGATGATGCGAGAGATGCAGATGGATCTCCGGACTCATATTTCATCATACGAGGAGTTTACTACAGAGGTTCGTGGTAGACTTGGATCTCTCGATGCAGCCGTGCTAGGAGTACAGAGAGATGTTCGAGATTTTCGAGCTTACTATGAGTCCCAGCTCACTTCTGATGATGAGCAGGAGTGATAGTTTGTGATAGGAGTTTATCTTAGTCAAGTGACAGTTTTTATTTGACATTTTGATGTATTTTGTCTTGGTTGTACTTAGTACAAACCTACTTGGATATTATTGACTAGTTATGGATGTATACATTTGAATGGTTTATGGTCATTATTTTCTATCTCATCTCATTTCAATGGTTTATGCATTACTTTTCTACTCCACCTTTGGCATTTCGAGCCAAAAAGGGGGAGAATGTGTTGATAGTATTATTATTTGATTTTGGAATGCTAACCTGTTATGGATTGTGGAATTGTGAATGGTGGTGAATGGTTATACATATGTTCATTCTTATCCTATATTTTATTTCCCATGCTTCACAGGTTTTTGATTTAGCATGTGCAGGCAAACAGGTTCTAAGTTTGGTAAATCATGACAAGTTAACATGTCAAAAGTCATGTAATTATTTTTGAGTCATGTAAAGGTCAATTTTCCATTTTTGAATCAATTGGGAAAATTTGAACCTAGTATATGAATT
This sequence comes from Tetracentron sinense, assembly GCA_015143295.1. Taxonomy (NCBI): domain Eukaryota; kingdom Viridiplantae; phylum Streptophyta; class Magnoliopsida; order Trochodendrales; family Trochodendraceae; genus Tetracentron; species Tetracentron sinense. Next base: position 4,953,913 of record CM026555.1, on the reverse strand, counting down.
AGTCTTGTTTTGTCCCGGAATTGCCAAAGGGGGAGATTGTAAATCCCTAAATAGGTGTTGGCAAATTCCGTAATCATTAGATAGGTCAGTTGAGTCGAGTCGTCGAGTCATGTTTAACTTATCAGAAGAGAAGAGCTAAAGCTTAAAGAAGATTGAAGAAAGTGAAGGAAAAAGCTTCTACTCCGGATCTAGACAGGTAATTGACTTAGAGACCCTACCTAGGTTGGATTTGACTTAGATAACCCTAAAAATACCTAGGAGGATAGTTTTAAGCCTACCAAAGTTAGTTGATCTTAGTTGAATCAAATAAAAATAAAATGAAAATAGTTTTGGCAAAAATTCTGTCTCAACCGATAGCTCGGTATTGCGACCGATCGATCGATGGCCTACCGAGCGATCGGTGGCTATCGACTGGACCAAATTTTTGTATGGGGAAATTTTCCAGAGAGATGATTTATAACCGAGCGATCGGTCATTACAACCGATCGATCCGTTTTGAACCGAGCGATCGGTAGTAAGCACCGATCGATCGGTCCCCGTAAAAAGAATTGTTCTTTTTCTGGATTCTTTTTTTAACCCTATATAAACAACTTTTGAGAGACCTAATTCGTGTCTTTGATATTTTTTGAAAGAGTAGAGGTCTGAGAAACTCTTCTAGGGTTTTTCTTATTGCTTTTATTAGATCTTTGTTGATCCCTCCTCTTTCTTAGATCCTAGAGAATGCAAGTATAGATCTAAACCGTTGATCTTGCATTGTGTGATCTCAGATCTGTATGAGATCCCTCTAGGGTTTGAAATTTAATAAATTGATTCACAACCCTACACCTTGTGTGTGTGTCCGGTGTTTGATCCGGAGCCTTCGTGGAAGGAGATCGATCGTGTGTGATCGTGGATTTGAAGTCGCTTGAAAAGATTTGGTCGGTGTGGAACCGAAGCTGCTTAGGCGGAGATCGAACCTGCTGGTTCGTGGAAATCAAGAGTAAGAGTCTATACCTAGGAACGTCGTTTCTGTTTTGGTAAGGTCTTGTCTTGTACTTGATATCTTTTCATAGTGAAGTTTATTGCTGGACAAGGTCCCGTGGTTTTTTCCCGTTAGGGTTTTCCACGTAAAAATCTTCTGTGTTTGATTTGTGTGGATTGTCTGATTGAATTATTCATTGATTTCTAAACATATTAATTGAAAAATTAAAATTGGTTAGAAATTATTAGATAGACCTATTCACCCCCCCTCTAGGTCTTAGAGATCATTGATCTGGATAAATTTCAATTCCTATTGCTGAAATGGTGATTCCCTAGAGAGATATATTCCTGGAAAGACAACTACAGATCCAGGAGAAGGAGAAGAGGTTAAGAACTGTTGGCCAGGCAATAACCCTAAAGGGGGTGAATAGGGTCTATTTGTAGAGCCCCGGACCTTTTCACATTTTATGCATGACACTTTCGTTGCCATTTTACCTTTAAAGAGGTATAATTAATAAATAAGGAAGAAATTAGAAATTTCGAAATGTCAGAAATGTTCCTTTTCGAAGTACGAACCCAACGCAAGTTGAATCGTCAAAATCGGACGAACGAGTCAAAAGATATGGCCAAAACAGTCTGGGCCTGCAGGCAATCGATAGCTCAGTTATGCACTAAGGACGTAGCTCGGAAGGCGCTAAGGACGTAGCTCGGTTATGCACTAAGGACGTAGCTCGGTTATGCGCTAAGGACGTAGCTCGGTTATGCACTAAGGACGTAGCTCGGTTATGCGCTAAGGACGTAGCTCGGTTATGCACTAAGGACGTAGCTCGGTTATGCGCTAAGGACGTAGCTCGGACAACGTGCTCTGATAAGGCACAGACAACGCATAGACAACGTACTCTGATAACGTAGCTCTAGCTCTGATAACGTATACGTTGTGCATTCATTGTGCGACAGACAACAGATACGTTGTGCAGCAACAACGTGTAAGTTGTACAGCTCACGACGGGCACGTTGTACTTGAGACAACGGACAACGAGCTCAGCACTATGCACAACACAACGTGACAACGGGTTCGGCACCCTTCACAACGGACAACGAGCTCAGCACTATGCACGACACAACGTGACAACGGGTTCGGCACCCTTCAACAGCACAACGTGTTTGGTACTATTCACAGCACAACGTGTTTGGTACTATTCACAGCACAACGTGTTTGGTACTATTCATAGCACAACGTGTTTGGTACTATTCACAGCACAACGTGTTTGGTACTATTCACAACACAACGTGTTTGGCACTATTCACAGCACAACGTGTTTGGTACTATTCACAGCACAACGTGTTTGGTACTATTCACAGCACAACGTGTTTGGTACTATTCACAGCACAACGTGTTTGGTACTATTCACAGCACAACGTGTTTGGTACTATTCACAGCACAACGTGTTTGGTACTATTTACAGCACAACGTGTTTGGTACTATTCACAGCACAACGTGTTTGGTACTATTCACAGCACAACGTGTTCGGCACTCGTGTTTTTGCAGAAATTTTAATAAGGGTATTATGGTCTTTTGGTCGGTTTACTCTTACCTTAAGAGTCTTGCCCGAGCCTTTAGGGCTCATTCTTAACACTTAGAAAGATTGGAGAGTTAGAGAAAGGGGAGAAGGCGATCCTAAACCTAGGGTTTCCATTTTGGAGAGAAATCAAAGGGTTTTGAAACCCTAGATCACTCCAAGTCCGGTTTTTTCTCCAAGATCACGGCTCAAGCACTCATGGAGAGCGTTCCCCAAGCTAGGGCAGCACCTCACGGTCGTTTTTGGAAGGGGTTTCTTCCTCATTTCTTCAAGGTCGGTACTTCTTACTACCCTCCTAGTTATAGTTCCTCTTTTCCCTTCTTTTCTCTTTATTTTTCCTTTATTTACACATGTGCTATGAGATGGATGGTTGTGAATGGTGAATGGAGATGGAATGGGCGATTGGATGCCAATGGTTGTGTGGTGATGATTAAAATGGGGAGGGCATTGTATCCATAATAAACACACTTTTATGATGTGAGTAAACTCACCTAGAAAAGCATGATTTAGGTTTAAATGAATAATGAATAATGAATACACCATGTTTGATGAAATGCCAAGGTGAATAAAATGAGTTGTAAATCAAGAAATGTATGCCTAATAAATTATGAATATTGCTAGGACCTATGATAGTTGTTTCTTGCTTTCCCTAAATGATATGAATATTACATTGCTCAATCATTGATGTTATATGTGTTGTGAAATTACCCAAATGTCATATTTAAATTTAAATGGAAGCATGTACACGGTTCCCACGAGCACGGCATGCATGACATGATTTATTGAGGTTTTCAAGAACATGGTTAGAGGTGGGACATATCCTACGATATGTTTTACCTCGCTCATGGCAAGGACAAGTCAATCATGCATTATCATAAGAAGGGTCTCCCTTCCCTCGCAAGTACATACATATCATAAGAAGGGTTTCCCTTCCCTCGCAAGTACATCTCACAAGGACATCTCACAAGTGAAAGGACATGACATGGGCATTTAGGAAGAAGGGTCTCCCTTCCCTCACAAGTAGTTTACTTTTCCAAGCATGATACAAGCATGACATGGCACGGCATGACAAGCATGGGCATTTAGGAAGAAGGGTCTCCCTTCCCTCACAAGTAGTTTACTTTCCCAAGCAAGCATGACATGGCATGACACACATGACACGCATGATACGATAAGATAAGACAAACATGACAAGGTTTCAAGCACGGAAATGGTATTTTCAGTCAAGTCAAGTGCACGGTGTTTTCAAGGGTATTATCGGCTTTTCATGAAATGCAAGCATGATTATAAATTGCCTTATTTCCTTGTTATGATATTGATGGCTCCTGCTTATATATGTGAAATGTTTCCTGCTTCCTATACTGCTATGGTTTTGCTATGACTATTGGTTAGTATTTAGTACCCGCTGAGTATTCCATGCTCAGCCGTACTTCTTATGTCGGCAGGTTTTGAGGGAGCTGCTGCTCCATTTGATGTTTGTGCTCCTGGTCCATGGGTGGAAGAGGAGTACGTCGAGGAGCCTTTGGAGGAACCTCCCGTAGAGGGTTATCAGTAGGTGGTGTTAGATTCTGAGTGAATAGCTGTGGGTGAGATGAGAGATATACTTTCATGTATTTTGGCGGGTCTGTCCGCACTTTCTTTTGGATTCCTTTTGTGTAAACTTGGATTCGTATATACATAGAGGTTTGTTTAAACTTCCGCTGTGTTATGTTAGAGTATGTATCCGCCGTTTATATCCTCTATTGTATATGCTCTGTGGGTTTTTGCAGGGTTGTTGTCAAGCAAGTCATGATTAGTCGTCCAAAGTTCACTCTAACTCCTAGGGTGGGTTTTGGGACGCGACACTATTGCAGATTTTAAAATTTAGACTTTAAGTCTTAAATGTGGAATAAAATTTATTGCAACTAAAGAAATGATCAAAGTATTACAGAAATTTAAAGAGAGGAGTTAGAAGATCAAATACAAAAATTTGTTCACGATGTACAGCAATTCTAGCCTACTCCCTGCCTCAAGCTGTTCCAGTTAGAGGATTCACCATGATTCTTTAAATCACACAGACTCCTTCACAGGGGGAGCCAACACCGTTACACTCTCTCTTTCAGGTCGAGACACAACCTTTACACACCCTCCTTTAGGCCGAGTTGAAACCTACAAGATCTTTTCCCTCTCTTACTTGAAATAAAGTAACAACTTTAATGCAAGAATCCAAGATTCTTGACTAACTACAATAAATGAGTTGTGGATTAAAAATCCGAATTGAATGCTCCTGAAATGAGCTAAATAAGAGTGGATAACGAACTCTAATGAAATCTCTCAAAATAAATGGAGTTGATTTGCTCAAACGAGATTTTGGGGATTTCTAAGTACAAGAGTGAGTGTGAAATCAATGTGAGTGAAAGAGTAATAGATAGGAGTTATTGCATTGATCAAGATTATTATTTTGTTCATAAATGAACTCCTTTTATAGCTCATGATAATATGACTATTTGATGGAGCATTTAATACAAATAAGATCGTTGAAAAATAGCCGTTACAACGTTTTTCTGTTCCAGGCTCCATTTCGTCAACGAAATTGAGTCACCATCTCAATTCATCGCCAAATCCAATAACAGTGAGTACAAGACATTTCCTGTCTCCATATCACCGCCAAAATCAAAATACTCCTTTGATTTCGTCGACGAATTCAGAACAAAAATTTTGATTTCCTGTTTGGATTAAACCTTAATGATGGGAATGACTTCCAAGGTCAATTGGCAATACTTTAACATGATTTTTATGAATTTTAGGGCCTTAGAATAATGTCCAATTTTTGTCCTAGGCTCTTATGTCAATCTATGTAACTTGAGCAATCAACTTACCATATTTTGAGGACTTCTTACACAAGTCCTAGACACTCTCAAAATTAATAAAATTACATTGACAAGCCTCTTGAGAGTTGATCTTTGCCTTGATCTTAGGTCTTGAGATTTGTCTTTGTCTTCAAGGGACCCGACTTGGACTATGGGTGCAACTTGGAATCTTCACTTTTTACTTGATTTGAATACCTTCTAGAATAATTTCCATTCTTTTTGCCTTAAGTGAGGTATTTATTTTCTTATATTCTGAAATGATCAAGCATATAAACAGAATTATTAGTACCATTTGTTTCATTTCATTATTTTGTTATTATCAAAATTGAAGGATACTCAAGGTTGTAACCTTGAGGCTAACAATCTCCCCCTTTTTGATCATGACATAATAATATAATGAAATGGGATTAAGCTCCCCCTTAGAATATGAATTTAATAAAACTTAAGGTAAGTTCCCCCTAAACATAAGCATTTCTAAGAAATTTTGATTTAGAGGCATATTTTAGTCATTTTAGGAAGTGTATCGAAGTGGTTTAATGCCAAAAGAAGTTCCACAAAGATAATTATCATATTTTTATATTTCATAACAAGTCAAACTACTCATTAGAGGTTCTATGATAATAATTTAAACAAAGTAAATTTTGAACCAAGAGAAGTTCCATAAACATGTTAATTTACATCAATGTCATAAAGTGCAATAAAGATTACATACAAATAGTGTTCAACCACAGATTCAGAATTCAAAAGATATACTTTTGATTCAATGTCAAAAAGTTTTGCATTACATTTCATAAAGTCATAAAAAAATTTTACATTTTATCTTCAACACATTACATTACTTTCTCCCCCTTGGCATCATCAAAAGGGAGGAAAACAATTTCTACTATAATCCATCTTCATTTTGCTTCTTCTTAAGGTCCTTGAGCTTCTCCAAGAGATCTTGAGTTGGACTTCCATCTGAATTGCCATCATCATCATCACTGCTACTAGAGATTTCAATAGGGGAAGGAGGAATAGAATGAATTTTGGAGGATTTGGGAGGTTTAGATGAGGAATCTTCTCCTTTGACCACTTGGAAGGATTGCTTTTTCACATTGGAGACCTCAATGGATAGTTGAGTCACTTGGTTGGCCATTTGGTGTATGATTGGAGCTTGGTTCCCTAGGAGAGAAGTCATTTGAGTAATGGTAGGACCTTGATTTCTTATATGCTTCTCAGTGCCTTCCACCTTGCCTTTCATCATAGTCACCAAATCATTCAGTTGCAGGCCCTGCTCCATGGCATCTACAGCTTTTCTCTCTATTAGGGATAGAATTGAATCTACCAGATTCTTAGTGACATCCCCTGAGATCTCAATCTCATCCAATCTAGGCTCCAAGGATTCAGCACTTTTCTTGATTTTCCCTTGGATGTTGTCCATCCTAGTCTCAAGTGATGACAACCTATCTCTAGTAAAAGAATGAAGGCTCTACAGGCTCTCTCTGGTCTCTGTTTGAAGAGCAGTCATGCTCTCTCTACTCTCTATCATAAAGGAGATCAAGGAGTCTCTCATCTCAGCCTGGAATCTCATCTGGCTCTCTCTCATTTCTAGCTGGAACTGCTCCATGCTGCTAGACACGGAGGCTATCAGTCTTGATATCAAGAGCAACTGGTCATCCAAAGCTGCTGGTGTCGCGCCCCAAAATACCCCCTAAGAGTTAAGGGATACTTTAGTCATGACTATTCATACCTCACAAACCATCCTGTAATGAACAAGGTGAACATACCATAATATAACATGAATCAGAGTGTGGAAGCTAAAACATAAGTGCAGAAGTATAAACCAACTTTTTCTTTTCTATAAACCATCTCAGTATTCCAAGTTTATACATAAAACATAAAATATAGAGGTGGATATGCCCACCTATCAAAATACAAGAGAATTGTCGACCCACTATGCTCAATAATAATCTAAATACGGCCACACGTCTCGATCTCTATCCTCTTGCGACTGCATCGGGATAGGTGGCTCTCTCTCCTCTACATGCTCTTCCTCAGCCCAAGGCTCAGGATTGAGGGCATCCTCGGTACCTGTCGACAAAAAGTATGACTGAGTATGGAATACTCAACGAGTACAAGCTACTAGCTAACCACAGCAATAACAATCACACAAAGGTAACAGGATATAATTCATCACGTCAATTTAAACAATGATAGCAACATATGACATTCATAGCATTGAAGGTAAAGCAATATAAAAATCTTGACATGCTAGGATGAATGCGAAAACTCTGGTAAAACTCGTACTTTAAAAATCATATCTTATTCTTGAAAATAGCCTTTCGTGCTTCTTTCAAAACTTGCTTGTCAATGTTTAAAAACTTGTTCTTGTCTTGGTCTTGTTCGTAAGAATCACACATGTATCTTGTCTTGCTTAGAATCACTTGTCTTGCTTGTATTGTCATGTTCTTGACTTGACTTGCTTGTATTCTTGTGAGCCAGAGGTTAATGCCCTTGAAGCGATTTGTGAGCCAGGAACGTTAGTTCCCTTCAGTGAGATATATATATATATATATAGAAAAGGGTACACCAACCTCCTTGTTTTCTTGTTTTCTTGTGAGCCAGGTATGACATATCTTGCAATATGCCCTACCCTTGACTGGCCCGATGTCTGGCTTTATCAACTTGCTTGTTTTCTTGTGAGCCAGGTGTGACATATCCAAGGGATATGCCCTACCCTCAACCGGTCCGATGTCCGGCTTTATCAACTTGCTTGTTTCTTGTGCACATATACTTTAGAAAAACCAATTCATGCATGCATGTGTGCGTGTGTGTAACAATTATAATAAACGTGATGACATGTTTGAATAAAAGGATCACATGAGTATAGCATTTCCATTTCTAATATAAGCATGTGGGAATATATATAACATGTAGAGCATTTGATCAAGATAGTCATTTAGGAAGAATAACTCAATTCATGCTTTCATAATTTTCATTCATTCATTCAAATTGTCATTTAATCATTTTATCAAACACTTGGTATGCAACATCTTCATAGGCCATGTATTTAAGTTATTAGGTGCATATTTTTCATCAAAACATCAAGGTGTGTTCATTATTCGTAGAATGCCCTTCCACCATTTTCCATTACCCACAACCATCACATTCATACGGCATCCAATCACCTCAACTCCTCATCCATTCATACATCCCACCATTCACATTTATCTTGTTTATATTTTGGGGAAAATAGCATATTTCAAGGAGAGGAAGAACACAAGATCAACATCAACATCTTCAAAAGAAAAACCCTAGTTATTGCTAAGCTAGTTAGTAGGGTGTACTAACCTTGAGATCCAAGCTTGATCTTGGAAGAAAACCCTTGATTGGAAACCTTCAAGCTTGATGGAGGATGATTCTAGCTTGGAATTCTTCAAGCTTGAGCTCCTTGATCTCTATCCCCATAACCCCTCTTGGATTTTCCCCCAATTTCTCTTCTCCTCTTTCTCCCCTCTTTCTCTCCTCTAAGTTTAGAGAACCCCCAAAGTGAGGACTCTTAATAGATCAAGGATTTAAAACCCTCAAATTTGGCATCAGCTACTGCGTGCGATCGATCGCACACTGAACTGTGATCGATCGTGGATCAGTGTGATCGATCGCACATAGATGCGATCTATCGCACATGAACCCGAACACTTTTGTCTAATTTCCTCCTGCATGCGATTGATCCTACACCCTTATGATCGATCGCAGATCCCTGCGATCTATCGTATATGGTCCAAAAAGTTTGGGACCAATTTTACCTGCATGCGATCGATCACACTCCCTAGATTTTGTTGTTTCTTCCCCTACTAACCCATAGTGGTGTTTCCAACCCCATTTTCACAATCCTTAGAGTCCTAAACACCTTCCCTCATGCTGCCCTTGGGTGATTAACCCACCAAGTCATCATAAACATCAATTCTAACCCGGGGAATGTCATTTGGCTTTGATTATACTATTCATTAGTCAAATAAAGTTTCGGGGTGCTACAACTGGTCTACTGGGAGGCTCATAGTAAGTTTCAGAGTCCTCAAAATGAGGAGAGTCCTGTCTCTGAGAAGACTCAGGAATCTCATCCTCTACTACTATATCAGGCCACTCTGGCACTGCCTCTGCTGCTGGCACATCCTCAGGCTCTAGTTTTGGCTCTAGCTGCTGCACTAGCTGAATTTCTAGCTCTGGCATTGGCACTAACTCAAGTGCTGAAGAGGGAGGAATGGGAGGAGTAGGAGAGGGAATAGGATCAGAAACTGGAGGAGTGGAAGGAGTGGGATCAAATGAAGGCTGGTTGGAAGACTAGGAGGAAGAAGGCTTGGGAATCCAGTCTTTCTAGCTATCATTCCAAATATAGCCCATCCTTAGGATGGTTGCCTTACTATAGATGGTAGAATCATCAGCATTCACAAAATCAATATGTGAAAAAAGAGAAATGTAGAAGTATTTGAAAATTTTGGTCAAGGCTTGACCAAAGGGAAGACAACCTGACTTTCTCTTATATGGATCATCCATGCAATGGACAATGATGTAGGAGAGGTCAATGGGAGTGGAGGTGAGAATACACCACATAAGGAAGACATCAAAGTAGGTTAGATATTCCCTACCACTAGCTCTAGGGTTAAGGTTGTAGGTTATTATGTGGTGGATAAGTCTAGAAGTCAAGGTAAGCTCTTTGACTTTGGGTTGGAATAGAGCAGAGAAATCTTGGTGTATGCACATGATTTTTAGTGCTTCAACCACATCAAATCCTTCATGCTTGGTCCACTGACTATTTAAAAAGGATTGGAGGGGATATTTAGGAATTTTAAGAATGCTAGGTAAAATTTCCAAGTGAAATGAAATTTGCTTCCCTTAAACATAGGAAGAGATGATTTGAGTGGATTGATTGAAGTGAAAATGAGTGTAAAAGATCCTAACTAGTTCTGGATACATGGTTTCATTTGAGGCAATAAAGGAATCTCATTTAAGGGCAGAAAATAGAGTTTTGATTATATCTAGGCCGTAGGCTTCTAGGTTAACGAAATTAACAACCTTACCATAAAGAGGAGTACGAGGTAGGAACTTTTCTTTAAACAACTTCTCATACTTGGGAGACTTGAATTTATATGGAGCTGATGAAGTAGCCACCTATTTTCCCTTGGACATTCTAGCTTTCTTCAGTGGAGGCTCTTCCGAAGCATTCTTAGTTTGAGGAGGCATTTTGATTTGAGAACAAGGTTAGGGATTTGATTTGGAGTGATTTGGGATTAAAATGAATGGGGTTTGGATGAAGGTTCAATGGAATAGGAAGAGGAGGGAAACCTAGCTTTTAAGAAATGATTTGAAAAAATCAGAATTGGGGGTTTTAATTTATACCTACGACCAGTTTTGTCACTGAAATGGGGTTTGTTACTCAATTTCGCCGTCGAAATGAGCTTAGGTTACTGACTATTTTGATTTCGGATTGACTTCGTCGCTGAAATTGAATGCGCCATTCAATTTCATCATTAAATTGGGTACAGTAAGCTTATTGTTTCCATGTTGCCCAAGATTCGTCGCCAAATTCCACAATCCCATCTGATTTCGTAGCCGAAATCAGTACAAATTTTGGTCATGTAAAGACACTTGTATTATCACACTTAATTGAAATTTTAGAATAGAAAAGTTTGAAATTTTTGTAACTGTTGTTTCATGTATGGAGTTTGAGCACAACAACTCTCAGCTACCATGTACTCAGCCTCAGCTGTGGATAGGGCTACTGAATTTTATTTCTTACTAAACCATGAAACAAAAGAATGTCCTCAAAAGTGACAAGTTCCACTAGTACTTTTTTTATCAACTTTGCATCCAGCAAAGTTAGCATTTGAATAACTTATTTGGTCTAGTATTGTGTCTTTAGGTTACCATAAACCTAACTCAATAATGCCTAACAGGATTCTAAAGATCTTTTTTACAGTAATCGTATGTGATTCTTTTGGATAAGCTTGGAATCTTGCACATATGCATACACTGAAAATCATGTTAGGCCTACTTGTTGTGAGATATAATAGACTACCAATCATGTCTCTATATAGTTTTTCATCAACATTTTTGTCATTTTCATCTTTATCAAGTTTGGTTGATGGACTCATAGGAGTATCTATTTCTTTGTTATTTTACATTCCAAACTTTTTAAGCAATTCTCTAGTGTACTTGGCTTGATTAACAAGTATTTCTTGTTCTGTTTGCTTAATTTGGAGTCCTAAAAAGAATGTTAATTCTCTCATCATACTCATTTTAAATTCATCTTGCATAGTTTTAGTAAACATTTTACAAAGTGACTCATTAGTTGATCCAAATATAATGTCATCCACATAAATTTGAATTATTAGCATAGCATCATCTTTGGACATAATAAATATAGTAGTATTAATTTTTCCTCTAATCAATCCATTTTCTATTAAGAAACTGCTTACACTATCATACCAAGCTCTAGGAGCTTGCTTTAATCCATATAGGGCTTTAGTTAATTTAAATACATGATTTGGAAATTTATGGTTTTCAAAGCAAAATGGTTGATTTACATATACTTCTTCATTTATAGACCCAATAAGAAATGCATTTTTCACATCCATTTGAAATAATTTAAATTCTTTGTGACTAGCAAATGCAAGTAGCATTCTTATAGCTTCTAGTCTAGTAACTGGGGCAAATGTTTCTTCATAGTCTATCCCCTCTTCTTGGTTGTAACCTTGAGCTACTAGTCTTGTTTTGTTTTTAATTATATTTTTATTTTCATCATTTTTATTTCTAAAGATCCATTTTGTACCAATTATTGATTTATCATATGGTCTAGGTACTAGATCCCATACTTGGTTTCTATCAAATTAATTTAATTATTCTTGCATAGCAATGCCCCAAGATTCATCTTCAATGGCTTCCAATGCATTTTTAGGTTCAATTTGACTTAGGAAAGCAAAGTTCATTAAATTTCTTCTTGTTCTAATCTCTTTTTCCATATTACTAAGGATTAAATCTTTAGGATGATCTTTTATTAATTTCCAAGCTTTGAGAAGTTGATATGATTCTTCATCCTCATTATCAACTTCAATGACTTTATCATTAAATACTTCTTCCACTTGATTATCTTTATTTACTTCATTAATTTCCAAGTTAGATATTTCTTTTGGAAGATTTGTAATTTCATCATCAATTTCATTATTTGATGGAGTCTAATTAAATGGGTTTGATTCATCAAACACCACATGAATTGATTCTTCAACAGTTAAGGATTTCTTATTAAAGACTCTATAAGTTTTACTATTGATAGAATATCCTAAGAAGATTCCTTCTACATATTTAGGTTCAAACTTCTTTAGATGGTGCTTATCATTTAGTATAAAGCATTTACACCAAACACCTTAAAATATCTTATATTACGGGTTCTTCCTTTCCAAAGCTCATATGGAGTTTTATTTAATTTGTTTCTTATAACTACCTTGTCCTAGCCATTTCTTGGAGGGATCTATTTTTCCTCTCAACTACACCATTTTGTTGAGGAGTTCTAGGGGCTGAAAAATTATGGTTAAAACCATTTTCATCACAAAATGACTCAAGCTCTTTGTTTTTGAACTCTCCTCCTCTATCACTTCTTACATTATTTATGGCATAACCCTTTCCATTTTAAACTCTTTTATAGAAATTTTTAAATAAAGAAGGTGCCTCACTTTTGTGAGATGAGAATAATACTTAAGAGTACCTTGAATAGTCATCAACTATTACAAAGGCATAAGATTTACCTCCTAGGCTAGCAACTTCATTTGGCCCAAAAAGATCCATATGCAAGAGTTCTAGAGGCCTAGAAGTAAAGATTACTTTCTTTGTTTTGAAGGATGATTTTATTTATTTTCCTAGTTGGCAAGCATCACAAATTTTGTCTTTTACAAATTTAGTTATAGGTAAGCCTTTAACTAGATCATTCTTAGATAATTTAGATAAGAGATCCATACTATCATGACCTAATCTCCTATGCCATAATCAACTTGCTTCATCTATAGTAGAAAAACATATCAATTTTTGATATTAAAGCTTATCAAATTCTAAAGTATAAACATTTTCATTTCTGTGAGTTATAAACATGGTGTTGAGATTATCTTTATCCTTAATTATGTAAAGATTGGATTTGAAAGAAACATTTAATCCCTTATCACATAATTGACTTATACTAATAAGGTTATGATTTAGACCATCTACTAGCAAAATATTTTCAATAAAATTTGAGTTTTTCTTACCAATGTTACCAATTCCAATGATCTTTCCCTTTGTATTGTCTCCAAATGTCACATGCCCTCCAAATAAAATTAGAGTTTTTCTTACTAATGTTACCAATTTCAATGATCTTTCTCTTTGCATTATCTCCAAATGTCACACGCCCTCCATCCTTAGGAGTGAATAATATGAAAAGCTTCTTGTTCCCGGTCATGTGTCTTGAGCATCCACTATCCAAGAACCAAGTAGTCTTGGAAGAGTTTGACTTGAGGCACACCTACAAGACAAGATTAAGTCACTCTAACATATAATCCCCCTCATACCCAAACCATTTTACGGTTAGTCATTGGATGATATGTTCCTTTTGGAACCCACACCATCTTTGGTCCTTTGAAGTTAGTTTTAGAAAATGATGTTCTTTTTGGAAGCCAAATTTTCTTAACTAATTTTTCATTATAAAAAGCAATAGAGGGTGGAGTTAAGTTATTAAAAGATTTAATATAGAAATTTTGGTAATCCTTTTGTTTTGATGAAGGATTGTAGCCAAGTCCGACTTTACTAAATACACATCTTTGTAGGCCAAGTAATCTTTCTAGGTTCTTATGGGTATTAGTGAATGTGAGAATTGTGTTTGTTAAGTCTTTGACTTTAGCTCTAAGCTCATCACATTCACTTGATGAGTCATGAGAAGGATTTGAATTTCTTTCAATTTTTCATTGAAGTCCTCATTCTTTCTAGGAATTTCATAAGAGTTTGTAAGAGTATGGATGGCCTTTTTAAAGGATTTTTTCATTGAAGCTATTCTAGTAAATTCAAAGTATAATTCATCAAAGCATCCCTAGTTTCATCATATGAAAGTGATTCATTTGAAATTGAAGTTACATCTTCCTCATTATCCATTAGGCATAGATTTTCCACTTCTTCATCACTTAAGTCCTCTGATCTGTTTCCTTCATAATCATCCCAAGTGGCCATCATAGCTTTCTTCTTGAATTTGTGGCTCTTCTTGAGTTGAGGGTAGTTGGTTCTAATCTGGCCAGGCTTCTTACATTCATAGCATGTAAGAGGCTCCTTCTTACTTGTCTCAGCTTTAGACACCCTATTGGAGAAATATCCTTCTTGTATGGTCTCTTCTTGAAGTTTTTCTTGTGTTTGAGAAACCTTTTGAATCGTCTAGCCATTAAGGCAATGTCCTCATCATCACCACTGGACTCTTCAACACTTTCTTCTACAATAGAGGACTTCAGGGCCAGCCCCTTCTTGGCTCTTGGTTCCTCTATAATTTGGTCCTTCATTATGACCTTGTGGGTCATGAGAGATCCTAGTAGTTCATCCATGGGCAACTTAGTGAGTGTCAGGCATATACTCTAAAAGTCATTTAGATTGTAAGATTCTTATTGATTAGATTAATAAAGACATCTTCTTTATCTATTGTGAATTCATTATGAGTAATTGACCATGATCATGAGATGATCTATACAATATGAGATATCGTTAAAGGTCTCAAGGATATATTGTAAGAAAGCTATATGATAGGTATTGGACTATCACAAGCAGATATAGCTTTCCAGTTCCTTATACCTTATAGAGTCACAGCTATGGGTGAAGCTGGGCACTTCACTTATATGGTTGCCACAATACTAAGATGTTCTCAATGGTTGAGATATACTTTTATCTCAAACTATTGTAGTGGAGACTACACATCAGCATATGGGTGCTTAAATATACACTGACTGATTACATGCAATGAGAGACCTCTTGTATAAACATACTATCAGATAGTTGGTCTCTCATTCACATTGAATTGTTTTGATGATCCTTAGATCTGATGAGTTCATTTATAACTGAGCAGTGATCTAACTGTTTTGATTGCCCCTAAGTACTCTCTACCTGAGGGACTACGATACGATGATAATTGGATAATCAGAAATCTATTTGAGTCATGATTAATTTCAAACAATAAATTCATACTCATTAAATTGAGAGATTATCCAAGTTCTGGGTAAGATAATCGATTAAGCTTAAATTCTTCGCAAGTGATTTTGAAATCAAATAAGTTTCAAATATATTTTTAATAAAATATTATACTCAATAAAAAAAATTTCTCAAATTGTTTTACATGAGAAATAGTTTCTCATGGCTTAATCAAATGTCTTGAAAACCTGGATGATGTACAATGGGCTATGAGTTAGATAGTATATTAATCTCGAAGGCCCATTAGGGATAATGTTATTGGAATGATCAATCGAATTAAAAAGTTCATGTGGCAGGATCCTTTATTGGTTAATGTTCTTATACTGGGATTCAATTGCAACATGGATATCTCACCTCACTTGCAATTCCGATGTCATTCCTATTTAAGGGTCAATGGGATAACATCGGGTAAGCCAGGGTTAGAATGTCCCAGAGCAATTAGTGGAGATGCTCATAAAAGACAAGCTCAAATAATAGATTAAATATTAATCTATAATTTAATTGATTAAATGTTAATCTTTAATAAATAGATTAAATGCTAATATATGGTTTAGATCAAATGTTAATCTAAATTAAAGGATAATAATAATAATTATTTAATTAACCCAATATAAGGGGATATGGGTTTGACCCATATCCATAAAAACCCTTTAAAATGGATCTTATTGGTGGGCCCAAGCCCATGGGATAGACTCCCTAGGGTGGGCGCCCAGTTCTAATTCCCTAATGGTTAGGGAGTTGGTTAGTAGATAATTATTAATTAATTAGTCCTTATCTAATGGGATTAGATGCCTTACGTGGAAGACAAGAATCAAAGAGATGAGGATTAAACCTTACCCTTAATCAAACTTGGAGCTCAAGACTCTCTATCTCACGCCCCCCTCTAGCTCACGCCCACCTCTATGGAGTTTCTAATTTGATTAGAATCCCTTACCCTTAATATTATTTGTTATCTATGGTGTAAAGATCTTCGAGATCCAGTTTTCCACATAATTTTTATCTGGATTCCTTTCAAGTGATATCAGAGCTCATGGTTAAGGAGTAAATATTTTGTTTTTTAAAGGATAATTAAATACATAAAATAATTCATGGGATGAATTTTATTTATTGATTTTATTTGTTCATGAGATGAATAAATATAAATTATTTATATATTATTTATCGAATGAAATTTGATAATGATAATAATTAAAAAATTAAAAAAAAAATAGATTTATAAGTGTTTTAATTAATTTTTGAAAGAAAATATTTTATTATTAAAACCTTGTAAATGATTTGATCATTGATGAATGTTCTTCTAATAAATAGATTTTATCCGAAAAGTTTTAAAACCCTATTTTATGATAAGATCATATTTAGGATTTTCCCCTCTCTTAATTTTTTTATTTTAATCTTGAATAATATCAAAACCAATCTTGAATAATAGTAGAACCAATCTTTATGAAAGGATCTTGCATTCAAGAAATGATCTTGCATTCAAGAAAAGAATAAAAGATCGTAGAGATTTAAGAAAATTCTATCTGTATTTTAAAATAGTTATAGTTTTATTATTTTCCAGTTTGATCTATATTATCGAGCCAATTGATAATTGTTATCAATTTTTTAATCTTTTAAATTATCGAAAAAAGTACTCCATCGCCACGTTGCATTTAATTGTATGAGATTACAGTTTTGGGTCAATTTTATGTTCTATGATAAATTATTTATCATCCATTCATATTAGAAGAAAATATGTAATAGGATTTTGGCAAAATTTGTAAAGGACAGATTCATTCGGTTTCCCTGATAAAGGGCGAAAGGAAATCTGGTTTCCCTAATGCCATTTAATTTCTGTATCATGCATTGGTCGAGATGCTGCGAGGAGGATGCTGTGATGATGATCTCGATAAGATGATAAAGGAAGAGATTGTGAAGGAGTTCGTGAGTTGCCTTTATTCTTATCTCATTCTCTTGCATCCATGCATTTAATTTTTTAGTAACCCATAATGATTAATCTCATATAATGTTTATTCTTGTTTATTTTATCATGAGATGATATCTGCTGTTTATTCATGTTTAATTATTCTGTTAAAATAATTGCCCTTAATATATCAAGTGTACATAAGACTGGGGATAAGTCCCTAAGTATTATGATCTTCAAAGCGTGAGCTTTCGCTAGGTGTTTATTAGGTTCATGGTAGGTGGGCACATGAATAAGAGATGTCATACAATAACGCCAAAGCGTGAGTATAACATCTCTTATAGATCAGACAGTAGATGGAATGCTCCAAGATTCACATGATAAGATCTGTGAAAGTGGAGAAGATAGTTTCTATCTACCTTTTCAAGGCGATGTGATATTGCGCCCAAAGGTGGGATTACATTAAGCCAGTGTCTAGGTATTCGATGCCAATTGATTTTTCCTAAATTGGCAATACTATTGGAAACAAATAGATAATCTAATAAGTATTTAATGAATTCAATAGATCCCTAATACTATCTTTATTTGTCATTTGATTAGATCATGACAGGCCTTCACCCTTTAACTGAAATTCTTCTTGATGAAAAGTTGGTTGGAACTAACTATGTTGACTGGAAAAGAAAATTTAGAATTATATTTGCTGCACATAACCTTGACCTATGTCTTAAGACACCTAAACCCGAAATTCCAAATGATGCATCACCAGCCCAAAAGGTTGAGTTGGAGCATTGGGAGAGGTCCAATCAGATGACCAAGTGTTACATTCTGGCTTTGTTGTCTAACTTTTTGCAAAGCCAGCATGAACACATGGATAAAGCTTATGACATTTTGCAAAACCTGCATAAAATGTTTGGTGAGCAAAATAGGTTAGCTCGACAAGTAAAGTTGAAAACCCTTTTTAACACCAAGATGGCTGAGGGAACACTTGTCGCGATCTTCCTTCCTTTTTTTTTAGGATTCAAATTCCCATTCTTGCTCTTCCGATCAGAAAAGGCAAATGACTCGACCCTAGGGTTCGAGTTATCGCACATGAGGCAGTCTAGAGGTTCCCTAGATGCCGGGTCGACCGCTATAGGGCCAACATGATCGCACGAAGCGCTTTCCATTGCTCTATCCAAGATCACCTCCAGTCAGAGAGCACATCATAAAGATGATGGGCTTATTGAATGAACTGGAAATTCTTGGTGGAGAGATGGATGCCATCACTCAAGTTGACACAATTCCGTAGTCACTCCCTTCGTCCTTTTTATGCGTTTGTGTTAAATTATATTATGAACAAGAATGAAATGTCACTAAGTGAGCTTATGAACTAACTTGTGGCTACAGAAGATTTGATCAAAAAGTCAACAAAGGGTGAAACTTTAATTGTCGATAAACCTGATACCTCCAAGTGCAACAAAAAGTTTAAGAAAAGGAACAAGGGTAAAGGGAAATTTAAAAACTACAGGGGTAAGGCAAAAGTTGCTAAAGGTTCTTCAGGAGATGCTGGCAAGGATAATAAAGGCAAGGGAAAGTGGTTCCACTGTGGCAAGATAGGTCACTAGAAGAGGAACTGTAGGACTTACCTCGCAACTCTTAAGAAGGGTGGCACCAGTACTCAAGGTATGAGATGCTTTTAAGTACTAATTATTATTGAGTCAAACTTTCTAGATGGTCCTCCTAATTCATGGTGCGTGGATTCTAGATCCACTATACATGTTTGCAATTGTTTGCATGGATTCAACCAGAAAGCCGACCAGGCAGGAGCAGAAGCTTAAAATTGGCTCGGGATCAAATGTTGTTGTCGCGACCCAAAATACCCCTAGGAGTTAGGGATACTTTAGCTCGTGACCGCCATGACATACCATCCCGTATGACACATAAGGCACACATACTAACCTGTCAGAGTACACAAATTATACATAGAGGAAATGATTTAAAAACAATTACTCTTATCATTCGGTTCAAGTCTGAACCAACAAAATATATATCCAAAATGTAGAGTAGACAAGCCCCACTCTCAACATAAACAAAATATCTCATCTTCCTAACATAGTCAGCAGAAGTCAAAGTCGGGCCGCCTATCTATCGATCCATCATCCTGGTAGTGGTATATGGAAGGCTCCAGGATGTAGTATTCTTCCTCTACCCAAGGTTCCGAACCACACAAGTTGAAAGGAACCCGTGCACCTACCAATGATAACAAATATCGATTGAGCGTGGAATACTCAGCGAATACATACTACTAACAATAATGCAATAATATCATAGAAGCATGCGAGACATGAAGACTGAAATCCTTAAAACATATTGAAGCGTAGAAACCAATGCTATAGTATGTGTAATGATATCCGAAAACCAAAACAGTGTGAGTCTTGCGATGATCATAGCCTTGTGAGTTCTTTGAGTCATGTTAAGTTCATAGAGTTCCTTAGAGTCATTTATGATCTATAGAGCCTTCGAGCAATACCGTAGAGCAAAACCATAGAGATCTTAGAACAATTACATTTGTGATCCTTAGAGCTTGTACATCGATCTTAGACCTTATCATAGAGTTCCTTGTAAGTTTTTTATGATCCTTGGAGCATGGGATTTCTTAAAATCATCATATGAGTCACTTATTCAAAATCTGTAGCACCCCGGACTTTTCTATACTTAATGAATAACATTTTCGTAGCCAATTGGCCTTTCAAGTAGTCTAATTAATAAATAAGGAAGAAATTAGAAATTCTGAAACATCGGGAATGTCCACTTTCGAAATACGAATCCAATGCAAGTTGAATTGTCAAAATCCGACGAACGAGTCAAAAGATATGGCCAAAACAGTTTGGACCTACAGATCACCGATCGCTCGGTCCAATGTAGCTATCAATCGGTTCACAACCGATCGCTCAGTCATTAATAGCGATCGATCGGTCCAAAACCGATTCGATCGGTAGCTATCAACTGGTTAACTTTTTGATATGGGAAAATTTTCCAGAGAGCTTGTTTTTGACCGGTCGCTCGGTTAAGAACACCGATCGCTCGGTAGGCAACCAATCGATAGGGTCATAACCACCGATCGCTCGGTCTTCGCGTTTTTGCAGAAATTTCATTAAGGGTTTTTTCATCTTTTGGGCATTTCCGCCTTGCCTATAAAGGCTTGCTAAAAGAGGGGTTTTCTCCTAGGGTTGCATCTTGAGAGAAATCAAGGGTTTTAGAACCCAAGATCATCCCTGAAAACTTGGATTTCGAGAATCTAATCTCAAGCTCATGTGGGATTCCTTCTCCAAGCTAGGGAAGCGATTCTACGGCATTTTGCTAGGGCTTTCTTCCCCAAATCAAGCCTTCTTCAAGCAAGGGTTCTTCCCAACCATTTGGGGTTCTATTTTCAAGGTTTCTTCAAGGTCAAACCTTGATTTCAAGGTTAGTACACCCTACTAACTTCCTTAGTAATAACCTCGATTTCTTCCTCAATATGATGAGTTTATATGTTGTTTGTCCCTTTTTTGAGTTTTGATGTAATCCCTATAATAAACAAGATAAACGAATAAAGGTGTGGGAATGTGCGAATGGATGGTAGATTGTGGCGAATGGATGCCATGTGGGGTGATGTATGTAGTGTGATGGATAATGGTGGAAGGGCATTTTCAAACATAATGAATACACCCTTGTGTTTGTTGAAAAATATGCACTAAGAAACTTAAATCAAAAGACTATACATGTGATGCCTACCAAGTGTTTGATAGAATGCTTAAATGTGAACTGGAATTATGAAAGCATGAATTGAGTTAATCTTTCTAAATGCCTACCTTGATTTAATGACTGTACATGCTATCTATCTTCCCATTGGATTATATTAAGAATTTAAATGTTACACTCATAAGATCCTCCTACTCAAGTATGTCATCATGCCTACTACAATTGCTGCACACACGCACGCATGTTTGCATGAACGGGATTTTTCACGAGTATTGGTACATGATAAATAAAACAAGAAATAAGCATACGTCAAGGAGGTTGGTAGCCCAGGGATGTGCGGGTGCTAGCCTCTGGCTCACAAGTTAAACTAACATGAATGTCAAGGGTAGGGCATATCCCTAGGATATGTCATACCTGGCTCACAAGAAAACATGACAAGCAAGAATCACGAAGCATGGAAGGATGTTAGTGTACTAGGACCAGGAACGGGCACTAACATCTGTTCCCAAACATGTATGAGAGGATGCTAGCATAGTAAGACCAGGTACGGGTACTAGCATCTATCTCCAAGTAAAATAACAAGCATAAAAGGGTACTAGTGTACTAAGACCAGGTACGGGCACTAGTATCTGTTTCCAAGACAAGAATAATATGAAAGTATGCTAGTGTACTAAGACCAGGTACGGGCACTAGCATATGTTTCCAAGGCAAGCAATGAAAGGGTGTTAATGTACTAAGACCAAGTACGGGCATTAACACCTGTTTCCAACAAGTATGAGAGGATACTAGTATACTAAGACCAGGTACGGGTACTAGTATCTGTCTCCAAGCAAGAATCAAGAAATAATGGAAGGGTGATAATGTACTAAGACCAAGTACGGGCATTATCGTCTGTTCCCGGGCAAACAAAGAAATTCACAAGCAAGTCGACAAGAAAGCACGCATGATAGTCACGAGACAAGAACCGGATAAGAACCTAGTATGTCCGTCCATTTCATAGTTCGGGTACTAGCCAATGAGAAGAACCTTCATGTAAGGCACCCACAAGAAGCATAAAATGTAACGTGTAAATTACAATAATCACAAGGAAGGTGAAAGAGGTTTTAGTCAAAGCATGAACCTTAAGTATGAGTTTAAATATGATGCTCAAGATTATGTTGTTATTTTTTATTGCTTCCGCACTCTGATTTGTGAAATATGATGATGAACTGTATGATGTATGTTATTTTATCGTTATTACTATTGTTAGTTAGTAGCTTGTACTCACTGAGTATTCCATGCTCAACCGTACTTTTATGTCAGCAGGTACATTATGTGGTATATGGACTCTCATCCCTTGGATTGAGGTAGCTCAGGGTGAGCAGGAGGTTATTCGGAGGCTCCTCACCTAGATATTAGGAAGCTTGGCATATGGCCAATGGTCGGGATGAGTGAGAGAGAGAGAGAGACATGTATTTTGGGTCTTTTCCTTAGGGATTTTCATGTAGGCTTGAGTTGGTAATTCAGGCATTTGACTCTTTTGTACTTATTGTATTTTTAGTAAGTCGTTAGTTTATGTAACACTTGGAATTACATTTATTCATTAAAGAAATTTGTGTTCACTATTTTTACAAGCCTTGTATACTCCTTGCAGGTTAGTTTTAGTACAGGTCACGTCACCAGAGTATCCTAACTCCTAGGGGGTATTTTGGGGCGCGACAAAATCCTTATTATAACTTTGAGAAATCCATGAAAAACCCGATTCATGCGAGATATGCGAAGCATATGAGAATAATAGCATATTTGAACACAAAAGCCCTTAGAGGCTTTAAACCAAACACATAGAGTGCCTAATAATGATAGTTTACATCCAAGTATAAAAGCAACATCACATACCATATCAACCTAAGATTGTTTTTGCATAGAATGAGAAGAACATCATGTGGTGAACTAGCATTATCACAAGTTTGGTAGTAAAATGTATCTACCTTGGTGAAATTGATGAATTCGATTCCAAATGCTTGGAACAAGTGAGAACTTCGAGTTCTTTGTTGAAATACACCAAAGAAGGGAAGATCTTGATCTTCTCTTCAAGCTTGAGCAACCCCCTAGCTTTCCCCTTTCCTTCTCCTCTCAATTTCTCTCAAAAGTATGCCCTAAGGGTTTCTGAAACCCTAAGGCACGAGCTAGGCCTTTTATAGGCAAAGGGGTGGTGGTTAAAGACTTAAAAACCCTTAATGAAGAAAATTTGCGTATCACCAATCAATCGGTGATCAGGACCGGGCAATCAGTGGCTTACCGAGCGATCGGTATTTTGACCGAGAGATAGGTTGAAAACACCCTCTTTGGAATTTTTCCCCATACAAAAACTTTGACCAATCGATAGATACCGATTGATCGCTAGTTGACCGAGCGATCGACGTTATCACCGAGCGATCGGTTCTCCCCTGTTTTTGCTGCAAAACCCTTTTTCCACTACTTGGACCTTCTCCATCCCAACTCTAACACCTTGTACACCCAAAACACACTTCCTTTGGCTATATATACCTATCAACATATGCACACCATATATCTAAACATTTTCATTAGCATAAAGCCCATTAGTGTACAAGACTCCACTTGAACACTATTCACACACTATTCACTACTTAGTGAAATGAAGATTCAGGGTTCTACATCCTCCCCCCTTACAAGAATTTCGTCCCTGAAATTAGAACGATACCAAAAGAACAAGAAGAAACAATTAAATAAACAGAACATCAAGAAAACAAATGAGGGTACCTTTCTCTCACTTTAGCTTCAAGCTCCCACGTAGCCTCTTCTGCAGAATGGTGTTACCATTTCACGAGGACTAACGAGATAGTCTTAGTCTGTAAGACTTGATCTTGATGATCCAAGATCTGAGCCGGTTGCTCAACCAAAGTGAGATCCTCTCGAATCTCCACGGGATCAAGAGCAATGACGTGGGACGGATCCGGAATGTATTTCCTGAAGCATGGAAATATGAAATACATTATGGACCACTGCCATGTGAGGCGGTAGGGCTACCCTGTAAGCAACCTCACCAACCCTAGTGATTGTAGAGCCCCAGACTTTTTCATGCGTAATATATGGTACTTTCGTAGCCAATTTGTCTTTAAAGTAGTACAATTAATACATAAGAAAGAAATTGAAAATTCTGAAATATCAGAAATGTTCCTTTTCGAAGTACAAACCCAACGCAAGTTGAATCATTAAAATCCAACGAGCGAGTCAAAAGATATGGCCAAAACAGTTTGGACCTGCAGACCACCGATCGCTCGGTCCATAGAGCGATCGATCGGTCCAAAACCGATCGATCGGAGGCTATCGACTGGTCGAAAAATTTGTATGGGGAAATTTTCCAGAGAGTTGATTTTTGGTCGAGATCTCGGTCAATTAACTGATCGCTCGGTAGGCAACCGATCGATCAGTCATAAACACCGATCGCTCGGTCTTCGTGTTTTTGCAGAAATTCATTAAGGGTGTTTTCGTCTTTTGGGTGTTTCACCCTTTCCTCTTAAGGATTGCCCGAGCCTTTAGGGGTCATTTACCACACTTAGACGATATTAGAGAGGAAGAGAGAAGAGAAGGATTTTCCTAACCTAGGGTTTGATTTTTGAAAAGAAATCAAAGGGTTTATGAACCCTAGATCACCTCTAGCTTGGATTGCTTCAAGATTCCTTTTCAAGCACTCGTGGAGCACTCTCCTCAAGCTAGGGCAGCATCTACACGCACGTTTTGGAGGAGAGTTCCTTCCCTCATTTGTCAAGGTCGGTACTTCTTGCTACCCTCCTAGTTATAGTTTTCCCTTTTCTTTCCCTATTCCTTGTTCTTCATTATTTATGATGTGCTACGATTTGGATGTATGGATGATGTAGATAGAGATGGTTATTGGCGATTGGATGCCATGTGAATGATGTAATGAATGAGAAAGGGGAAGGGCATTGTACCAATAATAAACGCACAAGTACGTGGTGAATATAAACCCACCTAGAAAAGCATGATGTAGGTTTAATGAATAATGTACACAACCCATATTTGATGAAATGCCAAGGTGAATGAAATGAGTATAAATCAAGAAAATACATGCTAAATTACTTATGTAACTTGTTAGGGATTATGCTAGCATGAGTTCTTGTTTTCCCTAAAATATTATGAATGTTTATTTGTTTAAAAATTGCTATATGTTATACATTGTGAAATCCCCCAAATGTCATGTTTAAATTCAAATGCAAGTATGCACATGATCCCACGAGCACGGCATGCATGACATGATTTACCGAGGTTTTCAAGAACATGATTAGAGGTGGGACATATCCTACAATATGTTTTACCTCGCTTTTCACAAGAAAACAAGAACAAACATTCCACGAGGGGTCTCCCCTCACTACAAGTGCATAGCATAAAGAAGGGCCTCCCTTCCCTCGCAAGTACATGCATATCATGAAGAAGGGTCTCCCTTCCCTCTCAAGTGCATTGCATAAAGAAGGGTCTCCCTTCCCTCTCAAGTGCATCTCACAAGGATATCTCACAAGTGTATCTCACAAGCAAGCACGCTTGACAGGCATGGCATGGCATGACACGTACGACACGCTCGACAAGATCAAGTAAGACAAACATGACAAGCTTTCAAGTACGAAAAGGATATTTCAAGTCAAGTCAAGCACACAATGATTTCAAGAGGTTTTATCGGCTTTTTACGAAATGCAAGCATGATTATAAATTGCTTTACTTCCTTGTATGATATGAATTGTTTCTGTTTAACATATATGAATTGCTCCTGATTTATGTATTGCCATTTTTATGCTATGACTATTGGTTAGTATTTGGTACCCACTGAGTATTCCATGCTCAGCCGTACTTCTTATGTCAGTAGGTGATAGCGGAGCGGCTGCTCCTTTTGATGTCTGTGCTCCGAGCCCATGGGTGGAGGACGAGTACGTTGAGGAACCTTTAGAGGAACCTTCAGTCGAGGCTTACTATTAGATGGTAGTAGATTCTGAGTGATGTAGCTGTGGGTGAGTTGAGAGAGATATATTCATGTATTTTGGCGGGCCTGTCCACACCTTTTGTGTATTCTTCTTTTGTACCAACTTGGATCATGTATATGTTTATACACATAGAGGTTTTGATTAAGTCTTCCGCTGTGCTATGTTAGTGTATGTTTCCGTCATTCATATCCTCTATTGTGTATGCTCTGTGGGTCTTTTGCAGGTTATTTGGTCAAGCAAGTCACGAAAGTCATGATTAGTCATCCAAGATTCACTCTAACTCCTAGGGTTGGTTTTGGGTCGCGACAGTGATAATCTCAAATGGCCCCACGTACCTAGGGCTGAGCTTCCCTTTCTTCCCAAACCTCATGATTCCCCGGCTCGGTGAAATCTTCAAAAAGACCCGATCCCCAACTTGGAATTCCAAATCTCTGCAGCGAGTGTCCGCATAGCTCTTCTAGCTATCCTGAGCAGTTTTCAACTGTTCCCTGATGACCTTGACCCTTTATGTGGTCTGCTCGATCAATTCAGGACCCAATATCTTCCTCTCACCAACTTCATCCCAGTATAGAGGAGATCTACAATTTCAACCATATAGAGCTTCAAAAGGTGCCATTTGGATGCTCGTCTGGTAACTGTTGTTGTAGGCGAACTCAACCAACGGAAAGTGTTCCTCCCAACTACCCAGAAAGTCCAATATACAAGCTTGAAGCATACCCTCTATAATCTAGTTCACCCACTCAGTCTGCCCATCTGTTTGAGGATGAAAGGTGGTGCTGAAATCTAACCAAGAACCCATAGCGCTCTAAAAAGCTTTCCAGAACCTGGAAGTAAACCTAGGGTCTCGATTAGACACAATGGAAACCGGCACACCGTGTAGATGGACCACCTCCTTGACATACAAGGCTACCAATTGATTCGAACTGAACATAGTCTAATAAGGAAGAAAATGTGTAGACTTCGTCAATCTGTCCACTATCACCTAGATAGCATCGGAGCCCTTCGCCGTCCGTGGTAAACCAACGATGAAATTCATCTAGATATTCTACCATTTCCATTCCGGAATAGGGAGGGACTGTAAAAGACCTGTTGGCCTCTGATACTCGGCCTTCACCTGCTGGCACACCAAACAGATAACGTACTCTATGACTTTCCTCTTCATGTTTTGCCACCAGTAGTGCCTCTTGAGATTCTGGTACATCTTAGTACCTCTAGGATGTACCGTGTACTTGGATCGATGAGCCTCGTCCAAGATCTCACCCCTCAACACCGCGTTGGCGGGAACACACAACCTGCCTTTGAATGTGATAGTACCGCCACTACTCATGGCAAAATCTTGACTACCACTACTCACCGACTTGTCCCGATAAGCAAGGAACTCATCATCAGAATCCTGCAACTCCTTGATCCAATCCAAGATATGCGGCCTAACTGAGATGTTTGACATCACGAGCCCATTGGTAGCAAGTCTAAGGGTAGTGTCGAGGTTACACATATCCTTCAATAACTTCCACTCTTGGACCCTCATGTGAGCCATAACCTCGTAAGGCTTTCTGCTAAGAGCATCGGCTACCACGTTCGCCTTACCTGGATGGTACTGAATGGAACAATCATAGTCCTTCATGAACTTCATCCATCGACGCTGCCTCATATTCAACTCCTTCTGGAAGAAGAGATACTTCAAGCTCTTATGATCCGTGAACACAATGAACTCTTCCCATAGAGGAAGTGATGCCAAATCTTCAGTGCAAAGACGACTGTGGCAAGCTCTAGATCATGCGTGGGGTAGCTCTGCTCATGCTCCTTCAACTGGCGAGAAGCATAGGCAACCACCTACTTATGCTGCATAAGAACACACCCAAGCCCGACAAGTGATGCATCATTGTAGACTTCTAAGCCACCGCTCTCAGACAGAACCGTGAGAACAGGGGCAATGGTAAGCTTCTTCTTCAACTCCAGGAAGCTTGCCTCACACTTCTCACTCCAAGTGAACTTAACATTCTTCCACGTGAGATAGGTAAGCAAAGCCGCTAAGCTGGAGAACCCCTCCACGAACCTCCTCTAGTATCGTGCCAGGCCAAGAAAACTACGAATAGCAATAAAACTCTTCGGCCTTTCCCAGTTCATCACTGCCTCGATCTTCGCAGGGTCAATTGAGATACCCTCGACAGACACCACATAACCAAGAAACGACATATTGTCCAGCCAGAACTTGCACTTGCTCAACTTAGCATACAAGCTATGCTCTCAAAGAGTCTACAATGCCAGGCAGAGATTTCTCGTGTGATCATCCTCCTGTGTCTGTGAATACACAAGGATATCATCTACGAATACGATCACACACTAATCGAGAGACGATCTGAACACCCAGTTCATCAGATCCATGAATGCAGCCGGTACGTTAGTCAGACCAAAAGACATAACCAGAAACTCATAGTGACCGTATCGGGTTCTGAATGCCATCTTCAGAATGTCTTCTGCCTTGATCTTCAACTGATGATACCCAGATCGACGATCGATCTTTGAGAAGAATTTTGTGTCCTTCAACTGGTCAAACAAGTCGTCTATCCGAGGCAATGGATAACGATTCTTAATAGTGACCTTGCTTAGCTGCCTGTAGTCAATCCACATCCGCATCGACCCATCCTTCTTCTTCACGAAGAGCACCGGAGCTCCCCAAGGTGAGACAATTGGTCGGATGAAGCCAAGGCCTTGCAATTCTTTCGATTGCTCTTTTAATTCCTTAAGCTCGATAGGGGCCATCTTATACAAAGCCCTAGAAATCAGAGCCGTGCCTGGAGCAAGTTCGATCGCAAACTCAATTGCCTGATCAGGAGGTAATCACGGTAAGGTCTCCGAAAAAACATCCATATACTTGCACACAACCGGAATGAATATGGAGTCTCGTCCTTCTATACTCGCGAGACTGAGAGCTACAAAACGAGCGAAGTCTCTCCTTTGAAGTTCCCTGAAATGAAACAGCTTCAACCTAGTGGGTTTAAAGTTCACCAGCTTCTTGAAACACGCCACGTGTCCATGGTGAGCTGAGAGCCAATCCATACCTAGGATAACATCAAAATCCCAATCTTGAAATCCCAGAATGATCAGGTCAACTGGTAACTCATGCTGCATGACTTGCATAACACTACCCAGATACACTTTATCTGCCTCAACAAACTTGCCTAGTGGAGTCGAAATGGACAAATCCCGAGGTAGCTTACTTGGCTCAGACGTAAAGCCTTTGGCAAGATTGGGCGAGACGAATGAATGAGTGGATCCCATGGCGATCAACACCAGTGCTAAACACTCATTTACTAGCAACGCACCTGAGAATTATAATTACCCAAGTTATAACATAAACTACATACCTAATACATGTTGATACACGCATAGTAAAACACTACATAGCATATATACATACAATACATCATGGCAACACTAGAACCCTAACAATCTTAAACTCGCGCGTACTTTGTACAACATCATCAGATGCCTGTACGTCTCGATCGGTCATGGAAAACACCCTACCCTGATTTGTCTGGCGAGGCTGCTGGGTGGGCAGCAAGGATCTGGAGGCCTGAGATGAAGACCCCTGAAGCGAAGTCTGCCTGCCTAGAGGTCGGACTCCCTGTGGCTTAGTCAGTGACTACTTGCATGGGCAATCCCGTATCACGTGACCAACCTCACCATAGTAGAAGCATCCATCCGATAGTCTTCGGCAATCCCCAGTCTTGTACCAATGACCACATACTGTACACTCCTCGAATGCCTGTGATGCAGAGGAAGCCGGAGGCATAACCCTCGTAGCCTGTGACGTTGTAGGGTGCGGTGCCTGAGGCACAAAAGGAGGCCTCTGAACCGACATCGGCTGAGAGAACTGATATGGAGCAGTCCTGGTCCTCTTTTCGGACTATGACGA
Organism: Tetracentron sinense; assembly: GCA_015143295.1. Taxonomy (NCBI): domain Eukaryota; kingdom Viridiplantae; phylum Streptophyta; class Magnoliopsida; order Trochodendrales; family Trochodendraceae; genus Tetracentron; species Tetracentron sinense. Next base: position 4,923,773 of record CM026555.1, on the reverse strand, counting down.
ACCACTAGACTGACCCCGGGACATACTCCTCCCGAAGCCACTATCCCTCCTCCTAATAAACTCCTCTGCATTCTTCTCGATGATCTTCGCCTTTCCCACTATCTCCCTACAGGACTCTACTTAGAGGATGGACACCCTATCACGGATGAATGCCTTCAACCCCATCTCAAATTTTCTGACCCATAGATCTTCGGTCGCGATCAGACATGGAGCATATCTTGACAACTCGGTGAATTTATTCTCATACTCGGCTCCGTTCATCGCTCCCTGCTCTAAGAGCATAAATTCCCTTGCCTTCTGTTCTCAGATAAATCTGGGAAAATACTGCTCGTAGAAGGTGTCCAGGAACTCCCCTCATGTCCAGGGTTCCTCTGCCTTCGCAACATCCCTCTGCCTTTGGTCAGCTTTCCACCAATGCTCGGCTTCACCTTCCATCACGAAGGAAGCCCACTTAACCCGTTGTTCCTCAGTAGATCGGAGAGCCAGAATGGTCTTCTCCAACTGCATAATCCATGCATCTACCACCATCGGGTCCAGAGTCCCATAGAATGTAGGAGGCCACAGTCTCCGGAAAGCCTCAAGTCCCGCGGTGTGATGCACCGACGGAGGCACAGGAGTAGTCGGTGAGGTAGGAATAGCCACAGTAGGTCTGACTGCCAATAAAGCCAATGTCTCTGTTATGGAATCCAGAGCATTTTTGAAGTAAAGCGGCTCCTCCTCTCTCGAAACCTCACCCTCAGATCTCCGAGTATGGTAACCACGACCCCGATTACCACGTCTCATGATGTAAAATCCTGAGATCAATGGCAAAACATGAGTCTAACTTGGATACCAATCTTCACACAACATATAACAATTCAATGAACATGAAATGCTAATATCCGCATATAGTATACATCAAAGTATACACATAATCATACAATTATAACTTAGAGTTTTCTAGCGTAGCTAAGATCCTTTTGTTGCGCATCTACCCTTTTTGGAATAAGACTAAGGACATAGTCTAAACCTGGCATCCAAACTAGGGTCCTAGACTGACCTAAGGATTTGATTGATACCGGTTATGTCGTGGTAGCAAACTTAAGACAATAATTTCATCCGAGTTCTAAGTTCAACTCAGAGGACTCACTTCTGCTTAGCCCAAGGGAAACTAATCCCTAGAGCTCTGATACCAAGTCTGTCACGACCCAAAATACCCCCAAGGAGTTAGGGATACTTTAGCTCATGACCGCCCAGACATACCATCCTGTATGACACATAAGGCACACATACTAACCTGTCAGAGTACACAAATTATACATAGCGGAAACGATTTAAAAAACAATTACTCCTATCATTTGGTTCAAGTCTGAACCAACAAAATATAAATCCAAAATGTGGAGTGGATAAGCCCCACTCTCAACATAAATAAAATATCTCCTCTTCCTAACATAGTCAGCAGAAGTCAAATTCGGGCCGCCTATCTAGCGATCCATCATCCTAGTAGTGCTCCATGGAAGGCTCTAGGTCGTAGTATTCTTCCTCTACCCAAGGTTCCAAACCACACAAGTCGAAAGAAACCCGTGCACCTGCCGATGATAACAAATATCGGTTAAACGTGGAATACTCAGCGAATATATACTACTAATAATAAAGCAATAATATCATAGAAGCATGCGAGACATGAAGACTGAAATCCTTAAAACATATCGAAGCGTAGAAACCATGCTATAGTACGTGTAATTATATCCGAAAACCAAAACAGTGTGATTCTTGCAATGATCATAGCCTTGTGAGTTCTTTGAGTCGTGTTAAGTTCATAGAGTTCCTTAGAGTCATTTATGATCCATAGAGCCTTAGAGTAATACTGTAGAGCAAAACCATAGAGATTAGAACAATTACATTTGTGATCCTTAGAGCTTGTACATCGATCTTAGACCTTATCATAGAGTTCCTTGTAAGTTTTGTATGATCCTTGGAGCTTGTGAACCGATCTTAAACAATATCATGGGGTTTCTTAAAATCATCATATGAGTCACTTATTCAAAATCCTTATTATAACTTTGAGAAATCCATGAAAAACCCGTTTCATGCGAGACATGAAAAGCATATGAGAATAATAGCATATTTGAACACAAAAGCCCTAAGAGGCATTAAACCAAACACATAGAGTGCCTAATAATGGTAGTTTACATCCAAGTATAAAAGCAACATTACATACCATATCAACCTAAGATTTTTTTTGCATAGAATGAGAAGAACATCATGTGGTGAACTAGCATTATCACAAGTTTGGTAGTAGAATGTATCTACCTTGGTGAAATCGATGAATTCGATTCCAAATGCTTGGAACAAGTGAGAACTTCGAGTTCTTTGTTAAAAAACACCAAAGAAGGGAAGATCTTGATCTTCTCTTCAAGCTTGAACAACCCCCTTGCTTTCCCCTTTTCTTCTCCTCTCAATTTCTCTCAAAAGTATGCCCTAAGGGTTTCTAAAACCCTAAGGCACGAGCTGGGCCTTTTATAGACAAAGGGGTGGTGGTTAAAGACTTAAAAACCCTTAATGAAAAAAATTTACGTATCACCGATCGATCAGTGATCAGGACCGAGCGATCAGTGTTTTGACCGAGAGATCTGTTGAAAACACCCTCTCTGGAATTTTTCCTCATACAAAAAATTTAACCAATCGATTGCTAGTTGACCGAGCGATCGATGTTATAACCAAGCGATCAGTTCTCCCCTGTTTTTGCTGCAAAACCCTTTTTCCACTACTTGGACCTTCTCCATCCCAACTCTAACACCTTGTACACCCAAAACACACTTCCTTAAGCTATATATACCTATCAACACATGCACACCATATATCCAAACACTTTCATTAGCATAAAGCCCATTAGTGTACAAGACTCCACTTGAACACTATTCACACACTATTCACTACTTAGTGAAATGAAGATTCGGGGTTCTACAGTTGCAGTCAAGTCAATTGGCGTATTTACTCTTTATTTAACTCAAGGAAAGACTTTAGTTTTAGAAGACTGTTTTTATGTGCCTAGTGCACACAGGAATTTGATTTCAGTTTTAAGACTTTTACTTTGTGATTTCTCTATCATTTTTAATTCAATTGTTGAAATTAAGAAAGATGGAATGGTCTTAATTACTGGTAATCTTGTCAACGGTCTTTATTTAATATTTCCTTTGGTAAATAATGAAATTCTGCAAAGTGACAATGCCTCATCATCTAGAATGTCTGGAATGAAGAGATATTGCACGGAGTCAACCTATCTTTGGCATAAGAGACTTGGTCATATTAATCTTAATAAGATCAAGAGGTTGGTAAAAGATGGTCCCCTTGAATTTCTCAAGGTAGAACCACTCCCTACTTGCGAGTCATGTCTAGAAGGGAAGATGACCAAGAAGCTTTACCCTAAAAAGGTAGGAAGAGTTGAAGAAAAGTTGAGACTTATACATAGGTATGTCGTTCATTTAACATTTTTGCACGAGGGCAATACCAGTATTTTGTCACATTTACCGATGATTATTCTAGATATGGATATGTCTATTTAATGCAACACAAATCTGATACTCTTGAAAAGTTCAAAGAATTCAGATTAGAAGTTGAGAATCAAACAGACAAATCCATAAAGACACTTCGATCAGATTGAGGTGGTCAATACCTCACAAACGATTTTATGGATTACTTAAGGGATAATGGATTATCTCGCAATGGTCAAATCCTACCTCACCTCAACAAAATGGTGTTTCTGAAAGAAAAAACCGGACTTTATTAGATATGGTTCGATTTATGATGAGCCATGCCGATGTACCTTCCTATCTTTGGGGGTATGCTTTACAAACGATCATTTATATTCTAAACCGGGTTCCTTCTAAATCAATACCGGTTACACCCTATGAATTGTGGACTGGGCGAAAACCTAGTTTACAACATCTACGGGTATGGGGTTGTCCTACGCATGTTCATAAACTCGAACCCACCAAGTTACAATCTAGAATAGAAAAATGAAATTTTGCAGGGTATCTAAAGGAAAGTAAAGGGTTTCTATTTCTACTCTAAGGCGGACCAAACAATAGTTGTTAGGAATCAGCCAGCATCCCAATGAACCTAATCATTCCACTACTAATTCTTCTAATTCTATTCCACTGAGAAGGTCTGAAAGAGTTTCTAGACCATCAGATAAACTTCTGTATTACAATAATAAGGTTTATCTAGTTACCCCTGATGACGAGGATACAGATCCTAATACTTATCAGGAAGCTACATTAGATGTAGATGCATCTCAATGGAATAAAGCCATGAATGCTGAAATTGATTTCATGTATGACAACGGCGTCTGGACTTTAGTAGATCCACCAAATGGTATAAGGCCAATTGGACGCAAATAGATTTACAAAAGGAAGAGGAGTGCCGATGGTAACGTGGAGAACTATAAAGCAAGACTTGTTGCAAAAGGTTACATTCAAATTCAAGGAGTTGCTTATGAGGATACCTTTTCACCTGTAGCTATGCTCAAATCCATCAGGATATTGCTAGCTAGAGCTGCACACCATGACTATGAGTGTCACGACCCAAAATACCCCCTAGTAGTTAGGATACTTTGGCGACGTGAACTCATAACCAAACCATCCTATATAACATATGAATCCTGTACAACATATAAAACCTGTGATAGCGGAAGCGTAATACTAATCTATATATGGTAGTGGAAGCGGACTACAAAATTTCTATCAATACTATATGTCTCAGTTTATACATGACCCAAAATAAAGAGCGAACATACTCGCTCAACAAAATATATGTACATGTCTCTCCCTCTCGTCACTCATGATGGGGCCACCTAACAAAAGCCCTCTGCTCCTCCTGAGCCCTCTGCTGCTGAAGACTACCCCAAGTCTCCTCCTCCTCAACATACTCTTCCTCGACCCATGGTTCTTGAGGACGCTCGCCACAAATGTCGAAGGGACCTGCCGACATAATATGTACGGCTGAGCATGGAATACTCAGCGTATACAAACCACTAGATAGTAATATCATAAACAGTAATCCAACATATATCACGGTTTATCATTTCACATGCATTTCTGAAATCAGCGCGGAAAACAAAATCATATCATGTGCATATATCTCATAAAATACTATCGGAAAACATCTTCTTATCATCTTTTTTCTTTTACATCTTCTTATCATCTTTTTTTTTTCATCTTATACCTTTGCATATACGGGTATTTAAAATACCTTGGCTTTTATCTTTTATTATCCTGTACGGGTATTTAAAATACCTTGGTATTCATCATTTGCTACCTCCGGAGTAGGACAACTAGTACCTGTACCCACGTAAACTGGGTGGCCTAATGTTCTCCTCACCTTCGGCTACCTCAATGGTAGACGACCAGTATCCATCTCCCTTCCGGGCGGCCTGCTATCATCGGAGTCCGATGCCAGTATCCCTTTCCCTTTCAGGCGGCCTGCTATCGTCGCATCCCTGTCGGCTTTTTCCGTATACTTTCCATTTTCTTGTATTTCTTGTAACATCTTATGCTTCTTGTATTTTCTGTATGTATCTTGTGCTTCTTATGCTTTCCGTATACATCTTGTGCTTCTTGTACTTTTCTTATACTTCTTTTGCTTCTTGTACTATTCATGTGGTTCATTTACATTTTATACTTTTCATGTAATTCATTTGCGTCTTATACTCTTCTTCTTCTTATTCTTGTATTGCATCTTATATACATGTACTTCTTCTTTTGGATACCCATAATATAGAAAAACTCGATCATGCATATGCGTATGTGTCCGTGTAGCAATTATGATATAACATAGTAGACATTTAAAGGAAACACTTTGCATATGATCATATAGCTAATGCTTAACATAATTCACTCATCACAATAATCCATATGCAATAACATTACATCATCCAATCACATTGAAAATAAGGTTTTCTCTTTTGTTTTTCCCCAAAACTTGTGGTTTTTAACATGCTTCTCATATTTGGATACTAATATATAAAACATCTCAATAAATATTGTCTTTTATTTGTTGGTTGAAAGCATAGCATCATCACATTTAACTCAGATCATCATTCAATGGATTTTATCTTAGTATAGAAGAGGGTTTCATGAGATTAATAGCTAGAAGGGTGCATTTCCATATATCCAAAGCCATCTATGTCTCTACTTGTCAAGAAAATCATGCTTTTCATTAAGGGTTTATGAAATTATAACCTAGTAGAGTGTATCTACCTTATGGGATGAAATCCCTTTGATCCAATGCTTGAAAAGGCTTGAAGAAGCTTGTAGAAGCGAAACCCAAGCTTGATGTTGGAGATCCAAGCTCCAATGGCGCGTAGGAGCGAGATCAAGGCTCGATTTGTGCTCTTCTTCTCCAAATCCAAAAACCCCTCTTGCAATCCTCCACTCTCTTCCCTTCTCTTCTAAGATCTCTCTCTAGGTTTAGGGTAACCCAAAACCCCCAAAAATGTCCCCTATTTATAGGCCAAGGGGTGAAAACCCTAAAAAATCACGCACTAAAGAGTTTGATTCGCGCACCTACGATCGTTCGTAGGCTTCCTACGATCGATTGTAGGTCTTACAGTAAGTTTTGCTCAGTTTCTGGAGTTCTACGATCGTTCGTAGGCTTCCTACGATCGATCGCAGCTCTTACAGTAAGTTTTCAGCATTTCTGTAACTTTACGATCGTTCGTAACTACGATCGTTCGTAGGTCTTCTACGATCGATCGTAGCTTTGACATAATGATTTTCCAGATTTTTCCCATTTTGGTATTTCGGCCATAACTTTTGACTCACTCGTCCAATTTTGACGATTCAACTTGCGTTGGATTCTTCTTTCGAAGGAGAACAATTTTCATGTTTTTTACAACTTCCAATTCTTCATTTTTCTTGGACCATTTTTCCCCTAAACCTGACTGATCCGAAATTGGGTTTCGTCAATCCGGATTTTAAACCGACCCGACTTCAGAATTCGGTCTTTTGACCTAACACCAACTCAAAACCAAGACAAGTGATCAACATGAACCCCAAAGAGGGTTCAATTACCTTTCCAAAAATCCAAGAATCACTTGATTCCGACGAGCGGTGTGAACGGTAGGGCTATTTAGAGTAGAGGGTATGCCAAGGCATTCCCATTCTTGACACTTAGAACATTTCGAGTGTTTCACACTCCTTTCCTTCGGTTCCAAAACCATACTAACACCTCATGACTCATTACTCCATAGGTTTTTAACACACCTAGGTGATCATGGGGCACACCCCAACATGCATGAGAGGCCCCGGTCTCTTTATGCCCCGCGTAACAACACTATTCACTCGTAACTCATTAACACTTAGGGTACCTTATACCCATGTTTTTACCCACTTAGAGTATGTCATACTCTTATTTATTCATCCAAACACCCAACAATAAACACTTAAACTAATTTGACTACTCTTATCATGCCCCTTAACCAAGTCACATAAATGGCCTTCGGCCTTTACAAGACTTGTGCCCATGGTGCTATTCACAACATTGTGAAATGGTTTCCCGGTGGTTCTACGTTCACACTTATGGTATTTTATACCCTAAATACTTGAGTATTATTATACTCTTGTTTTGAGGCTCAACATACACATATAAAGTCTTCACTTCACTTTCCCCAATATCAAGAACACATGGTAGGTCTTAAGCCTTTTAATGCATTGTACACTAACCCTATTCACCTTCAACCCTTTAAGCCCTTAGGGTATTTTACATACCCTACTTCTATTCTCATAACTCACGACCATAGGTTCTAAAACCAAACCGAGGTAACCTATTGGGCATAACCCATATGCATGGGAGGTCCCGGCCGCCACGAATCCCTTGAATCAACATTATTCATACCACTATACATTTAATGCTTTGAGTATGGTTTTATACTCTTTGCGTGTTTTCTCAAAACACCTTACACTTCTTGATTCTAACATGAAACTCACATCGCACTTAGGCTATGAGGGAAACCCTCACTCTCATTAACCAAACCCAACTTATAATAAGGGCCTTTGGCCCTTACAATACTAGTGTCCTTGACACTATTCACTTGAACAGTGAACCAAATTTTCGGGGTTCTACAATGAGATATGGCAAATGGATGTCAAAACTACTTTTCTTAATGGAATGTTAGAAGAAGACATCTATATGAAGCAACTAGAGAGCTTCATTGCTCCTAACCAGGAAAACAAGGTTTACAAGCAAAACAAGTCGATATATGGTTTGAAACAAGCTTCTAGAAGCTGGAACCAAAGATTTGATCTTTCGATCAAAGAATTTGGATTCCAAGAGAATTTAGAAGAATCTTATATTTACTAGAAGGACACTGGGAGAGCGGTAGTATACCTTATTCTTTATGTAGATGACATCCTACTCATTGGGAATGACGTAGGGATGTTTTCATCAGTCAAAATTTGGCTTTCTCAGCATTTCTCAATGAAAGATTTGGGAGAGGCATCCTATATTCTCAGAATAAAGATTATGAGAGATAGAAAATGCCGGATGTTGGGATTGAGTCAAACTTCCTACATTGACAAGATCTTGTGAAGGTATAGTATGAGTGATTGTAAGAAAACTCTCATTCCTTTTCGACATGGTGTTACTTTGTCTAAAAAGATGGCTCCTTTATCAGCTGATGAGATCGAGCAGATGAAGTGGTTATGCTTCGGTTGTTAGGAGCCTCATGTATGCCATGCTATGTCACATCCCAAAATACACCCTAGGAGTTAGGATACTTTGGCGACGTGACTTAACCTTAAATCATCCTGCAAAGAGTATCCAAAGATGACAAATAGTGAACCTGAAAATTTCTTCTTTATAAATGTTCTTCCAAGTGTTAACATAAACAGACGACTTAGTAAAAACTATAATAAGTACAAAAGAATCCAACACTTGAGTTACCAACTCAAGCCTACATGAAAATCCCCAAAAGAAAATCTCAAAATACATGTCTCTCTCTCACTAAACCCACCCTAGGGTCACATTTCAAGACCCCTAACCTCTGGATGATACTCCCGAGCAACTCCTGTCATCCATGAACCCACCTCGATCTAATGCCCTGGTTACAATGTAGAATGAACCTGCCAACATAAAATGTACGGCTGAGTATGGAATATTCAGTGAGTACAAGCTACTAGCTAACAATAGTAATAACAAAAATATGTCATACATGATACAGTTCATCATCATATATACAAAATTAGAGTGTAGAAGCAAGAACAAATAACAATTATAATCTCAAATATCATATTTAAAATCATACCTTAGGTTCATGCTTTAACTAAAACATATTTCAATTACCTTGTGAGTCTTGTGATTTCCTTTTTACATCTTATACATCTTGTGGGTTCCTTACATGTCTGATGAGATTCTTTAGTTCACTTATCTTTTTGGCTAGTACCCGAACTATGGAATAGATGGACATACTAGCGGCTTGTAATTCTTTCTTGTCTTATTTAACTAGTACCTGAACTATGAAATGGAAGGACATACTAGGATCTTGTCTTGTATTCATGTCTTGTTTAACTAGTACCCGAACTATGACTTGGACACTCATACTAGCTTCTTGTCTTGTTTGACTAATACCCGGACTATAATGAAACTAAACACATTAGCCTTATGTCTTATTCAACTAGTACCTGATAAGTGCTTAATTTTGCTTAATTAGCCTCATTTAAATAAGCATTATCATACTTCTTTGGTTTATATCTTCATTTTTACACGTAAAGTGGTGTATTCTCTTCTCACCATTGCGTTGTCCTCTTTCTCTTAATTTTCATGATACATTTGCATGTATTCATACATGTCTTGGAAGGTGGCATGCAAAATATTTTTAAAAGAGACTTATTACGTGTATTTATTTTTTGTAGGAATCCTAACTCCAGACTACTCTCGGGATTCAAGAAGTCCAAAGTTTCAAATAGCCCATGTTCAACTCAAAGATCTAAAGGAGCTAGAGCCCAAAGAGCAAAGCCCAAGCCAAAAAGTCCAAGAAGCCAAGTCTCAAGTCAAAGAGTCAAAGCCCAAGACCAAATATAGAAAGATTCTACAACATGGCTGGAGAATCTTAGGAAGATATGGATTAATATGATTTTAGCATAAAAATGGTGGAACTCTCTTGAATTAGAAAGAAGAAGTGTGTTATATTGATGTTTCTATTTCATAAAAAAGGAGAAAGCCTATTTTGGTCACAAGAACTCTTTATTTTGGGTGGATTTTGGAATTCAAGCAAGGAGCTTAATGGAGGTCAACTAAATCTATAAGAAAAGCAAAAAATTTCGTGGATGGCTAGAGGAGTGCTATTATTTAGCAACCAATCCCAAACAAAGAATGAGGATTTCCCGGATTCCCGCCTAATCTGGACAGTACTTACTAATTTGGACATAACCTTTGACTCAAAATTCGGATTAAGACAAGATTTAATATTTTGGAAAAAAGACTTAAAGGGGAACAAAATTGTATTTCACGAAGATCTCCTAATTCGGACGTTTAGGGGGTCAAAATATGTCATCAAGTGGAGGAAAGTGCAATTTTGGTTGGAATTTTGGAATTAGAAGTTTCTCTTTTGTTTTTCTTTCCCTTCTCTTCTTTCCTTTAGTCTATATAAACCTAAAGTGAGAGAATTTTGGGGCTCGCTGATCTTTTCTCATTCTCTTTTCTCTCTTCTTCTTTTAGTTTTTTTTTGAGTTATTTTATTGTAGTGTTTGGAACACCATTAAGGAGGATGACAACTCCAATCATGGTGGGCTAAACACCTTTCTAAGGTTAGGGATTTGAAACCTTTTTCCGATTTATGTGGATGATGTGGATGGTTTGATCATTAATTTTAATTGAATAGTTCTTATTTTGGTTAATTTTTCTTCTCTATATGCTCTTTGATTTCATATGATCTACTGATATATGGAATGCTTGGATCCCCTGTGAGTTAGATACAAAGTACTCTTCAAATTTCTCTAATTATTCAATTGAATTTAATGGTCAGTGGTTTTATCGTATAATTGTCCATCTAGATTAAATCTTTATTTAATTCTAGATGTGTTTTCATCCAAATCTAAGCATAAGGAGGGATAGGTGGATTTTCCTGAAACCTTAGACCTCTTTTTCATTGCTTTACAGTTATCAGTTATTTTTGCTCCATTCTCATTGAGTGGAAAACCGATTTTAAATTTCTCTTCTCTTTAGATTTCGTTTCCTTAATTCTTGTTGCACAATAGTCAATCCCTGTGGATTTGACCCTGTGCTCACCAGATACATCAACTGTGTCACTTGTGCACTTGCAAGTATATTATTTTTACTCTTGATTTTATGTCCATTAATTTGGATTAAATTGATTTGTAACACGTTTTTGGCGCCGTTGCCGGCGATTGCAACGTGTGACGAGAACACGGGTTACGAAATTCTCCCTTTCCCCATTCCCTCTAATTCTAACTCCTAACTTTTACTTTCTTGCTTCTAACGTCTAACTGCTAACTTTTACTTTCTTGCTTCTAACTTCTAACGTCTAACGTCTAACTTCTAACTGCTAACTGCTAACTTTTACTTTCTTACTTCTTAACTTGAAAAAAAAAAAAAAAAAGTCTGAATTTTTATTTTTATTTTTAGTGGAAGGTTGGAATTCCATGCACCCTCCCACGGTAGGAAGTCAATTAACTTGCTTGAAGGGATTATATAACATAGGTGGACGGTTGGAATTCCGTGCACCCTCCCACGGTAGGTAATTAAGTGGATTGATATTGCTCGTGTAAAACAGGTACATCTATTGCTTGCCTACTTAGAAACAGACATTGCTTTGCCTAAGTTCAGGAATTTCTTCACTTCTGGTAAACTCACTCCTTCACTCTCGTTATTCTCCTACTTATCTTACATCTACTGTCAACTTACAACCTAGTGGGGAAGCTCGGCGTATACTCTGTATACGTGCCTCGTCTGTCGCCCCTTTAGCTAGCTTGTTCGTATAGAAGACTTATAGGAGGTGCATGCATTCTTGTTTGAATCCCTGACTTTCCCTTTGAGTTCTCTCATTTGTATGATCACGTGGAATCGAGATCACACAAGCCGCTTGAGGAGAACAGACTTTGAAATTGAAGACTTGTCTAATAACTTGTTTGAAGATTTTGATCATTCTTATTCATCAGACACTATGACTGACAATGAAAGTGATCAGGGGGATAATGGAGTTCATAATAATCCACCAATGCTGACCTTGCGTGAATATTTGCAACCAACAAGGACGAGTTCTCCGTCTTGTATGGTTTATCCCATTAATGCAAATACTTTTGACTTAAAACCGGGAGTGATTCAATTACTTCCTAAGTTCCATGGCTTAGACTCAGAAAGTCCTTACCTACACTTGAAAGAATTTGATGAGGTTTGTGCAACCTTGCGCAATCAAAATGTTAGTGATGATGTGGTTAGGTTAAAATTGTTCCCTTTCTCTTTAAAAGAGAAGGCCAAAAATTGGCTAAATTCTCTAAAGCCAAGATCCATTGGCACATGGCAAGAACTGACCAGGGAGTTTCTAAAAAAATTATTCCCTACCCATAAGACTAATACTCTTAGGAGGAACATTATGAATTTCTCCCAAAAGAATAATGAAACTTTTTTCCAATGTTGGGAACGTTTCAAAGAATTATTGTTGACTTGCCCCCATCATGGCTACGAGACATGGCGCACCGTTAGTTTCTTCTATGAAGGTTTAACCTCTCAAATGCGCCAGTTTGTAGAGATGATGTGCAATGGTGAGTTTTTAAATAAAGATCCCGAAGAGGCTTGGGATTATTTTGACCAATTAGCTGAAAATGCCCAATCTTGGGATGACACTGATAGATCTGATAGGTCAGATAAGACCAAGCCTAATGTCATGACTAAAGGAGGTATGTACCTCCTGAAAGAAGAGAATAATGATGTGAATGCCAAAATAGCCAGTTTGACCAGAAAAGTAGAAGCCATGGAACTTATGAAAGTAAACTCAATTAAGGCCACTGAAAAAGTGGAAGATGTTTGTGGCATATGCGAGACTAATGTACACCGAACTCAGGATTGTCCAACAATCCCAGCTTTTCAAGAGGTGTTACATGATCAAGCAAATGTCATGAACACCTATAAAATGCCTTTTTCTTCTCCCTACTCGGAAACTTACAATCCTGGGTGGAGGAACCATCCCAACTTTAGTTGGAAAAATGGTCATACTGCAAACAATCCTCCTCAAGGGCCTTCCACTCATACTCCTTATGTGTCTCCACATAAGAAGACCCTTGAGGAGACGTTGCAACAATTCATGCAAGGTCAAACAAACATTAATAATCAGACAATGCAAGCTATCAATGATCTGAAGAATTCTGTCAAAGAGTTGACCTCTTCGTTGAGCATTCAAGAAAATGGCAAATTTCCTGCTCAACCTCAACCAAATCCTAGAGGTCAATTTGAGGTAAGTAATTCAAATTCTTCAGATTCCCAAGAGGAACATATCAAGTCCATCACCACTCTATGAAATGGAAAAATAATTGATAAAGATATTCCAAGGAAGGTTCACAAACCTGAGGAATCTTTAAAATCAAAGAGTGATGATGAACTTGTTAAGTCCAAATCTGATATGGTTTTGCAATGTCCGATACCTGCTCCTTTTCCCCAAAGGTTACAACCTCCTCAAAAGTTAGTCCATAATGCTGATATATTAGAAATCTTCAAACAGGTAAAGATCAACATCCCCTTGTTAGACGCTATCAAACAAATTCCATCATATGCCAAATTCTTAAAAGATTTATGTACAGTCAAGCGTAGGCTTAATGTACAAAAGAAAGCTTTCTTAACAGAACAAGTGAGTGCAATCATTCAACATAATACCCCACCCAAATACAAAGATCCAGGATGCCCAACAATTTCTTGTATTATTGGGAACTTCAGGATAGAGCAAGCTTTGCTTGATCTTGGGGCTAGTGTTAACCTCTTACCCTACTCGGTGTATGAGCAGTTGGGTCTTGGTGAGCTAAAGCCCACTAAGGTAACACTCTAACTTGCTGACCGTTCAGTGAAAATACCGAGAGGGGTAGTTGAGGATGTGTTATTCCAAGTAGATAAATTTTACTTTCCTGTTGATTTTATTGTCTTGGACACACAACCTGTGTTGAATGCATGCACTCAAATTCCTGTTATTTTAGGCCGTCCATTCCTTGCAACCTCCAATGCTTTGATCAATTACAGGAATGGTGTCATGAAACTCTCATTTGGCAACATGACTTTGGAATTAAATATTTTTAATATCTGCAAACAACCTGGGGATGATGATGATGTGCATGGAATAAATTTGATTGAAACTCTTGTGAAAGACCAATTTCTTCAATCTTCTTTTTCTGATCCTCTAGAAGCTTGTTTGGCACATTTTAATGATTTTAATGAGGACATTTTAATTAATTCTGTAGACTCTTTATTGGAATCTGTTCCAGTGTTGGATACTAACAAGTAGAGATCACTTTTTGAGGAATTGCCACCTCGCGATACCCTACCCCTCCCGTCAAGTATCCAAACACCAAAGCTTGAGTTGAAACATTTGCCAGCTGATCTCAAATATGCATTTTTGGGACAAGCAGAGACATTCCCAGTGGTCATCTCCTCACAATTGAATGAGACGCAGGAAGAAAAATTAATTGATGTTCTTCGAGAACACAAAGGTGCAATAGGGTGGACCATAGCTGATATTAAGGGAATCAGTCCCTTAATTTGTACCCATAGGATATATTTGGAGGATAATGCTAAACCCTCTAGAGAGATGTAGCGCAGGCTGAATCCCAACATGAAAGATGTGGTTAGAGCAGAGGTCCTAAAAATTTTGGATGTAGGGATCATATACCCTATTTCTGATAGTCAATGGGTAAGTCCTACCCAAGTAGTACCTAAGAAATCCGGTATAACTGTAGTCAAGATGCTAATGATGAATTAATCCCAACTAGAGTCACAACTGGTTGGCGAGTGTGCATTGACTATAGGAAGTTGAACTCAGTGACTAGGAAAGAGCATTTCCCGTTGCCCTTCATGGACCAAATTTTAGAAAGAGTAGCTGATCATAAATTTTATTGTTTCCTAGATGGGTACTCCGGCTATAATCAGATAGAAATTGCACTTGAGGATCAAGAAAAGACCACTTTTACCTGTCCATTCGGCACTTTTGCTTATCGAATGATGCCATTTGGGTTATGTAATGCTCCTGCCACATTCCGAAGATGCATGTTAAGTATATTTAGCGATATGGTAGAGCGTTTTCTTGAAATGTTTATGGATGATTTTTCTGTGTTTGGTGATTCTTTTGATGATTGTCTGTTTCATTTAAAGAATGTTTTGGTTAGATGTGAGGAGAAAAATCTCATTCTGAATTGGGAGAAGTGTCATTTTATGGTCTCTAAAGGAATCGTGCTTGGCCACATTGTCTCCTCCCAAGGAATCGAAGTGGATGAAGCCAAAATTGATTTGATAGCCAATTTGCCCACCCCAAAGACCATTAAGGACATTAGATCTTTTCTAGGTCATGCAGGATTTTACAGAAGGTTTATTAAAGACTTTAGTGCAATCTCTAGACCATTGTGTAACCTTCTATCAAAGGAAAACTCCTTCGAGTGGACTAAAGCATGCCAGGATACTTTTGCAAAGCTGAAGGGCATGTTGACTTCTGCTCCTATAATGCAACCACCTGATTGGAGTTTACCATTTGAAATCATGTGTGATGCTAGTGATTATGCGGTTGGGGCCGTGCTAGGGCAACGCAAGGATAAGAAGCCTTATGTCATTTACTATGCAAGTAGGACCTTGAACAGTGCTCAGATGAACTATTCTACTACAGAAAAAGAACTCCTAGCCGTAATCTTTGCACTTGACAAGTTCCGATCTTACTTGATCGGATCTCGAATTATTATATTCACTTACCATGCAGCTTTAAAGTACCTTCTTTCTAAGAAGGATGCTAAACCAAGACTCCTTAGGTGGATCCTTCTACTCCAGGAATTTGACTTAGAAATTAAAGATAAAAAAGGAGTAGAAAATGTAGTGGCTGATCATTTATCCCGTCTTGTACTCTCTGATTCCTTGGAGATAATGCCGATCAAAGACACGTTTCCCGATGAGCAACTTTTTGCTGTCTCCCAATTACCTTGGTTTGCGGATATTGCGAATTATCTTGTTACAGGTAACCTTCTTATTCATTGGAAACAACAAGATAAAAAGAAATTTTTGACCGAGGTACGTAGATTTTTCTGGGATGATCCTTATCTGTTTAAATATTGTTCTGATCAAATTATTAGGAGATGTGTGCCTGATTCTGAACACCTGAATGTCATCTCCTTTTGTCACTCTAAAGCATGTGGTGGTCATTTTTCAGCCAAAAAGACTACTGCAAAAATTCTGCAATGCGGTTTTTATTGGCCCACTCTTTTTAAGGACACTCATGAGTTTTGCAAAGCATGGGAGCGTTGCCAAAAATTAGGAGGAATCTCCCGTCGGAATATGATGCCTCTCAACCCAATTTTGATTATTGAAGTCTTTGACTGTTGGGGCATCGATTTCATGCGACCATTTCCTCCTTCTTTTGAGCATCTTTATATCTTAGTAGCCATTGATTATGTGTCAAAATGGATCGAGGCTGTTCCAAGCAAAACCAATGACCACAAAACGGTCTTGCGATTTTTAAAAGAAAATGTTTTATCAAGGTTTGGAACACCTCGAGCTATAATCAGTGATGGGGGTACGCACTTCTGTGATCGGCCTTTTGAGACCTTGATGAAAAAATATGGGATAACTCATAAAGTTTCTACCCCTTATCACCCACAAACAAGTGGACAAGTGGAGATATCCAATCGGGAGATTAAACATATTTTACAAAAACTGTAAATCCAGACCGTAAGGATTGGTCATTACGACTAACCGATGCACTATGGGCTTACCATACAGCTTTCAAAACCCCGATTGGAATGTCTCCATATCGAATTGTCTTTGGAAGAGCTTGTCACTTGCCTGTTGAATTGGAACACAAGGCTTATTGGGCGATAAAGACACTCAATTTTGATTTGGAGAAAGCAGGCTCGCTTCGCAAACTCCAACTGGATGAGTTGGACAAAATTCGAAATGATGCTTACGAGAGTGCCAAAATTTACAAGGAAAGAATGAAGGTTTTTCATGATAAGCATATTCTTCGAAAATCTTTTGAGCCTTCTCAAAAAGTTCTTTTGTATAATTCTCGTTTGCATCTATTTCCTGGTAAGCTTCGATCTCGTTGGACTGGCCCTTTCATTGTGAAAACTGTTTACCCTTATGGAACTGTCGAGATTGAGAATCCTGAAAATGGTAATGTTTTTAAAGTCAATGGTCAACGATTGAAACCGTTTTTGGAGAATTTCACCCCAGATGTTGAGTCCACAACTCTGGAAGATCTCGTTTATCCTGATTGATCATTTCTCTCACTTGAGGAGAACTTCTGTGTATACTATGCATTTTTGTTTTTTTTGCTTGCTTTGATTGATCAGTTCATATCCCTATGATGTTTCATACTCTCTATCTCTTTTTGATCTCTCAATGTTATATTTCATATAAATCTCTATTTGAAACATTGAGGACAATGTTCGATTTAGGTTGAGGGGTGTAGATCTATGCTTTATTGTTGGGATAATCTCTGCTAATAGTAGGCCATCACATTCCTCCTTTACAAAAAAAAAAAAATTTTAAAAAAAAATTGAAAAAAATTGTGTTTTTGTCCTGGCTACTGTCTATTTCTTCATTGCCTTTTATCTATTGAGCTATTGAATTTTGGATTATAAAGGCACACGGTGAAAATCTTTAAGAAGCTCAATTCCAGCTGTTTAAAATGAAAAGTCTTTGTTACTAATTCTCAGTTAGTGAAAATTATAAATTGCTGAATTTTTGAACTTTCACTACACATCTGACTCAATATCTGGAGCTAGGTTGAATTTGGTAGTTGTTGACTTGATAATTGTCTGGAATGTAGGGAGAAACCAAGTCTGATGAACTATGACTATCTTGTTCACTTGGTTTGCTGGTAAGAAGAAAAACAGAACTGGGTTGTGATGAAGTCATGGAAAGAAACCAGTGAATTTGACCAGGTACTTTGAAAAGGGCTACCTCTTGTCAGGTCCTTGAAAAAAAAAAAAAAAAGGAAGAGAAAGAAAGAAAGAAAAAGGATATGGACATTTGAAAATGTGCTCTCAATGTTGAAATATCAGTTTTTTTTGTTATGACCTTGTTAAAACAAGTTGGGTGAAAGCCGTCATTGTAAAAAAGCGAATAAACTGGAATATCACAGATAAAGCCCATGAGGTATTAAGGTGAATATCCACAACTTTTGTGATCCTGGACAGATTAGCTTAGTTTTGAATCAGATCCTTAGGCTAACCCGACCATTCTGTGGTGATTAAAAAGTTGGCTCTGCTTAAGGAAATCGATACTTTGGATATTTGTCAGATTGCACATGCACTCAAAATTTTCTAAATGGTGACTTAGTGATTTGGACTTTATTTAGAATGCTGGAATATATGGCTGAAATATAATAAAAACCAGTGCCCTAATAATTCTAAATTTGATGCCTTGATTAGAATGTGCAACATGAAGAAGTTTATTATGAGTAATTTTTGTTCTTCTTCAATTGTTTTGAAAAGATAAATCTATTTTGAAAAGGAGGATTGTCAGTCATGCTTTATAGTTATTATCCTGATTAATTGATTGACTATATTCTGCCTCTTAAATCTGAGTTGAAATCATTGTCACAGATGGGTGATGCTATTGAGAGATGAACTGAGATTCTTTCAAAATTTCTTGGTTGTCATGCATAATGAAAGTTTTCTGATTGTCTCATGGAATTGAAATGATGATATTTTGATATTGCTTCTTCACATTTTTTTTGCTCGAGGACTAGCAAAATGCTGGTTGGGGGGTGTTGATAAGTGCTTAATTTTGCTTAATTATCCTCATTTAAATAAGCATTATCATACTTCTTTAGTTTATATCTTCATTTTTACACGTAAAGTGGTGTATTCTCTTCTCACCATTGCCGTTGTCCTCTTTCTCTTAATTTTCATGATACATTTGCATGTATTCATACATGTCTTGGAAAGCGGCATGCAAAATATTTTTAAGAGAGACTTATTACGTGTATTTATTTTTTGTAGGAATCCTAACCCCAGACTACTCTCGGGATTCAAGAAGTCCAAAGTTTCAAATAGCCCATGTTCAACTCAAAGATCTAAAGGAGCTAGAGCCCAAAGAGCAAAGCCCAAGCCAAAAAGTCCAAGAAGCCAAGTCTCAAGTCAAAGAGTCAAAGCCCAAGAGCAAAGCCCAAGACCAAGTATAGAAAGATTCTACAACATGGCTGGAGAATCTTAGGAAGATATGGATTAATATGATTTTAGCATAAAAATGGTGGAACTCTCTTGAATTAGAAAGAAGAAGTGTGCTATATTGATGTTTCTATTTCAGAAAAAAGGAGAAAGCCTATTTTGGTCACAAGAACTCTTTATTTTGGGTGGATTTTGGAATTCAAGCAAGGAGCTTAATAGAGGTCAACTAAATCTACAAGAAAAGCAAAAAATTTCATGGATGGCTAGAGGAGTGCTATTATTTAGCAACCAATCACCAACAAAGAATGAGGATTTCCCGGATTCCCGCCTAATCTGGATAGTACTTACTAATTTGGACATAACGTTTGACTCAAAATTCGGATTAAGGCAAGGTTTAATGTTTTGGAAAGAAGACTTAAAGGGGAACAAAATTATATTTCACAAAGATCTCCTAATTCGGACGTTTAAGGGGTCAAAACATATCGTCAAGTAGAGAGAAGTGCAATTTTGGTTGGAATTTTGGAATTAGAAGTTTCTCTTTTGTTTTTCTTTCCCTTCTCTTCTTCCCTTTAGTCTATATAAACCTAAAGTGAGAGACTTTTGGGGCTCGCTAATCTTTTCTCATTCTCTTTTCTCTCTTCTTCTTTTAGTTTTTTTTTTTTGAGTTATTTTATTGTAGTGTTTGGAACACCATTAAGGAGGATGACAACTCCAATCATGGTGGGCTAAACACCTTTCTAAGGTTAGGGATTGGAAACCTTTTTCCGATTTATGTGGATGATGTGGATGGTTTGATCATTAATTTTAATTGAATAGTTCTTATTTTGGTTAATTGTTCTTCTCTATATGCTCTTTGATTTCATATGATATACTGATATATGGAATGCTTGGATCCCCTATGAGTTAGATACAAAGTACTCTTCAAATTTCTCTAATTATTCAATTGAATTTAATGGTCAGTGGTTTTATCGTATAATTTTCCATCTAGATTAAATCTTTATTTAATTCTAGATGTGTTTTCATCCAAATCTAAGCATAAGGAGGGATAGGTGGATTTTCCTGAAGCCTTAGACCTCTTTTTCATTGCTTTACAGTTATCAGTGATTTTTGCTCCATTCTCATTGAGTGAAAAACCGATTTTAAATTTCTCTTCTCTTTAGATTTCGTTTCCTTAATTCTTGTTGCACAATAGTCAATCCCTGTGGATTCGACCCTGTGCTCACCAGATACATCAACTGTGTCACTTGTGCACTTGCAAGTATATTATTTTTACTCTTGATTTTATGTCCATTAATTTGGATTAAATTAAGTTGTAACAGTACCCGAACTATGACTTGGATGGTCATACTAGCTTCTTGGAAACAGATGTTAATGCCCGTACCTAGTCTTAGTACACTAACATCATTTCATACTTGTCTTGAAACCATACACTAGTGCCCGTACCTGATCTTAGTACACTAGCATACTTTCATATATTTCATGTCTTGGAAACAGATACTAGTGCTCATACCTGGTCTTAGTACACTAGTATCCTTTCATGCTTGTTATTTTGCTTGGAGACAAATGCTAGTACCCGTACCTGGTCTTAGTATACCAGTATCCTCTCATACTTGCTGGGGAACAGATGTTAGTGCCCGTACCTAGTCTTAGTACATTAACATCCTTTCATGTTTTACATTTCTTAATTCTTTTCTTAACTTATTCTTGTCTTGTTTTCTTGTGAGCCAGGTATGACATATCCGAGGATATGCCCTACTCTTGACTGGCCCGATGTCCGTCTTTATCATTCGTATCGTAAATCACATGTCGTATTATTCTTATTTCTTACATGTATAATCACACTTTGAAAAGCTCAGTTCATGCATGCGTGAGTATGTATGCTTTACAATTTGTGAGCATAGTAACATGAGACAATTTGAGGAACATCATGTAGCATTTCTACTTTTCTCTAAGCATGTGAGTTTGGAAGTAAACATATATAGAGCATTTATCAAGAGTACAAAATTTGGAAAACTCCCTAAATCATGCTTAATAATCTTGGTTCTAATTTCCATAAATGCATTTCAACAAACACTTAGCATTCAACATTCTTATGGTTCATTCATATATTCATACTTTAGAAAACCCTTGGTTAATGCATGCATGCGTGTGGGTGCATAGCAATTGTGGCAATCATGATTACGTGAACAATTCAAAAGATGGCATGTGGCAATTCAATCATTTCATAGTCACATGAGCATTTAAAGAATTACATAGGGCACAATGGTATATTTGCTAAATTGGGGAGCATAGAAGTGATATCAAAAGATTGAGGACATCATGTAGCCTTTCAACATTTATGATCACATGAGGATTTGAGAACACACATAAAGCATATTATCATAATTACTAAATTTTGGGGAAAGATCCCAAATTCATATTTCATTGCTTTGGTTCCACACTTTACACATGCATTACATCAAACACCTTGCATGCAATGTTTCTTTAAACTTTTATTCATGATTCCTTAGTCTTAGGTTTTCAAACCCATTCATGCATTTTATGAAACACAATGACCTTCCACCATTTTCCATCACACACATTCATTACACCCACATGGCATCCAATCGCCTCGACATCCAACATCCCACACCCCATTCACTACTTAGGTTATCTTGTAAAATTTAGGGAGTCATTAGTTGGGTACACATAATCATAATCATTTCAAGAAATCTAAGTTATTACTAAGGTAACTAAGAGGGTGTACTAACCTTGAAGATCAAAGCTTGATCTTGAAGAAAACTCCTTGATTTGGAGAACCCACAACTTGATAGAGGGTGATCTCACTTGTAGAGAATGCTCCAAGCTTGAGGAAGAAGACACCACCACTTGAGGATGAAGATCCTTGCTTAAGAGGATGATCCAAGCTTGATTTGAATTCCCCTTGATCTCTACAAAAACCCTCTTGGAAATCCCCAATCTTCCTTCCCTTTCTCTCTCTTAATCCTTCTCTAGGTTTAGGTTTCCTCAAAATTCCAAAAATCCTCGATTTTAAGAGCAAACTAGGCGCAGGTTCGATTGATCGCACTTGGACCTGAAAGAACCCAAAAAAACTTTTCTGTATGCGATTGATCGCACTTAATATGCGATTGATCGCAGCTCCCCTCTGGATTCTGACTGATTTTACCCCATTTTGGTATTTTGACCATAACTTTTGACTCGCTTATCTGATTTTGACAATTTAAGTTGAGTTGAACTCATATTTCAAAGAGGAACAACTTTTGTATTTTATACAACTCCCAATTCTGAGTTTTAAATAGTCTAAATGGGCTCTAAAACTGACTGGTCTGTAATTTCAACAGACAAAATGATGGGAAACTCACATTTGAATTAACTTCGACTCAAATTATGGAAAAGTGATAAACATAAACTTCAAAGAGGATTCAAATACGGTTCTAATGGTTTAAGAATTACTCAATTCCGATAAGAGGTAACAAAACTAGACTTCTCTCTAGTTGAGGTCATGTAGAGACTTCCCTCTTTTTAACACCTAGAACCTTTTCCACCTTTTATTTTCAACTCCCATAACCTATGAAAATGTTCCTAAGGCCTTCATACACATTAACATATATTGTTCTTACAAATTTGAAAACCAATCCCTCATTTTCGTTGAGAATCTTTCAAGACCATACCTTAGGCATTCAGCCGTAGATACTATTCATGGCACTATTCACTGCCCTATTCACATGAATAGTGCATGTGAAATTCGGGATGCTACATGCTATGTACTAGACCAGATATTTGTCATGTAGTGGGAGTTGTTAGTTGGTTCCAAAGCAAACCAAGTGTCAATCATTGGACTGTTGTGAAGCACATCATGAAGTACCTGAAAAGGACTAGGGATTATGTGCTTACTTTTCAATCTGAAGATCTCGTTGGATTGAGTTAAACTTATTCCGATTTCCAATCTGATCCAGATAATAGAGCTTCCACGTCTAGGTATGTGTTCACACTAGGTGGTGCTGCTGTCAGTTAGCGCAGCATAAAGCAGAAGAGTATTGCAAACTCCACCACAGAACCAGAATATATTGCCGCTTCTGAAGCAGCAAAAGAAGCAATCTAGTTCAAAAGGTTTTTGGAAGAGCTAAGAAATGTTCCTTCAGAACTTAAACATATCACTCTCTATTGTGATAGTAACGGTGCAGTAGCGTATAGCAAAGAACCTAGGAACAACAAGAAGATGAAACATATGGAGCGGAAGTATCATCTCATTCATGAGATCATTAAGAAGCAAGACATCATGGTTATAAAGATTAGGTCTCCACTTAATATTGCTGACCCGATGACTAAAGCTTTATCAAATAAAGTATTTGTAACACACTTAGATAATATGGGATTGAAATCTATGTCACATTGACTTTTAGGGCA
This sequence comes from Tetracentron sinense, assembly GCA_015143295.1. Lineage (NCBI taxonomy): Eukaryota > Viridiplantae > Streptophyta > Magnoliopsida > Trochodendrales > Trochodendraceae > Tetracentron > Tetracentron sinense. Next base: position 4,900,017 of record CM026555.1, on the reverse strand, counting down.
AGTGGGAGATTGTTAGAGAGTATGCCCTCAAAAGTCATTTAGATTGTAAGATTCTTATTAATTAGATTAATAAATACATTTTCTTTATCTATTGTGAATTCATTATAGGTAATTGACCATGATCATGAGATTATCTATACGATATGAGATATCGCTAAAGGTACCAAGGATATATTGTAGGAAAGCTATATGATAGGAATTGGACTATCACAGGCAGATATAGCTTTCCAGTTCCTTATACCTTATAGAGTCACAGCTATGGGTGAAGTTCAGCACTTCACTTATATGGCTGCCACAATGCTAAGATGTTCTCAATGGTTGAGATAGAGTTTTATCTCAAACTATTGTAATGGAGACTACACATCAGCATATGGGTGCTTAAATGTACACTGACTGATTGCATGTAATGAGAGACCTCTTGCATAAACATACTATCAGATAGTTGGTCTCTCATTCACATTAAACAGTTTTGATGATCCTTAAATCTGATGAGTTTAGAGCAGTGATCTGACTGTTTTGATTGCATCTAAGTACTCTCTACCTGAGGGACTACGATACGGTAACAGTTGGATAATCATAAAGTTTTCCAAGTCATGATGAATTTCAAACAAGAAATCCATACTCATTAAATTGAGAGATTATCCAAGTTTCGGGTAAGACAGTCGATTAAGCTTAAATCCTGCGCAGGTGATTTTGAAATCAAATAAGTTTCAAATATATTTTTAATAAAATATATTATACTTAATAAAAGTTTATCTCAAAATGTTTTACATGAGAAATAGTTTTTCATGGCTTAATCAAATATCTTGGAAACCCAGATGATGTACAATGGGCTACAAGTTAGATAGTATATTAATCTTGAAGGCCCATTATGGATAATGTTATTGGAAGGATCAATCAAATTAAAAAGTTCATGTGGCGGGATCCTTTATTGGTTAATGTTCTTACACTATGATTCAATTACAACATGGATATCTCACGTCACTTACAATTCCGATGTCCTTCCAATTTAAGGGTCAATGGGATAACATCGGGTAAGCCAGGGTTAGAATGTCCCAGAGCAATCTGTGGAGGTGCTCATAAAAGAAATACAAGCTCAAATAATAGATTAAATGTTAATCTATAATTTAATTTATTAAATGTTAATCTTTAATAAATAGATTAAATGTTAATCTATGGTTTAGATTAAATGTTAATCTAAATTAAAGGATAATAATAATAATTATTTAATTAACCCAATATAAGGGGATATGGGTTTGACCCATATCCATAAAAACCCTTTAAAATGGACCTTATTGGTGGGCCCGAGCCCATGGGATAGACTCCCTAGGGTGGGCGCCCACTTCTGTCGCGCCCCAAAATACCTCCTAGGAGTTAAGGGATACTTTAGGTGTGACTATACATACCTTCCAAACTATCCTATAATGAACAAGGCCACACATGATAAAGTAGAGATATGAAACAGAGTGCAGAAGCTCATAATAGTGTGGAAGCGTAAACCAAAATTTTTCTTTCTATACAAGGTCTGTATTCCAAGTTTATATACAAACATAAGCAGTAAAGGTGGACATGCCCACCTATCAAAATACAAAAAGAAACTCTGATAGTCACTCAGCTTAACAGTAATCTAGATATGGTCGCACATCTAGATCCCTATCCGCCTGTGTTTGCAATGGGATAGGCGGCTCTCTCTCCTCTACACACTCTTCCTCAACCCAAGGTTCAGGATTGAGGTTGTCCAACGTACCTGCCGACATAAACGTACGACTGAGTATGGAATATTCAGAAAGTACAAGCTACTAGCTAACCATAGCAATAACAATCACAACAAAGGCAACAAGATATAATTCATCACATCAATTTAAAACAATAACAACAACATATGACGTTTATAGTATCGCAGGTAAAACAATGTTATAGTCTTGACATGCTTTAATGAGTGTAAAAACTCCGGTAAAACTCATGTTTGGAAATCATGAACTGATCTTAAAATTAGCCTTTCGTGTTTTTCAAAACTTGCTTCTCATGTTCAAAAACTTGTTCTTGTCTCGGTCTCGTTTGTAAGAAACACACATGTTTCTTGTCTTGCTTAGAATCACTTGTCTTGCTTGTTCTTGTCATGTCTTGACATGTTCTTGACTTGACTTGCTTGTTTTCTGCTGAGCCAGAGGTTAGTGCCCTTGTAGCGACTTGTCAACCGATAATTTAAATTCCCTTCAACGAAATATATATATATATATAGAAAATGGTACACCAACCTCCTTGACCGGCCCAATGTCTAGTATGATTAACTTGTTTTTTTGTAAGCCAGGTATGACATATCTTGCGATATGCCCTACCCTTGACCGGCCCGATGTCCAGCTTTATCATTCATATCGTAAATCACATATCTTGTTCTTGTTTGTGTTCATATACTTATACTTTAGAAATCTCGGTTCATCCATGCATGCGTGCTTGTGTGTAGCAATGGTGGTGATCATGATGACATGTACAACTCAAGGATAGCATGTAACATTTCAATTCATATTGTAATCATGTGAGAATTTAAAACAAGCATATAAGGCATTTGATCAAAATCACCATTTAAGGAAAAACTACCTAAATCATGCTCTCAAAATCTTCATTTAATTCCTTGTATTCTCCTTCATCCATTTTATCAATCAAGTGGCATTCAACATTTTTTTTTGTTTATTTCATATTTTCTCATTCACACATTTCATCAAACACATGGGTGTATTCATTATTTGTACCAAGACCTTCCACCATTTTCATCACACATCATCCATCCCTACTTAACTTGTCTTGCATTATTTAAGGGATCAAGGGTATTGAGGTAAGAATAGGATACACATTATCAATCATAACCTATTCAAAAGAAAACCTAGTTTACTACTAAGTTAGTAAGGGTTTACTAACCTTGAAGATCAACACTTGATCTTGAAGAAAACCCTTGATTTCGGAACCCCACTTGATTTGGGAAGGTCCCACTTGAAGAAGATGCTCCAAGCTTGAAAGGGGAGGTCCAACCTTGATCTTGTATCTCCAACCTCTTTAATCCACAAGTCCTAGCTTGGCTTCTCCAAAATCTCCTCTCTCCCTTCTCTCTCAATTCCTCTAACTCTCTCTAGGTTTAGGGTAAACCAAAAATCCCCAATTGGAAAGCCTATTTATAGGCAAAAGGGTAGAAACCCTAAAAATCCCAAAAAAAAAAAAATCGCGCACCTACGATCGTTCGTAGTGTGCTACGATCGTTCGTAGTTTCCTACAATCAATCATAAATCGTCCCAAAAGTTTGCACAATTTTAGGAATTTTACGATCGTTCATAGCTCACCTACGATCGTTCGTAGGATCTGTACGATCGTTCGTAAATCTAATAATAAATTTCCAAATTTTCCCATTTTGGTATTTCGGCCATAACTTTTGACTCGTTCGTCGGATTTAGACGATTCAACTTGCATTGGATTCATCTTTCGAAAGGGAACAATCCTGACATTTTAAAACTTTCAATTTCTTCTTTATTCATGGACCAATTTGCCCCTGAAGCTGAACTGGTTGGAAATCGATTTTCGAAACTTATATTTCCAGCATATCCGACTTCGAAATTTCTACTTTTTACCACCATGAACATTCCTAAGACCTTTTAATACTACAAACGTCCTCTTAATACTTAATTAAGACTACAAAATATTTTGAAATTCTCATTCCATAAAAATGGAAGATCACAAAAGCTTAAAGCCTTGACACGAGTTCCAATACATGGACAAAAGTTCTAGGGCGCTACAACTTCTAATTCCCTAATGGTTAGGGAGTTGGTTAGTAGATCATTGTTAATTAATTAGTTCTTATCTAATGGAATTAAATTTCTTACTTGGAAGACAAGAATCAAAGAGTTAAGGATTAAACCTTATCCTTAATCAAACTTGGAGCTCAAGACTCCCTCTATCTCACTCCCACCTTTATGGAGTTTCTAATTTGATTAGAATCCCTAATCATTAGGGAATTGGTTAGAGTCCCTATATCATGACCCAAAATACCTCCTAGGAGTTAGGGATACATTAGCTCATGACCGCCGTGTCATACCATCCTGTATAACACATAAGGCTTACTTACCATCCTGTGAGAGAGAGCATACAAGGCATAGAAAATAGTGAACCTGAAAATTCTTCTATATAACATGTACAAGAGTCAACTAGGACTAAATGAAAAACTAAACCTTTTATACAAAATCCATCCCTTGAGTTACCAACTCAAGTCTGATGCAAAACCCCCAAAATGAAGCTCCAAATACATGTCGCTCTCCCTCAACCATAAGGTCATGTGTCCAGGCACCTATCATCAACATGATGATTCCAAGCGAACTCCTGCTCGACCCTCGGTTTCGGAGCACGATTGTCCAACCTGTAACCTACTGACATAACAGTTCGGCTGAGCATTGAATACTCAACGTATACAAACTACTAACTGACAATGTTATAAAATATTAACATGTCATACAGGGTACAGTTCATCAAAACATATGCTTAATCAAAGTGTGGAAGTTTAAAACAATATAACAATTGCATATTCTTAAAATGCATACTTTAAATCATACTTTGAGTTCTTACTTTCACAAAAAGTATTTCAAATATCTTATGAGTCTTGTATGTCTTGTGAGTTCCATATGAATCACCTTATGAGTTCTTAAGAGCTTATGTGTGGCTTATGAGATTCTTGAAAGTTCCTTATTAGTCTTATTCGTCTTGTGAGACTTATGAGTTCCTTATGAGAATCAAGCTTCACTTATTTCATTTGGCTAGCACCCGAACTATGAAATGGACGGACATGCATAGCTTTCTTCATTGTATATACTTAACTAGTACCCAAACTATGAATGGACGGACATACCAGCTTCGTACATACCCTACTAATACCCGAACTATGAATGGACGGACATATTAGCATTACCTATTTTAACTAGTACCCGAACTATGAATGGACAGACATACCAACGTTCTTATGAGTTTTACTAGTACCCGAACTATGAATGGACGGACATACTAGCGTTCTTATGAGCTTATGAGACTTATGAGCACATATGAGCATTTACTTATTAGCTTTATCTTATGAGAATTCCTTATGAGCTTTTACTTTCTTATTCTTATGAGAAATCTCGGTCATACATGTGCATAGAGTGCTTGTGAGTGTCATCGAATACATGTGAGCATCTTAGAAATCAAGGAAAGCTTTTAAACATTTAGTCATATGCATAGAGTACTTATGAGCATCATAGTAGAGAGTATTTAAAACATTGGAATAGATCATGTAATTTCACTCATGGAATTATCATAGCATATACATGGCTACTTAGCCTATTTTGCAAAAATCATAATTTAAAGCTTACTTTACGGTAAAACCCTCCTTTTAATACTCATGCTTAATACCAAGTTTATCATAAAAGCATGGTGATGATATACACCATTTGTGATCAATAGGTTAAGCAAGGAAATCATCAAGTATAGTAAAATTCCCAATTTTGTTTTATTCCTTCAATAGCATATGCATATAAGGCAATATGCCTTAGTTTTCTCAAAAACATACATCAATACTCACTATTTCATTTCATTCATGTTAATAGTATATATTAGTATATACATACAAGGCTACAAACCTTACTTTCCTCAAGAACATGCAACAAAGCTTACTAATAAAGCTATACACCTCCATTTCTACAAAAAAACCATGCTTTACTAATTACTAAGAATGAATAAATCATAACAAGGTAGTTAGTAGATTGTTCTACCTTTTGAATGATTGATTTCCTTCAATCAAGAGCTTTTAGAAAACTTGAGGGATTAATATCCGAGCTTTGAGAAGCTTATAGGAATCTGGAAACTAGAACAGAGTTTCACTTTTGCTTCTAAACACCAACCACGAACTCACTTCCGAGAATTCCCAACTTAATGATTCACTTTGGAATTGAAATCCAGGTGTTAGAACACCAAGAAGGCAAGAAAAACTCTTCCTTTGATGGCAAAACATGAACTCAGAACATCCAAACAATTCTCAACTTTCTTCTTCTTCTTCTCTTCTTCAATCTCTCACAAATCCAAGCTTAGGGTTTGAGTAGATCAAACCCACGAAATCCCCTTCTATTTATAGTCTAAAAGTTGCCAAAAACCCAAAAATATCTTAGGAAAATATCCCCCAAGGTCGGTGATGAGTTACAGCTTGTTTTTGGGCATTTTTGCCCTTTTTCAGGTTGAATTCGTCGACGAAATCAACCCCCCAGCACACTTCATCGCCGAAATGGCACTCTGCCTGGGCCTCGTTTTCCTGCTTTAGTATTTTGGCCATAACGTTTGACTCGTTTATCCGATTTTGACGATTCAACTTGCGTTGGATTCGTCTTTCAAAGGGAAACAACTCTCATGTGTTACACAACTCCTAATTCTACTTTATTAATAGACTAAAGTGGCCATAAATCTGACTGGTCTGAAATAGATTTCAGCAGACCAAATTTACAGCAGACCAGTTTACGGAAATCTGACATTTGACCCAACTTTTACTCAAAATCTGAAAAAGTGGAAAACATGAACCTCAAAGATAGTTTCAATACCTTTCCAAATATTCAAGAATCACTCAATTCTGATCAGCGGTGAAAATTATAGAGCTCTTCTTTTAGGCATCCCTCTTCTTTTAACACTACGAACATTTTCCCTTTTTATTTTCACACCCATAAACAGAAAGGATGGTTCTTTAGTACCCTCAAACACCATAAAACTCATGATAAACTCCTTATATCATTCATCAGAACCTAGGGAACCTTGGACCTCACTTGCACTGTTTATAGCACTATTCACAGCACTATTCACACACTATTCACTTACAACCCTTTAAGTACTTAAGGTATTTCATATACCCTTGCTTTTACCCACTTAGAGTATATTTATACTCTCTTTTTGAGACTCAACACACGCATCTAAAACCCTCACTCGACTCACCATACTACCAAGAACAAAATAGAAGGCTTTAGGCCTTTACACACATCATACAAGGGCACTATTCACTAACACTGTTCATAGTATAGTAAACTCGGATTCCGGGGTTCTACACCCTAGATACTAGGGAATTAGTTACATCTCATTAATTAAGCAATCCTTTTAGGAAAAGGAATCCTAAATTAAAAAGTTTGTTATAACTAATTTGCTATGGATAAACATAGAGTTTAATTAATGATAAGAGTTATCATTATTTAGTAACTCTTAGGGATAACTATCATTATTAGATAATGATAGGGATAGCTATCAAGTTGTGGATAAAATCCTCATCTATATAAGCCAACACCCAAAACCATGTGGGGTTGTTGATTCATTATTATTCTCTACAAGATTTCATGAGCCAACGGAGAGTCCCTTAATGAATTTTTGTTAGCTTAGTTGGAGAGAAAAGAAAAATCCCAAAGAGATTTTGTGAGTTTCAAGAGGGATCTCCAAGGGATAATTTGAGGTCTAGGGTTTTGAACCCTAAGCTTTTGTGAGATGGAAAGTCTACTCCATCATCATCCTTCATCTCTTTGTTCTTCATAACTAAGGATAGATTCAAAAGCTTCACAGGGATAGCGAAGAACGAGGATCGAGCTTCGAGTATTTATTCGAGAAATCTCTACAGAGAGTTCTGACGATTCATCGTGTTTTGTGCTTCACTAGTGAACATCATTCATCAAGGTAATTTTCTAAACATGTAGTTAATATTATTTGTTATCTATGGTGTAAAGATCTTCGGGATCCAGTTTTCTGCATAATTTTTATCTGGATTCCCTTCAGTGAGGTCCTTTGCTTCTTTGATGGCAATAACTTTAGGTGTCCACTCCTTGGGCAATGAATGAAGAACCTTTCTTACATTCTCTGCATTGGTATACACTTTACCCAACGATTTTAGTCCATTAATAATGCTAGTAAAATGGGTATCACCTATTGATTCTTCTTTTCGCCATTTTAAACAATTTATACATGTGAACAAGCATGCTTATCTTTTTTTCCTTAACTTGATTTGTTCCTTCGTGTGTGACTTGGAGTTTATCCCAAATCTCTTTTGCAGAGTCCCATCTGGATACTCTGTTAAACTCCTAAGGACTTAAAGCACAATAAAGATTGCTTATAGCTTTGGCAATGATTTGGATAAGTTTAATATCCGCCTCAGTCCATTCTTCCTCAGTCTTGGGAATTCTTACCCCTTCATGAGTTTTAATAGGAAGATGGGGGCCCTTGACTATTACCTTCTAACACTCATAATCTAAAGGTTGGATGTAATACATCATTCTGGTTTTCCGATTGTTATAATTCTCTCCATTAAACAATGGAGGTCTGGTAGTTGACTGTGCTTCTCCTAGGCTAGTTGCAAAAATGTTGTTTGTCATTAATATCGATTACTCTAAGATATTTTAGATCTATTTAGAGTATTTGGCTCTGATACCAATTTTTGGCCAGGTAATGACCCTAAAGGGGGGATGAATAGGGTCTATTGCAGATTTTAAAATTTAGACTTTAGTCTTTTATGCGGAATAAAATTTATTGCAACTAAAGAAATGATCAAAGTAATACAGAAATTTAAAGAAAGCAGTTAAAAGATCAAACACAGAAATTTGTTAACTAGGTTCAGCAATTCCAACCTACTCCCCGCCTCAAGCTATTCTAGCTAGAGGATTCAACATGATTCTTTAAATCGCACAGACTCCTTCACAGGTGGAGCCTAAACCGTTACAACCTCTTTCAGGTCGAGACATAACCTTTACACACCTTCCTTTAGTCCATGTTGAAACCTGCAAGAGCTCTTCCCTCTCTTGCTTGAAATAAAGCAACAGCTTCAATGCAAGAATCCAAGATTCTTAACTAACTATAATAAATGAGTTATGGATTAAAAATCCAAATTGATGTTAGACATTATGCCCAGAAAAGTCATTTAGATTGTAAGATTCTTATTGATTAGATTAATAGAGACATCTTTTTTTATCTATTGTGAATTCATTATGGTAATTGACCATGATCATGAGATGATCTATACGATATGAGATATCGACAAAGGTCCTTAGGATATATTGTACGAAAGCTATGTGATTGGACTATCACAGGCAAATATAGCTTTCCAGTTTCTTATACCTTATATAGTCACATCTATGGGTGAAGCTGGGCACTTCACTTATATGGCTGCCACAATGCTAAGATGTTATCAATGGTTGAGATATAGTTTTATCTTAACCTATTGTAGTGGAGACTACACATCAGCATATGGGTGCTTAAATGTACACTGACTGATTGCATGCAATGAGAGACTTCTTGCATAAACATACTATCAGATAGTTGGTCTCTCATTCACATTAAACAGGTTCGATGATCCTTAGATCTGATGAGTCATTTATAACTAAGCAGTAATCTGACTGTTTTGATTACACCTAAGTACTCTCTAAAGGGACTACAATAAGGTGACAGTTGGATAGTCAGAAAGTTTTTTGAGACATGATGAATTTCAAACAAGAAATCCATGCTCATTAAATTGAGAAATTATCCAAGTTCCAGGTAAGATAGTCGATTAAGCATAAATCCTGCGCAGGTGATTTTGAAATCAAATAAGTTTGAAATATATTTTTATTAAATGATATCATACATAATAAAAGTTTTTCTCAAAATATTTTACATGAGAAATGGTTTCTCATGGCTTAATCAAATGTCTTAGAAACCCGGATGATGTACAATAGGCTATGAGTTAGACAGTATATTAATCTCAAAGGCCCATTAAGGATAATATTATTGGAAGGATCATTTGAATTAAAATGTTCGTGTGGTGGGATCCTTATTGGTTAATGTTCTTACACTGGGATTCAATTGCGACATGGATATCTCATGTCACTTGCAATTTCGATGTCATTCCAATTTAAGGGTCAATAGGATAACATTGGGTAAGCCAGGGTTAGAATGTTCCAGAGCAATCTGTGAAGATGCTCACATAAGAAATACAAGCTCAATTAATAGATTAAATGTTAATCTATAATTTAAAGGATTAAAATTTAATCTTTATAAAATGGATTAAAAGTTAATCTTATTGGTAGCCTTAAGCCCATGGGATTAACTCCCTAGGGTGGGGGGCCATTTGGAGAATCCATATTATGTAGGGAGTTTGTTAGTTCAATAATTATTAATTAATTAGTCCTTATCTTAAGGGATTAGATTTCATTACTTGGAAAATAAGAAACAAAGGGATAAGATTAGATCCTTATCAAAACTTGGAGTTCAAGACTCCCTATGGCTCACGGCCCCCTCTAGCTCACGCACACCCCTTTTGGGGTTTCTAATTTGATTAGAATCCCTAATTGTTAGGGAGTTTGTTGGTATCCCTAGAATCTAGGGAATTAATTTCATCCCATTAATTAAGGAATCCTTTTAGGAAAAGAAATCCTAAATTAGAAAGTGTTATAACTAATGATAAGAGTTATCATGATTTAGTAACTCTTTAAGGGATAACTTCTAATCGGATTAGGATTAGGATTTGATCCTAATCTATATAATCCCATACCCCAAAACCGTGTGGCACAATTCATTCAAGGGAATTATTTTTTTCTCCTCCCAAAAAACCTTGAGCTATAGGAGAGCGAATAGTCTCTCCAATTTTTGTGAGCTTCAAGGGACACTCCAAGTTGATTTTGAAGGCTAGGGTTTTGAACCCTAAGGTTTTGTGAGATATAAAGTCTACTCCAACAATCTTCTTCACTTTGTTCTTCAATACTAAGTAGAGATTCAAAATCTTCACAGGGATAGCGAAGAACGAGGATCGAGCTTCGAGTATTTCTTCAAGAAATCTCTATAAAGAGTTCTGACGGTTCATCTTGATTTGTGCTTCACCGGTGAACATCATTCACCAAGGTAATTATCTAAACATATAGTTAGTATTATTTGCTTTCTATAAGGTGTAAAGATCTTTGGGATCCAGTTTTTTGTATAAATTTTTTATCTGGAATCCCTTCAAGTGGTATCAGAGCTCATGGTCAAGGAGTATTTTTTTTGTTAGTTTTAAAGGATAATTCAATAGATAAAATAATTCATGATATGAATTTTATTTATTTATTTATGCTCGTAGTTTTTATTTTATTTGTTCATAAAATGAATAAATAAATAATTTTTTTTGTATTATTTATCGAATGAAATTTGATAATGATAATAATTAAATAATTTTAAAAACTAGATTTATATATGTTTGAATCAATTTTCAAAATAAATAAGTTTATTTTGAAATCCTTTTTAAATGATTGGATCATTTAAAATATTTTTCTTAAATGTTTAAAATAATTAATGAATATTTTTCATATAAATAGATTTTATTCGAAAAATTTGTAAATCCTGTATTGTGATGAGATCTATTTAGGATTTTCCGATCTCTTAATTTTTTATTTTAATCTTGAATAATAGTATAACTAATCTTGAATAATAGTAGAACCAATCTTTATGAAAGGATCTTGCATTTGAGAAAGGATCTTGCATTCAAGAAAGGAATAAAAGATCGTAGAGATTCAAGAAAATCCTATCCTTATTTTTTTAAAATAATTTTATTAAAATTTTTTGTAGGAAAATATAATGGTTTTATTTTTCAGGTTTAATCTATATGAGATATAGATTTTTCGAGCTCAATGATAACTATTATCATTCTTTTAAATCTTTTAAAATATCGGAAAAAGTACTCCACCACCATGTTGCATCTAATTGTATGAGATTACAGTTATGGGTCAATTTTAAAATATGTGATCAACTGTTTATCATGCATTCATATTAGAGGAAAATATGTAGTAGGAATTTGAAAAATTTGTAAAGGGAAAATTCATTCGGTTTCCCTAATAAAGGGCAAATGGAAAACTAGTTTCCCTAATGCCATTTAATTTCTATATCATGCATTGGTTGAGATGCTGCGAAGGAGGATGCTGTAATGATGATCTGGATAAGATGATAAAGGAATGGATCGTGAATGAGTTTGTGAGTTGTCTTTATTCTTATTTCATTCTCTTGCATCCATGCATTTTAATTTTCATTGACCCATAGTGATTAATCTCATATGATGTTTATTCTTGTTTATTATCATGAAATTATACTTGTTTATTTTATCATGAGATGATATCTGTTGTTTATTTATGTTTAATTATTCTATTGAAATAATTGCCTTTTATATATCATGTGTATATAAGACTGGGGACAAGTCCCTAAGTATTATGATCTTCTACCATACATTATGTGATCTGATAGTGGGGAGTGTGAGTAAGCTGATAGGCCAAAGCTGGGCCCAATCCCTCTCACCTATGTGAAAACATGGTGAAATCTTTATAAGCAAATAGTGGAAGCAACAATGCCAAAGTACAAGCTTTCATTTGGTGTTTATTAGGTTCATGGTGGGTGGGCACATGAATAAGAGATGTCATACAATAACACCAAAGCGTGAGTATAACATCCCTTATAGATCAGACAGTAGATCGAATACTCCAAGATTCACAAGATCAGATCTGTGAATGTGGAGAAGATAGATTCTATCTGCCTATTCAAGGCGATGTGAGGTTCCACCCAAAGGCAGGATTACATTAAGCCAGTGTCTCGGTATTCGATGTCAATTGCTACTTCCTAAATTGGCAATACTATTAGAAACAAACCCATAATCTAATAGTAATTAATTAATTCAATAGATCCCTAATACTATCTTTATTTTGTCATTTGATTAGATCATGACAGGCCTTCACCCTTTAACTGAAATTTTTCGTGATGAAAAGTTAGTTGAAACTAACTATGTTGACTGGAAAATAAAAATTAGAATTGTATTTGCCGTAGATCACCTTGACCTATGTCTTAAGACACCTAAACCCGAAATTCCTAACGATGCATCACTGGCCCAAAAGGCTGAGTTGGAGCATTGGGAGAGGTCCAATCAGATGACCAAGTGTTACATTCTGGCTTCGATGTCTAATAATTTGCAAAGCCAGCATAAACACATGGATAAAGCTTATAACATTTCGCAAAACCTGCATGAGATGTTTGGTGAGCAAAATCGTCAGCTCGACAAGTAAAGTTGAAAACCTTTGTTAACACCAACATGGCTGAGGGAACTCCTGTCAGAGAGCACATCATAAAGATGATGGGCTTAATGAATAAGCTGGAAATTCTTAGTAGAGAGATGGATGTCATCACTCAGGTTAACACTGTTTGCAGTCACTCCCTTTTTCCTTCAATACGTTCGTGTTAAATTATAACATGAACAATAGTGAAATGTCACTAAGTGAGCTTATGAACTCACTTATGACTGCAGAAGATTTGATCAAAAAGTCAACAAAGGGTGAAACTTTAATTGTCGATAAACCTGATACCTCCAAGCGATCTAAAAAGTTTTGAAAAAGAAAAAAGGGTAAAGGAAAATTTAAAGACAATAGGGGTAGGGCAAAAGTTGCCAAAGGTTCTTCAGGAGATGCTGGCAAAGATAACAAAGGCAAGGAAAAGTGTTTCCACTGTGGTAAAATAGGCCACTAGAAGAGAAACTATAGGACTTACCTCGCAACTCTTAAGAAGGGTCGCGTTAGTACTCAAGGTATGAAATGCTTTGAAGTACTAATTACTGTTGAGTCAAACTTTCTGGATGGTTTCCCTAATTCATGGTGCATGGATTTCAAATCCACTGTACATGTTTGAAATTGGTTGCAGGGATTCAAGGAAACCAGGAAACCGACCAGACAAGAGCAGAAGCTTAAAGTTGGCTTGGGTGCAAATGTTGCAGTCAAGTCAATAGGCGTATTTACTCTTTATTTACCTTATGTAAAGTCATTAGTTTTAAAAGACTATTTTTATGTGCCTAGTGCACACATGAATTTGATTTCAGTATCTAGACTTTTACTTTGTGGATTCTCTATCATTTTTAATTCAATAATTGAAATTAAGAAAGATGGAATAGTCTTAATTACTGGTAATCTTATCAACGGTCTTTATTTAATATTTCCTTTGGTAAATAATGAAAGTCTGCAAAGTGACAATGCCTCATCATCTAGAATGTCTGGAGTGAAGAGACATTGCACAAAGTCAACTTATCTTTGGCATAAGAGACTTGGTCATATTAATCTTGATAGGATCAAGAGGTTGGTAAAAGATGGTCCCCTTGAATTTCTCAGGGTAGAACCACTCCCTAGTTGCGAGTCATGTCTCGAAGGGAAGATGACCAAGAATCCTTACCCAAATAAGATAGGAAGAGCTGAAGAAAAGTTGAGACTCATACATAGTGATGTATGTGGTCTATTTAACATTGTTGCACGAGGGCAATACCGGTATTTTGTCACATTTACTGATGACTATTCTAGATATGGATATGTCTATTTGATGCAACATAAATCTGACACTTTGAAAAGTTCGAAGAATTCATATTGGAAATTGAGAATCAAACAGACAAATCCATAAAGACACTTCGATCAGATCGAGGTGGTGAATACCTCACCAACGATTTTATCGATTACTTAAGGGATAATAGGATTATCACTCAATGGTGAAGTCCTACCTCACCTCAACAAAATGGTGTTTCTGAAAGATGAAACCAGACCTTATTAGATATGGTTTGATCTATGATGAGCCATGCCGATGTACCTTCCTATCTTTAGGGGTATGCTTTACAAACTGGCATTTACATTCTGAATAGGGTTTCTTCTAAATCTATACCGATTACACCCTATGAATTGTGGACTGGGCGAAAACCTAGTTTACAACATCTAAGGGTATGGGGTTGTCTTGCGCATGTTCGCAAACTTGAACCACTAAGTTGGAATTTAGAATAGAGAAATGGAATTTTGTAGGGTATCCAAAGGTAACTAAGGGTTTTTATTTCTACTCCAAGGCAAAACCAAACAATAGTTGTTAGGAATCATGCCACCTTTTTGGAGGAAGAAATGGATCTTCTTAAGAAGGTTGAATTTCATGAGATGAAGACAACACAACCAATATCCCAAATGAACCTAATCATTCCACTACTGATTCTTCTAATTCTATTCCACTAAGAAGGTCTGAAAGAGTTTCTAGACCACCAGATAGACTTCAGTATTATAATAATGGGGTTTATCTAGTTACCCCTGATGATGAGGATACAGATCTTCATACTTATCAGGAAGCTACATTAGATGTAGATGCATCTTAATGGAATAAAGCCATGAATGCTGAAATAGATTCCATGTATTACAACAGCATCTGGACTTTAGTAGATCCACCAGATGGTATAAGGTCAATTGGATGCAAATGGATTTACAAAAGGAAGAAGGGTGCCGATAGTAACATGGAGACCTATAAAGCAAGACTTGTTACAAAAGGTAACACTCAAATTCAAGGAATTGATTATGAGGATACCTTTTAAGCTATAGCTATGCTCAAATCCATTAGGATATTGTTAGCTATAGCTATACACCATGACTATGAGATATGACAAATGGATTTCAAAATTACTTTCCTTAATAGAATGTTAGATGAAGACATCTATATGAAGCAACCTGAGGGCTTCATTGCTCCTAACCAGGAGAACATGGTATGCAAGCTTAATAAGTCAATATATGGTTTTAAACAAGCTTCTAGAAGCTGGAACCAAGGATTTGATCTTTCGATCAAAGAATTTGGATTCCAAAAGAATTCAAAGAAATCTTGTATATAAAAGAAGGACAGTGGGAGAGCAGTAGTATACCTTATTCTATATGCAGATGACATCCTATGTAGAGCCCTAGAACTTTTTGTAAATGTCTTGGAACGTATGCCAAGGCTTTATACCTTGGTAACCTCCCATATCTATGAAATGAGATTCCTAAGTCAAACATGTTAAAAAACAATCCGGGTTGCTTAATTCTATTTTAGGATCGGTCAACTTTGAGGATAATTTGGTCCATCAATAAAGCTAAAATTAGAAATTCTAAAATGCAAAGAATGTCCCCCTTCGAAAGACGAATCCAACGCAAGTTGAATCGTCAAAATCCAACAAACGAGTCAAAAGTTATGGCCAAAACACCGAAGTAGGAAAAATGAGGAAAAATCAGCAAAATAGGCAAAACACAGATCAACCGGTCGACCGCTCCAAGGACCGATCGACCGGTAGCCTACCGCTCGACCGCTGAGATGACCGATCGACCGCTCGCCTACCAGTCGACCACTCTAACCACCGGTCGACCGCTATCACACTAATTTTGTATGGGGTTATTTTCCAGAGAGGGTCTTTTGGACCGATCAACCACTCCCTATGACCGGTCGACCGCTCCTCTTTGAATTTGCTTGGTTTGGTCTTTTTAAGCATATCATTAAAGGTATGATGGTCTTTGACCATCCCCTTTGCTATATTAACCCAAGTTCGTGGGTTAAGGGTTTCATAAACCCTCAAGCTTGCATTTTGAGAGAGAGTAAGAAAGGAGAAAGGGGATTCTAAACCTAGGGTTTGCATTGAGAAGAAATCAAAGGGGTTGAAGACCCTCCCCAAGCTTAGATTTCTTCAAGTTCACGGCTCAAGGACTTGGGGAGCTCGTTCTCCAAAGCTAGGGTAGCGTTCAACCTTGGCTCTTGCAAGGGTTCTCTTCTTCTTTTCAAGGTTGGTACCTTTTGCTACCCTCCTAGTCATGGTTTTCTCTTTTCCTTCCGTATTCCTTGTTCTCCCTCATCTATAACTATGCTATGAGTTGGGATGTGCAAATGGAGTTGGATGTTGGGCGAAGGATGCTAAGTGAATGTGATGTGATGAATGAAATGGGGAGGGTATTAGACCAATAATAAATACACACGTATGTTATGAATATAAACCCACCTAGAAAAGCATGATGTAGGCTTTAACAAATAATGTACACACTACATGTTTGATGAAATGCCAAGGTGAAGAAAGTGAGTTATAAATCAAGAAATGCATGGTTAAAAGCTTATGGAATTGCTAGGGCTTATGATAGTGTGATTTCTTGCTTTCCTTAAATGGCATGAATAACTATTTGCTAAAATTATTGATATGCTATGTATTGTTGAAATCCCCAATTGTCATGTTTAATTTCAAATGAAAGTATGCACACGATTCCACCAGCACAGCATGCATGACATGGTTTGTCAGCGTTTTCAAGAATAAGGTTTAGAGGTGGGACATATCTTACGATATGTTTTACCTCGCTTTTGACAAGAGGACAAGAACAAGCATAGCATATGAGGGAGTTTACACTTCCCTTCCATGAGGGGTCTCCCCTCACTCACAAGTACATATCATGAAAGAAGGGTCTCCCTTCTCTCTCAAGTGCATATCATGAAAGAAGGGTCTCCCTTCCCTCTCAAGTGCATCTCACAAGCACATCTCACAAGTACATGAGCATGTTTAGATTCCAAGCAAGCACGCATGACACGCATGACATAACATGCACGACAAGACCAAGCAAGATAAACATGATGAGTTTTCAAGCACGCAACAAGTATTTTAAGTCAAGTGCACGATGATTTCAAGAGATTTATCGGCTTTTATGTGATGCAAGCATGAATATAAACTGCTTTACTTCCTTGATTATTATATGAATTGTTTCCTGCGTTACAATATGAATTGTTTTCTGCCTTATATATTGTTATTGTTATGCTATGACTTTTGGTTAGTAGTTGGTACCGGCTGAGTATTCCATACTCAGCCGTACTTCTCATCTCGGCAGGTGATAGTGGAGCGGCTGCTCCTTTTGATATCTGTGTTCCTGGCCCATGGGTAGAAGAGGAGTACGTCGAGGAACCTATGGAGGAACCTCCAGTTGAGGGCTACTACTAGGTGGTAGATTCTAGGTGATCTGTGGGTGTGAGCTTGAGAGATTATATGTATGTATTTTGGTGGGCATGTCCGCACCTTCTTTTGGTTTCTTTTTGTACAAAACTTGGATCATGTATATATATACTTAGAGGTTTTTGGTTAGACTTCCGCTATGCTTTGTACTTATGTTCTGCTATTATTGTCCTCTATTGTGTATGCTCCAGGTCTTTTGCAGGTTATTTTGGTCAAGCAAATCATGATGAGTCATCCAAGATTTACTCTAACTCCTAGGGTGGGTTTTGGGTCGCGACATCCTACTCATTGGGAATGATGTAGGGATACTGTCATCAATCAAGATTTGGCTTTCTCAACATTTCTCAATGAAAGATTTGGGAGAGACATCCTATATTCTCATAATAAAGATTCTGAGAGATAAAAAATACCGAATGTTGGGATTGAGCCAAACTTCCTACATTTACAAGATTTTGTCAAGGCACAATATGAGTGATTATAAGACAACTCTCATTCCTTTTAGATATGCATGGTGTTACTTTGTCTAAAAATATGGCCCCTACATTAGCTGATGAGATCGAGCAGATGAAGAGGTGCCTTTATGCTTCGGCAGTTGGGAGCCTCATGTATGCCATGCTATGTACTAGACCGGATATCTGTCATGCAGTGGGAGTTGTTAGTCAGTTCCAAAGCAATCTAGGTATTAATCATTGGATTGTTGTGAAACACATCATGATGTACCTGAAAAGGATTAGGGATTATGTGCTTACTTTTTACTTAGAGGAAGTATCATCTCATTAATGAGATTATTGAGAGGCCAGACATCATTGTTACAAAGATTAGGTCTCAACTTAATGTTACTGACCCGATGACTGAAGCTTTAACAGATAAAGTATTGGTAACACACTTAGATAGTATGGGATTGAAATCTATGTCACAATGACTTTTAGGGAAAGTGGGATATTGTTAGACATTATGCCCAGAAAAGTCATTTAGATTGTAAGATTCTTATTGATTAGATTAATAGAGACATCTTCTTTATCTATTATGAATTCATTATGGGTAATTGACCATGATCATAAGATGATCTATACGATATGATATATCAATAAAGGTACCTAGGATATATTATAGGAAAGCCATGTGATTGGACTATCAGTAGAGCCCCAGAACTTTTGTCTGTGTATTGGAACTTGTGCCAAGGCTGTAGGCCATCGTAATCTTCCATCCATATGAAATGAGAAATCTTAAAGAACTCTAAGTGTTAAAAGTGGAATTTCTTAAGTCGGATATGTTAAAAATCTGGGTTACTGAACTCCATTTGTGGATCAGTCAACTTTAGGGGCAATTTGGTTAACAAATAAAGTATAATTGAAAATTTCTAAAATGCTAGAAATTTTCCTTTTCTAATGATGAGTCCAATGCAAGTTGAATCGTCAAAATCCAACGAACGAGTCAAGAGTTATGGCCGAAATACGAAAACGGGAAAATCTAGAAATTTACTGTCAGATTTACAAACGATCGTCCAGACCCTACGAACGGTTGCAGATGAGTTATGATCAATCGTAGAAAACCTATGATCGATCGTAGAATTCCAAAAATGGCCAAACTCTCTATAACGTTTACAATCGATCGTAGAAACTTACGACCGATCGTAGAATGTTATGATCGATCGTAGAGAACCTACAACCGATCATAGGTCGCGAACCCAGAATTTTATTTCAGGATTTTTTTAGGGTTTCCCCTCTTTGCCTAAAAATAGGGGCCTATATTTGGGGGTTTTGGCTTACCCTAAACTTAAAGAAAGCTTAAGGGAGATTTGAGAAGAAGAATAGGAGAGATTTGGGGTTTTGCCAAGAGGGTTTGAGATTGAAGAAGAAGGAGATCAAGATCAAGGGTGATCTTCCCCAAATCAAGCAAGGGGGTTTCTTCCAACCACAGTAGCGACTCCACCCATGTTTTTGGAGGGTTTTCCTCATCCATTGAAGGTCGGTACCATGCTACCCTTCTTGTCATGTTTTCCTTCCTTTATTGTTATGATTTTCTATTTCCTTGTTTTTCCCTAAATATTCAGATGATATAAGATAGAATTAGTGAATAAATGCTATGGATGTTTGAAATGTGATGGGGAAAATGGGAAGGGCATTTACACATAATAAACACACATACTATGTTGGATGAATCATTGATCAAGAAAAGCATGATTTAAAGCATATGAAATTTCTAGGGTTTTATGATAGTGTGTTACTCGCTTTCTAGAATAGCATGGTTGTAGATTTACTCACTTTCTAGAATAGCATGCTTATAGATTTAAATTGCGTTAATATTAAATGTTGCTTGAATGATTTTAAGCCTACCATGTTAATTGAATTTCATGAGTTAATTGTACACGATTTCACAAGCACGGCTTGCATAACGCAATTTATCAGTTTTTCAAGAACAAGGGTTTTAGTCTCGATTCACGAACACCATGACAAGGCCAAACATAAGGGTTGATATGAGAGGTAGAGCATATCTTAAGATATGTTTTGCCTCGCTTTTGACAAGAACAAGAACAAGCAAACAAGATGTTAGTGCACCTCAAAGCATGCATGTTTACTTTATTGTATTTTTGCAAATGAGAGAGTTTACACTTCCCTCCCTTCAAGTTAAAAAGAGGAGGTTCTACACCACCCTTCTTCACAAGCTGCATCTCATTTAAAAAGAGGGAGTTTATACAACCATCCCTTCAAGTTGTTCAAGGCCACTAACATCCCAAGTGCATGAGCATGTTTAAATTTCAAGCAAGCAAACAAGCATGAGCATTTTCATTTCATGGCATGACATGCATGACACGACAAGACAAGCATGACATGACACGCATGACAAGACAAGCAAGATTGGACACGACAAGACAAACAAGATAGAACATGACAATACAAGTTTTCAAGCATGAAAAGAGTATTTCAAGTCAAGTCAAGCACACGATGATTTCAAGAGTTTTCTCGGTTTTGATGTGATGCAAGCATGAAATATAAATTGTTTATCTTCTTGTTATGATATGAACTGCTTCCGCTTTATATCTATTATTATATTGCTATGATTGTTGGTTAGTATTTGGTACCCGCTGAGTATTCCATGCTCAGCCGTACTTTTGATGTCGGTAGGTGATGGGGACTATTGGCCTAGTTAGGTTTTTGTTAGTTGACATCGAGCGTATGTGAGGGGGTTATACTTGTATATTTTTCGGTGGGCATGTCCACCTTGTCTTTTGGATATTGCATATGCTTGGGATATTTGTTTATATATATATATATGAGATAGATATTTTGCTTCCGCTGTGTCATGTATTCACTTCCGCTATTGCATGCTCTGACTCTCTTTTGCAGGATAGTTTATCAAGTCATGTCATGTCTCATCCAAGATTCACTATAACTCCTAGGGTGGGTTTTGGGGTGCAAAAGAAGTGGTATCAAAGCTTAGGCTTTAAGTCTCATAGGGTCACTTAGAATCTAGTACCACAACTTGACAAGAGCATATGTCAGGAAGCAAGTTAGGAAGGAAGTAAGTCGGAACCGAGTCATGTTCCAAGTGCAAGACTAAACTTTAGTCTTAGTCTAAAATGGTTGCTTCAACCAAGTACGGGTCTTAGGGATGCTAGAACACCAAAGTATAATATTATAAATACTCTGATGACCTGATATGATGAATATGATAGTACTATACTATTATTTATTGCTCTATTGTGAAAATTGAATCAATGCGATAAATTGTGGTTCCAAGTTAGACTCATGTGGTGCCATTGTTCTCAGGACTTTAGTCATAAGGCGGGGTCACAGACCACACACTAGAGCTTTCTCTTCTTCTCGGGATGAGGATGAGCAGCCGGACCTCTCTCAGGTCTTAGGCTCTATTGCTGAGACACTAGCCCTACTGGCAGCTAAGCAGACTATTCCATCATCGACAACACCTACTCCACCGCCTGCAGCACCAGTACATCGCATAGCTGGGGTAGATACATTTCAGAGAATGAGGCCTCCAGCATTCCATGGGAGTGTGGACCCTCTTGCTACAAAGGCTTAGATCCTCCAGTTGGAGAAGATCTTTGCGGTCCTCTCACCCATAGAGGAAGAAAGAGTGGCATGAGCTGTTTTCATGCTAGAGGGTGAGGCCCACCATTGGTGGTTGTCCACCTTGAGGACTCGAGAATTGATCAGGCAAGGTCAACCATGGACTTGGGGCGAGTTCATGGATACCTTCTATAGGAAGTACTTCCCAGTTAGAGCTCGGGAAAAGAAGGAGAGAGAATTTATCAACTTCAAGCAGGGCTCTATGTTTGTAGCTCAATATGAGGCCAAGTTCTCAAAGCTGTCATGCTTCACATCCCACATGATCACTATGGAGGCAATGAAGGCGACAAGATTCAAGCAAGGGCTCAGAGACGTGATCATGGAGAGAGTCTCGGCTTTTAGGCACGCTACCTACCTTGAGGTAGTGGACAAGGCCTTATTGATCGAGACCAACTCTGAGGTCGTGACTAAGAAGAGGGATTTGGTGAGAAGCCAATCCAGCAGTTCAGTACCTGCAGAGAGGAAGCTCGGACTGGCCCTTATCAGTACACTTGGCTAGCACCACCTCAGTATGCATGGCCAGCACCACCACAGAGGCCATCTTATGCACCTCTAGCTCCACGGCAATATGCGCCTCAGGTACCACGACCTCAGGCTCTTCCAACCCCACAACTCGTTGCACCTCAGGCAACGAGGTATGCTCCAACTCCAGCCCCTCTGACCTACACATATGAGGTCTACACATCTTGCGACCAAAGGCACCCGGTAGGAGATTACCGAAAGGCGTCGGGTGGATGTTTCCACTATGGTCACCAGGGCCACATGATCAGGGATTGCCCTAGTCGGCATTTTCCAGGCCAGTCTTAGTGGATTAGGCCCCCAGTTCATCTAGTAGGATCATATCAGGCGTCCTCCTAGCCTACATAATCTGTACCTCCACCTAGCCAGGTGAACCAGGGGCAAGTATTCGCCTTGATAGAGGGAGATGCACTTGCATCGGATGATGTAGTGCAAGGTACGCGTTTAGAGTTATTCATTTATCTATGATTGTCTTATTATGCCTTATTCTTTGTGTATGTATATGACATGTTCTATATCTATACGTATGATGTTGGTGCATGGATTAACTTAGCTAGCTATAATTTCAGGAACCTTATTAGTCAATGAATGTTTAGCTCGAGTGTTGATTGACACCGGGTCTACTCATTCATTTGTCTCGCCGATTTTTTCCCAAGGCTTTTCTATAGAGCCTAGTCAACTGGAACCAGAGTTATTCATTTCGACTCCTCTCGATAAGACAGTGGTAGCGGATAGCATTTTCAGAGGCAGTATAGTTCAAGTTAGAAGCCACTAGTTGGCAGCTAATCTCATCATCTTTGGATTCTAGGACTTCGACGTCATCTTGGGGATGGATTGGTTAGCAGCTCACCATGGTAAGGTGGCATGCTTTGAGAAGATGATACTCTTTAAGAGGGAAGCCATTTTATTTTGGGGGGTTGAGAAGTAAAGATATTGCCCGCTTTGCGGCATTGAGTCTAGTGAACCCCGAAGCTAAGGACTCTTCGATCATTCTGGTCGTGAGTGAATTCCTGGATGTATTTCCAGAGGAGTTACCAGGATTGCCCCTAGACAGGGAGATTGAGTTTATGATCGAGCTTGCACTAGACACAGCTCCCATCTCTCGGGCTCCATATAGGATGGCCTCGATTGAACTCAAGGAGTTGAAGACTCAATTGGAGGAGATGCAAGACCTTGGTTTTATTCGACCAAGTGTCTCACCGTGGGGTACCCCGGTGCTATTTGTCAAGAAGAAGGATGGCTCGATGCGGATGTGTGTCGATTACAGGCAGTTGAACAAGGTCACAATAAAGAATAGGTATCCACTGCCAAGGATTGATGACTTGTTCGATCAATTAAAGGGAGCAAAATTTTTCTCTAAGATTGATCTTCGGTCCTGGCTACCACTAGTTGAAGATCAAGGAAAAAGATGTTCCTAAAACTACATTCAGGACTCGATATGGGCATTACAAGTTCTTAGTGATGCCTTTCAGTCTCACAAATGCGCCAGCAAGCTTTATGGATCTGATGAACCGAGTGTTCCGACCATACCCAGATCGATGCGTGATAGTGTTTGTCGATGACATCCTGGTTTATTCCCAGACACGGGAAGATCACACGCGTGACCTTCGCCTTGCTTTGGAAATGCTAAGAGAGCACAAGCTGTATACCAACTAAGTAAGTGTGAGTTTTGGTTGGAGGAAGTGGCATTCCTAGGCCACGTTGTTTCTGCGGAAGGCATCTCAGTAGATCTGAAGAAGATAGAGGCAGTCACGAGTTGGGCGAGGCCTAAGAATTTCACTGAGATACGTAGCTTCCTGGGATTGGCAGGTTACTATAGGAGATTCATAGAGGGGTTCTCCAGCCTTACAGTGCCGCTCACTTATCTGACAAGGAAGAATGCCAAATTTATATGGAACGATAAGTGAAAGATCAGCTTCACGGAGCTGAAGAAGAGGCTTACAACGGCCCCCATCCTTACAATGCCATCAGGGCGTGGTGGTTGTGAGGTGTACAGTGATGCCTCGCATGTCGAGCTTGGGTGTGTTCTCATGTAGCACAAGAAGGTCATTGCCTATGCGTTAAGACAATTAAAAGAGCATGAAAAGAATTACCCCACGCACAACCTAGAGCTTGCCGCAGTGGTGTTCGCACTCAAGATTTGGCAACATTACCTTTATAGGAAAGAGTTCTATGTGTTCACAAACCACATGAGCCTCAAGTACCTCTTTTCCCAAAAGGAACTGAATTTACGGCAATGGCGTTGGATGAAATTTTTGAAAGATTACGAATGCACCATCCAATACCACCCAGGCAAAACAAATGTAGTGGCTAACGCCTTGAGTAGAAGACCTCCGGGGTTGTTGGCTCACATGTTGGTGTGGGAATGGAAACTATTAGAAGATTTGGCAAATCTGGACATCAGTGCCAATGCTTCCGTCTATAGTCCAGTAATGGCGAATATCACGGTTTGGCCGTATATCATAGATCGAATCCGGGAGTTACAGACCTCGGATGCTGACTTGTTGACTTTCCAGGACAAAGAAGTTGCCAAAGGTAGTGAAGACTTTTCTCTGACTAGCCGAGGTGCTATCACATTCAGGGGAAGACTGTGTGGCCCTGCCGATGTAGAGTTAAGGCGGGAGATTATGGATGAAGCCCATCGTTCGAAGTATACAGTGCTTCCTGGGGGTACGAAGATGTACCAGAACCTCAAGGGACACTTTTGGTGGTAAAATATGAAGAGAGATGTTGCAGAGTATGTAGCACGGTACTTGGTGTGCCAGCAGGTGAAAGCAGAGCACATGCGACCGACGGGTCTATTACAATCTCTCCTTATTCCCGAGTGGAAATGGGAGCACATCTCCATAGACTTCATTGTTGGCTTGCCACGTATGGCAAGGAACTCAAATGCAAGATGGGTTGTAGTAGACCGCTTAACGAAGTCTGTGCATTTCTTACCCTATCAGACTACGTTCAACTCGAACCAGTTAGCAGCACTATATATCAAGGAAGTGGTCGATCACACGGGGTGCCAGTCAGCATTGTATCAGATCGGGATCCAAGATTCACATCCAGATTCTGGAAGAGCTTCCAGAGTGCCATGGGTTCCCGACTAGACTTTAGCACCGCCTTTCAGCCACAGATGGATGGGCAAACCGAGAGGGTGAACCAAATCATTGAAGACATGCTTCGAGCATGTATGTTAGATTTCAAGAGCAGCTGGGAAGAGCAATTAACTTTGGTGGAGTTCGCCTATAATAATAGCTACCAGGTAAGCATCCAAATGGCACTATTTGAGGACTTGTATGGGCAAAGCTGTAGGTCTCCTCTCTATTGGGATGAAGTAGGAGAGAGAAGGGTGTTGGGTCCTAAGTTGATCGAGCAAACTGCAAACAAAGTTAAGATCATTCGGGATCGGTTAAAGGCTGCTCAAGATCGTCAAAAGAGCTATGCTGACACTCGCCACAGGGACTTGAAATTCCAGGTTGGGGATCAATTCTTTGTGAAGGTATCTCCTAGCAAGGGGATTATGAGATTTGGCCGGTGAGGCAAGCTCAGTCCTCGGTACGTCGGCCCCTTTGAAATTATCACTAGAATTGGTGAAGTTGAGTACTGGGTAGCTCTTCCAAATCATATGGCCGCAGCCCATAACGTGTTCCATGTGTCGATGCTCCAAAAATACATCTCCGATCCTTCTCACGTGATCGACCATGAGCCATTGGAAATCCGAGAGGATCTCACAATAGTAGAGAAGCTGATTCAAGTCTTGGACCGGAGAGATCAAGTGTTGCGTAACAAAAAAATTCCATTGGTTCTCATTCAATGGCAACATCATACTAGAGAACAGGCCACATGGGAGCGCGAGGCCGAAATCAAAGAAAAATACCTGGAGTTGTTTGCATCGATTATTTTGTATCGCCATGTAAAATTTTGTTGTTGTTTTGTACACCTATGTATCGTCTAAATTTTGAGGACGAAATTTTTATAAGGGGGGAGGATGTAAAGCCCCGGAACTTTTGTCCGTGTATTGGAAATCATGCCAAGGCTTTAGGCTCTTGTAATCTTCCATTTATATGAAATGAGAAATCTTAAAGAACTCTAAGTGTTAAAAGTGGGATTTCTTAAGTCGGATATGTTAAAAATCTGGGTTACTGAACTCCATTTACGGATCAGTCAAATTTAGGAGAAATTTGGTTGATAAATAAAGTAGAATTGGAAAATTCTAATACATCGGAAATTTTTCTTTTCGAATGACGTGTCCAACGCAAGTTGAATCGTCAAAATCCGACGAACGAGTCAAAAGTTATGGCCGAAATACGAAAATGGAAAAGTCTAGAAATTTACTGTCAAATTTACGAACAATCGTCCAGACCCTACGAACGATCGTAGGTGAGTAACGATCGATCGTAGAAAACCCATGATTGATCATAGAATTCTAAAAATGGCCAAACTCTCTGTAACGTTTACGATAAATCGTAGAAACTTACCACCAATCGTAGAATGTTACGATCGATCGTAGAGAACCTATGACCAATCGTAGGTCGCGAACCCAGAATTTTATTTCGGCATTTTTTTTAGGGTTTCTCCTCTTTGCCTATAAATAGGGGGTTGTATTTGAGGGTTTTGGCTTACCCTAAACTTAAAGAAAGCTTAAGGGAGATTTGAGTAGAAGAAGAGGAGAGATTTGGGGTTTTGCCAAGAAGGTTTGAGATTGAAGAAGAAGCAGATCAAGATCAAGGGTGATCTTCCCCAAATCAAGCAAGGGGGTTTCTTCCAACCTCAGTAGTGACTCCACCCACGTTTTTGGAGGGTTTTCCTCATCCATTGAAGGTTGGTACCCTATGCTACCCTTCTTGTCATGTTTTATTTCTTTTATTGTTATGATTTTCTATTTCCTTGCTTTTCCCTAAATGTTCACATGATATAAGATGGAATTAGTGAATGAATGCTATGGATGGTTGAAATGTGATGGGGAAAATGGGAAGGGCATTTACACATAATAAACACACATACTATGTTGGATGAATCATTGATCAAGAAAAGCATGATTTAAAAGCATACAAAATTTCTAGGGTTTTATGATAGTGTGTTACTCGCTTTCTAGAATAGCATGGGTGTAGATTTACTCGCTTCCTAGAATTGCATGCTTGTAGATTTAAATTGCATTAATATTAAATGTTGCTTGAATGATTTTGAGCCTGCCATGTTGATTGACTTTCATGAGTTAATTGTACACGATTTCACAAGCACGGCATGCATGACGCGGTTTATCGGGTTTTTCAAGAACAAGGGTTACAGTCTCGATTCACGAACACCATGACAAAGCCAAACGTAATGGTTGGTATGAGAGGTAGAGCATATCTTAAGTTATTTTTTGCCTCACTTTTGACAAGAACAAGAACAAGCAAGCAAGATGTTAGTGCTCCTCCAAGCATGCATGTTTACTTTGTTGTATTTTTGCAAATGAGGGAGTTTACACTTCCCTTCCTTCAAGTTGAAAAGAGGGGGTTCTAAACCACCCTCTCTCACAAGTTGCATCACATTTAAAAAGAGGGGTTTATACCACCCTCCCTTCAAGTTATTCAAGGCCACTAATATCCCAAGTGCATGAGCATGTTTAAATTTCAAGCAAGCATGAGTATTTTCATTTCATGGCATGACATGCATGACACGACAAGACAAGCACGATATGACAGACATGACAAGACAAGCAAGATAGGACATGACAAGACAAGCAAGACAAAACATGACAAGACAAGTTTTTAAGCACAAAAAGAGTATTTCAAGTCAAGTCAAGCACACAATGATTTCAAGAGTTTTCTCAGTTTTGATGTGATGCAAGCATGAAATATAAATTGTTTATCTTCCTGTTATGATATGAACTGCTTCCGCTTTATTTCCATTATTATATTACTATGATTGTTGGTTAGTATTTGGTACCCACTGAGTATTCCATGCTCAACCGTACTTTTGATGTCGGTAGGTGTTAGTGGAGCGCCCGCTCCTTTTGACATTTGTGCTCCTGACCCATGGATAGAGGAGGAGTATATCGAGGAACCTGCAGAGGAGCCTCATGTAGAGGACTATTATTAGGTGGTAGATTCTAGGTGAGTGTGGGTGGGCACGAGAGATTTTATACCCAAGTATTTTGGCGGGCATGTCCGCACCTTCTTTTGTTGATTTCACTTTTGTACAAAACTTGGATCATATATATACATAGAGGTTTTGTTTAGACTTCCGTTGTGCCATGTTAGTGTATGCTTCTGCTATTTTTTCCTCTATTGTATAGGCTCCGAGTGTTTTGCAGGATGGTTTTTCAAGCATGTCATGTAGGTCATGATAAGTCGTCCAAGATTCACTCTAAATCATAGGGTGGGTTTTGGGTCGCGACACTATCACAGGCAGATATAGCTTTCTAGTTCCTTATTCCTTATATAGTCACAGCTATAGGTGAAACTGGGCACTTCACTTATATGGCTGCCACAATGCTAAGATGTTCTCAATGGTTGAGATATAGTTTTATCTCAAACTATTGTAATGGAGACTACACATTAGCATATGGGTGCTTAAATGTACACTGACCGATTGCATGCAATGAGAGACCTCTTACATAAACATAATATCATATAGTTGGTCTCTCATTCACATTGAACAGTTTCGATGATCCTTAGATCTGATGAGTTCATTTATAACTGAGCAGTAATCTGGCTGTTTTGATTACACCTAAGTATTCTCTAGCTGAGGGACTACGATAAGGGGACAGTTGGATAATCAGAAAGTTGTTCGAGCGAGATGAATTTCAAATAAGAAATCCATGCTTATTAAATTGAGAGATTATCATAGTTCCGGGTAAGAAAGTAGATTAAGTTTAAATCTCGCGTAGGTGATTTTGAAATCAAATAAGTTTGAAATATATTTTTATTAAAATTTATTATACATAATAAAAGTTTTTCTCAAAATGTTTTACATAAGAAATGGTTTCTCATGGCTTAATCAAATGTCTTGGAAACCCGGAGGATGTACAATGGGCTATGAGTTAGATAGTATATTAATCTCGAAGGCCCATTAGGGATAATGTCATTGCAGGAATTGTAAGCACCCTAATTTTGCACCCCTTTAACACCTTCAAACCTCTTCAAAAACTCTCCAAAAACACTTTTTAAACCTCTCTTTAAATTATATTTCAATAAGCTTTACTTTCTGGAAATGCCCCAAAAGCGAAAAATTGACCAAAATTCCCCTGTAGTGAAAAATGATCAAAATACCCCTAAAAATTTCTGAAAAACTCACATTTTATCTAAAATATTTTTCTGGATTATATCAGTTCAATTTCGGTTGTTTTGGGGATCAAATCGGGCTTAAAGCAGAAAAATGACCAAAAATGCCCCCATGGTGTAAAATGACCAAAATACCCCTGAAAATTGCTCCAAAGTTATGATTTCATCTGATATAATTTTACAAATTTTTTGGTTCAATTTTGGCTATTTCTCGGCTCAAAACGAACTCAAAACAACAAAAACAGTTTTTCGGCAAATAGGAGCATAAACCAAAAAAAACCAGTTTTTTGAAGGGCCAAACAAGGGCCCTAAGGCAATTTCACCTTTTCTAGAGGTGTGGAACCATGTGGGCCCCACCTTCACCCCAAACTTCATTTTTATTATTTTCGTTGTTGATAGTAAAATATAGTAAATTTTGCCGTTTAAAACGGCATGAATCCAGTGTTATCTGTGTTGCTGCCCTACTGTTCACACCACTTTACTATTCATTATTTTAATATAAATTTCACCCTTTAAAAAGGCGCAGACACTATTCCAAAACACTATACATACCCCCCTCCCTTCCTTCATTTCTTATCAATTCTCTTCTTTTCTCTCTCCCTTTCCGAGTTCAAAATTCTTCTTAGCGTCGAGATTCCCAAGAAAGTCAATTGCGAAAGGTCGATTCTTGGGACCTCTTTTCAGAAATCTTTTCAGATTTCCCAAAAGGTAACCTCTCTCAAAAACCCTATTTGCTTTGTCTTTTAATATTGTAATTAGTTTTTTTAATTATTTTTTAAATTACTTTAATTGCTTAGACTGCTAATCGAACCTCTGTCCAAATCCCGTTTCAAAACTAGTCTTGCCTAATCAAACCTTTGTCCAAATCTCGGTTCAAAACTAGTCTTGCCTAGTCGAACCTCTACCCAAATCCTAGTTCAAAACTAGTCTTGCCTAGTCGAACCTCTGCCCAAATCCCGGTTCAAAACTAGCCTTGCCTAGTCAAACCCCTACCCAAATCTTGGTTCAAAACTAGCCTTGCCTGGTCGAACCTCTGCCCAAAACTCGGTCTAGAAGTTAAACCCAAGCTTAACCCTAGTTTAACCCTAGCTTAACTCAAGTTTAACCCTAGTTAAACCCAAGCTTGACCCTAGTTAAACCCAAGCTTAACTCTATATTAACCCTAGTTAAACCCAAGCTTAACTCTAGTTAAACCCAATCTTAATTCTAGTTAAACCCAAGATTAACCCTAGTTAAACCCAATCTTAACTCTAGATTAAACCCTTGTTAAATCCAAGCTTAACTCTAGCTAAACCCTAGTTAAATCCAAGCTTAACTCAAGTTAAACCCTAGTTAAACCCAAGCTTAACCCTAATTAAACCCAAGCTTAACTCTAGATTAACCCTAGTTAAACCCAAGTTTAACCCTAGTTAAACCCAAGCTTAACTCTAGATTAAACCCTTGTTAAACCCAAGCTTAACTCTAGTTAAACCCTAGTTAAACCCAAGCATAACTCTAATTTAACCCTAGTTAAACCCAAGCTTAACCCTAGTTAAACCCTAGCTTAACCCAAGCCTAACCCTAGTTAAATCCTAGATTAACACTAGCTAAACTCTCATCCAAACCCCGGTTCAGTTTTACACCAGCAAAATCTCATCGCTCCTCAGCACGAGCTCAAAAGGTCATTTTCACCCAAATTAGCGAAATCCATCAATCGTTCAATCAAACCACCAATCAATCAAATCAAACCATCAACCCTTTCGGAACTACGTGTGGCTTGATTCCACCAACAGTGGATAGATAGGCAACCCTGATCGGATTCAGCTCCCCCTAGGATAGACTCCCTATTCTGTTTCTACCCTGTCTATCTCATTACATTTATTACTGTTAATATCATATCTGATTAGCATATAAATGAAATTTCAAGCTTCTCTTATGGTTTCCTCACTTTGATTCAGACTTAGGGAGTAAGTAACCATCTCCGGATGAAAGTTTAGGGATGCCTATCACCTTCCCCTAACTCAACTGAATCTCTTACCCTGACCTCTGACTTTCAGATCATGCCTTATCCAACCCTTTCAGGGACCTATTTCCCTCAGAATTAAATAGGTGGCGACTCTCATTTCAAATTGCAATTTATCATTATTCCCTATCAGGATCTATCCTAATCGAGAATGGGGGTTAAAATTCCGGTACTCACAGCTGGCGACTCTGCTGGGATCCGATTTGAGCCAAAACCTAAGTTTGAATCAAACATTGGAAACCTCATTAAAAGCTTTCAAATTCATCAATATGCTGCAAATTTTTTTGTCATTATTATTAAAACCTCTGACATTTGTTTGTAAAACTTAGCAACATGCTTAAGGTTCCATTTTTTATTCATTGCTTGATTTTTCATTGATGCATTCACATTCATATTCATTGCATAATAGAATAAAAGCCCTTCACCTATCTAGTTGGATCCGGTTAGCTTACAATCGAGGGATGGTTATCCCCAATGCTAGATCCCAAAGATCTTTGGAAAAATACTAGTTGTAGACTGAGGGATGATTATCTCCGGTAAACACGACTAGTCTTTCCCGCTTGCACCAATCGTCCCTTTTCAGGTATGTTCTATACTGGGGAGTCGTTGTCACGCCCCAAAATACACCCTAGGAGTTAAGAAGTTTTGGCAACGTGACTTGTACTTAAAACTATCCTGCAAAGAGTATACAAGGCATGACAAATAGTGAACCTGAAAATCTTTTCTTTATAAATGTTCTTCCAAGTGTTAACATAAGCAAACAACTTAATGAAAACTACAATAAATACATAAGAGTCCAACACTTGAGTTACCAACTCAAGCCTACATGAAAATCCTCAAAAGAAAATCCCAAAATACATGTCTCTCTCTCACTCAACCCACCCCTAGGATCACATGTCAAGACCTTTAACCTCTAGATGATACTCCTGAGCAACTCCTACCCTCTATTAACCCACCTCGATCTAATGCCGTGGTTACAATGTAGAATGAACCTGCCGACATAAAATGTATGGCTGAGTATGGAATACTCAACGAGTACAAGATACTAGCTAACAATAGTAATAACAATAATATGTCACACATGATACAGTTCATCATCACATATACAAAATCAGAGTACGAAAGCAAGAACAAATAACAAATATACTCTCGAACATCATATTTAAAATCATACCTTAGGTTCATGCTTTAACTAAAACATATTTCAATTACCTTGTGAGTCTTGAAATTTCCTTTTTACATCTTGTGGGTTCTTTACATGTCTTATGAGATTCTTTAGTTCACTTATCTTATTTGGCTAGTACCCGAACTATGGAATGGACGGACATACTAACGGCTTGTTATTCTTGTTTGTCTTGTTTAACTTGTACCCGAACTATGAAATGGACGGACATACTAGAATCTTGTCTTGTATTAACTAGTACCCGAACTATGAAATTGACGAAAATACTAGCAGCTTGTCTTGCTTTGCTAATGCCCGAACTATAATGGGATGGAACACATTAGCATCTTGTCTTGACTTGACTAGTGCTCAGACTATAGTGGAATGGAACACACTAGCGTTTCACTTATTTACTAATGCCCGGACTATGATTGAACAGAACACATTAGTATCTTGCCTTGCTTTTTGACTTGCTTTTCTTGTGAGCCAGGTATGACATATCCTAGGATATGCCCTACCCTTGACCGGCCCGATGTCCGGCTTTATCATTCATATTGCAATTCACATGTCTTATTCTTGTTTGTTTTCATATACTTATGCTCTAGGAAAACCCGGTTCATACATGCATGCGTGCGTGTGTGTAGCATTTGTGGTAATCATAATGACATGTAGAATTCAAGGGATAGTGCGTAGCAATTCAATTCTTAATATAATCATGTGGAAATTCAGACAAGCATATAGAGCATTGGATCATGGTTACCATTTAGGAAAAAGTACACAATTCATGCTTTCATATCCGTCCTTAAATTTGTTAATTTCTTACTCATGCGTTTCATCGAACACTTAGTGTGCAACACATTTTATTCAAGTTCTTAAGTTTGTACATTTCATCAAACACATGGTGTGCGTTTATTATGCGTACAATGCCCATCCATCATTTTCCAACACACATTCAACACCATTCCCATGGCATCCAATCACCTCAACTACCCTCCATTCATCCAATACATTCACACCATGTTCATTTATCTTGTTCATTTTAGGGATAGTAAAGTAACTCAAAGAAAAGGAAAACACCAAATCAAAATCATCATTTTCAAAATAAAATCTTGGTTATTACTAAGCTAGTTAGGAGAGTGTACTAACCTTAAAGACTTGAAGAAGATCTTGAGGGAACTTGAGAGAAATGGGATCCAAGCTTCAAAGAAGAAGGATCTTGGCATAAAAGAAGAGATCCAGGCTCCAATTGATCACCCAACCAACCTTGCACCAAAACCCTAGTTCCTTCCCTCTCTTCCTACTCCAATTTCTCCCAAATGTGAGCTTGAGGGTTTATGAAACCCTCAACCCATGAATTTTGGGTTTATAGGGACAAGGGGAGGTCAAAAGACCCATTTACCCTAATTGAATGGCTTAAAAGGACCAAACTGGGTAATTTTTCGCATGACCGGTCGACCGGTGGTGGGGAGTAGTTGACCGATCCAAAGACCCCTCCCCTCTGGAAATAATCCTCTTACAAAAAGAGTACGACACCGGTTGACCGGTGGTGAGGAGCGGTCGACCGGTTGGTCTGTATTTTGCCCATTTTGCTATTTTGGCTTGTGCTTTGTTTTTTTTCCCCTTCTTCCACTTACTCCAATACTTATTTTACTTTAAAACATTTAAGTTAATGTTTTTATTAACTTTAAGTTTTAAATTAAAATAAGTAATTACCCCCCATTTGAAACCAATAAAAATACTTAGAAAATCCAACTCCATATAACTTAAAATCTATTCCAATTTTAGGCAAAACCCAATAAATCCGGTTCGTCGTAAAATTTTCCATTGCCTGGGAAACCATTCTAAACATATGGATAAAATCCCATTAAATTAACTAAGCTTAGTTAACCTATAAACAACCATTACCGAGACTTTTTATCTCTAATTTCAAAAAATTTCATTTCATGGTCACTATTCATAGCACTATTTGCAGCACTATTCACAGGCTATGAAAGTGGGATCCGGGTTTCTATAGTCGTATATACGGTCAAGTGCTCCTCAACCTGATAGTGAAAACCCTGCATACACTAGCATAAGCATGTTGACTATAAATCATTGTGAATTTTGTTTGGATTTTGTTGAGATTAATTTCTCCTCCTTTGATTCGTAGAAGTCAGGTGTTGTTGAACGTAGAGAACCTTGATTTAGAGTTAAAAGCCTACCTCGGTCTTTTCATCTCTCTTATCTTAATGATTTTGAAGAGAGTTAAAAGTTACTCTTGTTAGACATGATGACCAAACTAGTCATTTAGACTGTTAGAACCTTATTAATTTGATTAATAAATGCTTCTTCTTAGTCTATTGTGTATTCATTATGGGTAATTGACCATGATCATGAGATGATCTATACGATATGAGATATCGATAAAGGTCCATAGGATATATTGTAGGAAAGTTATGTGATTAGATTATCACAGGTAGATATAACTTTTCGGTTCCTTATACCTTATATAGTCACAGCTGTGGGTGAAGCTGGGCACTTCACTTATTATATGGCTGCCAAAATGCTAAGATGTTCTCAATAGTTGAGATTGAGTTCTATCTCGAACTATTGTAGTGGAGACTACACATCAGTATATGGGTGCTTAAATGTACACTGACTGATTACATGCAATGAGAGACCTCTTACATAAACATACTATCAGATAGTTGGTCTCTCATTCACATTGAACGGTTTCGATGATCCTTAGATCTGATGAGTTCATCTATGACTAGGCAGTGATCTGACTGTTTTGATTCCACCAACGTATTTTCTAACTTAAGGAATACAATACAGTGACTTGGATAGTTAGAAAGTTGTTCGAGTCATGATGAATTTCAAACAAGAAATCCATGCTCATTAATTTGAGAGATTATCCAAGTTCCAGGTAAGACAGTTGATTAAGTTCAAATCCTGCGCAGGTGATTTTGAAAACAAAATAAGTTTTGAAATATACTTTTATTAAAAGGTATTATACTTATAAAAGGATTTTTTTCAAAATGTTTTTCATGAGAAATTGTTTCTCATGGCTTAATCATAAGTCTTGGAAACCCGGATGATTTGCAATGGGCTATGGGTTAGATAGTATGTCAATCTCGAAGGCCCATTAGGGATAATGTATTTGGAAGGATAAATCGAATTTAAAAGTTCATGTGGTAGGATCCGTAATGGTTAATGTTCATATACTGGGATTCAATTGCAACATGGATATCTCACGTCACTTGCAATTCCGATGTAATTTCCATTTAAGGTCAATGAGATAACATTGGATAAGCCAGGGTAAGAATGTCCCAGAGCAATCTGTGAAGGTGCTCACATAAGAAATACAAGCTCAATAATTGATTAAAAGTTAATCAATTATTTTAAGTGATTAAAAGTTAATCATTTAATTAAATAGATTAATAGTTAATCTATTGGTTAAATTAATTGTTAATTTAAACTAAGGGATTATTTTAGTAATTATTTGATTAACATAATTAAAGGGGGAATGGGTTTGACCCATATGCATAAACCCATTAAAATGGACCTTTAATATGGGCCAAAGCCCAAGGGCGCCCACTTGAGGAATCCTAGACCATTAAGTAGAATTCTCCAGAATTTTTCTCTCCTCTCCTCTCTCTCTCTCAAAACCGTGAGCCCTAGGGGAGACCCCTAGGGATTTTCGTGAGCTATATTAGTGGTCCTAGTTGGGTTTTGCAAATCTAGGGCTTTGAACCTTAGTATTATTGGTGATAGAAGGTCTACACCATTGATCAATTTTCTTCCTCTTGCTTCTATAATTCCAAAGGAGATTCTAAAGCTTCGTGGGGATAGCAAAGAACAAGGATCGAGCTTCTAGTATTTTTTCGGAGAAATCTCTACAAAGAGTTCTGACAGTTCGAGTGGATTAAGCTTCACCGGTGAAAAACATTCACCGAGGTGATATGACTAAAACTCTTAGATAATTTTGATGCTTTTTATGGTGTTAAGATCTAGGGGATCCAGTTTCCGCATAAATTTTTATCCAGATCCCCCTTCTACTCTGCTAACGTTAAGGTCTTGAAAGATACACTTACGAGTGTTGCTGAGCTGTAGCTTTTAGAGACTTCATTTGTTGAAGTTGTTAATCTTAACTAGATAGTTCATATTAGAATAGATCTCAAAACCCGTACATTCAAGGATATGAATGAGAAGTACATCGTCGCAGTAGAATTGAAAGGAACATTTTGAAGGTTGACTCCACTGTGGAAGGCAGAATTTTGATATGTGATTTGTGAGAGTTAAAAGCATACTAAGAGAAGCCCCCTCACAATAATGTTACGAAACTGAAAAACCACCACTAACGTTTACAACTTAGGTCCACAATTTAAATTTTGAGGAGATATGACATGATTTTTGCATCTGTAATTGTGTTATCACATTAGAACACTTTTATATTTTCAAGACTAATATTCAATATATTTGGCAAACGATTATTGTTGGTAAGCTTCTTAGTGAATGATACATGCATGTTAACCAGTATAAGATTTTAATGAGCATTTCTTTATTCAACATATTAATATATTCATCAACGTTAGTGGAAAGATTGTAGTGTTTGATGACGCTGGATTATAAGAAGGATTTTAAGTTGCCGTTGTTGGTAGCAGAGGAGTAATTAGGTTGAATGACAAGTTTCGTAAAGAATTTGTAGGTCCCTTTGCCTTCTCACTACCCGACCTTAAAATTGGTAATGCTGAATTAAATTCACTTGCTTATGTTAAAGCATTTGCAAACCTAAGAGCCCAATTCTGTTGTCGTAGAGGAGTTGAAGCCAGATATCTTTGCACTAAATTTGCACATCCGAGTAGAATGGGTAAATGATAAATGAGTAACGTATTTCATAGAGGATACAAGGAGTTTGAACATCTTCTTGTCTTCATAAACACTAATAATTCCAAACATTTTAGACAAGTTATTAGCTTGTTGAAACGTAGTTTTGGTGGCAAAGCCATGAGGATAGACTCATAAGTATATATAAAACTTGATTATTGGTCGATATGAGACTGGTAGAGTAACAATCAAGTAGGCTGGAGGAGTTTGATGGCCTAGAAAGGGCATCAGTATGGACTATGAAGGTTGATATGTTAATAGTCGTACAAGAAAGATGGGAGAAGTGGAGGAGAAAACACGTATAAAAGTTGGTTTAGGTTATGTTAAAAGTCATTTCTTCTCCTTTGATTTCGTGAACTCAGGTGTTGTTAGACGTAGAGAGCCTTGGTTTTATTCTTATAGTTGTAGCTAGTTTGATCTATGTTATTAAAGATTGAGGGTTAAAGGTCACCTCTACCTTTCCATCTTACTTTCTTAATGAATCCAAAGAGTTAAAAGTTACTCTCCTAACGTTAAGCTCTTCAATGTGACACTTACTTATGTTGTTGAGCTGTAACTTCCATACACTTATTTTGTTCAAGTCGTGAATCAAATACCAGATAGTTTATATTAGAGTGGATCTTAAAGCCCTATATTCAAGGATATGCATTAGACATACACTATCGCAGTAGAATTTGAGAGCAACATTCTGAAGGTTAACTCAATTGGATTATAAAGAGAAATAAAATTTTCAAAATTTTCTCTAATCCAGTCAACCTGATGGTGCCTCCAGTTGATCGGATGGAAGGCAGTAAAGACAGTTCTGAATTTTCTTAATCCAGGTGACTGGATAGGTCATCTAGTCGATCGGATCTGTCGGGCCTATAAATAAAATCCCCAAAATGTTCAAATTATTCAAACATTTAAAATTTCAAACTTTTGAAATCCGTTGGTTTTCTTCCCTCCAAAACTCTTTTCCTCATTCCAAATCATTCCAAACCTCCTTCCAATCCATCAAAACTCATTCTAATCCTTCCAATCAATTCAGAAATGCCAATATCCAAGAATGCCAATGAAGAGCCGAACCCTAAAAGGCAGAGATCTTCAAGAGGAAAAGGCGTAGCCACTTCCTCCACTTCTGCTTCAACCCAAAAGGGTCCTTCAAACTTCAAATCACCTGAATTCAAGAAGAAGTTCAAGGAAATTTTCAACAAAAGAACCATTGTCATCTACTGTAAGATTCTTAACCCTTCTTTTCTTGATCTTTGGGGTTTGGACAATATCACAAATCTCTTTCGTGCTTTGAAGTGGTCTTCCTTTCTTCAATCCAACCAACTCATGTATCATGAGCTTGTTAAGCTCTTCTATACTTATTTCAAGTACGACCCTACCAGCCACCAAATCTCATCATTTCTTTGTGGGAAAGAAATTGCTTTTTCTTTAGGTGACTTTGCAAATATTCTTGGTCTTCCTGAAGGAGACTTTGAATCCTATACCATAAAATAATGGACTATCCATGAAGGATTCAATGCGGTGGAATCCTTAAAACTTATGTGTGTCAACCAAGACATCACCAAGGCTTTTCAACCCCGGGTTAAAGACCTCACCCTTGAAGCCCAAATCATCCATCACATCATCACCTACAATCTAATTCCTAGAGCTAGTGGTAGGGATTACCTAGCGTATTTGATGTTTTCTCATGTGGTGCATCCTCACCACTCAACATATCGAGCTTTCCTTTCTCTTCATCTATACCATGGCTGATTGTGTGAAGAAGAAGGCTGGATGTCTTCCCTATGGTAAATCCATTACCCATATCTTCAAATATTTCAAACTTCCTTTGGCCTCCTTCTCTGAAAGAGTGGACCCTTCTGACCATGACTACTATAGTTCATCCACCATTTTGAGGATGGACTACTATTGGTCTAAAGATGACAAGAGATGGATTCCCAAGCTTGCTATTATAGATCCATCCACTTGTGCTCCTGCCAGACAACCTATTCAAGATTCCTCCACTCCTTTAGCTCCAAGCACATCTTTTGCCATTCCTTCTGAGATTCCTTCAGCAGCAACAGCAGCAGATGTCACGGCCCAAAATACCCCCTAGGAGTTAGGGTACTCTGGCATTGTGAACATATTATTAAACATCCTATACAACCTGAATGAGATATAATAGCAGAAGCATAATACAAATCTATATATGGTAGCAGAAGCATACTACAAAATTTCTATACATACTATATCTCAGTTTATACATAACCCAAAACAAAGAGTGAACATACTCGCTCAACAAAATTTATATATAAGTCTCTCTTTCTCATCATTCATGATGGGGCCACCTAACAAAGGCCCTCTGCTCCTCATGAGCCCTCTGCTCCTGAAGACTACCCTTAGTCTCTTCCTCCTCAACGTACTCTTCCTCGACCCAAGGCTCCTGAGGACGCTCACCACAGATGTCGAAGGGACCTTCCAACATAATATGTACGGCTGAGTATTGAATACTCCATGTATACACACCACTAGATAGTAATATCATAAACAGTAATACAGCATATGTCACAGTTTAATCATTTCACATGCATTCTTGAAATCAAAGCGCATAAAACAAAATCATATCATGTGCATATATCTCAGAAAAATACTATCGGAAAACATCTTCTTATCATCTTTTATCTATGCACATACAGGTATTTAAAATACCTTGGTTTTCATCTTTTATTATCTTCTCATGTACGGGTATTTAAAATATCTTGGTATTCATCGTTTGCTACCTCAGGAGTCGGAAAACTAGTACCCGTACCCACGTAAGCTGGGTGGCCTAATGTTATCCTCATCCTTGGCTACCTTCAGAGTAGACGACCAGTATCCATTTTCCTTCCGGGCGGCCTGCTATCATCGAAGTTCGATGCTAGTATCCATTTCCCTTCCAGGCGGCCTGCTATCATGCATCCCCGTCGACTTTCAACATATACTTCTTGTATCATCTTTTGCCTCTTATACTTTCCATATACATCCTTTGTTTCTTCTACTTTCCATATACATCTTGTGCTTCTTGTACTTTGCATTTGGTTCATTTGCATCTTATACTTTTCCTCTTCTTATTCTTGTATTACATCTTATATACTTATACTTCTTCTTTTGGATATCCATAATTTAAAAAAATTTGATCATGCATATGCATATGTGTCAGTGTAGCAATTGTGAAGCACATGGTAGACATGAAAGGAACTACTTTACATATAGTCATATACCCAATACTAAACATAATTCATCCATCGCAATAGTTCATATACAATTAAATCACACCATTCCAATCACATCGAAAATAAGGTTTTTCTCTTTTGTTTTTCCCAAAACTTATGTCTTTTAACATGCTTTTCATTTTTGACACCTAACATATAGAACATCTCAATATTTACCATCTTTTATTTGTTGGTTAAAAGCATAGCATCATCACAATTAACTCACATCACCATCCATATGATTTTATCTTGATATAGAGAAGGTTCCATGAAATCAATAGCTAGAAGAGTGTATTTCCACATATAAGAGGTCATATATAACTATACTTGTCAAGAAAATCATGTTTATCATTAATGGTTTATGAAATGAGAACCTAATAGAGTGTATCTACCTTATGGGATGAAATCCCTTCGATCCAATGCTTAAAAAAGCTTGAGGAAGCTTGTAGAAGGGAAACCCAAGCTTGTGGATGAAGATCCAAGCTCCTATGGCGCGTAGGAGCGAGATCAAAGCTTGATTTGTGCTCTTCCTCTTTCAATCCAAAACCCCCTCTTGAAAACCCTCACTCTCTTCCCTTCTCTTCTAAGGTCTTTCTTTAGGTTTAGGGTAACCCAAAAACCCCCAAATCATTTCCTATTTATAGGCCAAGGAGTGAAAATCCCAAAAATCACGCACTCAAAAAGTGGATTCGTGTGCCTACGATCATTCGTAGGCTTCCCACAATCGATCGTAGACTTGACAGTGAGATTTCAGCATTTTCGGAACTCTACGATCTTTTGTAGGTCATTTACGAATGATCGTCACTTTTGCAGCAACTTTCTAGATTTTTCCCGCTTCGGTATTTCGGCCATAACTTTTGACTCCCGTATCGGATTTTAACGATTCAACTTGCGTTGGATTCATCTTTTGAAGGGGATCAACTTTTATGTTTTATTAAAATCCTAATTCTTTTTTCTTCATAGACGAATTTTCCCCTAAAGCTGATTAGTCTGAAACTGGGTTTCAGCAACCCAGATTTGCAGCACCCAACTCCGGAAATTCAACCTTTCACTCAACCCTGACTCAAAATATGGAAAAGTGATCGACATAAACCTCATAGAGGGTTCCAATACCTTTCCAAAACTTCAAGAATCACTCGATTCTGAGCAACGGTGACTAAACTAGAGCTCTTTAAGGTTGAGAAAAATGCCGAAACATACCTCTTCAACACCTAGAACACTTCAAGTGCTTTCACACTCTTTTCCCTCGGGTCCAAACCATACTCACACCTCATGAATCCTTACCCCATAGGTTTGTAACTCACCTAGGTGATCATTGAATTCACACCCACATGCATGAGAGGCCCCGACCTCTTTATGCCTCACGCACTAGCACTATTCATAACACTACTCACCTACAACCCATTAAACACCTAGGGTATTTTATACCCTTGCTTTTACCCATTTAGAGTATATTCATACTCTCTCTTTGAGACTTAACACATTCACCCAAAATGCTCACTTGACTCACCATAATACCAAGAACACTATGTAAAGCCTTAGGCCTTCACACAAACCATATAAGGGCACTATTCACATGAATAGTGAATCCCAAATTCCGGGGCTCTATAGCAAAACTCAATCTTTAGTGCATTCACCTCAAAGAGAGGTTCCACCTCATTTTGAGGAAACTGGACCATCTACTCATTATAAGTCCACGAGGAGATCTATTATGGATGATGATCTTGTCCGCCTATTGATAGGCAAGATCGATTCTCTAAGCACCAGTATGGTGAGTTTCCAGTTTAAGATCAGGGAAAGATTTGAGGTAGTTGACACTCGGTTAGATGATCTGAGTGTGGATGTGGGTGTGTTGAAGAATCGAGTTGATGCTACCACTGATAAAGTGCAAAAGAAGGCAAAGCATGCTTCTGAGGAGACCATAAGGCTGAATGATGAGTGTACACGCAAATTTCAAGTCAGTCTTTTCTTATGATTGACCTCTTGAATCTTGCGGTTAGATTACCTCTACTATTGTATGGAGTTTATTATTTTTGTGAGGGGGACTATCCTTCCAAGTTAAGTAAACTCAGACTGTTAATTACCTTCCCTATTTGGGGAAGAACCTTTGATTAAGAAGAAGAATAACAAGAAGAACAAAATATTAAATAAAATATTTATTTATTCAATGAGGTTGCCCAGATCCCATGTAGGTGTTACAAGATACCTGATAGAGGTTTTAGTATCAAAAAGAAAGAGAGGTGGTCATATTGAGGGTTCACCTAGTATTCTCCATTAGTGGGAGATCCTTCTTCTTCCTCCTTGGTTGTTGTTGTTCCTGCAAAAAAAACAAAGTCCTTGTGTTTTTTCACGTATCTCCTTTTCTGTTCATTAAGAATTTCTTGTGAGAAACTCCCTCTTTTATATCTTTTGGAGAGTCCTCTTTGGACTCCCCTTTGACTTCCTCTTTTTAGGAAATCAAAAGAGGCCAACTCTCCTTAGAGAGGGCCATCTGTCCAAGATAATTGGTTTCTCTTATGTCAGAGAAACCATACGGATGGGAGTCCTTTTTGAAGGACTCTAAATTGGTTTCCTTTTCTTAGAAACCTGGAATGATCAAACTTTCTCCCTAAAAAGGGAAAAGATTCTTATCTTTCTAGAAAAGGGAAGGGATTACTTTCCCATTTGGATAGGGTTCCATATGGCATTCTTTGATTAGAGAAAGAGAGGGGATCTCTATCTTAGGATCCCCCAAAGCTGGCAAAGAGTTCTTTTTGTTAAGGATTCTTTGCCACATGGTGGTTAGATATTGGCTGCCATTTGGAAAAAGACTGACCTTGGTCAGTCTGCAAATTAAAGAAGTGAGACCATGGGTCTCACCCGCAATCTAAGTTATGTCCAAAGCCTATTTGGGTTATGGACTAGGGTCTGACCTTAGTCAGTCCGCAAAACAATACAGGGTGGGACCATGGGTCCAACCCTTGGTCTGGGTTAGGTCTATGGCCTTTTATGGTCATAGACTGGGCTAGTCATTAACTGGTCCATGGATGGACTCATAGAGTCTATCCGCTAGCTTGAATGAGGGTCTGTCCGTGAGAGCAAACCCTAACCACATGTCAATCCCTTAAGGACTGACACAAAGGGCTATCCGCAGGGCATTATTGCCCTACTGCCAGCATTAAATGCTAGGCAGGCTAGCGGTGAGCCAGTCCTTGGCTAGCTGGTGTGCGTGCCTTTGGCATGAACAAAGCTTAACTGCCCATTCAAAGGGTGGTGATTCAATGTGGTTCAATCTAATCTGGTGTCGCAATTTTGCTGCCCACAATGAGGTTTCTCTCATCAAAGGAAAGACTAATTCAGTAGATCAACAACTTCAATCTCAGGCACCTATCCTTCATCTGATGGCCTCTCAAGTGAATCCATAAGCTATTGAGATTATAATTGTCAAGACTCAATCTTTTGAACTAATTAAACCCTAGACAGCCAAAGTATCTAAGGTACCCGAGGCATCCAAGGAACCCAAGATTCCTATCATCACTTCTATTCTCTCCAGCTCCTTCTGTTCCTCAAGTGATTCCAGTGACTCTAGGGTCACCAAAAAGAAGGAGAAGAAGGGAAAGAAGAAGAAGAAGTAAAGTCTGATTTTTTTTTTATGATGCCAAGGGGGAGAAGAAAAATGAAATGAAATTGTATCTTTTTGTGGATGAATATTTTTTAGTGGATGGAAATGCTTTGTAATGAACTTTGTGTATCCTTTTGCCATATATGACATGATGTAGTTCCGTCCTTTTAAGATCTTATCTAAGTTCTTGATATCTTGTGCTTAACTATGCTAAAATGACTAATTAGCATCATGACCATAAGAGAATCATCTAAACTATCATGTATCTATGAATGTTTTATCTAAATTATATGCAAAATAATTGAATTTATGTCTTGAATATAATAATACATATGTTTAAG
The DNA here is from genome assembly GCA_015143295.1 of Tetracentron sinense. Lineage (NCBI taxonomy): Eukaryota > Viridiplantae > Streptophyta > Magnoliopsida > Trochodendrales > Trochodendraceae > Tetracentron > Tetracentron sinense. The sequence continues at coordinate 4,855,164 of CM026555.1, read as the reverse complement.
GGGAGCTTACCTAAAAAAATTTATTGAATTTATATATTTAGGAGGAGCTTATTTCCATTTTATTCCATTATTTTGTCATCATAAAAAATGGGAAGATTGTTAGCCTAAAGGTTACAACCATATGTACCCTTAATAATTTTGATGATAACACAAATAATGAAATAACATTTGTGTTACTAATGTCTCCTTTAACTGTTTATGAAAAATAGTGTACAAGAGCATTAGCCATTCATTCGAATAAGAAAACATGGACTTGCCATTCAAGTTAGAAAAAAATTCATTGAAGTCAAAATGAAAAAGCAAAAGGCAATCAAATTCAAAATGAAGATACATCATTTAGAAGATCAAGTTGAAGTTCATGCCAAATTTCATAAGAAGATGAAGTTTATCTAAGAAGAAATCTTGGAAGATCTCTAAGTTGAAACCATCATGGAAGATCCAAGATCAAGTTTGAAGGTTCTCAAGAAGATTTGTAGTTTATTCTTTTATCCTTTCAGATTGCTTAGGACTTATGTAAAAAGTCTTCAAATTTTGGATGTTGGAAAAGCTCACAAACTTAGATTGACCATAGGTGCCTTAAGACCAAATTGAAAATCACTCTAAGGACCTAAAATATGGTAATTATCTTTGATAAAGATAAGGTAGAAGACCTATGAATTCATTCCCATCATTCATGTTAAAGAATAAGGATTTTCTGGTGAAAAACAGAAATCCAGTCGATCAGATCATCCATCCAGTCGACCAGATCAAGGCACAGGATTTTTATTTGGCCACTATGTTCATCTAGTCAACCGGATCTCTAATCCAGTCAACCAGATCCTTCGGGACATGCATTAAATGCACAGTAATGACTATTTTTCAAACGACTATTTTTGCACTAGATGCTACTCCAATAGCTATAAATCCTCTTGGGCTATAAATTGAGATAATTTATGAATGAAAAATAACTCTTGAACAATCTATTTAACTCCAATCATTCACTAGATGTTCATATTCTCAAATCCTTTATGAAAAATCTAAAATCCCCAAATTTGTATTCTTGAGCTATTCAACTCCAATCTTTGGGAGATTTTCAAAGGGCTCAAAGAGATATTTTTCAACTCATCTAAGGAGAAAATTTCAAGATTGTAATTTCTTCATATACTTTGTATTGAAAAATCAAGAATCGTGGATTCTTGTGATTGAAGCGGGAAGTTTCGGGAAAAGTCAAGAGATGATTGTTCTCTTGCAAGAAAAGGTTTAATCTTCACTCGTAAGAAGATTGTAAAGGTTTGATCTTCACCCAGAAGAAGATCGTGCATGTATCGTGGTGAACCCTCTAGCGGGAAAGCTTGAGGCAATTTACTTGCGTTGATTTAGAATTGTTGGATTCCATTCCCTTATAATTAGTTTAATTTAAATTACAAAAAAAGGGATCAGAAAGAAATTTAAATTTGCTAAGATCCTATTCACCCCCCCTATAGGGTCCAATACTTGGGTAACAAAAGGTGCTGAAGCCAGATATCCTTGTGCCAGAGTTGCAAATCGGAGTAGCATGGGTACATAATAAACTAGTAAGAAGTTTCGTAATCGATGCGAGGAGCTTGATTGTCATATTGTCTTCATAAATACCACTAAATTCAGGAATTTTAGACAAGTTATCAGCTTGTTACATCATTTTGATGGCAAAGCAATGAGGACAAACTTGTAATTATATAAAATTTGATTGTTGGCAAATATGAGACTGGTTGAGTACCAGTCAAATTGGGTGTGGGAGTCTAATGGCCTAGAAAGGGAATCAGGATGTACTATGAAGGTTGATATTTAGGTAGCCATACAAGAAAGTGGGAAAAAGAGGAGGAAAGACGTATAGAAGTTAGTTTGGATTATGTTGAGGGTCATTTCTTCTCCTTTGATTTGGAGAACTCAAGTGTTATTGAATATAGAAACCTTGATTTGCTTCTTATAGTTGTAGCTACTTTGATATGTATTGTTAAAGATTGAGAGTTAAAAGCTCATCTTTGCCCTTCCATCTAGCTTTTCTTCTTAAATTCCAGGGAGTTAAAGGTCACTCTCTTAATGCTCTGGATGGGAATACCTCCGCATTTCCATCTCACATATCTTCCTGAATTCTAGAGAGTTAAAAGTCACTCTCTTAACATAGACCAGATAGTTCATATTAGAGACTAATTCCGTTCGAGTCGTGAATTGTAGACCAGATAGTTCATATTAGAGTAGAGCTCAAAGCCCATACATTCAAGGATATGAATGAGAAGTATACGATGGCTATAGAATTTGAGAGTAACATTCTGAATGCATGTTCTCTATTTTGGAAGATAGAGATTTTTGATATTTGATCTCGAAGAGTGGAAAGCATACTATGAGAATTGTTGCCCAGTAAATGGACCCTAGAGGGGGGTAATTAGGGTCAATGGCACAATAAAATTTTACTATGGTCTATTTTATGAAATTCATGAATTTAAGGTAATGCAATGAACAGATATAGATATGAAAATAGATATCGATATAAACACAGAGAGTTTGTTCACGAGATTCGACAACTTGTCTACGTCCCCGCTTTTCAGCTTCCAACTTCAAGGGTTCACACAATTTTACTCGTACAAGATTCTTCACCGGGTGAAGCTCAAACCTTTACAATTCTCTTCACAGGTTAGGACACCACCTTTGATGCAAAAGAACACCCTCTCTTGACTTCTTGAAGCTTTCCGGCTTCTCAGACAAAAATACACAGATTCTTGATTTCCTTCAAAGTGATGAAGTTTGTTGGATTTGAATCCAATTATAGAGCTCCTTAATGAGCTAGATAAAAATGAAATAACTCTTTTAAAAATCTCTCAAATGATTGGAAGTTAAAAGTTCAAATATGAGGATTTAGGAATTTTGGGATTTTCACCGTATGATTGATGAGAATTGAATGCTATGATCAATGTAAGCTTAATGGAGGATCAGTGGTTCTTGATTGTTCATAAATGAACTCAATTTATAAGGCTTGGATGATTATAGCCGTTGGTGTAGCATTTAATGCAGTTTTAGTCATTGAAAAACTAGCCGTTATGAGTTTCCCGCAAGTAGACGTCGACGTTTAGCATTGAGACGTCGACGTTTAGCATTGAGACGTCGACGTCTGCAACTCAGAAATTTTTTATTATATACTATTACTCTCAAATATCGACGTTTGAAGGATTTCCTTCTCAGACGTCGACGCCTGCAAAGATAGAAAAATTTCCTGGGTTACTGGCAACACCAAATGTCGACGTTTGAATGTCTCTCCTTCATAGACGTTGATGTCTGCACTATTTTCTCATCAATTACTTTGTTTTTAGAGACCTTTAAGATAGGAATGAATTTATAGGCCTTTGGGCTTTCCTTTATCATGTTTTTGATCAAGTTTCAAGATATCCTAGGGCCTTGGATTGTTCTTCAAATAAGTCAAGGTTTCCTAAGGTCAATCTAGGCTTTTTTGAGCTTTTTAACTTTCAACCAAAAGAGGACTTTTTACATAAGTCCTAGACTCTTAAAATAAAATAATAAACCTTCTTGAGTCTTCACTTTCCTTGTCTTGATCTTGAAAGATTTTCTTGTTTGGCTTCATGATTCAACTTGAATATTTTGGTGACTTCTTGAATCTTCTTTTGAGTTGAATTACCATTTGGCTCTTGTAACCTTTTGTCTTGATTTCTTTTTCATCAAATGGTCTTGGCTTTGATTTGTGTTATCTCTTTGTGATGTTGAATCTTTTCAAAGATGGACTAATGTTCCTTAAATATGAAATTGACATACACTTTGTAGAACAATTAGTACTAAAATGCTCATTGCATTATTGTGTCATAATCAAAATTATTAGGGGTACACGGATGTAACCATTAGGCTAACAAGAATCCCTCACGCAATGATGTTATCAAACTGAAAAAAACTAACACTAATGTTCACAACTTCGGTCCATAGTTTAAATTTGGAGGAGAAATGACATGATTTTTTGAATCTGTAACTGTGTAATCCCATTAACACACTTTTATGGTTTCTATTAGCCTAAAGGTTACATCCTTGTGTACTAATAATTTTGACGATAATATAACAATGAAATGATCATTTTGGTACTAATATTTTTATACAGTTTATATAAAATTCAGATTGCAAAAACATTAGCCCAACGTTCAAAGCTTGAAGCATGGAAAAAGCTTCACGTGTCAAAGATGATCCATCAATAGAAAAGGTTCCATGTACAATGCTAGTTTCAAGATTCAAATTCCAAGATCACATTGAAGATAATTAAAAGATTATATCCAAAGTGAAGAACTAATCATTTCAAAGTTGAAGCCAAAATTAAAGATTCAATGAAGATTGAAGCTCTCACCTAAAGTCCAAGTCGGATCATGAAGTCAAAGTGAAAATAACTCAAGATCAAGACGAGAAGAATGAAGACTCTCTAGATGATTTAGAGTTTTTTTTTTCACTTAGAAGAGTCTAGGACTTATGTAAAAAGTCCTCATTAGATTGGAAAGTTGAAATGCTCAAAGCCATAGATTGACCTTAGGAAGCCATGACTTATTTGCAAAAAATTTTAAGGTTCTAGGAAATCTTAAAATATGGTTAAAATCATGCTAAAGGGATGCTAAAAGACCAGGAATTCTTTCTCATCTTATTGGTCTTAAAGAGATGAGTTTTCTATTGAAAAACAGAGGACTCAACGATGAGTGGGACAGCAGTCCCAGCACTCATCGACGAGTGGAAGAAACAGTAACTAATTTTCAATTCAACAGTTTCACTCGTCGACGACTGAGCTGCACTCTGGTGCACTTGTCGATGACTGCTTGCGGGAAAACTCGAACAGCTAGTTTTTTAACGGCTATTTTTGCATTTAATGAGTTCCCAATGGCTAGAATAAATGCTCAACTATAAATTGAGTTCATTTATGAACATCAAATAACTCTTGAACGAATATAGATCAAATCTCTAGCTGCATTCAATTCTCATCAAGAATATACGTTGAAAACCTAGAATCCCAAACTCTCAGTGTAAGAGATTTCAACTCCCAATCTTTTGAGAGATTTTCAAAGTATTTATTTCAATCTTATTCAGTTCATTAAGGAACTTTATTGTTTGGATTCAACTCCAACAACTCTTTTGTATTAAAGGAAATTAAGAATCGAGGATTCTTGTCCGTGAAGTCAGAGAGCTTTGTGAAGTCAAGAGAGGGTGTTCTGTTGCACTAAAGGTGGTAATCCTCGCCTGGGAAAATGATTGTAAAGGTTTGGGCTTCATTTGGAAAGAAGCTCATGCGATAGTAAAATCGTGTTGAATCCTTTGAGCCGAAGAGCTTGAGGCAGGGACGTAGGCGGGAGTGCCGAACCTCAATAACAATTCTGCTGTGTTTGCACTCTCTATCTCTTATCATTTTATTTATCTTTGCAATTAATTGTTTCTATCATTGTTAATTTAACTCAATCTTAAATTCTACAAATAAGAGCTAAATATTAATTTAAATAAGTCATTGACCCTAATCACCCCCCTTCTAGGGTCCAATAACTGGACAACAGTTTCAGGACTAATAATCAATATATTTGGCAAGAGATTATTATGGGTAAGTGAATAGGAAAAGGTCAAGCTTCAATGGTGGATATGAAGGGAATCCAGATAAAAAATTTATGCGAAAAACTGGATCCTGAAGATCTTTATACCATAGAAACAAATAATACTAACTACATGTTTAGATAATTACCTCGGTGAATGATGTTTACCGGTGAAGCACAAAACAGGATGAACCGTCAGAACTCTTTGTAAAGATTTCTCAAAGAAATACTCAAAGCTCGATCCTCGTTCCTCGTTATCCCCGCGAAGCTTTTGAATCTCTAATTGGTATTAAAGAAACAAAGAGAAGAAGATTGTTGGAATAGACTTTCTATCTCACAAAACCTTATGCTATGTTTGGTTGCCGAGAAAATAGGTGAAAATATGGAAAAGACAAGAAAGTTTTATATTTCTAATACAATTCTTAGTTGTGTTTTGTCTAATTTTCTTTTCTTTTCCATGTTTTCACTAATTGTCTCAGCAACCAAACATAGGGTTAAGGTTAAAAACCCTAGCCTTCAAAAACAAACTTGGAACAACCCTTGAGACTCACGAAAATTGGAGAGAGAATTCTCTCTCCTATAGCTCAAGGTTTTGGGGAGTAGAGAATAAAATCCTTGAATCAATAATAGTGCCACACATTTTAGAGTGTTGGGGTATATATAGATTAGGATCAAATCCTAATCATAATCCAATTAGAAGTTATCCCTTAAAGAGTTACTAAATAATGATAACTCTTATCATTAATTAAACTCCATGTTTATCTGTAACTAATTAGTTATAATAAACTTTCTAATTTAAGATTCCTTTTCCTAAAAGGATTCCTTAATTAATGGGATGTAACTAATTCCCTAGATTCTAGGGATACCAACAAACTCCCTAAGAATTAGGGATTCTAATCAAATTAGAAACCCCAAAGGGGTGGGCGTGAGGGAGAGTGTGTCTTGCACTCCACGTTTTTTATAAGAACTTAATCTTATCCCTTTGTTTCTTGTTTTCCAAGAATGGGATCTAATCCCTTAAGATAAGGACTAATTAACAATTATTTAACTAACAAACTCCCTAACTAATAGGGATTCTCCAAATGGGCGCCCAATCTAGGGAGTTAATCGCATGGGCTTGGGCCCACCAATAAGGTCCACTCTTGTTGGGTTTTACGGATATGGGTCAAACTCATTTCCCCTTATATTGGGTTAATTAAATAATCATCATTATTATCCTTTAATTTAGATTAATATTTAATCTAAACCATAGATTAACATTTAATCCATTTTATAAAGATTAACTTTAAATCCTTTAAATTATAGATTAACATTTAATCTATTAATTGAGCTTGTATTTCTTATGTGAGCATCTCCACAAATTGCTCTGGGACATTCTAACCATGGCTTACCCGATGTTATCCCATTGACCCTTAAATAGGAATGACATTGGAATTGCAAGTGATATGAGACATGCATGTTGCAATTGAATCTCAATGTAAGAACATTAACCAATAAGGATCCCACCACATGAACTTTTTAATTTGATTGATCCTTCCAATAACATTATCCCTAATGGGCCTTCTGGATTAATATACTATCTAACTCATAGCCCATTGTACATCATCTGGGTTTCCAAGACATTTGATTAAGCCATGAGAAACCATTTCTCATGTAAAACATTTTGAGAACAAATTTTGTTAAATATAATATATTTTAATAAAAATATATTTTAAACTTATTTGATTTCAAAATCACCTGCACATGATTTAAGCTTAATTGACTGTCTTACCCGGAACTTGGATAATTTCTCAATTTAATGAGCATGGATTTCTTGTTTGAAATTCATCATAACTCGAACAGCTTTCTAATTATCCAACTGTCACCTTATCGTAGTCCCTCAGTTAGAGAGTACTTAGGTGCAATCAAAATAGTTAAATTACTGTTCAGTTATAAATGAACTCATCAGAAATAAGGATCATCGAAACTGTTCAATGTGAATGAGAGATCAACTATCTGATAGTATGTTTTTGCAAGAGGTCTCTCATTGCATGCAATCAGTCAGTGTACATTTAAGCACCCATATGCTGATGTGTAGTCTCTATTACAATAGTTTGAGATAAACTTATATCTCAACCATTGAGAACATCTTAGCATTGTAGCACCCATATAAGTGAAGTGCCCAGCTTCACTCATAGTTGTGACTATGTAAGGTATAAGGAACTAGAAAGCTATATCTGCTTGTGATAGTCCAATCACATGGCTTTCCTACAATATATCTTAGGGACCTTTGTCGATATCTCATATCGTATAAATCATCTCATGATCATAGTTAATTACCCATAATGAACTCACAATAGATAAAGAAAATGTCTCTATTAATCTAATTAATAAGAATCTTACAATCTAAATGACTTTTCTGGGCATAATGTCTAACAGGATACTCTCTCTTCCCGATGACCCAGATATCTTTGCACTAGTGTTGTCCATCTGAGCAGAATGGGTACCCAGTAACAGGTTTCATAAATGATATGAGCTAGGAGCTCAATCGTCATCTTGTCTTCATAAACACCAATAATTCAAGCATTTTAGACATTTTATCATGTTGTTAAAAACTTCAATTTGGCCGCAAATCCATGAAGGACATACTCAAGTATATAAAATTTTATTGTTTGTGGATATGAGACGGACAGAGTACCAATCAAGTTGGGTGGGGGAGTTTGATGACCATCAGTATGGATTATGAAGCTTGATATGTTGATAGTCGTAGAAGAAAGTGAGGATAAGAGGAGGAAAGACGTATTGACGTTGGTTTAGATTAAGTTGAACGTAATTTCTCCTTCTTTGATTCGGAGAATTCAGGTTTTGTTGAATGTAGAGAACCGTGGTTTCTTTCTTTTAACTTTAGCAAGTAAGTACGTTGACTACCATAGACAAAGCGGGTGAGGACGAAGTTTATGTACTTTCTCTTTCTCGTGGGTCCACAAGTCATCTATATGATTATTCTATATCAGTAACAGCATTCACAACACAACAGTTGAGAAAAGAATATTTATCATTTGTGCAATTGGAAATGATGGTCCAACCTAATATTATATTATAGACAATGCTCCATGGATGACTATAGTTGGTGCTGGGACAATCAACCGAACGTTTCCAGCACAATTCCTTTTTGGTAATGGTAAAGCTTCCCTTGGATCTTCTTCTATCTTTATATGCCTCTGATGATATTGTCTCAAGCAACGTTAGGGGAAGACTATAATTTTGATGACTCTGGGTTCCAAGAAAGATTTTAAGTTGCCGTTGCTAGTGGCAAAGGAGTAATTGTGTTGAATGACAATTTCGTAAAGAATTCCTACGTCCCTTAATCTTTTCACTAATTGGCCTTACAATTGGTTATGTAGAAGGAAAAGAAATAGTTGCTTATATTAAAGACTCTACAAATCTAAGTGCTCACAAGTTTGAGGGTCAGGGAGTAGGAAAAAGTCGAGCTCCAATGGTGGAAACTCTCTTTTCACGAGCGCCCAATTCTATTGTCCCAGAGGTGCTGAAGCCAAATATCCTTGTGCTAGAGTTGCACATCTGAGCAACATGGGTGCCTGATAAACTAGTAACATTTTGTAGAGGATACGAGGAGCTTCTTTGTCATCTTGTCTTCATAAACACTACTAATTCTAGTCATTTTATACATGTTATCAGTTTGTTGAAACTTTAATTTGGAGGCAAAGCCATGAAGGATAGACTCATAAGTATATAAAATTTGATTACTAATGGATATGACTCTGGCAGAGTACCAGTCAAATTGGGTGGGGATGTCTGATGGCCGAGAAAGGACATGAGTATGGACTATTAAAGTTGATATGTTAGTAAGCATACAAGAAAGTGGGAAGAAGAGGAGGAAAGACGTATAGAGGTTGGTTTGGATTATGTTGAGGGCCATTTACTCTTCTTTAATTCAGAGAACTCAGGTACTATTATACGTAATGAAACTTGCTTTGCTTCTTATAGTTATAGCTAGTCCTATACGCACTATTAAAGATTGAGAGTTAAAAGCATATCTTTACCTTTCCATCTCACTTGTCTTCATGAATTCTAGAGAATAAAAGGTTATTCTCCTAATGTTAAGGTCTTGACGGGGACACTTAAGAGTGTTGGTGAGCTGCAGCTTCTAAAGACTTAGTTTGCTAGAGTCGTGAATCCTAGAACAAATAGTCCATATTAGAGTGAAGCTCAAAACCCTTACATTTAAGGAGATGAATGAGAAGTACATTGCCGCTTTAGAATTTGAGAGCAACATTGTGAACGTTAACTCCACTGTGGAAGATAGAGAATTTTGATATGTGATGTAGGACAAAATGAAAAGCATATTATGAGAAGCCCCATCGCAATAATCTGACCAAACGGAAAAACCAACACTGACGTTCACAACTTGATCCACAATTCAGATTTGTACAAGAAATGGAATGATTTTTGCATATGTAACTGTGCAATCCCATTTGCACACGTTTCTGGTTTCAAAACTAATAATCAATATATTAGGTAATGGACTATTGTTGGTAAGCTTCTTTGTGAATTATACCTACAGGTTGTTAATTAGCATAAGCCTTTAAATGAGCATTATTTTATTCACTATATTAATTCATTCATCATTTACCATAGATTGTTAATCATTATAGTTGTCTTTGACATGAATGTTTGAATTGCTACTTGGATTGATGATGAAGTTGATTTACTTTCTATTTCTCTTGGGTCCACAAGTTGTTAATTTAGTAGCAGCATTCGCAGTAGTGGTCAAAGGAATATGTGTCACCTGCATAGCTGGAAATGATGGTTCAGACCCTTATTATGGTACAAACACTACTCCATGGGTGACCATTGTTGGTGCTGGGACAGTCTACCGGGCGTTTCCATCACAATTCCTTCTTGGTAATTATAAAGTTTACCTTGAAACTTTCTTTTTATAACCAGAAGACTTATGTGATTTCCCCTTTGTTTTTCTATCGTTATGTCCGTAATGATATTGTCTCAAACAATGTTAGAGGAAGATTGTAATATTTGATGACGCTGGATTCCTAGAAAGATTTTAAGTTGTCACTACTGGTGGCAGAGGAGTAATTAGGTTGAATGACAAGTTTCGTGAGAATTTGTAGGTCCCTTAGTCTTCTCACTACCTAGTATTGCAATCAATTATGTTGAAGGAAAAAAAGTAGTTTCTTATATTATAGCATCTGCAAATCTGAGTACAAATCACAAGTTTGAGGGTCAGCGAGTAGGAAAAAGTTCAGCTCCAATGGTGGACACTCTGGGGGCCCAATTTTGTTGTCCCAGAAGTGCTGAAGCCAGATATCCTTGCACCAAAGTGGTGCATTTGAGCAGCATGGGTACATAATAAACCAGTAACGGGTTTTGTAGAGGATATGAGGAGCTAGATCGTCATCTTGTCTTCACAAACACCAAAAATTCCTATTGGTGGATATGAGACTGGTAAAGTAATAGTCAAGTTAGGTGGGGAGTTTGATGTCCTACAAAGGGCATCGATATGGAATATAAAGGTTGATATGTTGGTAGCCATACAAGAAAGTGGAGAGAAGAGGAGCAAAGACATATAGAAGTTGGTTTGGATTATGTTGAGGGCCATTTCTTCTCCTTTGATTTGGAGAATTCAGGTGTTGTTGAACGTAGAGTCTTGAATCCTGGTTTTCTTCTTATAGTTGTAGCTAATTTGATACTTATTGTTAAATTGAGAGTTAAAAGCTCACATCTGCCTTTCCATCTCACTTTTTCTTCATTAATTCCAGAAAGTTAAAGGTCACTCTCCTAACGTTAAAGTCTTGATGGGGGCACTTACGAGTGTTACTGAGCAGTAGCTTCTAGAGACTTATTCTGTTAGGGTCATGAATCCTAGACCATATAGTCCATATTAGAGTGGAGCTCAGACATTCAAAGAGATAAATGAGAAGTACACCATCGGTATATCAACTTCCTTTTCACATTAAACTACATCGACAAGTAAATGCAAAGGATTGTTAAAGGAACGGTATCATTTTGTTCCAAGTTTGAAGGAGAACCGGGTGATCTCAACTATCCATCATTTGTAATTTCATTTGACTACCTGCACAATGTTAAGGTCTTGAAGAGGACATTTATTAGTGTTGCTGTGATGCTGCTTCCATAGACTTATTCAGTTAGAGTTGTGAATCCTAGACCAAATAAAGTTCATATCAGAGTGGAGCCTGAAATCCTGACATTCAAGGAGATGAATGAGAAGTACACCTTCGCTGTAGAATTTGAGAGTAAGATTGTGAAGGTTAACTCCACTATTGAAGACAGGGAATTTGGATATATGATCTAGGAGAGTGGAAATTAAGAAAATTGTGTGAAGCCCCATCGCAATGATGTGGCCACATAGACAAAACCAACATTGACTTTCACAACTTGGGTCTACAGTTCAGATTTGGAGGGAGAAATTGCAAGATTTTTGCATATGTAACGGTGCAACCCCATTAGCTCACTTTTAGAGTTTCAAGACTAATAATCAACATATTAGGCAATGGACTATTGTTGGCAGGGGCCTCCACATGGGGCCAGGGAGGGCTGAAGCCCCCTCTAAAAGTTTGAAAAGAAAACAAATTCCTATTGTACTAATTGTGGTGTAGCTGGGGAGAGGGGCGGAGCCGGGGGGATGGGGTCTCTAGTCCCCCTAAACTTCTGAGAAAAAATTATATCCTTTGCACACGGACAAAAATAGACACAATGGCCAATGAACTTGGCCCCTAAAAAAAATATCTCGGGGGGCTACACCCTTGAACCCACATTGTTAGCCCCCCTACAAGAGAATCCTAGCTCTGCCCCTGATTGTTGATAAGCTTCTTTGTGAAGAAAACATACAGGTTGTTAATCAGTATCAGCCTTTTAATGTGCATTGTTTTAATCAATGTATTAATCTATCCATCATTTACCGAAACTTGTTAATCGTTATTGTTGGCTTTGACATGGATGTTTGAATAACTGCTTTCTCCACTCTCGAGCTCACTTCACATAAATTGGTGCTTCGAGTATACCAAAGCTTTGGCATCTGTAACAATTGGATTTTAAGCATTGCACTATGTCTATGGAGTATGATTTTATCTCATCCAACCCAATTCATAGCAGACTTGAGGAGACACAGCATTAGTTTAGGGAAGTGACTCACTGCTTCCTACATGGTGCATTTACAATAAATGGAAAGAGAATCCTTTCAGTTTCAAAAGAGAAACCAAAACTTGGCGTGATTGAATAATTTCGCTTTGAGCAGTTCAATCTTTTGTGTGAGAAAGAATCTCATGTTCTCGGTTGGGACTCTTCCTTTTCAGCATGGCCTTAGGCCTAGTTATGAGCATGAGGTTGATTGGGACCACCCCTTCCAGTTTTGCTTGTTTCTCATCCCCATTATAAGGAGAGTGACAATTAAATCTCTAGAATTATTTAAGCCGAAAGTGAGATGAATTAACTCACTAGACTTTTAACTCTTAATTTTCAATAAATCTAGTTTCAGCTATAAGAAGCAAACCAATGTTCTCTACACTCCACATCACCTGATTCTCCAAATCCAGGGAGAAGAAATGGCCCTCAACTTCATCCACACTAATTTCTATACCTCTCCCCAGTTTCTGGGAAGTATGCTTGTGAAACTGGTGTTACACTTCAATACAAGTAGTAGCTGCAACAACAACATTGCTAGGGCCAAGTTCTTTGTTGTCAGATATGAAGCCAATACAAACGGATCGGTTGATGGTGAATTCAAGTCACCACGTTATGGGTTCGATCATTGCTCTCACACCCCTTCAACCAATGTTAGAACTAAGGTGAAAATGCCAAGATTTTTTGTTTAGCGGAAAGAATGGTGAATTCAAGTCACCACGTTATGGGTTCAGTCGTTGCTCTCACACCCCTTCAACCAATTTTAGAACTAAGGTGAAAATGCCAAGATTTTTTGTTTAGCGGAAAGAACAGCTCGGGGGATGTTTCATTTTTTGGTTTAGCCAAATAATTGCGACGAGGCTTCTCACATTATGTTGTTCACTCTCCAGATCACATATCCAAACTCCATGTCTTCCACAGTAGATTTACCCTTCACATCATGCATTGTGCACGTTTGTGAAGGTTAACTCTACTGTGGAAAACATGGAGTTTGGATATGTGATCTAGGAGAGTAAACAACATGCTGTGAGAAGTCCTGTTGCAATTATGTGGCCAAACAGAAAAAAGCAACATTGATCTTCACAACTCGGGTCTACAATTCAGATTCAGGATTTCAAGGCTAATAATCTATATATTAGGTAGTAGACTCTTGTTGGTATGCATCTTTGTGAAGGATATATACAGGTGGTTAATTAATATAAGCCAGCCTTTTTAGTGGGCAATGTTGTAACAATATATTAATCTATCCCAAGGTTTTTAATCAGTATTATCAATATAGATGCCTTTGGCATGATTAGCCTCTTGAAACCAAATTTAAATCGGTGCTTTTAAGTACCAAAGCTTTGACATATGCAACAAAACTTTGACATATGCAACTGGATTTTCTGCATTTCACTGATGTAGATCGAGCATCCAAGATCGATAGGTTTGATTTTATATCATCCAACCCACTTCATAGCAGAATTGAGGAGGCAGAGCATTAGTTCAGGCATTGGACTATCCAGTTAGTTGTAGTATGAGTGTTAATTGACTAAAATCAATTTATATCCCTTGCATTTGCTATGGTAAAGAGTTTCCAGGTACAGAATATTCTTCATCAACCCTTTTTTTTTCGAATAAACATTATTTTTTTCACCATGTAGATCAATTTTGATATAATCTCATATTGAAGTACAGAATTGTAGTTGATCCAAAATACTTCAAATCCTGAGAGCTATGTTGCCCCATTTTCTGATTTTGCCTTGTTCAAGATTACTGCATGTAGCTGTGTGAAGCATGCCGAAAGTTAAAATCCCAGTTATGTTGGTGTTTCAGGATTTTCCAACTCAGTAGTCTGACACCCAACACAGGTAACCCTGTCAAAGTTAATACACAGCATAACAGTGTAAGATCCTGGCAGGAATTCATAAAATTGCAGTGAGGTACCTAATTATAAACAGTTCACACTGAGAGGATTAATCCAATTCATACTTAGTATACATAATAGAGCTGAAGATTGCTTTTCAGAATACACATTAAGCTTCAAGGAGCTTCCAGGATGATGCTGGAAGGCATATAAGTGTTTATATACCATGTTAACACACACAAAAAGGGATCAGACAGACATCGAGTGAAATACTATATTGCCTATAAATTCCATAAAACTAAAAGGAAAATTAAGATGTTTACTACAACATGAATATCAATTCAAAGTATCATCAACATCAGGCATAGATTTAGACAGGTTCTAAAAGAAGAAATCAAGCAATTGATTTTTCAAGCGAAAGGCGGTGAGGCAGCATTTCTGGATGTTCTTGAGAAGTTCAAAGTTAAAGAAACATGTTTCAATAGATTCTAGGCTATTGTCTTATAATTTATTTATTTTTTGGTTGGTTTTACATGTAATGATGTTCTCCCTTTTTCTTTGGGTGGACAGAGTATATATATATATATATATTTCGTTCTTAGATATCTGCATCCCCTTGCATTTTCATCTAACAGTCTGCAAAGAGCACCAGATATCATTGAGATAAAGATACAGTTTGGTAACAAAAATAGGAGATCGAATCACAGCCAATTACGATTTAACTCAGGGAGAGTTCAATCGCACCCACAAGCCAACACATGTCCATTATTAACTGTGGTTATTGACAAAGTACTCTTGGGGTTCAATAATATAACTTTTGTATTTAAAAAAGAAATGTTAAAAAAAATATTAACATTAAGGGTTAAAAATTCTTAACTAGAGTTAAATATTTTTTTCTAAGACTAACGTTATGTTGTTAAACCCTAAGGGTTAGTATTTCTTAAACACAGTTAATAGGAATTAAAAGGAACACGTCTTCGCCTATGGGTACAATTGAACTCTCCATAGTCGACTTCAATCGAAATTGGCTGTGATTCAATCTCCAAAAATAGAGGTCAAAAGTTGTGGCAGGCTTGTGTTCTTCACACCCCTTCTGCTTAATCTCTGCCTCCTGAAATAAGACACCAGCATTGCTCTGATTTTATACTCTCCCTTGCTTGGCTTAGATTCAAATGTTGGATACATATTTTTGTACCAAAAGAACTCATAGAGATATATTTTGGGTCTAATGACAACTCAAAATTTATTTTCCTCACTGATTGCCAGCATTAATCTCACAAATTCTGTTGATTGAAGTTTTATTTACCGAAAGCTGTGTTACTTATAAGTAGTAGATCACCTTTATAGCTAGCCTTTTAGTATTAGTATCCAGATTTGAATAGCACAAACTGAAATTAATGGTAAACGTTGCTGGCCAAAAAATAAAAAGCATCCCCCAAAATATGCACCAACAAAGTTGCAGCTATAAGAAGTACAAGGTGCCAAAGGAGCACCATCCGTACTCAATAGGCTGGGAATGCAGTTGAGCGATCGTAAAATACTAGTCCCAAGTGCATTTCGACTGACTTAAATATTTGACAGAAATAAAACTAAAATATCAAAAGATCTTCCTATAATGGAAACCGTTTTGTTTGAACTTAGGAGGATCGATCCATCCACACCTATAAATGGTGCCATTGGTCTGTTTGGCAGGCAAAAAGATGGTTCAGATCATTTTCTCATACAGTTCAGTCAGCAAAAAAAATTCTCAAAAGGACATTCCACTTTATGGTTTAGGCAATCTGCAGCGAGGGAAGAAGCAATAATGATCATTTAAAATCATTCTGATTGTTCATCAAACTCGCTCCTAAACAATATATGGGCTCTAAACAAACAGGTTCATAGAAGTAACACATCCATTACGAAAAAGGGAGGAAATCCGAAGTCTTCACAACTAACACATCCATTACAAATGGTTCATCGACATCAATATAAAAGCATTAAGCTAAAAGGGTCGCAGAAATAAATTCTTCATATAATACTTCAGCTCACAAAGTGATTATAAATTTTCAGTGGCACAAGTTTTGGTGATACTATTGTACAGAGTGTACATTTTCACACAAGTTCCCAGCTCACGTTACCTTGGTTTCTAAATGAGGTGCTAACATTAGCTTTAAGATGAAATTCAATTATTAATTGGTCAATCACTATTTCGGACGAAGGCCTCCATCCTTTGCTTTTAAGCTTTCTTTTGTGCTTGAGCTTGGCATGAAAATAGAACACAAATGGATCTGCTTCTCAAAAGCTCTATCCAATCCACCTAACTCATTGTGTCAATAAAATTATTGCCATTATCGGATGAGATCCCTATAAATCCATCTACTGTCTTATCAATGTTGCTTCTATAGGGTTGGAGAGAATTTATGCTGGAAGGGTAGGCATGTGCATCATTATTGGGCACTGGCCTGTTATTAGGAGCTCTATATTAAAACTCAGCGAGTCGACCCGAAACTCGGTTGAGTCGACTCAACTCGACTAGGTTTCGGGGCGAGTTGGAGGTAAAACTCAGAAGTGACATTGAAAAGTGAGTGACTCGCCCAGGTTATGTATGATTTGAGTTAAAACAAAAAAACCGAGTAAATCGGTCTACGTAGGGGAGGTGACCAAACCCGATTACTCGCACAAGTGACCAAATTATGTTTTTGTTTTTAACACACCCCACCCACCCTTACTATAAATATGAAATAGAAGGGGGTGTTTAGTATATATTGAATTAAATATCTCATTTTAGGCATGTTTTATCATTATTTTTGAATATTTACTATATATAGTATTAGAAAAATATTATATATGTTCGAGTTTTAAGTGTCATTACTCGGACGGGTTTTGCCTAAGTTTCCAAGTTGACTCTACTTGGCAAGGATCTGAGTCTAATCGAGTCGAGTTTTCGGGTTTTAAAACACTGATTAGGAGTACTTCTGCTTCGCTGGGATCATGCCTAAATATAGCAGCTATCTATGCCTTTTGAGAAATCTGGTTCTATTTTTTACATATCTGTCCTGAAAAAATGTCATAGGATGGGATATAATGTTTCTTTTAACATTAGTTGGTAGAAATAGAAGCTGATAATCCTTTCTGCTGACATAAAGATGTCATTTACTTACAACAAGCACATACCCATCTTAAGTATCTTAACTACCAATCAAATAAAAAGTATCTTAACTAGCGGAAACCCTGACAAAGAAGATGACTCATGATCTTCACGGGAGAGTGTTGAATTTCGTAGGTTCATATGGGAATTCAAGTTGTGGACACTGCAAACAGTTATATATTTATAGAATACGTTTCCTTGGTGTTGCGACAGTTAGTTAGATAGTTGTAACAAGGGAATGGTGGGAATCCTGTACCTCTTAGGTGCACCAGGCAATGAGTTGAATTGTAAATCAGCAAGGGATCGTTATGTAAAAAGGATACCCCTTCATTATATCAACTCGATATTTGCTAATTCGATGAAAAACAGTCAGAAGGATACCCCTTCATTATATCACAAACATCCATGTTTGCTAATTCGAAAATATTATGTGTGGGAGTACGAGTATCTAAGAGTTATTAGGGATTCCTCTTGACCCATTTCACTTCATAATCTGCTCTAAGAGATCTTCCGAGAGAATATTGTTGTGATTAACATATTTTTGCTTCCTTATTCCATCATGGTATATATACAACATCAGTGTAATCATCACTAAGAATTCCATTGTAAATCGACGAGTGAGATTATAACCATCATCGGTATCATATGTGTGATCCAAATAAAGATCATGTTACAAAATAATGGAGCGTATCGTTTTTGTGTGAATGTGCCATAAGAGACTCTGACCAATATCCCATTTTTGACAAAGTATGAAGGATAATTCCTCAAAACAACCCACTTTGTGAGAGGCTTGGGTATCACAATTTGATTGTGGATCGGATTCGACTTACTTTGTAGCTGCATGGAACAATACAAAAACTCTCTCATGGTCTTGGTGGTACTTTATCAAAATTATAAAAAAGATGATCTATTGTCTTTCTTGCACTATCATCCATGTTTTTAGGGAAGATAATTTGAATGTAGATAAGCTAGTTAAAATTGCATGTGACTCTAGTTCCTCATTTGTTTTTAATGATCCTCATCAAGCTCCTTCTATATTTACCCTTTGATTTTTCTTGATAAAGCTAGAGTTGGCTTTATTAGAATTGTTAATGGATGAGGTTCATCATCCTTTTGTAGAGGCAAGCAACACTTTCCCCATTGGTTTGAGTGTGTCTGGCGCCACTCGTTCAATAATGTTAGAAAATCTACCCGACCACTAACCTTGAATTGAACAGATACTAACCTTGCTAACTTGGGTTACAGCCTATCCGTATATTGATCACCAAAAAAAAAATATCATCCTTTTGTAGGGGTAAGGTTTATGTCCCCCTCCCCCGATTTGATTTGATTTGATTAATAATAACCAATTAGTGGACTGCCTAACCCCAACCCCCATTGGGTGACTTATTGAAAACAAAATATCTATAATTGTTAGGTGGGTTAATAAAACTATTAATTTTACAGCAACAATGTTAAAAAGAATTAGCAATGGCCAGCTTTTAGCGACTCAATTATCTAGTTGGCACTAAAAGTTCGACACAATAAATCCCACCAAAGTTGGAAATTTTGGCCCCATCTTTCAGCAAAATTTAGCAGCATTAAGAGTTGGCCACCACTAAAGGTGACTTTTAGTGTTGTCTTTTGTTGGCCACAGCTAAAAGTTGGACCTTAAAATGGATTAATAGCTTCTTTAGGCTGTCAGATGTGGCCGTCGCTAAAGGTGTCATTTATTATCTACTTTATGTGGCTGCTGCTAAAAGTTTGACACTAAAAACTAAAATTACCCTTAGAATATGATTCAAGACCTAGAGGAGAGGTGAAAAGGTATCCTAATGTCTGTCTGCCAATTTTAATTTTAAACAATTAAAATGCAAAATAGGTGAACAATTCACAAACTACAACACCAAAATTTTTACGTGAAAAACCATGGGACCTCATCCAGATCAAACAATAAACTAAGAGAAAGTTAAACTTACAAGACTCCTAACTTTACCCAAATAGGATACGACCCAACACGGCACTCCACAGCAACAAGCTCTTCGTCCTTGTAATCCAAGAACTTGCAAGTCCGATCTCCACTGCAACAGCTTCGTTTCCTCACCGACTAAGGCTTTCTCAACGCAATGCAAACCACGATCTCCTAAGAGGCTAAGATCGATCTGCATCGCAACAGCTCTGGCACACACCGATCAACACTCAAAAACAATAGTGTGAGGGGATTTGAATTCAGTTTAAACACATACTAGAGGGATCACATGCAGAATGAAGATTATACATGCTAAGAAAATATATTTGAAGTTTAAACTTGCATCTCTAGCTTAGAACATGAAAGAAGTCTCAATGGGATAATCCAATGGAGATTTGGAAACCCTAATAGGAGCTTTGCAGCCTCAAATCTCTGCCTCAAAAACCCTAATTCGAGTTAGTGGAACTATGACTTAAATAGACAAGCCAAGAGAAAAATATACAAGTTGCTAATTTTCAACCTTCAGCACAAATGGTCGAACCACTTGGGGAACCGTTTGAACCACTTGCAAACCCTTCGAACGGTTCTCCTAACCGTTCGACATGTTCAAACGGTTTGGTTAGTTTTTCATCGAAAACCAGTTTTTCGACCTACCAAACTTGTATTTTGTCACCTAGGGTATTTAAAACTTTGTCCAAGTCAATTGCTCCTAGGTTTGATGATCTCTAAGTCTTTTACCATTCTAAACGGAGTGAGCGAAGGTTGGTTGCTGAATCTCCGAACTTCATCTTCACATGGCTTCGAGTGCTTGGGCAACTTGGACTAAGACACACTAAATACTACTTTGATCTCGGAATTTTCCAATCCAAAATAGGACTTTACAAAAATGGATTTTCTTGTAGTGGATGAATCTTCCTTATGCTAATATGGCTTCGTGATAAGTGAAGAGAAATCCTATGAGGCATTAGGTAGCATAAAATAAAAGCATTTGATCAGGGATATGATATATATATATATATATATATAGAAGATATTAATAATATGCACAAAAAGTTCAAAATCTTTATAGGAATGCAAATTTTGATAAGACCAAATTGCCACATGTCATGATCATAAAAGGTGGGGTCGGGTCCACTTAGAGTAGTAACCATTCCAATTGAATATTTTTTTTTTTAACTCTTAAGAGATATTTATATTTTTCACTAAATGGGACCCATAAGTCTTATAAGACTTATCAAAGCTTAGATCCTTATGTCTTAGTAAAGGTTATGATTTCAATCAGGAGGAGAGGGGTGGGGAGGGGAGGGAAAGGTACGTAGACAACAAGTGAAGCAAAATTCCTGAAAATAGAAGACTCCCATCAAAGTTATAAAGACAGAAGATCTCCATTAAAGCTCTGAAGCCAATAGATTTAGAGCTCCAAAGCCAAAGACTTCATCCCCCATTGAAGCCCTAGAAACCAGAGTTCCTAATAAAGCCTTGAAGCCTAGCAACTCCGGCATCTATTCTGACTCCAGTCTTAAAGTTTGATTCGAGATCATACAACATTAAGAAGCTTGAAGCTGCACATAAGCTAAAAGACCGAAGATCTAAAGGTTAAAGCTGACCAAGCGTTAAGCCAGCAATTTTGAAGATAAATTAACCCAAGTTGGACTCTTTACAAGCACACAAAAGCTCGAAAGACATCTAACACACACAAAAGAGTCCTAGATAACGTAGTGAAACTTGTAAAAAGAGAACACCGTCTTCAACCCGAATAACCCTTGAATCCACAAGGAAAAGAGTGCATATCAAAATTCTATTGATAAAAATTGTGTTGCAATTGCTTACAAGAGTATTTATATATTCCTAAAAACCCTAATTCCTGAAATAGTAAAAATTACTAAAAATAGTAAAAATCCTAAATTGACACAAACTCTACCAAAAGCCTTAAAAGAACTATTTAAGACTTTCTAAAACAACAACTGACTCAAAATACTTTAAAACGACCAAAAACAGAATTTGCCAAAAATAGAAAGTTTTCTCTAAAAAGTGAGATCCGGACCCTTTAACAGTCTTTTCTGGGCTTTTCGATGGGCTTAACCAGCGTAGCTTGTTACCACGACATTGGGCTCGTCAATATCTTCGATTTGAGTAGTCGTGGGTTCCGAGGCGACGTCCGGATCAAAAGTTATGGCCGTTTGAAGTTTAAGGTGCATATTTTGACTTCCGACTCACCTTAAACATATCTTGCCGCTCCAAGAAGTCATTTGTCACTTGTTCTACATCAGTCTCATCCATTTGAAGAAAACTCGCCCTCGAGTTAATTGTTGGTAGGATGAGAGAGTCAGGGGCATAATACTCAAACAAATCTTAGACATTGAATGTCTTTGAAATAGCCACGTCACTAGGAAGATCAACAACATAAGCATTATTATTAATCTTCTTAATGATCTCATAGGGTCCAATCTTCTTATTCTTCAACTTATTGTATGTACCTACTAGAGAACGCTCCTTCCTCAAGTGCACCATCACTTGATCACCATCCTTGAAAACCTTTAAGCGACGATGTTTGTGTGCAGCTACCTTATACTTAGTATTAGATTCTTCAATCTTCTTTTTCACATCAGCATGTACGGAGGTAATTTGTTCAGCCATATTATTTGCAGTAACACTCATACCCGGTATCTTCGGCAATGGTACTAACTCCAAAGTATGCTTAGAAACCCGCCCATAAATAATCTCAAATGGTGTCTTCCCCATGGATCTATTGACTGTATTATTGAAGGAAAACTCAACTTGAGCAATGGCCAAGTCCCACTATTTCAGCTTCTCATTGGATAAACACCGTAGGATGTTGCCAAAAGTTCTGTTCACTGATTCTATTTGGCCATCTGTTTGTGGGTGACACGTGCTATTGTACTGTAACGCATGTTGAATCGCCTCCAAAGTGTACGCCAAAAGTGACTGAGAAACTTGCTATCATGATCAGAAGTAATTGTCTTAGGCACCCCATGCAAGCGAACCACCTCCCTGAAAAACATATTAGCAACCTTCGTGGCATCCGATGTCTTCTTGCAAGGTATGAAGTGTGTCATCTTAGAAAACCTGTCAACCACCACAAAAACAGAGTCCATACCTCGTTGAGTCTGTGGAAGACCCAGCACAATCCATAGACAGATCCTCCCAATGAACTTCTGGCACTGGCAACGGGGTGTAAAGACCAGTATTATGTGCTTGGCCCTTGGCTGTTTGATAAGTGTAACATCGCTGCACATATTTTCCGACATCTCTTTTCAATTAAGACCAATAGTATCGTTCCTGGACTTGGGCTATGGTCTTGTCTCGCCTTAGGTGACCTCCTGGTCCACCTCCATGGAGTTCTCTAGCAACATGTTCTCGAAGAGAACTTTTGGGTATACATAAACGATTTCCTTGAAAAAGATAGCCGTCACGTATATGAAACTCGCCAAAACTGGTCTGCCCTGTCATGCAATGTGCCCACTTTTCCTTGAAGTCTTCATCATCTACATACAATTCCTTTAAGTACTCAAATCCCACAACCTCAGTTCTCAAGGTGACAAGCAGGAAGGCCCTCCTGCTCAAGGCATCAGCTACTTTATTTTGTTGTCCAGCCTTATGCTTCAGCACAAAAGTAAATTCCTGCAAAAAAGAGATCCACCTGGCATGCATCCGGCTAATGTTGGTCTGGCTATTAATGAATTTCAGTGCCTGATGATATGTAAAAAGAACAAACTCCCTCTGAACTAGATAATGCTTCCAATGTCGCAAAGCCTGAACCACGACATACAATTCAAGCTCATATGTTGACCACTTCTTGCATGCTTCACTCAACTTCTCGCTATAGAAAGCGACTGGTTTGCCTTCTTGTGACAGTACGCCTCCAATTCCCACATACAAGGCATCGGTCTCCACTTGGAATAATTTTTCAAAATTTGGTAAGGCTAAAACAGGGGCAGAAGTCAACCTTTCTTTGATCAAAGCAAAACTCTACTCAGCCTCCTCTGTCCATTGAAATTTTCCCTTCTTCATACATTCAATAAGAGGTGCCGCAATGCTACTGAAGTTTCTCACAAATTGTCGATAAAAGGTTGCAAGCCCATGAAAACTGCGCACCTCATTAACATTCTTCGGTGCAAGTCATTCTCTAATTGCTCTCACCTTCTCCTCATCTACCCGAATACCTTCGTCACTCACTACATAGCCTAAAAACACAAGACTATTGGTCATAAAGCTGCACTTTTTCAGGTTAATATACAGGTTATTTGCTTTGAGGACAGTAAACACTTCCCACAGATGGGAAACATGCTCATCTTTGCTATAACTGTACATCAAGATATCATCAAAGTAAACCACCACAAATCGGCCAATGAAGGGTTTTAGCACCTGGTTCATCACCCTCATAAACGTGTTTGGTGCATTTAAAAGACCGAATGGCATAACCATCCATTCATACAAACCCTCTTTAGTCTTAAATATCGTCTTCCACTCATCACCCGGTCTGATGATTCTGATCTGGTGATACCCACTTTTCAGGTCCAACTTCGAAAACACCTTCAAACCCTCCAACATATCCAGCATGTCATCTAATCGAGGTATAGGAAACCTATATTTTACTGTAATTTTATTGATGGCCATGCTATCTATGCACATCCTCCAACTTCCATCCTTCTTAGGTACAAGTAAGGCTGGGACAGCACATGGACTCATGCTCTCCTTAACCACACCCTTACAAATCAAATCCTCCACCTAACCCTGTAATATCTCATGTTCTTTTGGGCTCATTCTGTAGTGAGGTAAATTGGGTAAACTGGCACCTGGAATCAGATCAAGATGGTGTTGAATGTCCCTCGTAGAGAGCAGTCCATCAGGTAGCTCTTCTGGCATAACCTCCTTAAATTCTTCCATCGAGGGCTTCAATTTAATCGGAATACCCGTCGGTATTGCATCTTCCCCTTTTACCACTAAAGCATACATCTCCCCAGTCTCTTTTGACTCTTTTACAATATCATTAACAATTAACAAAGATCGCACCTCCACTTGGGAAGCTTTGGGCCGATTGTCTGTTCTCATAGGGCCAATGATAATTTTTCGGCCATCCTTAATAAAAGTAAAGGTATTTTCCTTGCCCTTGTGAGTAGAGTCAACATCGTACTGCCATAGCCTAACGAGTAACATGTGGTAGGCATCCATATCTACTACATCACAAAAAACTTCGTCTTTATAATATTTTCCAAGAGAAAAAAGAATTTTGCATCTTTCAGTTACCTTAGTTTCGCCGACCTCTTTGATCCAACCGATTTTGTAAGGAAAGGGGTGTTTTTCTTCGCTAGCTGTAGCTTGTCGACCATGGTTCGGGACACTATTCTCGCTGCTACCCCCATCTATGATCAAGTCACATAGCCTTTGATTCACTATAAATCTGGTTCTGAATATATTGTGTCTTTGAGGATCAATTTCCTACTTCGGTGTATACATCAGCCTCCTTATGACCAATACAAGTCCAGTGTCATCACCATGTGTCACTTCATCTAGTTCAGAGTTCCCTTCACCTTCATCATCATAATCTGGTTCACCATCGGCTTCACAATCCTCATTAATAGCAGTTGTCAAATTAGCCATTTGTCGTCGGGGACAGTGATTAGAGCAATGTCCAAGTTCTCTACACCTGTAGCATACATCACCCCTAGGTAGAGCATATGGATTAGGCTTCGAAGCTGTTGTTCCTGTAACCTGTTTGGTTGTTGGTGCACCCTCTGGAACTCGAATTGGGAATGTTGGAGCTCGGGACTGATCTCTAAAAGGAGTCTTTCCTCTATTCTGTTCCATATTTTGTGATGGAACAAAGTTATTTGGTCAGTTACTTGTTTGATTTCTCATGCTTGGTCTGTCTAGTTGTACCTCGACCTTACTCGCCAATTGAACAGCCTCATTAAGGGTATAAATTGGTTGCACAGAAATCCGATCCTAAATTGCCATACGTAATCCACCCGTAAACCTTGCAACCTGTTATAATTTTGTCTCTGATAAATCATTACGTGCTGATAGATGATAAAAATCAGCAGCATAATCTCGTACCATACAATTCCCTTATCGGCAATTCTGGTACTACTAGAACAGTACCTGATCATAATCTGCAGGTAAGAATCGTGCTCGCAACAACTGTTTCATCCTCTGTCATGTCCGTATTGGTGTCTTAGCTTGACGTGTTCGTGACAGTTGTAATTGTTCCTACCAAGCCAAAGCTCCACCTTTAAGTTTATAGGCCACTAACTTGACTTTCTTCTCCTCGGAGATCTCCATATAATCAAAGAACCATTCAACTTCCAAAATCCAGTCAAAGAAGTCTTCTATGTGAAGCTGACCATTGAAAGACGGTAGATCTACTTTAACACGAAAGTCTCGTTCCTACGTCACACCTCTTCACATACCATGTTGAAGGATGAGATCATCAACCTCCTCATCGTTGAACTCACCCTCATAGGCCTGTCTATGATTTGGAATGAACCTTGGACCACGAACACGCCGACACAGTTATTAGGTATAGTTCGTTCATCATCTTGGACCTGATTACGGTCTAGGGCCTGTGTCAACTGGGTAATTGCATTTTGCATCTCCCATTGAAAGTTCTCGAATGTCGCAACACTCACTAGTTGATCTCCGTGAACCCCGTCGCCGGAGTTAACATGACCCGATCCGTCGTTGGAAGCCATAGAATCGAGGTCAATCCTCGCTCTGATACCAACTAACGTAGTGAAACTTGTGAAAAGAGAAGAACACCGTCTTCAACCCGAATAACCCTTGAATCCACAAGGAACCCTGAATCCACAAGGAAAAGAGAGAAATTTGAAATTCTATTGATAAAAACTATGTTGCAATTGCTTACAAGAGTATTTATATACTCCTAAAAACCCTAATTCCCAAAATAGTAAAAATTACTAAAAATAGTAAAAATCCTAAATTGACTCAAACTCTACCAAAAGTCTTAAAAGAACTATTTAAGACTTCATAAAATAAAAATAGACTCAAAATACCTTAAAACGACCTAAAACAAAATTTGCCAAAAATAAAAAGTTTTCTCTAAAAAGTGAGATCCAAACCCTTTAACAGTCTTTTCTGGGCTTTCCGATGGGCTTAACCAGCTTAGCTGGTTACCACGACGTTAGGCTCGTCGATATCTTCAATTTGAGTACTCATGGGTTCTGAGGCGACGTCTGGATCAAAAGTTATGGTTGTTTGAAGTTTAAGGTACATATTTTGACTTCCGACTCACCTTAAACATATCTTGCCCCTCCAAGAAATTGTTTGCTACTTGTTCTACATCACTATAGATTTAAGTCAAAGAATGATTGTGCAAATTTTCATGTGAAGCCAGAAATCTTTGTTAATTTTCAGTGTCTATCAAAGCCCAATTTAATATTATACTACTTTAGTCCTCAAATTGCTACAATATACAAGGTTATATTGATCATGAACAAGTTTATATACCACTTAGTGAAGTTGTGAAATATGAAAGGTTGTCGCCGTTTTGTTATTCTCATCACCTTTTCGACCATGATGTGGATTCTATAAACCATCTGTGTAACATAGTTCTACCCACACATTGAAAAGCAAAGCACATGAAATCTCTTCCCGAATACCGTAGTCGAGCTACCATGGAACGAGAAACGGAACTATCGTTCCAAGTACAATTCAAATTATCGGATGGACCTTACCAACTCTTTGCCCACCAGACCTGATAGAGTGTGATGCAGATCAAGCGTATTCCAAGGTCATTCTTATTCTTGATGCACCTATATATATAATCCTCGATGGATGTCTACCTCCCAAGTAGAGCATAATCTATTAATAGATCGTAGACCTTGAGGGTTTTCCACAACCGTTTGATGATGTTAATCATCGTGAAGGAAATTGCCTTCGGAAATTAAGGCTATTAATGGGCTTAGTGAGGCCGAGCCTGGTCCTATTATACCCGACCCTCACTTAGAAGCGTGATTCCCAAGCCTTAGCTATCAGCGGACCTAAATTGGCTAGTTTAAGTTAAACCCGGGAATTCTCTAACCATGTGGAATGCATGGGACACTTTGGTGGAGTTTCTATGGTAGAGGATCAGAATCTAAGGGAAGACCTATTTGAATGTCAATCACGACACTCATGCACAAGTCACAAGTCCACTTGCATGGTAATGAGTACACATGTCCCACAAGCATGCATGCATTGCACAAGAATAAGTATCCACCTGCGTATAGGCATAACACAAGAACGAGTATTTATCCACGCATGGACATGGTTACATGAATGTATTCACCTGTGCATGGGCATGACACAAGAACAAGTATTCGTCCGCGCATAGACATATATCGGACATAGATGGTTACATGAAAGTATTTGTCCGCGCATGGGCATGACACAAGAACAGGTATTTGGCCATGCCTGGACATGATTACAAGAGCAAGTCTTCGCCCACGCATGAGCATGCATATACAAGAACATACATCATGTAAGATCAAGTCTAAGAGTCTCACAAGTACAAGAGTCTACACAAGTCAAGATGCTGATATGGTATACTCACATGTTTTCTGTACTCTGATTATGTAAATATGCTGTGAAAATGATATTGATTAGGTACATGAGATATTATGTTATTAGTTAGACTTTATATACACAGAGCACTTTCGTTGCTCAGCCGAACTGTTATTATCGGTTGGTTTAGAGTCAGAACAAGCTGTTGATTCGTGGATTGAGGAGGAGTACCAAGAGGAAGAAGAAGGTGACCTCCTTGAGGAGAGAGTCAGAGACTTAATTTTACTTATTATTAGATACTTGTTTTAATTGAAGGGTTATAATTGATACTTGTTATGTTTGGATTATGGTGTTTCTTAGGTTGAATATGGGTATCAGGTTAATGATCATATGGTGGGTTCAAGTTTAAATTGGTCTCAAGTAATATACAGGATGGTTTATATTAATATCGAAGTTTTATCAAAGGAAATATTTGTAGACTTGCATTTTAGTATCACCTTGTATGCTATTAAGTCAGGTTGTTTAAGTAGTATCACGGGCCCAAGGTCCCATTGGACCAATGTGGGATTTTGGGGCATGACAGAGTTGGTATCAGAGCAAAGACATTAGGTCTCTTAGAGTTAAGCTTATCATCCAAGTTGGGTTTATTTTACTCCAGGTCTGATACCAGAGTTGGTATCAGAGCCAATGCATTAGAGTCCTTAGGGTTAAGTTTGTCCTATGAGTTGGACTCATGATATTTCGAATCTGATACCAGAGTTTGAGCCAAGGCGTTAGGTTCATTAGGAACAAAGGATTTCACTACAAAACTATAGGCCTTTAATGACAGTTTTTTAGCGGTGGTTAGTAAAACACGCCTCTTCTACTTATATAGGACGACGGTATTTTTACACCATCGTAGATTACTGTTTTAGGAACTATATTGACGGCGGTTGTATGTGAACCGCCGTACATATAACGTTTTCACGACGATTTTTTACTAAACCGTCGAGGCAAGATTTCCCTCCACCACTTTTGGTTTCCCGCCATACCATTCCCGATAACATAGGCGCGGCGGTTTTTTAATAACCGCCATGACAAGTGTATATAATCAAGGTGGTTTTTAAATAACCACCGTGGATTTGTTATATATGACAGCGGGTTTTAAGAAACCGCCGCGACATCCCTTTACTTAGTCTCTGATAGTTTCTTCTCTTTTCTCGTTTCCTTGCGTGCTTCTTCTCTCTGCTCTCCCCTATCCTGCTCTCGCATTCTCCGGCAACTCACTCCGTCATGGCAGCCACCACCTCACGGTAGCTCCACTACCCTCAGCGGCTCCACCCTCAATGGCATCTCCGGTAAGGTTTCTCTCTCTCCCTAATCTCTCTCTCTAATCTCTCAAAATTCTCAAGGTGACTCTCTCTCTCTCTCTCTCTAATCTCTCTCAATCCCTCTCTCTATGCAACTCCACCTCTGGAAGCTTCACCACCTCCACGACTACTCCACCATTTCTTGCCACATCTATGCAGCTCCACCTCACGGTAATCTCTCTCTCTGAAATGCATGCATGCATGTAATCTCTCTCTCTATCTTTTTACAAATTTAGGGTTTCTCTTAAATCTGTCGTGGTCATCTCTCTCTCTATAATTTCGTTTTCAGAAATTTTTGTTTGTATTTGGGAAATTTTTCTATATTTGATCCAATACTTCTCCTATGGTTTCAGAGCTATTTTAATTCCTTCTCATTTGGGTATTTTGCGATGTATTTAAAATAACTGGACATATTCTCCATTTGATCTTCCATACATGCAAGGTTCATATCATCTCTTATTTTCCATTTAATGAGAAATTGAAGTTTGTTGTTATAAATTCAATTGGGGATTTCTCTTCTTTTATAATTTTATTGTCATTTATTTTGAATATTTTTTTTCTAGTGATGATACTTATGGATTTTTTATATGAAAAAATTGAAATGTATTCTTGGTTTAGGTTGCAGTTAATCTGATAGTACTGAAAGACATTTCATTTTGGAAAAATGGGATGGTTTATTAGGTGTAATTTTGTATTTACAGAGATGTATCAAAGACACATAATTACACATGATTTTTTTTTTTTTTGAAAACTCCGGATATGGGTTGTTTTTTGTGCTTGATAGGGAAGTCTTTGTACTTTGTAGCACTTGGATCAGTCACTTTAGCTGGGAATTACCATGTAGCTATGAGTTGTGGGTGTTAATTAGAATATGGGTTGGTTAGATTAGGATGTTGGTTGCGATGTGTCAAGTGATGAGTGAGTATGTATGAGTATTACAATGTGTAATTTTTTTTGACTAGTAGTAATGGAGATTAACTAAATTAGTGCCTACCACTTGGAAGTCCGATCGACATTAGAAGTATATTAATGTTAGGAATCAAATCTACACTAGAAGTGTTGAAGGGAATTAATGATGTTAGAATCCGACCTTCTCAGTGCCCAAATTGGGCAAACGACATCGGATTCCCTTGAAACCAATTTCAACACTTAGGATATATTGAAATAGACGCATTATAAGAAACGGCATCGAAATTTGAGCCCCGATTAGGATTTGGTGGAAGGTTGTAGGTTTAGGCCGGAATATACTTAAGAAGTTAGAATTTCGGCATTCTCGGTGCCCAAATCGGACAAACGACCTCGGATTCCATCGAAATTAATTCCAACACTTAAGAAATATTGAAATACACGCGTTAGAAGAAATGACATCGAAATCCGAGCCCCGATTAGGATTTTGTGGAAGATTGTAAGTTTAGGCCAGAGTATACTTAGAAAGTTGGAATTCGGCCTTCTTGATGCCCAAATTAGGCAAACGACCTCGGATTCCCTTGAAACCAATTCTAACACTTAGGATATATTGAAATACACGCGTTAGAAGAAGCGACATCGAAATCTAAGCCCTGGTTAAGATTTGGTGAAAGGCTATAGATTTAGACTAAAGTATACTTAAGAATTCAGCCTTCTCGATACTCAAATCGGACAAACGACCTCGGATTCCCTCGAAACCAATTCCAACACTTACGATATATTGAATACACGCGTTAGAAAAAACGACATCGAAATCCGAACCCCGGTTAGGATTTGGTGGAAGGTTGTAGTTTAGGCCAGAGTATACTTAAGAAGTAGGAATTTGGCCTTCTCGGTGCCCAAATTAGACAAACGACCTCGGATTCCATCAAAACCAATTTTAACACTTAGGATATATTGAAATACACGCATTAGAAGAAACGACATCGAAATCTGAGCCCCGATTAGGATTTGGTGGAAGGTTGTAGGTTTAGGTCAGAGTATACTTAAGAAGTTGGAATTCGGCCTTCTCAGTACCCAAATCGGGCAAACGACCTCGGATTCCATCAAAACAATTTCAACACTTAGAATATATTGAAATACACGTGTTAGAAGAAACGGCATCAAAATCCGAGCCCCGGTTAGGATTTAGTGGAAAGTTGTAGGTTTAGACCAGAGTATACGTAAGAAGTTAGAATTCGGCCTTCTCGATGCCAAAATCAGGTAAATGACCTCGGATTCCGTTGAAACGAATTCTCACACTTTGATTGTGTCGAAATACACACGTTAGAAAAAACGGCATCAAAATTCAACCCGCAGTTTGGATTTGGTGCGGGTTTGTAGGTTTAAGTCAAACAATACTTCAAAGTTTGGATTTCGGCCCTCTCGGTGCAAAAATCAGGCAAATGACCTCGAATTCCATCAAAATGAATTCTCACACTTTGGTTGGGTAAAAATACACGCATTAGAAGAAACGGCATCGAAATTCGACCCTCAATTTGGATTTGGTGCGAGCTTGTAGGTTTAGGCCAAACGATACTTCAAAGTTTGGATTTCGGCCCTCTCGGTGCCCAAATCGGGCAAATGACCTCGAATTCCATCGAAACGAATTCTCACACTTTTGTTGGATCGAAATACACGCGTTAGAAGAAACGATATCGAAATCCGACCCCGGGTTTGGATTTGGTGCGAGTTTGTAGATTTAGGCCTAAATATTATCGGAAAACTATTAACATTCTGAGGAGTTTGTTTCTTTGCATATTAATTAATTATTACATTCTTAAATTTTATCATTTTGATATTCTAATAATAAATTGTATATTATTGTTTTTTTTAGAAGGGAGCCGGCAAAACACACTTGTCGGGTTTTGGAGCGCGCCAGTAGAGAGCTAAACGACTAACTTAGGATTTTTTTCGCTTTATGTGCACTTTTTATGACACTTTTTATGGGCATGTATATATAATTTTATTATTACAGGCTTAGGGCATGTATTTTGATTACATGAGATTTATATTTTTAGTTGGAATTATATATTGCTTACCGGTACAAAATTGTTTGTATACACATTTACTGATTTTTATTTTGTTGACAGGTACAAATAATACAGGGAAAAAAATAACAACATTTTTGAAAAAAAAAACTTTTTTTTTATTTTTTTAACTAGTACCGGCAGTTCTAGCCACCGTTATAAAAAATATTAATTTTATTATTTATAACATAACGACGGCGGTTTGTAACCGCCATTATATTTATTCGATATATGACAGTGGTTTGTAAACCGCAGACATATATTATCTCTATAACGGCGGTATGAGACGCCGTGAAATAAATTATAAATGAAGGTTGTTTCAACTCGCCGTAAAATATTATATATATAACGGTGGTTTAGAAACCACCGTTATATATTTACTATGTAACGGCGGTAGAACCCGCCATCATAGATAGAATAAATAACGGCGGTTAAGTCATGCCGGTTATATACGACACAATAGAGCATTTTAATAATCATATTAAAAAGTTAACGACGGCGGTTTTCGCTGTCAAATATCTAAGTATAACAGCGGTTAGATTTAACCGTCGTTAATATTCGCCGCTACAGGATTCCCCGACAAGATAATCGACAACGGTTTACTCCACCACCGTTATATCCTGTAACGGCGAGTTCTCGTCTCATAACAATGTTTTTGAACCGCCGTTAAAAACCTTGATTTTAATAGTGTTTATTCAACCTAGAAAAGCAAACATCGGACTAAGAAATTAGGTTTCCTTTTAGGTTTATGGCTTAAGGTTTAATCTGTGTGAACTTGTTTCTAAATGATGTATTGTTTATTGTTGCTCTCAGGGCTATAGTAATGAGACGCGACACTTGGGGAAACTGAAATGGAAGAGGCAGTGGGTACTTTAGAGCATAGAGACAAAGTCGGGGTTCGGGAATAATTTCCACAGAGGTCAAATTTGAAAAAATTCAGGAAAAAATGGAAAAAATTCAGAACAAATAAAAACTAAATACAAATGTACCAAACAATTTGATTAAAAATATACAATTTAAGTAGTTTTTTTGCCAAGATTGAGAAAATAATTCAAGAATAATCCGAAAAATTCGTGAATAATTTCGCAAAACAAAAATGCACGAATTATTCCTGATTTTTTTGCGAATAATTCGGCAAAGCAAAAATGTGCAAATAATTCGCGAATTTTTGTAAAAATGAAGTTTTTTGTTACAGAGCTTCAAAGGGTACTGGTCAGCCAGATTTGGGTCGTATCTTGGAAACAATCACTATGACACTGACACAACAAACTGCCCGACTAGTAGCTGGGGAAAACAAAGCTCACCCACCTTAGCAGCCGGACGTAGAAGCTTTCCGCAAGATGAGACCTTCAGAATTTTACGGCAGTTCCAACCCGGTAGTTGCAGAGGGTTGGATTATGCAGTTAGAGAAGGTATTCTCGATGTTGAATCCCATGGAGGAACAAAGGGTGACTTGGGCGTCGTTAGTTATGGAGGGCAAGGTTCTAAATGTCGATATCGTTCGACATGTCGGAGCCGCGGAAAAAAGATATATCGGAGATATATCGGAAGATATATCGTTTATCGGTGATTTTTGGAAAAAATGGCAAAAAATAGGGCAAAACATGAAATTTTGTAGTGAAAATTCAGGAAATGTTAAAATAGATGTTAATACACCTTTTAGAATAAAAACATTTAAAAAAACAATAATGTATACAAGAGATGCAATAAAAAGAGAGCAAAGATGTACGCTGACGAGTGACAATAATGTATGATTGATTCATATTTCATTCATTTCTCAATCAATCATAAATTCATAATTTATAAGATTTATAATAATACAAACATACATAATACAACCCACCAAAAAACCTACAATCACCACCAGAAGGAGTTACGCGGACTCGCGGAGGTTCGATGTCATCATCTCTGTCTTGACTTGGCTGGCTATAGTGCTGATTCTCCACATACGTACAATACTGTGCTCAACTCATCACATTATGGTACATGGATGTATACTCATATACATAATGTTGGTAGTAATCTGGGCTAAGATGTAGTAACATGCCCATTGGTGGATACTGTGGGTGATTGGGTACAACTGGCATAGGCACTGGGATTTGGAAATTGTCTCCTCCATACCCATATGGAGGTGGCTCATATCCTGAGACATCCATAAGGATATTGATCCTGTGTGGAATGTGAATAACTATGTTCTTGAGAGTCGGATGCCTGAGACTGTGTATCCTGGTCATGGCTAGAGAACCATGTATGTTGAGACCCTCTGGAACTAGAGCCCGAATGTTTAGTGCCCCCAAACCAAGGTTCGTAATATCGAAAATATCAGCGATATATCGCCGATATTTTTCGATATCGTTGAAGACCGATGCATCAACACCCTGTTTGAAAAACATTACACAGTATCGGTTGGTATCGCCGATATATCGCTGATATCGGCGATATATCGCCGATACCATGCCGATATCGACCAAAAGCGGGTGAGTCCCATCCAAATCAGAGATTCGGTCAGGGTTCCCTTTTTTTTCATATGCGCAAGCACCCATCCAAAAAAAAAAAATCAGTACTAACTACAGAAAACCCGTGAGTGGTGCCGATTCATTGTCTTTAAATATGGAAAAACCTACATAGCATTCATGCAATTGCGATCTTGAGAGTTCACACTCTGAAAATCTTCGATTTAGTAGAAAAAAAAAGGAGGGTTGATTTAGAAGAAGGAAGAAGGAGGAAGGAGGAAGAAGGAAGAAGAGACTGGAGCATACCTGAGCCAGTCCACCGTCTTTGCCGTCGCCGTCGTCACTGCCGTCGCCGTCCCCGTCTGTGCCGTCGCCGTCGCCAAACGCCCAAACCCAAGCCAAGGTTCCTCCTTCCCCTCGGCTCCTCCTCTCTGCGTTTTTTTTTTTTTTTTTCGTTCGGTTCCATCTGTGAAGTATACGATTCATTCAGAATCTATGATAAGCTTAAACCTTAAAGGGTATGCTAAGTTCACTCACCCTTTAGATAAGCTTAAACCTTATAAGGGCATGCTAAGTTCACTCACCCTATTTAAAACTTAACACCCTTATAAGGGTTTGCTAACTTTACTCGATCCTACTTAAAACTTAAAACCCTTATAAGGGTTATCTAACTCCACTCTTACGTAAAACTTAAAACCCTTTTAAGGGGTTATCTAGCGTGACTCTCACTTTTTTTTTTTTTTTGCAAGGGCTTTAACTTTTAAGTAAAATTATATGAATGCATTTTATTTGTATGATAATGCATTTTTTTCTATGAAACTAGCATTACCTTATAAACCCTTATAAGGGTTATTTAATTGTTAATGTATTCTTTTTTGTAAAAAAGTTATTTGGTTAATGTTAGGGATTTTAACCTAAAATTTAAAAGGTAATGCTAGTTTCACACTTTCACACTTTTTATAAATTATATGGAGGCTTTAATTAAAAAAAAGCTTCACTATATTGAAATATAAAAAATAAAAAAAAATTTCTTGATAAAGATGTATCTCTAGCAAATTATGCCCATAAGACCATTTTAGATATATTAAAAAATTAATAATTTCTTAATAATATTTTATAAATTAGAAATAATTTATATGTAATATCTCTAACCTCATAAGGGCTTTTTAAAAATATAATAACACCTTGACTAATTAGTAATCACTTAGCTATTCTTTTTTGTAAAAAAATTTAACATACTTTTACTAATCGGTAATCACTTTGATTAATAAGTTAACATACTTTTTAGCACAAAAATTTATAAATTAATATACTATTTTTATTACATAATTTTAAAAGATTATAAAACATACTATTTTGAAGAGAAAAAATTTTTAAAACTGGTCTGCCATATTAGAAATTATATTATATGACAAAAAGTAATATGTTGTAAACTAATATTGATTTATATTTTACACCCAATTTTAAAAAGTATTAAAAATTGTAATATAAGGTCGTTTTTTCTATTTTAATTTTTAAGAATTATACTTGAAATTTATGTATATTTTTATTTAGTTATGATCAATGTTATATATATATATATATAATAATTACTGAAACTTGATTATGGATCTGCACATTGCCTTAGGAAAATTACATCTATTTCAATTATTTATCTACTCTAATGTGCACTCATAAAGTCATAAGTATTTCAAATTGTTAAATCAATTAACATGGATAAGCATTAAACAAAAAGTAATATATTATAAACTAATATTGATTTATATTATACACCCAATTTTAAAAAGTATTAAAAATTGTAATATAAGGTTGTTTTTTCTATTTTAATTTTTAAGAATTATACTTGAAATTCATGTATATTTTTATTTAGTTATGATCAATGTTATATATATATATATATATATATATATATATATATATATATATATATTACTGAAACTTGATTATGGGTCTGAACATTGCTTTAGGAAAATTGCATCTATTTCAATTATTTATATATTCTAATGTGCACTCATAAAGTCATAAGTATTTCAAATTGTCAAAACAATTAACATGGATAATCATTAAAAAACAGAGACAATAGGAGTTGATTATATTATGTGTTTAACTTGATTATATTTTTTAATGATCCACTGTGCAGTATTTTTTATATTGTAAAAGAATTAGCCCAAATAATTCCACCACTCTATAATTTGTAAAAGAAATAAGAACATTTGTATTTTGTATTTCGACAAAGAAGTCTTGCTTAATGATATTAAGCTTGTAATCATCTAAACAACACTCAATATACATAGATTACATTAAAATAAAATTTGTATTTTATATTTAAAACTTAATCAGGAGTCTCACACATTTAAATAAAATTACATCAACTTCTTTTGACATAATTACATCCACTTTATAGACAAATAAAATTACATCAACTTCTTTTACATAATTACATCTACTTCATAGTCAAATAAAATTACATCAACTTCTTTTTACATAATTACATCTACTTCATAGTCAAATAAAATTACATCTACTTCTTTTTACATAATTACACCACCTTCATAGTCAAATAAAATTACATCCATTTCTTTTTCCATAATTACATCAACTTCATACTCAAATAAAATTACAATCGTCTTCCTTTTTTCTTGATACAGGGTCTCCAATCAGTTAACCATCTCCTCTCTTTTCCATATTGATTTTGTCCTGTAAAAACATTGAGCTCATCAATTACATATAGAAATAGTTTGAGAAACTAAATTAAAAATCAATTACTTATCATATGGAAACAGTTTAAGAAACTAAATTAAATTTCAATTATTTATCAACTGTAATGTACATTCATAAGCTTTTCATATTTCTAAAGCAATTAACATGGATAATCATAAAAAAAAAATCACGGGTTTTGGTGCTTGATTATATTATGTGTTTGACATTAATATTTATTGATGATCCACTAGGAGATGGTGCGAGACATAGGTTGGTCGCATGGAAAACAAATAGAAGGGAACAAGAATGGAGCAATATGTAATTATTGTGGCAAAAAAATAAGGAGCGGTGGAATTACTCGGTTAAAGTGGCATCTTGCTGGGGGTGATTCGAATGTGGCAGACTGTCCAAGTTGTCCGATGGAGGTCAGACAAGCTATGAAGGTTAACCTTACCATTAGGGCTAAGCAAAGACTGGAGCATGTCGCAGAGCAAAAGGCAATCCGTCAAGAAATAAGGTGTGGTCTACAGCCACCAGTAGATGTGGATGATGACGACGAAGATGATACTTTATACCCAATCGACTGTATTGGAGTTGACGAGAGGCTAGCATATCGACAGGGCTATCGTCAATCTATGCGCCAGCAGTGGGACAGAGATCAGGAGCGTTCATTTGCAGCTCGCATGCGGTCTGCCGATTTCAGAGGCAGTGTCGGAGCATGACCATCCGTTTCGACTAGTAGGACATCTGATTTTGGGACTGGGACACGATCGCATAGTATGTTTGGCCGCAGCCAAAGCATGAAAGTCTCGGATCTGCCACATGATTCATCTCTGTACAAAAGTCGAAATGCAAAACAGAAGCGGCTGAAAGAAATGTAGAGTGGGGGAAGTCTGGTGGAAGCGCTTGGAACAGCTGTATCCAAGTTTTTCATACATAGTCATGTGCCTGCTAATGCCGCCTCAACCCCACAGTTTAAGAACATGATTCACGAGGCAGAACAGGTTGGGCTAGGGGTAGAGCCTCCTCCATATGAGATTACAGGTAAATACTTAGACGCAGAGGAGAGGGAGATAGAGAGACTATATTGACACTCTAAAGCCAACGTGGGAAAATTTTGGTATCACTATTATGTGTGATGGTTGGACAGGACCCACTAGGCTTTCGATCATTAACTTTATGGTGTACAGTCAGAGAAGGACAATATTTTTAAAGTCCGTTGATGCATCTGACAATATAAAAGATGCAAAATATATATATGACTTAATGAAGGGTGTTGTAGAGGAAGTGGGAAAAAAAAATGTAGTCCAGGTTGTGACTGATAATGGGAGTGCCTTCGTGAAGGCTGGGAAGATGCTTATGAAAAAGTATCCCCTATACTGGACCCCTTGCGCAGCCCATTGCATAGACCTGATGTTACAGGCAATAGGACAAAGAAAATCTGCGAAGGAGGTTATTGACGAGGCAAGAACGGTAACCAACTTCATATACAACCACAGTTGGGTTCTAGCAAAGATGAGGGCTTTGTGTGGTGGTGAAATAGTATGGCCAGGGGCGACGCGCTTCGCCACCAATTTTATTGCCTTAGAGAGTTTGTCCAAACATAAAATTGGACTAAAGGCATTATTCACTGGGACTGATTGGACAGAATATGAACAAAGGCGCACTATTTTGGAAACAAAAGTTGAGGACATTGTCCTTAATAACAAATTTTGGGACAAAGTGGATGATACAGCTGCCATACTAGAGCCTATTTACCGTGTCTTAAGGGTGATAGATGCAGATAAGTGGCCGACTATGGGTTCTGTGTACGAATTAATGCAGGTAATGAAGTTGTCAATAAAGAATGTGTCCCCTCGTGGATACAAGTGGGTCCACAAGATTATCGATGCTCGTTGGGATAAGACAATGGAGCATTCCCTTCATTCTGCTGGTAAGTTTGATGTTTATTAGATGTTTACATTGAAGTTATTGCATGCTTGTAATAGTAATTGCATGTCGTATAACTTTCACGTTTCAGCATATTATTTGAACCCAAACTATCACTACAACCACAAATTGGGGAATCGGGATGACTTAATGAAGGCTGTTCATGACGTCTTCGAGACGTTGGACCCGAAGTGTAAAAGAAAATGAGACTTCGGGAATGAGGTGAAATGTCTTTATCTCGTTAACTATAGCATATTTATGTGCATTATTGCATTCTAATTTATTCTATCTAATTGAAACATGTTTTCTCAAAATCTATAGCTAGTGCGCTTCAGGGATGCGCGGGGGAGCTTTGGAAGAACTGCTGCTAAGGAGGGAAGGTCTAGGATGACGCCGTGTAAGTAATTTCTTCTCAATAAAGTAATTATATTTTATTTCTCTACAACAAAATATATATGAAACTAATGGATAACATCATTTAATTGTCAGCTGATTGGTGGCAAATGTACGGAACCGACTGTCCGACCCTCAGAAAATTGGCGGCTCGCGTGTTAGCACAGACTGCTTCATCTTCAGCATGTGAGCGAAACTAGAGTACATTTGCCCTCATCCACACAAAGCAGCGGAATCGACTTGGCTATAAAAAGCTGCAAAAACTGGTCTTCTGTCACTATAATATGAAGCTATGACTCAGGCAACTGCAAATTGACACTGGGAAGCAACCTGAGCAGGATCCTTTAGACCTGATGTTAATCGGTGCCACTGAGGATCAAGATAATCCACTTTCTGAGTGGGTTAAGGTTTCATCACTTGATGAAGATGATGGGCGTCCGAACGCAGTTATAGCTAGCGCGGCCATTGAGATGGGTATCGATGTAGAAAGGGTTATTGCTACAGAAGTGGGGTCTAGCACTAGCGGCAGCAGGAGCAGCTTTAGCACAGAATCATTTGATGAAATGATTAGAAGTCCAAAAGATCTTGAGACTTCAAGTGCAAGAACCGCTGGGATAAGTAGATTGTCCAATAGTAATAGTGAGGGTGGTGATAAGTCTGATGACCATGATGAGAGTGACGGAGGCGGCGACAGTCCTGGGGATGGAGGTAACATCGGAGTCGAACCAGAGCAGAGGCCTCTGAGCCCATTCACCACAGAGGCTGACTTTGACCATGCCACACAGGACCAAGATCATGGTGCCCCACCTTCACATCCAGCAGAAAGCCAACCAATTCATTACGTCCCTCGTCGAGGCAGCCAGGGCAGGGCCAGGGGTCAGGGCAAGGGCAAGGGCACAGAACGAGATGTGGGACACGATGCTTGGTTTGGGGGCACGGAACATTCAGGCTCTAGTTCCAGAGGGTCTCAACATACATGGTTCTCTAGCTATGACCAGGATACACAGTCTCAGGCATCAGGCTCTCAAGAACATAGTTATTCACATTCCACACAGGATCAATATCCTTATGGATATGTCTCAGGATATGAGCCACCTCCATATGGGTATGGAGGAGACAATTTCCAAATCCCAGTGCCTGTGCCAGTTGTGCCCAATCACCCACAGTATCCACCAATTGGCGTGTTACTACATCTTAGCCCAGATTACTACCAACATTATGTACATTAGTATACATCCATGTACCATAATGTGATGAGTTGGGCACAGTATTGTACGTATGTGGAGAATCAGCACTATAGCCAGCCAAGTCAAGACAGAGATGATGACATCGAACCTCCGCGTAACTCCTTCTGGTGGTGATTGTAGGTTTTTTGGTGGGTTGTATTATGTATGTTTGTATTTTTATGAATCTTATAAATTATGAATTTATGATTGATTGAGAAATGAATAAAACATGAATCAATCATCCATTATTGTCACTCGTCAACGCACATCTTTGCTCTCTTCTTATTGCATCTCTTGTATACATTGTTATTTTTTTAAATGTTTTTATTTTAAAAGGTGTATTAACATCTATTTTAAATTTCCTGAATTTTCACTACAAAATTCCATGTTTTGCCCTATTTTTTTCCAAAAATCACCAATAAATGATATATCTTCCGATATATCTCCGATATATCTTTTTTCCGCGGCTCCGACATGTTGAGCGATATCGACATTTAGAACCTTGCCCCAAACCAAGCATCGTGTCCCACATCTCGTTCTTTGCCTTTGCCCTTGCCCTTGCCCTGACCCCTGCCCCTGCCCCTGCCCTGGCTTCCTTGACGAGAGTCGTAATGAATCGGTCGGCTTTCTGCTGGATGTGAAGGTGGGGCATCATGATCTTGGTCTTGTGTGGCATGGTCAAAATCAGCCTCTGTGGTGAATGGGCTAAGAAGCCTCTGGTCTGGTTCAACTCCGATGTTACCTCCATCCTCAGGACTGTCGCCGCCTCCGTCACTCTCATCATGGTCATCAGACTCATCACCACCCTCACTATTACTATTGGACAATCTACTTGTCCCAGCAGTTCTTGCACCTGAAGTCCCAGGACCTTTTGGACTTCTGATCATTACATCAAATGATTCTGTGCTAAAGTTGCTCCTACTGCCGCTAGTGGTAGACCCCACTTCTGTAGCAATAACCATTTCTACATCGATGCCCATCTCAATGGCCGCGCTAGCTATAACTGCGTTCGGACGCCCATCATCTTCATCAAGTGATGAAACCTTAACCCACTCAGAAAGTGGAATATCTTGATCCTTAGTGGCACCGATTAACATCAAGTCTAAAGGATCCTGCTCAGGTTGCTTCCCAGTGTTAATCTGCAGTTGCCTGAATCGTAGCTTCATATTATAGTGACAGAAGACCAGTTTTTGCAGCTTTTTGTAGCCAAGTCGGTTCCGTTGCTTTGTGTGGATGAGGGCAAATGTACTCCAGTTTCGCTCACATGCTGAAGATGAAGCAGTCTGTGCTAACACACAAGCCGCCAATTTTCTGAGGGTCGGACAGTCGGTTCCGTACATTTGCCACCAATCAGCTGACAATTAAACGATGTTATCCATTAGTTTCATATATATTTTGATGTAGATAAATAAAATATAATTACTTTATTGGGAAGAAATTACTCACACGGCGTCATCCTAGACCTTCCCTCCTTAGCAGCAGTTCTTCCAAAGCTCCCCCGCGCATACCTGAAGCGCACTAGCTATAAATTTTGAGAAAACATGTTCCAATTAGATAGAATATATTATAA
Source organism: Tetracentron sinense (assembly GCA_015143295.1). Taxonomy (NCBI): domain Eukaryota; kingdom Viridiplantae; phylum Streptophyta; class Magnoliopsida; order Trochodendrales; family Trochodendraceae; genus Tetracentron; species Tetracentron sinense. The sequence goes on along the minus strand of CM026555.1, from coordinate 4,812,394 downwards.
TGCAATAATGCACATAAATATGCTATAGTTAACAAGATAAAGACATTTCACCTCATTACCGAAGTCTCCCTTTCTCTTACACTTCGGGTCCAACGTCTCGAAAACGTCGTGCACAGCCTTCATTAAGTCATCCCAATTCCCCAATTTGTGGTTATAGTGATACTTTGGGTTCAAATAATATGCTGAAACGTGAAAGTTATACGATATGCAATTAGTATTACAAGCATGCAATAACTTCAATGTAAACATTTAATAAACATCAAACTTACTAGCAGCTTGAAGGGGATGCTCCATTGTCTTATCCCAACGAGCATCGATAATCTTGTGGACCCACATGTATCCACGAGGGGACACATTCTTTATCGACAACTTCATTACTCGCATTAATTCGTACACAGAACCCATAGTCGGCCACTTATCTGCATCTATTACCCTTAAGACACGGTAAATAGGCTCTAGTATGACAGCCGTATCATCCACTTTGTCCCAAAATTTGTTGTTAAGGACAATGTCCTTAATGTTTTTTGTCAAAATAGTGCGCCTTTGTCCATATTCTGCCCAATCAATCCCAATGAACAATACTAGTCCAATTTTATGTTTGGACAAACTCTCTAAGGCAATAAAATTGGTGGCGAAGCGCGTCGTCCCTGACCGTACTATTTCACCACCACACAAAGCCCTCATCTTCGCTAGAACCCAACTGTGGTTGTATATGAAGTTAGTTACCGTTCTTTCTCGTCAATAACCTCCTTCACAGATTTCCTTTCTCCTATCGCCTGTAACATCAGGTCTATGCAATGGGCTGCGCAAGGTGTCCAGTATAGGAGATACTTTTTCATAAGCATCTTCTCAGCCTTCACGAAGGCACTCCCATTATCAGTCACCACCTGGACTACATTTTTCTTTCCCACTTCCTCTACAACACCCTTCATTAAGTCATATATATTTTGCATCATTTATATTGTCAGATGCATCAATGGACTTTAAAAATATTGTCCTTCCCTGACTGTACACCATAAAGTTGATCGAAAGCCTAGTGGGTCCTGTCCAACCATCGCATATAATAGTGACATCAAAATTTTCCCACGTTGGCTTTAGAGTGTCAACATAGTCTCTCATCTCCTTCTCCTCTGCATCTAAGTATTTACCTGTAATCTCATATGTAGAATTAGGCTCTACCCCTGGCCCAACCCGTTCTGCCTCGTGAATCATGTTTTTAAACTGTGGGGTTGAGGCGGCATTAGCAGGCACATGACTATGTATGAAAAACTTGGATACAGCTGTTCCAAGCGCTTCCACCAGACTTCCCCCACTCCACATTTCCTTCAGCCGCTTCTGTTTTGCATTTCAACTTTTGTACAGAGATGAATCATGTGGCAAATCCGGGACTTTCATACTTTGGCTGCGGCCAAACATACCATGTGGTTGTGTCCCAGTCCCAAAATCAGATGTCCTACCAGTCGAACCGGTTGGTCCTGCTCCGACACTGCCTCTGAAATCGGCAGACCGCATGCGAGCTGCAAATGAACGCTCCTGATCTCTGTCCCACTGCTGGCGCATAGATTGACGATAGCCCTGTCGATATGCTAGCCTCTCGTCAACTCTAATACAGTCGATTGGGTATAAAGTATCATCTTCATCGTCATCATCCACATCTACTGGTGGCTGTAGACCACGCCTCATTTCCTGACGGATTGCCTTTTGCTCTGCGACATGCTCCAGTCTCTACTTAACCCCAATGGTAAGGTTAACCTTCATAGCTTGTCTGACCTCCATCGGACAACTTGGACAGTCTGCCACATTCGAATCACCCCCGGCAAGATGCCACTTTAACCAGGTAATTCCACCGCTCCTTAATTTTTTGCCACAATAATTACTTATTGCTCCATTCTTGTTCCCTTCTATTTGTTTTCCATGTGACCAACCTATGTCCCGTACCATCTCCTAGTGGATCACCAATAAATATTAATGTCAAACACATAATATAATCAAGCACCAAAACCCGTGATTTTTTTAATGATTATCCATGTTAATTGCTTTAGAAATATGAAAAGCTTATGAATGTACATTACAGTTGATAAATAATTGAAATTTAATTTAGTTTCTCAAACTGTTTCTATATGATAAGTAATTGAATTTTAATTTAGTTTCTCAAACTATTTTTATATGTAATTGATGAGCTCAATGTTTTTACAGGACAAAATCAATATGGAAAAGAGAGGAGATGGTTAACTGATCGGAGACCCTACATCAAGAAAAAAGGAAGACGACTGTAATTTTATTTGAATATGAAGTTGATGTAATTATATAAAAAGAAGTGGAGGTAATTTTATTTGACTATGAAGTTGGTGTAATTATGTAAAAAGAAGTGGATGTAATTTTATTTGACTATAATTATGTAAAAAGAAGTTGATGCAATTTTATTTAAATTGCGGGACTCCTGTTTAAGTTTCAAATATATAGAATTTTTATTTTAATGTAATCTATGTATATTGAGTGTTGTTTAGATGATTACAAGCTTAATATCATCAAGCATGACTTCTTTGTCGAAATACAGAATACAAATGTTCTTATTTCTTTTACAAATTATACAATGGTGGAATTACTCGGGCTAATTCTTTTACAATATAAAAAATACTGCACAGTAAATCATTAAAAAATATAATCAAGTTAAACACATAATATAATCAACTCCTATCGCCTCTGTTTTTTAATGATTATCCATGTTAATTGTTTTGACAATTTGAAATACTTATGACTTTATGAGTGCACATTAGAATATATAAATAATTGAAGTAGATGTAATTTTCCTAAAGCAATGTGCAGACCCATAATCAAGTTTCAATAATTATTATATATATATATATATATATATATATATATAACATTGATCATAACTAAATAAAAATATACATGAATTTCAAGTATAATTCTTAAAAATTAAAATAGAAAAAACGACCTTATATTACAATTTTTAATACTTTTTAAAATTGGGTGTATAATATAAATCAATATTAGTTTATAACATATTACTTTTTGTTTAATGCTTATCCATGTTAATTGATTTAACAATTTGAAATACTTATGACTTTATGAGTGCACATTAGAGTAGATAAATAATTGAAGTTGATGTAATTTTCCTAAGGCAATGTGCAGATCCATAATCAAGTTTCAGTAATTATTATATATATATATATATATATATATATATATATAACATTGATCATAACTAAATAAAAATATACATGAATTTCAAGTATAATTCTTAAAAATTAAAATAGAAAAAACAGCCTTATATTACAATTTTAATACTTTTTAAAATTGGGTGTATAATATAAATCAATATTAGTTTACAACATATTACTTTTTGTCATATAATATAATTTCTAATATGGCAGACCAGTTTTAAAATTTTTTTGTCTTCAAAATAGTATGTTTTATAATCTTTTAAAATTATGTAATAAAAATAGTATATTAACTTACAAATTTTTGTACTAAAAAGTATGTTAACTTATTAATCAAAGTGATTACTGATTAGTGAAAGTATGTTAAATTTTTTTACTAAAAAGAATAGCTAAGTGATTACTGATTAGTCAAGGTGTTATTATATTTTTAAAAAGCCCTTATGAGGTTAGAGGTATTACATATAAATTATTTCTAATTTATAAAATATTATTAAGAAATTATTAATTTTTTAATATATCTAAAATGGTCTTATGGGCATAATTTGCTAGAGATACATCTTTATAAAGAAATTATTATTTTTTTGTTATATTTCAATATAGTAAAGCTTTTTTTTAATTAAAGCCTCCATATAATTTATAAAGAGAGTGAAAGTGTGAAACTAGCATTACCTTTTAAATTTTAGGTTAAAATCCCTAACATTAACATGATAACTTTTTTACAAAAAAGAATGCATTAACAATTAAATAACCATTGTTAGGGTTTATAAGGTAATGCTAGTTTCATAGAAAAAAATGCATTATCATACAAAAACAAAATGCCTTAATATAATCTTACTTAAAAGTTAAGGCCCTTGAAAAAAAAAAAAAAAAAAAAGTAAGAGTGAAGCTAGATAACCCTTAAAAGGGTTTTAAGTTTTACGTAGGAGTGGAGTTAGATAACCCTTATAAGGGTTTTAAGTTTTAAGTAGGATCGAGTGAAGTTAGCAAACCCTTATAAGGGTGTTAAGTTTTAAGTAGGGTGAGTAAACTTAGCAAACCCTTATAAGGGTGTTAAGTTTTAAGTAGGGTGAGTGAACTTAGCAAACCCTTATAAGGTTTAAGCTTATCTCGTATACCTCAGAGTTCATATCACAGAAAGAACAGAATAAAAAAAAAAAGACGCAGAAAGGAGCCGAGGGGCCAGGAGGAACCTTAGCTTGGGTTTGGGCGTTTGGCAACGTCGACGGCAACGGCGAAGACGACGGTGGATGGCGACAGTGGACTGGCTCAAGTACCCTCTGGCCTCTTCTTCCTTCTTCCTCCTTCCTCCTTCTTCCTTCCAAATCAACCCCCCCTTTTTTTTTCTACTAAATCGAAGATTTTCAGAGTGTGAACTCTCAAGATCGCAATTGCATGAATGATATGTAGGTTTTTCCAAATTTAAAGACAATGAATCGGACACCACTCACGGGTTTTCTATAGTTAGTACTGATTTTCTTTTTTTTTTGGATGGATGTTTGCGCATGTGAAAAAGAAGGAGAACCCTGACCGAATCTCTGATTTGGATGGGACTCATTGCTTTTGGTCCATATCGGCATGGTATCGTCGATATATCGCCAATATCGGAGATATATCGGCGATACCAACCGACACTGTGTATTTTTTTTTAAACAGGGTGTCGATGCATCGGTCTTCAACGATACCGAAAAATATCGGCGATATATCGCCGATATTTTCGATATTACAAACCTTGATGGAGGGTGAGGCCGAACATCGGAGGAGAGCCGCCGCTCACCAGAGGAACTCGACTTTGCCATCCAGGCATGGACTTGGGGAGAATTCTTGGATAGCTTCTACCAGAAGTACTTCCCGGTCTTTGTGCGGGAGTAGAAAGAGATAAGAGTTTGTTACTCTAGAGCAGGGGAACATGACAGTAGCCGAGTATGAGGTCAAATTCTCTGAGCTCTCTAGGTTTCCTCTTCATCTCATTGCCACCGAAGGAATGAATGCAAGAAAGTTTGAAAGAGTGCTAAAGGCCTATATCCAGGATAAAGTCTCTATTTTACGATTTGGGACATACGATGAAGTAAATAACCACACTCGGATCGCGGAGAAGAATTTAAAAGAGTTTTTGAAGAGGGGAGAGAGCTTAGCTGAGCATATATGGCCCGCAGGACAAGAGGCCAAGGATGTTAGGCCCAACACCAGTCGCTAGGCCACCTTAGTATCAAAGGCCTACACTTGCACCTGCCGCCCCTCGTGCTATTCCTCAAGCACTACGGGCTGTCCCTACAACTACTTGGGCACAGTCATATGAGGTTTGCAACCAGTGTGGCCAAAGGCATACGGCAAGAGATTGTCGAGTAGCCATGGGAGGATGCTTCCGTTGTGGGAATCTCACACACGGGATCAGGGAGCTCGACCTTGATGAGAAGGGAAGTCTTCTCTTCCTCATGCTGAGATACTAGAGCTTTTAACTTACAAGCATCTAGATTTCAGGCATCTATTTAAATTTCCATAGATTTGACCTTTCCATTCAAGAAGATTTCTACCTTCTTCAACTAAAGGTCTTCCTCATATTGCTCTTTATAAGTTGTCTCAAGGTCTCCACCATCTTCAGAGTCATCTTGACTCTCTTCACCATCCTTCTATTTGTCAGAATTATAACCGTCATTAATCTTGTCATTCTCACTCATTGTGGAAGAGGACACTTCAATGCCAGTCGTGGTGGCAGTGAAAGTAATATAATTTATAGTTTCTTCACAAGAAGAAGAACTATACTCCGACCTTCCAGAATCAGATTCATTGTCAACCCTCGCCTTCCCCTTTGAATTTTTCTTATTAGAGCATTTGGACAAGAAGTGGTCGTAGCCTTGGCATTCACAACATTGAACTCTTTAGAATTTTTTATCCACAGTTTTTGGATTAAAGTGTTTGGACTTAGGCTTTTCAAAAGATTTTAGTCTTTGCTTAGGATAAAATCTTTTATTTGTTTTCAGAAATTTTCTGAATCTTTTTTCATTCAAAGTCATGTCTTCGTCACAAAACCTAGAATTACTATCTAAGCCATATACAGATTCTTTGTTAGATTTAAGGGCAATGGTTTTTATTTCTTAGATGGGTGTAAATTTAGTTCATAGGTTTGAATTGAACCGACCAATTCTTCAATTGTGAGGATCAATGTCTGTGCTCTCTTCAATGGTCGTGACCTTTGGCTGAAATCTCTCAGGTAGAGATCTCAAAATTTTCTCAAAATCTTGGACTCGGAAATTCTTTGTCCTAGATTGAAGCTAGAATTGACTATATAACTAAGTTTAGCGTAAAAGCCATCAAGCACATCATTTTCATCCATATTCAGCCATTCAAACTTAGAAGTAAGCATTTGAAGTTTTGACAGTTGTAGTTCCTTCATGGGTGATTTCAAGTATGTGTCCACGCTTTCTTTGATGTGTCACAATTAACGATACGCCGAAATTCTTCGGGTGTGACAGCATTAAAGATGGTATTTAAACCCTTTGTATTCTACATACAACTATCAAATTCCTCCCCAGTCCATTCACTAGAAGGTTTTAAGGTAGTCTGGTTTTCTATCATTTTAGTAGAGGGGATTTCTAACCCTATTCTATAGTGATCCATACTCTCTCATCTTGAGATTCTAGGAATGCTCTCATTCAAGCTTTCCAATAAGCATAATTTCTTCCATCGAACAATGGAGGACAAGTAATGGATCCACCCTCTCTGATAGGATTCATATTTATGGAATTTGACATGATCACACTTTAGGTAGTTAACCTATTTAAGTGAACCTACTCTGATACCAATTAAAATTTTCCTTGATATGAATCCAATGAACTTAGAAGGGGGGGGGGGGTCTATCTACCTAATTTTTAATTTTAACAATCAAAGTGCGGAAATAATAAAGGAGACTATCACACAATGCAAAGGCACACAACTTTTATGTGGAAACCCTCACGGGAAAAACAAAGGAACCTCATCCAGCAAACAACAATCACTTAAAGAATGAGCAAAAAGTACAAACTTGAACCTCACCTATACTGCTAAGGTGGAGAGATCACAGCACTGGCATGATGCCTTTAGTAGAATTCTTCCAGAGCTTCTTCATCTTCTCAAGCGACTCTTTTGATGATGGCCTAACCTATGACACTTACTTGACATGGTTTTGACAACGAAATTTGACAATTACAAATATGGACCTTTCATCTCCTTAACCAAAAAACAAAATATATTCATATTCTCATGCATCCAAGATCTTATATCTAATGTACAAAAAGAAGGAATATTCACCAAAATGGAACAAAAATCCATAAAAATATTAACGTTGTGGATTTATTTTCATTATGGTATCCACGGAGATCGTAGACTATGTAGTGCCAAGTTTGTGAATAGGTGTTAGGAGAATGCTACCCCAATTTCTTACTTACTTTCTCTACGGAACCAACAAGTGTCCCCAATTTTTCCTGGCTGCCTTTGAAGTCTTTTAAAGCCTCAACATTCAAAATCCTCTCTTTCTTAGTTTTAACCAACTACATAGGTAGCCAAAAAATGCGGGGACACTTGTTGGTAGGGGTGTCAAAAAATTTTGAGTCAAAGGATACTCGGCCAGGTCAAACCCATCTTATCCCTGTCCTATTCCTGCTCGTGGGTCGGGTAGGGTCCAAAAACCTCTAACCCTTTAAGAATAGTGTCGGGCAAGGGCACCCCCGACATTGGTCACAACACCAGCCATTGTTGCTCACACTAATGCTCATGGTCACGATCATTGATGGGTGCACGTCCAGAGGTCTAGAACCTTTTTATGCCCAGTGCTCAAGGTCTCTTTGCTCTTGCACTACTACAAATCAACTTATCGATCATGGTTTATATCCGTGATTGTATGCATTGACCACGATTATACTGTGCAAAAAAGAAAAAAAATCTTTCAATCCATTTTCTAATCTTGAATCAAAGATCACAGTTAATTATCGGTGATTATAAATTTCAATTAATCGAGATTATATATTACACAATATGGACATTTCGTGTGGAACTTAAGATCCCAATTTCAAACAGTGTTGTCAGACACTGTCAAAACCGAACCAGGCATCGAATAGGTAGAGTACTGGCCAGTTCCCGGTTCCACCGATCCGATTCAACCGTGTACTTTTTGTAAAAAAAGTTTTTTTTTTACATTTTTTCCCGAATTTTTCCCCTAGGTCTGACCGGTTCCAGCCGGTTCCCAACCGGTTCTACCACTGGTTGTACCGGTTTTGACCCGTTCTGGCCGGTTCTTAAAGAATACCGGTTTTGGGAACCGATGAGGGGGCCGGTTCCTGGTTCGACCGGCCGGTCCGGTCCGGTTTTGACAACACTGGTTTCAAACATAACAATGATTATATTAAATTCTAAAAATTACATTTATTCATCGGTGATTGTACACCTGAAATAACTGAGATTAACCTTAATTTTCTTAAGCTTAACTATAGTTAAATGGGTGTCAAAAGAGATGTGGACACCGCATTTGACTACATAATCATGCTTGTTGGGCTAATCACTGCCCAATTCAATTATGCTTACCATAATTGCACATAAAACAAACACAATTTTAAATTAGAAAACAATACACCTGTTCGGGAGATACTAAACCCCTGAGAGATTTCCAAATTGGCTAGTGTAAAGCCCATCTTAATTCCCCCCCACAATCCCAATTTACATTGTCTGGAGCCTCCACGAGGAGGACTAACATATATGTGCATTGTTGGTTATGTGTCATGACTTTTCATGATATGCACCTGTTAAGATGTCAAGGTTCAAATCATGCATATTTTTATTTTGAGACAGTCTATGCGTACTCCTAAAGATACTCCCAAATCCTAACCATCTATGATTAACCACTAAAGGTAAGGATTTGACTTGAAAGTTGTAACATCAGCTCTTATCTTGACCATTTAATAATTAGTAATGTGTGCTTGACGCTTTAACAAAGTTGTCTATATGTCACACATATCAAGGCCATGTGGTGGGTGTTTGGACCTACAAAATAAACCCAACATACAGGTCCTTCATGCTTGTCACTTGGAAAAAATCAGCTCATTCAAAAATAACCCAATATACAGGTCCTTCTTGCTTGTCACTTAGAAAAAATCAGCTCATTCAAAAATGATTGGGCCATCCGTTCAGCAACTCTTTCACCATTGGCCATGTCACAAGGCCCAGGAGCCCAAGGATTGTGTTAGCCACATTACCAGTTACCAATCAAATTACCTTAAAATGCGTGACAGGACCAGAACTTGGTGTTATTTAATATTTGAATTATCTGTCTAAGTAGATGGACAGAGAATCCTTATGTTTCAAAGGAGAAACCAAAACTTGGTGTGATTGAATTATTTGTCTACCATTTTGAGCAGTTCAAACTTTAGTCTTTTGTGGGAGAAAGAATCTCGTGTTCTAGGTTGGGACTCTGCTTTCATACCAACTTTTTCAGCATGACCCTAGTCTTAAAGGTCACTTAGGTCTTCATTAATTCCAAGGGTTAAAGGTCACTATCCTAATGATGGGAATGGGAACACAGCAACACTGGATCCAACCTCATGCTCATAACAGTTATTAAGACATGAAACAACTCCACAAAAACAAGAAATGAAACAAATCAACTCTCAGCTATACCAATACTAACTCCAAACGCACTCCATCAAAAACTCTGATTTCATTCCTAGTATTGAGCATGAGAGCTATAAATAAGAAGCAAACCAAGGTTCTCTTGACGTTCCACACCACCTGAGTCCCTCAACATCATCCAAGCAGAAGAATTGGTCCTCAATTTCTATACCTCTCCTCCTCCTCCTCATTGTCTCCCCACTTTTTTGTATGACTACCAACATATCAACCTTCAAAGTCCATACCAATGTCCTTTTTAGACCATCCAACTTCCCCACCCAACTCTACTGGTATTCTGTCATTCTCACATCCACCAACAATCAAATCCTATATACCTATAAGTTTGTCTTTCATGACTTTGTCACCAAAATGATGCTTCAACAAGCTGATAACATGTCTAAAATATTTGGAATAATTGGCATTTATGAAGGCAAGATGACCATCAAGCTTCACCCCATACAAACATCAGGCTTTCTTAACCTTAGATTACGGAATTTGGTCAGAAACAAATTTTGGAGAAAACGTCATCATTGGCATTGTGGACACTGGTATATGGTCATAGAGTCCAAGCTTCAACGACTATGGACTTTCACACATAGGCGCGCGGTGGAATGGTGCTTGTGAAACTGATGCACACTTCAATAACAATAGTTGTAACAACAAAATTGTTAGGCTCAAGTTCTTTGTTGCTGGATATGAAATCAGTTCAAATAGGTCAGTTGATGGTCATGGTGAATTCCGATCACCACATGATGGGTTCGGTCATGGCTCTTACACCGCCGCTGGAACTGTTGTGGAAAATGTCGATATGTTTGATTATGCAAATGGAACAGTTCGAGGGATGGCAACCAAAGCAAAGGCTTTCATGTACAAGGCATGCTGGAATGTAGATGATTGTACTCGTTCGGATGTCCCGGCTACTATTGACAAAGCAGTTGAGGATGGAGTTAATATACTTTCCCTCTCTCTTTGTCTAGAAGTCATTTCTACGATAATCTCATCTCAGTAGCAGCATTTGTAGCAGTTGAGAAATGAATATTTGTCACATATAAAGCTAGAAATGATGGTACAGATCCGTATTCAGTCATAAACAAAACTCCATAGGTAACCACTGATGGTGCTGGGATGCTCGACCAAATGTTTCCGCCACAAATCCTTCTTGGTAATGGTCGAGCTTACCTTTGATCTTTTTTATACAACCAAAAGGCTCATGTGATTTCCCTTTTGGTTTATCACATGAGCTCAACTATTTCCTACCCGTTGACCCTCTTCAAACTAGCACTCAGATTCGTTGGCGTTTTAATATAAGCAAGGACATCTTTTGCTTCTGCATAACCAATGTAAAACCGGGTAGGGAGAAGGCTGTGAGATCTATAATTTCTCAACGAAACTTGTCGTTCAAAGCAATTATTCCTCTACCACCAGCAACAGCAACTTGAAATCTAGTGTCATCATCCCACATGAGAATCTTTCTCATGACATTGTTGGGGACAAGATCGTTAGGAGCACATAAAGAGGGATAAACCAAAGGGAAAATCACATGGGCCTTTTGATTGTATAAAAAAGATTTAAGGTAAGCTCAACCATTACCAAGAATGACTTGTGCTGAAAATGTTCAGTCAACCATCCCAGTACCAACAGTGGTCACCCATAGAGTTGTGCTTCTGACTAAATATGAATCTGACATGAATTTACAGCTACGTAGGTGATAGATATTCCTTTCTCAATTGCTGCAAATGCTTCCACTGAGGTAAGATCACCGTAAAGATGACTTGTGGATCCAAGAGAAAGAGACTGTACATACACTTCATTCTCAACCACTTTGTCAATGGCTGCTAGGACATCTGAATGAGTATAATAATCTTTATTCTAGACATGTCTTGTACATGACAACCGTTGCTTTGGTTGTCATCTCTCGAGCTATTCCATTTGCAAAACCAAACATATTAGTATTTTTCACTACACTTCCAACAACGATTGAAACGGTGTGAGAGACATGGCCGGACCCATCACATGGTGACGATATTCACCATGACCATTAACAAACCTATTTGAACTGACTTCATATTCAACAACAAAGAACCTGGCCCTAATAATTTTGTTGTTGCAACTGTTATAATTGAAGTGTACACCAGTTTCATAAGCACCCTTCCACCGTAACTCTATGGGTGAAAGTCCATGACTGTTGAAGCTTGGCATATACCAGTATCCACAATGTCAATGATTGCGTCTTCTCCAAAATTTGTCTCTGGCCAAATTTGGTAGTCTAAATTAAGGCCAAGAAAGTCGGGCGTCTGTGTGGTGTGAAGCTTGATGGTCATCTTGTCTTCATAAACACCAATAATTCTAGAAATTTTAGACATGTTATCAACTTGTTGAAATGTCATTTTGGTGGAAAAGCCATGAATGACAGATTTATAGGTATGTAGAATTTGATTGTTAGTGGATAAGAGAATGGCAAAGTACCAATATATTTTGGGTGGGGAAGTGAGATGGCCTAGAATGGACATTGGTATGAACTATGAAGGTTGATATATTAGTAGTCGTATAAGAAAGTGGGGAGATAAAGAAGAAGAAGATAGGTATTCACAGCTTCCAGCATTGATCTGATTCTTTATATTACATATTCTGAGATATGAGTGTTGTACTTTTTGATGACAAGCTTGCTTTCATGCCTCTGTTGTGTTTTGTTATTGCAGGGGCAATTATGTTACCATATATGACAAAAAGAAGGATGAATATGGGCTTATGTATGTTATCTACACCTAGGAAAACACATTTGGGCACCGGAAGCTACTGTAGCCCAAGTCTTTTGGCGTTGTCTTGTTCTCTTTAACATTATCATCGTCATCTTCATTCTTACCTTGTGTTAATAATTTCAGTATCATGCCCAATACATAAAGACCAGGCAAGCGATAAGGTGTACAGCCATATCTTCAGCTTCATGCTTTATATAATAACTAGCAGAAACCCTTAGAAGGGTCTCCTGTTCATGAAATGTAAATAAACTAATGAAAAAGATATATAAATATAGTTTAAATTAAGTCTATATAAATTTGAATAGACATAGATTTAATGAATATACACGAATAATTTAGGAGTGTTAACTGTTAAATGCACGTTATAAATTACTTAATAAATGAAAATCTTGTTCTGTTTCCAGCAATTACATTTATGTCTAGAAAATATATGATATCATAGGAAAAGATCCCATTGGATGAAATGCATCATTGCCTTATATGAGAAGCGGGTATCAATACCAATAACCATAGGTCTCACTGCCTATTTGTGTTTAGTGTGTTACATGATACCCAGTAACCATAGGTGTAAATCCCTAAGTAGGTGTTGGCAAATTCCGTGATCATTAGATAGGTCATGTGAGTCGAGTCGTGTTCAACTTGTCAAAAGAGAAGAGCTAAAGCATCAAGAAGATTGAAGAAAGTGAAGAAAAAGCTCATACTCTGGATCTAGAAAGGTAATGGACTTAGAGACCCCTACCTAGGTTGGATTTGACTTAGATAACTCTAAACATACCTAGGAGGATAGTTTTAAACCTAACAAAGTTGTTTGATCTTATTTGAATCAAATAAACATGAAAAGAAATATGGTTTGGAAAAAATTTTGTCTCAACCGATCGCTCGGTGTTGAGACCGATCGATCGGTGGCCTACCGAGCGATCGGTAGCTATCGACTGGACAAAAAATTTGTATGGGGTATTTTTCCAGAGAGATGATTTTCAACCGCTCGATCGGTTATGAGCACCGATCGATCCGTTTTAGACCGAACGATCGGTAATGTGCACCGCTCGATCGGTCCTCGTAAAAAGAATTTTTATTTTTATTTTTCTGGATTCTTTTTTTAAACCCTATATAAACAACTTTTTTTAGACCTAATTCGTATCTTTGTTTAATTTTGAAAGAGTAGAGGTCTGAGAAACTCCTCTAGGGTTTTTCCTATTGTTCTTATTAGATCTTTGTTGATCCCTCCTCTTTCTTTGATCCTAGAGAATGCAAGTATAGATCTAAACCTTTGATCTTGCATTGTGTGATCTCAGATCTATATGAGATCCCTCTAGGGTTTGAAACTTCCTAAATTGATTCACAACCCTACACCTTGTGTGTGTGTCCGGTGTTTGATCCAGAGCCTTCGTGAAAGGAGATCGATCGTGTGTGATCGTGGTTTTGAAGTAGCTTGAGAAGATTTGGTCAGTGTGGAAGTGTGGAACCGAAGCTGCTACGGCGGAGATCGAACCTGCTGGTTCGTAGAAATCAAGAGTAAGAGTCTATACCTAGGAACGTCGTTTCTGTTTTGGTAAGGTCTTGTCTTGTACTTAAAATCTTTTCATAGTGAAGTTTGTTGCTGGACGAGGTCCCGTGGTTTTTTCCCGTTAGGGTTTTCCACGTAAAAATCTTCTGTGTTTGATTTGTGTGGATTATCTGAGTGAATTGTTCATTGATTTCTAAACATATTTGTTGAAAAATTAAAATTGTTAAAATTGGTTTGAAATTATTAGATAGACCTATTCACCCCCCCTCTAGGTCTTAGAGATCATTGATCTGGATAAATTTCAAATGGTATCAGAGCTTGTTCACTGATAAGGCTAATCCCTTAAGTGTGATCCTGTATTATCCGTGATCATGAGTACTCTAAGAGAAGGTGGATCCGTCTCCCGTCCCCCACTTTTTGATGGGAATAATTATGCATACTGGAAAGCTAGAATGAGAGTCTTTCTCAAATCAATTGACGAGAGAATTTGGATGCCTATACAGAATGGGTGGACTACGCCCATAAAAACTATAGGTGATTTGACTGTCGTCAAATATTCTAATGAATGGACCAGAGAAGAGCTTGAGTCAAGTGGATGGAACACTAAAGGTCTCAATTCTATCTTTACTGCAGTCACTGCTGAGGAATTGAGACGAATTTCTTCATGTGAAACAACAAAGGAGGCTTGGGACATTCTTGAAATTACCCATGAGGGTACTACCACTGTTAAAATCTCAAAACTCCAAATGTTAACCACCAAATTTGAACATTTAAACATGGATGACAATGACACTTTTGATGAATTCTATGCAAAACTTAGTGACATTGTCAACGCTAGTTTCAATTTAGGTGAAAATATATCTGAGTCCAAAATAGTTAGAAAAGTCCTTAGATCTTTCCCTGAGAGATTTCAACTCAAAGTCACTGCAATCGAAGAGAGTAAAAATGTTGACTCTCTGAAGATTGAGGAATTGGTTGGTTCACTCCAAACCTATAAACTCAATCTCCGTCCATCCAAGAAAAACAAATCTTTTAGCCTTGAAATCTATCAAGGAATCTTTGGATGAGGATGACAGTGATGGAGATATGAATGAGGAAGAAATGGCTCTCTTCGTTAAAAAATTTCAAAAATTTTTTAAAACGAAAAAGAGGTTCAATCCCAAACAGGGAGGAAAATCTTTTGAGAAGTCAAAGTCTAAGCCCTGGGAAAACAAGAAAAATTCCAAGAGTGGCGACAAGAAATCCCAAGGTGTTCAATGTTATGAATGTCATGGCTTCGGTCATATTTCACCTAACTGCCCTAACAAGAAGAAGAGTAAGGGCAAGGTGATGAATGCCTGTTGGGATGACAGTGATTCCGAGAATGAAGAATCGGACAGTTCCTCTTCAAGTGAAGATACTGAAAATCATACGGCGTTTACTGTTTCCCTTTCTGGGATTCTTGAGACTACCTCTGCGGTTGATGAAAAGGATAGAAGTGATGAGAGTGTTCATACTGAGTCTAGTGATGACATACAGAAGAGTCAAACTGACTCTGAAAGTGATGAAGATTTGAAAACAACTTATGATAAGTTGTATGCTGAAAGTTTGAAACTGACTAAAACAAAAATCACTTTGAGCAAAAAACTCAAAATCATTCAAAATGAAAGAGATACTTGTAAACTAGTAGCAGAAGAGAAGAGTGCTCTAGTTAGTCAGTTGGAAAATGAAAAAGAAGCATTTGTTATGAAAGTTCAATGTCTTTTGGAAGAGAATGTCTCATTGACTAATGTGGTCAGAAAATTAGAAGTTGAAAGAGACACTTCCATGAAAGAAATTGAAGAGTTAAGAACTCTGCAAATGGAGCTGGAAACTTTTAAAGACTCTCTTGTTGATAAGGTGAAATTTCTTGAAAAAGAACATCAACTTACCCTTAAAGACAAGACTGACTTGATTCAGAAGGTCTATACTCTTGAAAAAGAAGTAAGAATGTTTGGTAACACTAGCTGCCTAGATGAATTAGTTAGAAAATATGGGTCAAATTCGAGTAGATCTGGGATAGGACATGCTGACACACCAGCTGGTCCTTTAGCTGTTGGTACAATGGCTAGTGCAGTGTTTGAGCCAATACATTCTAATCCTAAAGTGAATATACCTTCTACATCAAGTACTAAGGTTTATACAAAATTTGTAAAGCCTAGAAATACAGCTCCTAGAGTGAATGCAATGAGGAATCAAATTCCTTTTAGAAGAAATCCTCCTCTCCCAAGATTCATACCCACATGTCACTTTTGTGGTGTGATAGGTCACATTCGACCAAATTGTAATGCTTTTAGGAGAGCTCCCCAAAATGGTTCATGGAACCAAAATCAAAGTCAAGGATCTCTTCAAAGGCAGATTCATGTTCTGGCTGAAAAGTCTAGAATTTTGAGCGAAGATGTTAATAGAATTGCTCAAATCTCTATGACAAGAACTGGTCAATTTATTCCAAATGATTATTCAAGAGGAAAGAATTTGACTAATCAAAAAGCTAGAACTGAACAAAATAGGAAAAGGTCAAGGAGGACAAAAAGGAAAAAGGTTTCAAATACACAGTTTAATGATCAAAGATCTAAACAAAGTTTAAAGACTGTGTATGTAAGAAAGGATGACCTTAAGTGCTTCGTCATTCACACAGCCTTGAAAGCCCAAAACACAGAAATGTGGTATTTCGACAGTGGGTGTTCTCGGCATATGACAGGTAACAAGTCCTTATTTACTCAATTTGAGGACTGTCCAGATGGGACTGTTACATTTGGTGATGGAAGCAAGTCTTTAGTCAAAGGGAAGGGTATCATCGATTCACCAGGCATACCAAAATTGAAAGATGCCTTGTTTGTTGAAGGACTGAAAGCTAATTTAATTAGCATAAGTCAACTATGTGATGATAACCATGCTGTGCACTTTACCCAAAATAAATGCTTAGTCATTAATGGTAAAGGTAAGTGTGTTCTAGAAGGGTTAAGAACCACTGACAATTGCTACGGCTTAATTCCCAGTCCTAATCCCTCAAATGTCTGTTATAAGACTAAAATTGAGGAGGTTGATTTGTGGCACCGAAGACTAGGTCACATGAACTTCAAAGACCTATGTAAAATCTCTAAGCAAGAGCTTATAAGAGGTGTTCCCAAACTAGGAAAGCCTTCTACTGCTGTGTGTGGGCCATGCCAAATTGGTAAACAAATTAAAACCCCACATAAGAAGACTTCAAGTATTACTACATCATATCCACTGGAATTAATTCATATGGATCTTATGGGTCCTACAAGAACTGAAAGCCTAGGTGGAAAGCGATACATCCTAGTCATGGTTGATGATTTCTCAAGAATATCATGGGTGGCATTTATAAGAGAGAAATCCGATGCTTTTGACAATTTCAAAAGTATTTGCTTGAAAATTCAAAATGAGAAAAGATGCCTAATCACTCGAATTCGAAGTGATCATGGAAAGGAGTTTGAAAACTCTAAGTACAACGACTTTTGTGTTGAGTCGGGTATCAAACATGAATTTTCTGCACCTATTACACCTCAGCAGAATGGTGTAGTAGAGAGGAAGAACAGGGTTCTCCAAGAGATGGCTAGAATTATGCTTCATAGCAACAATCTAGCTTCTCATTTCTGGGCTGAGGTAGTTAACACTGCTTGCTATATAGTTAATAGAGTTTTTGTAAGACCTGGAACAAGGAAAACCCCATATGAGTTGTGGAATAACAAGAAACCCAGTGTCAAGTACTTTCGAGAATTCGGAAGTAAATGCTATATCCTTAAGGATAGAGAGCAACTAGGCAAATTTGAATCCCGGAGTGATGAAGGGATATTTCTTGGATATTCCACCAACAGTAGAGCTTATCGAGTGTACAACTTGAGAACCTCTACGATTATGGAGTCCATAAATGTAGTTGTGGATGACTCCGGTGTTGAAAATGTGCAACTTGAGGATGATGAAAGTGCTGAAAATGAAAATGTTGAAACTGTTTCAACTCCACTTATTAATAAGCAATCATCTCCATCAAAACCTACACATTCTAGGGTCATGAGTCCTCACACCCCCACTGATATAATTGGTGATCTTGAAAGTGGAGTGAGAACGAGGAAACAAATTGAAAATGAAGTTAGCTACATTTGCTATACTTCATCTTTTGAACCCAAGAATGTAGCTGAAGCTCTTGCAGATGATAATTAGATAAATGCAATGCAAGAAGAGTTACTTCAGTTTACTAGGAATGATGTTTGGTATTTAGTACCTAGGCCTAACAATACAAATGTGATGGGTACCAAATGGATTTTCAAGAACAAATCTGATGAAAAGGGTACTATCATAAGAAATAATGTTAGGTTAGTTGCACAAGGATACACCCAAATTGAAGGTATTGACTTTGATGAAACTTTTGCTCCTGTAGCCATGCTAGAATCAATAAGAATTCTTCTAGCTGTGGCTTGCCATATGAAATTCAAACTTTTTCAAATAGATGTTAAGAGTGCCTTTCTGAATGGCATTCTACAGGAGGAAGTCTATGTGGAACAACCAAAAGGGTTTGAAGATCCACATCATCTTGATAAAGTCTATCGGCTAAAAAGGGCCCTCTATGGTTTAAAGCAAGCTCCAAGAGCTTGGTATGAGAGGCTGACTACTTATCTCTTGGAAAACGGATTTTCGAGAGGGGGAGTAGAGAGAACCCTTTTTATAAAGAATGTGAAAGGTGATATTGTCATCGCCCAGATATATGTTGATGACATAGTGTTTGGTTCCACATTAGATTTACATGCTCTTTCATTTGCTGAACAAATGAAAAATGAATTTAAAATGAGCATGGTTGGTGAGCTAAGTTTCTTCCTTGGTCTCCAGATCAAGCAATTGGATTCTGGGATCTCAGTATCTCAAATCAAATATGCTAAAAATCTAGTGAAGAAATTTGGCATGAGCTCTGCTAAGCATGTAAGGACTCCTATGAATTCTACTACAAAACTTAGTAAAGATGCTACAGGCAAAGATGTTGATCAAACTTCTTATAGAAGCATGATTGGTAGTTTACTCTACCTAACTGCTACTAGACCTGACATAGCCTTTAGTGTTGGTGCATGTGTCCGCTATCAAGCGAGCCCAAAAGAGTCTCACTTGCTTGCAGTCAAGCGTATCATTCGATATGTGAGTGGAACTCTATCATTTGGCCTCTTGTATTCTTTTGATACAAATGCCACGATAGTTGGATATTCCGATGCCGATTGGGCCGGAAATGCTGATGATAGGAAAAGCATCTCAGGAGGATGTTTCTATATTGGAAACTGTTTAGTTACTTGGCTTAGCAAAAAGCAGAATTCAATTTCATTGTCCACTGCAGAAGCTGAGTACATAGCAGCTGGCAGTTGTTGCACTCAACTTCTGTGGATGAAGCAGATGTTGAATGATTACGGGATTGAACAGAGCACTATGACTGTGTATTGTGATAATTCAAGTGCTATCAATATTTCCAAAAATCTCGTTCAACATTCTCGCACAAAACACATAGACATTAGACATCACTTCATCCGTGATCTTGTTGAGCAAAAGATTGTATCTATAGAGTATGTCCAAACAGAGAATCAATTTGCGGACATTCTTACAAAACCCTTAGATTCCCTTAGGTTTGAACTCCTTAGGATATCCATAGGTTTGTGCGGAGTTGAGTAAAGGTGTACTTGTTTCATAGCATATGTGTACTTCATGTTCTATTCATTTCATAGAGCTATTTTTTTTGTTATTTTTTTTCATATTTGAACATATAATCCAAGGATAAATATTTCATAGGATTGAGTAAATCCGGATAGGTAAACTGTTGTTTCGATCTTGTGATTGAATTTGGTCATGCTAACTAATCTCAGTTAGAGTTGAGTAAACAAAGATGTTATATGTTGCACATGCACTCTGACTGATTCTTTAGATGGTATTAGTTCCTATTTAAAGGTTCTGATATTATACCATATGGTTCCCTAGATTAATCAAATCTAGTATAACCAATGTAATAAACAATTCCATAAGGTGAGCCCCCTAGTTATAAAAATTATTGACATGGAGAGGACCACCTGTGAGCTTGTGTGATAGCTACTAGTGAATGCAAACAGTGAGTAATGGCTACCTAGACAAACAGTAGGTATCTATATGGATTGCTAGTGTGAAAGCCCCCACTGTCATTAGAAAGAGCTACCTTCTCACTTGTGTGAAAGTCACCAATGTGCTAAAAACTATATATGTGTACTCCAAAAAGAATTTTCACAATGAGTACAATTTGACTGAAAAAGAAATGAATTAAATTTGTTAGTCAAATTTGGGGTAAAAAAATTGTTCATCATATAAGTATGGATGTTTATTGGTTTTAAAACTAGTTTTTGAAAATTTTAGAGTCCCATTTGATCTATAATGTCAAAATCTAGCTTAAGGAAGGAAACCAATGCAAAGAGTCAAGTAATGAATTTTGATTTCACACTAACATTACTTCTACTTGTTTCTTGACTCTGATTGTGAATTTGATGCAAATACCATAATTAATCACCTGTGAAAATCAATTATTGTTAACATAATCCTTATTTATGACTGTACTTGATATATCAATTCTTGGGTGATTATTCTTTATGATTTTCATGAAATCAATTATTGCAAATTTTTTGGTGAATTGGTTATTTTGAGGTGAAAATGA
Organism: Tetracentron sinense; assembly: GCA_015143295.1. NCBI lineage: Eukaryota > Viridiplantae > Streptophyta > Magnoliopsida > Trochodendrales > Trochodendraceae > Tetracentron > Tetracentron sinense. The sequence goes on along the minus strand of CM026555.1, from coordinate 4,791,622 downwards.
GTTTTTACTGTACCATTGGTTGAGGGGGAGAAATGGTTTTAAAAATAAAATTTTTGAAAATTTTTTCAGACCACCGATCGCTCGGTGTTAAAGACCGATCGATCGGTCTTTCGTGAACAGGGTTATAAAACCCTCATTTCTTCTTTTTCTGTTCACTTCTTCTCCGAACTCCAGAGCGATCTCTCGGTTACTTCTCCTCCAAATCCTTCCTACGGTCATTCCATTCGACTCTAAGGGTTTCCAAGCATCAAAAAGGTAAGCCTTGTGCGTTTTCTTACGTATAGGTTGAATTTCTCATCTAGGGCATCGTCTGTTCATCCATGGCTTTCATTTTATCCTTAATCCTACTAGCCTATCTCATGTCTGGCGTTCCTAAACACCGAAGGTTGGTCCTCAACAACCAAGAGGACCTTCCTGAAGATGAGCAAAACCAAGAGCCCTTTTCCTTCACTCCAATAGGACATGGGATTTCAATAGGGGATCGACCAATTCGTAGAATGGTGGATTCTACTACTGAAAATCGCCAAAATTCTTTGGCAGATAAAACCCAGAAACAAAAGGGAAAAGCTAGTTCATCTTCAACAGTTCTATTGGGTCCTTTCATTAGCCCTAATGCTGCTCAACTTTATAGTGAGTATTTTAGTAAAAAGGGTATTATGGTTGAAAGGAGCATTAGAATTTCAGATTTTGGTGATTATTACCTTTCTAAGCTCATTACCGATCGTAACTGGGAAGGTCTTCTCACTTTATCCGGTCCTGCTCCTATTCAGTTAGTCCAGGAATTTTACTCAAATTTCTCTGAAATCAATTTCAAAACCTGGTCTTTTAAATCTCGATCTTTAGAACAATCAGTTTTGATAAATCCAAATGTCATTGCTAAATTTCTTGGTTGTCCTCGAGTTCCAGATGCCTATTATCCTTATAAATACAAGAAAGATGAGGATAAAGAATCTATGAACAATGTAGTTACATTTCTTTGTGGTGCTCCTACACTTTGGGTTGGTTCCTTAATAGAAGTAACAAAACTCACTAGGGATGCCAGACTTGTAAACCTAGTTATGAGTGCAAATATCCACCCAAAGGTTCATACTGCAGACCTTAGGAAAGATAGAGCTCGATTTTTATTCAATCTCCTTCGTAGACATGATATTGACCTTGCAGCACACATAATTGATTTGATGATTCAAGCCCATCAAACTCAAACTGTGGTTGGAACTCTTCCGTTTGGATCCCTGATTACTAAACTCCTTGGTTCTCAAGGGATTATTGTTCCTCCTGGAGTTCCTACCCGTACTCTGAAAGGTCCAATCAACAAAAAGACCATCGCTCAGAGTTTCTCTCATGCTTCAGTTCGAGATATTGAGGAGGAAGCTGATTTTGGTACAGGATCCTCTCATCCACCTCCGGCCACGATTGATGATCTAGCCAGAATGATGAGAGAGATGCAGATGGATCTCTCAACGCATATTTCATCCCACCAGGAGTTCACCACAGAGATCTGTGGCAGACTTGGATCACTGGATGCAGCAGTGCTGGGCGTACAGAGAGATGTTCGTGATTTTCGAGCTTATTATGAGTCCCAGCTCACTTCTGATGATGAGCAGGAGTGATAGTTAGATTGATGTACTAGGATAGAAACTCCTTCTGGTTCATGTGTATATTTTGAAATTTACCTTAGTCCTAGTATTAGTTTGACATTTAGATGTATTTTGTCTTGGTTGTACTCAGTACAAACCTTTTTGGATGTTATTGACTTGGTTATAAATGTATGCATTTGGATGGGTTATACTCATTTTCTTATATCTCATTTCATTTGTGTTTATGCGTTAATTTTATTGTTTATAGTCTGCCTTTGGCATTTCGAGCCAAAAAGGGGGAGAGTGCATGATATGTGCATAACACATGGATATAAATTTGTGGATGATGATTTTGTGGATGATGTTATGGATACATGATTAACCTGACCTGTTATGGATATAGTATTGTGGAATTGTGGATGCTAACATACATGATTAACCTGACCTGTTATGGATATAGTAATGTGAAATTGTGGATGTCATACATGTTTTACTTCTTCTCATCCATATTTTATTTCCCATGCTTCACAGGTTTTTGATTTAACATGTGCAGGCAAACAGGTTCTAAGTTTGGTGAATCATGACAAGTTAAAATGTCAAATGTCATGTAATTATTTTGAGTCATGTAAAGGTCAATTTTCCATTTTTGAATCATTTGGGAAAATTTGAACTTAGTATATAAGTTAGTCTTGTTTTGTCCCGGAATTACCAAAGGGGGAGATTGTAAATCCCTAAGTAGGTGTTGGCAAATTCCGTGATCATTAGATAGGTCATGTGAGTCGAGTCGTGTTCAACTTGTCAAAAGAGAAGAGCTAAAGCATCAAGAAGATTGAAGAAAGTGAAGAAAAAGCTCCTACTCTAGATCTAGAAAGGTAATGGACTTAGAGACCCCTACCTAGGTTGGATTTGACTTAGATAACTCTAAACATACCTAGGAGGATAGTTTTAAACCTAACAAAGTTGTTTGATCTTATTTGAATCAAATAAACATGAAAAGAAATATGGTTTGGAAAAAATTTTGTCTCAACCGATCGCTCGGTGTTGAGACCGATTGATCGGTGGCCTACCGAGCGATCGGTGGCTATCGACTGGACAAAAAATTTGTATGGGGTATTTTTTCAGAGAGATGATTTTCAACCGCTCGATCGGTTATGAGCACCGATCGATCCGTTTTGGACCGAACGATTGGTAATGTGCACCGCTCGATCGGTCCTCGTAAAAAGAATTTTTATTTTTCTGGATTCTTTTTTTAAACCCTATATAAACAACTTTTTTGAGACCTAATTCGTATCTTTGTTTAATTTTGAAAGAGTAGAGGTCTGAGAAACTCCTCTAGGGTTTTTCCTATTGTTCTTATTAGATCTTTGTTGATCCCTCCTCTTTCTTTGATCCTAGAGAATGCAAGTATAGATCTAAACCTTTGATCTTGCATTGTGTGATCTCAGATCTATATGAGATCCCTCTAGGGTTTGAAACTTCCTAAATTGATTCACAACCCTACACCTTGTGTGTGTGTCCGGTGTTTGATCCGGAGCCTTCGTGGAAGGAGATCGATCGTGTGTGATCGTGGTTTTGAAGTAGCTTGAGAAGATTTGGTCGGTGTGGAACCGAAGCTGCTACGGCGGAGATCGAACCTACTGGTTCGTGGAAATCAAGAGTAAGAGTCTATACCTAGGAACGTCGTTTCTGTTTTGGTAAGGTCTTGTCTTGTACTTAAAATCTTTTCATAGTGAAGTTTGTTGCTGGACGAGGTCCCGTGGTTTTTTCCCGTTAGGGTTTTCCACGTAAAAATCTTCTGTGTTTGATTTGTGTGGATTATCTGAGTGAATTGTTCATTGATTTCTAAACATATTTGTTGAAAAATTAAAATTGTTAAAATTGGTTTGAAATTATTAGATAGACCTATTCACCCCCCTCTAGGTCTTAGAGATCATTTGATCTGGATAAATTTCAATAGGTCTCACTGCCTAGAGATTTTTTTTTAGAGGGAGGTGGGTTGGTAAATGAAAATCTTGTTATGTAAAACACACACACCCAGTAACAATAGGTCTTACTATCTGTGTGTGTTTAGCGTGTTACATGATACCTTTTTAAGTATTAAATATTAATTATTAAATAGTATGATAATTTTATTTTGACTGGTGATCTACTCCAGTTGTAACCAGTTTTTGGCAAAACCGGTTACGCCCTTGTGGTCAACACATGTCCCTTTTTACACCCCTTAACTGTGGTTAAGATTCACCTACCCCTAGGGTTCACACACCTATCTTTGGTTTTTAGAAAAAATATTTTTTTTAAATTAACCCTAGGATTTGGTAAATTTTAACCACGGTTAACAAATTTTTTTATTATTTTTGTCTAAAAACCAAGACTAGATTGGTGAACCTTAGGGGTGAGTGAATCTTAACCATAGTCAAGAGGTGTCAAAAAGGACATGTGGCAACCTCAGGAGCGTAACCGGTTTTAGCAAAACCGGTTACAACTGGAGAAGAATACGACTCTTTTATTTTATATTAGAGTGCTAATAGAAACAACATAGGAATCATAGGAAAGGCAGAACAAACCTATTGATAACATCCCGGCTACAACCGGGTTCTAACAATTGGAAAAAAAAACTAATTGTAAGGAATACTATATACTATCAAGAGAAAAAAAAAATACATACAACATTTGCCAATTCACAGACACATTATACATTAATAAAAAAAAATCTAGGGAAAAAACTCCAAAAAGAAAAGCAAGCGATGCTAACATTGCACAATTCTGTAGTAATATAAGATTTTCAAGAAAAAATTAAAGAAGAAATGAGAAAAAAAAAAAAAAAAACCAACCTCGCATTCAGTCTCGTGATTTTCAAAGCAAGTCCTCCCAAAGCACTGGTAAGACAATTTAGGGAGCATCCATAAGATTTTTACCAGGAAAAAAAATAAGGTAATTACAATATAACAATAATTCCAATTTTATCGTTAATATGTGAATCAAATAACCCATTAAGAAACACAATAAACAAGCATGAATTTTACAATGAAAATTAGCTTAGAGTCTAAATACTCAGAACAGCATGCAGCAAGCTATATATTAAAAATGCAAATCAAAACCCCTGTGAAATGAAATGGATATAACAAAACAGAGATAAGAGAAAGAGAAAAGGACGCTGGTATTGAGGTCATTCTAAAGTCTCTATACCTACACAAATCCATCTTCCTGACCCAAAGGGTTGGGAACACCCCGAGTTCCAAAAAAAAAAAAAACTATTTAAGGGGTGATAAAAAAAAAAACCACCTCCATCACCAAATAAATATCATTACATTTTCCCACACCTAGAATTGCTGGTGATTTTTTTAAGCTCTAGAAGGGGGGTTAGACAATAATCCTACCAGTTTCTCCATGGCTTCTTGATTTTGGAAGGATTGTTTTCCTTCCTTAACAGGTCACCGTAGACAGCAGACCTCATTTTTTGGCTTGCTGGGAATAGGATCTTCTGTGATTACAAGGTATTGCTGGGTTCCTTTAACCCAATCCATCAATCAGCTTGAAGCAACCAACATGATATGCTAAATCTAATCTATTGTTACGTTTTACCTGAAGGAGAGTAAGTTTTTTTTTCTTCTTAATGTCTTTTTTCCAAAAACCCCGGATGCCGGTCACCGGTTCTACCGGTTAAAGGTTCCTAAAAATTCACCTGAGAAAATCGAAGACAGCACTGCAGAAGAAGAGATATAATGGAGCAAGAGACTGAAAAAGTTGGCAACAGGTGAAGAATCAACAGAAATAGAAGGCGTTTTAGATCAGTGCAAAGATCCAATCCTTTAATCAACGCATCAAAACCTTTAATCAATGCAATAGCGAAGCATGAAACCTAAAGCTACGAACAAACAAAGAGAAAGAACTAAGCAGAAGTATATGAGAAATCTAATTTTGACAAAATCCTATGTAATCTTATTTCAAGAGATGAAACCTAGAAACAGAGAGGAGAGGAGACCATTGCCGGAAAAATCCACTTTGGACTCAGTCAGACTCGAGTCTCTTCGTCTACGTTTTCCGATGGGCGATGGCGAAGCGTCTGTAACCTTTCCGATACATAAGGAGGTTCCCTCATTGTAGCAATATGCGGCAACAGGAAACCCCTTACGGCCGAATAGGGTTTTGAATGGGGAAAAGAGGGCTAACTCCTCTCGTGCCAGGGTTTGAAATGGGGGAGGAGAGGAGGGTGGAGGTTTCCGTGAGAGACAAATGGAGTTAATGAGAATATATAGGGGGGAGAGAGAGAGAGAGGTTCCTTAGTTGGGGAGAGGAATCACTTCCATGAGGGGAAGATGAAAAGAGAGAGAAGAGGAGACGAAAGAGACGAAGGAATAGAGAACAAACATGGAAAGAATGAGAGAGAGAGAGAGAGTGTGTGAGAGACGGAAAGGCAGTTTCCAAAGGACGAGCAGTTGCCTTTGCGTATGTCAGCTTCCGTGAACCAAAAAGAGTAAGGACGTTACTTCATAAATAAATATTACTTCAGAGTTTGTTTTTTTTTTGTTTTTTTGGGGGCCTCGGATTGTCACTGGCCAAGCCAGAAACCCCTCTCGGGTTCCATACATTGTGCGACAGTTGGCGTAAAAAAAATAGGGAGAAGTCATTTTGTTTTCTCCCCATGATTTTGACTTCTCACCATTTGATATCTCTCCCCCTTATTCTCACATACTTATCACCACATGCCTTATTATGTGTGGGGAGTCAAAATCATGGGCCCCATGATTTTGACTTCTCCACCACTTGTCCCCTATGAAACCCTGAGACAAACCCTTTCCGGCTTCGCCAGAGACAATCCAAAGCCTTTTTGGGTAGCCCTAGAGGACCGATACTACAAAATCATTAAAGTCAGCCAGAAGTCAGCTAAGACTAACATCATCATCTTTACTATTATAATGTGAGAGGTATGTGTAGATGATTTTTTCGAAATTCTCAAATTATCCTTATATAAAAACAAATAATTGATTTAATGTTTTATTTTAATTCCTAAACTACCTTTGCCTTTGATTTAATGTTTTACTTTAATTCCTAAACTATCCCTTGTCATCTATCTATTTAGAATCACAGCCAATCACGATTGACCTCGGGGAGAGTTCAATCACACCAGTGGGTTAACACTTCCCCCTTTTAATTCTTATTAATTGTGGTTAACTCCTTCCCCTCGCTCTCACGTGCATTGCACGTGCCACTAGCGAGTTCAATCAGGTGTCATTAACTCCTTCCCCCTCGCTCTCACGTGCATCGCACGTGCCACCCAATAGTTTCAATGAAAATATTCAGCACTGTGTAATGCAGATCTGAGAATGGAATACTTTTTTAAAGGGGTACTTTAAAGTCATTTTGGAATACAGTAAGTTCTTATATGAAATTAACCCGGAAAATAATCACCTCGTTGGTTGGTGACGCGAGGAGGGGCATCTCGGCTCCCATTTTCTTGTCATATGTACCCCTTCTTACTAGGGGTGGCAATTGGGTTGGGCTGATCCGAAGCCCAATTGTTTGACCCGAAGTTTGGGTGGGCTGTACCTTCCTTATTTTGGGCTAAACTAAGTTTGGACAAGAATAGATCTGAAGTAAATATTAGGCCGAGCTTGGGTTACCCTTAGCTCAGCCCGACCCAAACTAATATATATAAATAGAGAAAGCTCACGAGCTAATCTCATTCTCATTGAATTGTTTCACATAAAGAAACTATATTTGTGTTTGCTATCTAAGAATGTTACTTATAGTATTTTAAAAAATAAATAAATAAATTTTTAGCCTTGTTTATCAAGGATTTGAATCTAGTTCTTTTCCTATTAGAAAAACACTTCTCAAAATTGATTACTAATTAAAATAATTAGGTACCAAGAATAGTGATTGCCTAATCTTACTGAACTCTAAATTTTTTTAATAATTAAGTTCTTGTTAATTGTATGAAGGTGTTTAAGGGAAAGTTAACAAGTAACTATGGGAGAACTCATCCCGAAATCAGTCACAAGCTACTTAATTTGAATCAGCCCAAACTGAACCCGAACTCAGCCCACACTCTACTTACTTTGGGCCAGCCCGAACTCGGCCCAAAGCCTGATACTATTTGTGAGCCGAGCTTGGGCTAGGGTGCTCGGGCTGAGATTGGGCTGGGTTGAGCTTGGGCTAAAGTTTTGAACTTTGGGCTGAGCTTGGGCTAAACCCAGCCGTGCTCGATTGCCACCCCTACTTCTTACCCCATTTAATTGTGGTTGAGATTCATCCACGGTTCACCCATCTACCCTTGGTTTAAGGAAAAATTAACTATAGGGTTAAAAAATACTAACCCTGAGTTAAATGGAGTTTGAAGGGTTAGCTATGTGAGAGCGAGGAGGAATAGTCCCCTCCTCAGCCGACGAGCTCAAACTAAAAAAAGAAACCAAATTCTCTACGGGCAAGTCCAGTTATTACCCCTGACATCACCATGTGTCCCTTTTGACACTCCTTAACTGTGGTTAAGATTCACCAACCCATCCTTGGTTTTTAGAAAAAAATATTAATAATTTTTTTAATATTTTAATATGAAAAAAATAATTAATATTTTTTTCTAAAAACCAAGGATGGGTGGGTGAACCCTAGGGTGTTGAATCTTAACCACAGTTAAGAGTTATGAGGTATCGAAAGGGACACATGGCGGCCTCCGGAATGATAACCGGATTTGCCAAATCCGATTATCAACTTGATTTCTATTGTTGGCTCATGTTTACTTTCACCTTATTCGACTCTTTCAACATATGGCTTTTCGATTTGTATAACACAAAAAAAAATCTGGGCATTTTCCTTTTATTTTTCATGATGAGGATGATAATTTTGCTTCTTATTTGTGTAGATTTTGAAAAAAATTTATAAACTCTAATTCTTTAATGGGGTATATTAATTAAATACCTAGAGGAAGCGTTTTATTGCCTTACATTATTGCATTTTAGAGTTGGCCTCGTTTGAGTATGTGAATTCGTGGAGAGAATTAATCTTGGTAGGCTTTTGTTGCAGATCCTTTCAAGAATTATGGAGGTTGTTAACTAGAATAGATTAGATTTGCAGGGATTCTGCAAATGCAGGAACGAGCACAACCCAGACATATTTAGAGATCCTGGTATGCTATCTCCCTCTCTAACATACTTACTATGGCTTTGGGTTTGATTGTTCTCCTTAAGGATTAGTTTCTTTTCCTTAATAATAATTGGGTTTTTCTCATATATTTAATTGCTTACGTTATGTATTTCTTACAATGCCCAAATGAAAATTTCGGCAATTGTTTGACAAATGTTGTAAGGTAGTACTTGTAGCTGTTTGAGGAACACGGTGTTATGGAATTCTGGTTCTTGAACATTTATTTCTCCCTGAATATTATTGTGTAAACTTGGGAGCTTCAACCGTATAATTTTAATGGGGTTTTGAGATATCTCATATTGCAGTATTCTTAGATGTTTTATGATTTCTGGCAGTGCATCTCTCTTATTAGGGGTTTTGCATTCATTAAATCTTCTCTTTTATATTCCTTAAAGTCATTAGCTATAATGTTTACATATTGGTGTGAACCCACTTTATTGTATAAGAAAAATGATTTTGATTGGCACTATACATCTTAAGTCATCGCTGACATCTTTTGCATCAATGATTTTGGTTCTTTGATGCTAGATTTTATTCCTTGTGGAGATTAGAAGAGGTAACTGGATGAAGTTTGACGAGTCAAGTCGCAAGGAATTCATGGAAGGTGTTGGTTATTGACACTCACATAGGAAATGAACAAAGTTTTCTTAAAATAATAAAAAGAACACAGTAGGAGATTGTTGCAAGTAGCTACAGAAGAAAGACGAGTAGAGGCAGAAAGAATCTTTAATCATTCCTAGGATTTAAAAAACACATAGGTTATTTCATATCGTTTACATCAGTAAATTCCTCATCCAATCATTAATGTTGGGTATTCTGATTTGAGATGGTAAAGGTGAGAGATATGTGCCAGTTTCCAGCTACCGATTAATAAACAAATAATAAGATTGGTGATCCTGTTTTGATGGACCATAACAGTAATAGTAAAAGGGATATTAGGTGTAATTTAAGAAATTCCTTTTAAAATGTCGCATTTCTAAGGTCAAAAAGCACATGCAAAATTGTAAGAATATCCATTATAATTTACCACATTCATCTCTTGAAATGTTATCTGATTCCATTTAGGGCTTATAATTTACCAGTTTACCACAACAAGGTGTTGCAGTTATTGGATGAATTGTCTCCACCATCCATTTGTCATTTATAACATTCTAGGTTGTTTTCTGATCTGATTATTTATCAACAAGATTTGGTAGAGAGAAGCTACATACTGAGGTCCATCATCCTAGATGGACCCTAATCCCCTCATTTTGCATATGCCAATCAAGCAGCAGTACATATCATTTAGTCAGTGAACTTGGATGTCACATAGCCCAAAAATATTCTAACGGGAGAACTTTTCTATCTAGAGGTGTCCAACCATTCTCAAGTTATTTTCCTAAGAGAGCACATATTAGAGAGTTCACAATTTGAATGTTTATCACTATTCTGTTAATTTCATTTTTTCAACTGACCCGTTTCAGAAGTTGTCCACCAGTTGAATTCTCCTTGTTCCATATTGATCATATGTAAAGTATAGCATGAGAGACAAAACTAAGGTGGCGTTTGTTAACACTAGTTTAAAAAGAAGTCCTTATTTGAAAATTATGTTTAGTTGGACTTTAGATTGTTAAGTTAAATGTTGATTGCATGTCTCCATTTTAGAGATTTTAGGGGTTAAAACCTCTACTTTAAAAAGTAGGTATGAAGCTACTTTTTAAAGTAGAGGTTCTTACCCCTAAAATCTCTAAAATGTAGACATGCAATTAACCTTCAACTTAACAATCTAAAGTCCAACTAAGCATAATTTTCAAATAAGCACTTCTTTTTATACTAGTGTTAACAAACGCCACCTAAGATTATCCTAGCAGAATAACATCCATTCAAGAGAAAAGAGCTGCCTGCTTTAATGATCTAAAATAGCAAATTCATTAGAAGTTAGCATTCTTATAAATGTCCTATTTGTATGACTGGGGGCTAATTCCAGTCCAAGAAGTTGACCACTAATTGAATGATCTTCATTAATTCATAGGTGATGGTCCATGACTCCATATGTATGACATAGCTTCAACCGTCTAACTTAGTTCCTTAGTTGGCACAACTCTATTGTTGTGACTGTCTATCGGATCTATAATAGTAACTTGCCGAAGCTAATAGATTAAGTGTCTTCTCGTAGAATAATTACGGGGTTCAGCTATCAATTTGCTTCAGCCTAAAAAAATTTAACATGAATCTTTGTTCTTTGTAGGATCCGTAAATATCACTTAACATGAGTCTTTGTTCTTTGTAGTACCGTAAATATCACTTAACATGAATCTTTGTTCTTTGCAGGATCCATAAATATAAGGGACAATGGGTACAGTTCAGTGAATCCAACGGCTAGAGAAAGAATGATCCACATTTTCTATTTGTATGTAATATGCCAAGAAGTTCACCATTATCATTTCAATTAGATTATTATTTCAATATTTTTTGTTCTTCCTTCCTAAAAAGGAGAAAAAAATTCATATTCATAACTCGAGTTTAATTCACTTGGATTTGGCTTGCACACATTCGTGTTATGTTGTCCAATTTGAAAACCCCAAACTAATATGCTAACATTCGTGATGATTATTTGATCAAATTGCGATCTTGATTTTACTTTAAAACATCAAAATTTTGATTATTTTGCTAAAAATAAAAATTAATATGCAGACATTTCTCATAGGTATCAACTGAAACAAAACTTGCACGTGCCTTTTACGTGCAGGGCACCACTAGTATAGTTACAGGTCACTCTCGGAATGGAACACAGCAAGCAGTGAAGAGGTGGTCCCAAACCTTAAATTCAAGAATCAGGACTGGCCCAGAGCCATGTGAAAGACGCAGAGTCTCAATGAGATTCTTTCTCCCACAAAAGACTGAACTGCTCAAAATGGTAGACAGAAAAAGTTGGTAGGAAGCAGGTGAGTTTCATCCCTAAACAAGAGAGTTTTTGTGTCTCAACTAATGGTGCACTTTAAAACTTTCAACTTCTCCAGCAAAAATAGGAAATACTTCTCAAAATAATTGCACACAACACAAAACAAACCCAATTTTAAAATAGTAGACAACATGTCAACACCCCACTTTCAACGGCGATCCCAAACCCTGGAGAGATTTCCAAACTGGTTAGTGTATCTGACCAATCCTATTGAACTAATAGAAAGCCTTCACGAGGACGAGTAATAAGTCCAGGCTTGGACCTAACCGCTCTTAGTATATTCTTGTAATTGGACTGGTCCGGTCTGGCCCAATTACATATAATCTTAGATTTAATAATAATAATAAGGGTGGTGTTAGATGCACACCAATATTTGATGACTGCACCCCATTAGTAAAAAAATACTGATCGCACACCATTAAATTAAGAAAATTACTTGAACACACCAAAAATAAAAAAATACCTATAAATTTTATTTCTACACACCATTTACAAAGATTTTATGGTTGAGATACAGAACATCAACCAAATGGTTGAGATACAGATCAACCATTGCAGTGGAAAATGAAAATCAGAAACGGATGATGAAGCAAGAAGAACTAGAGAAGCTTAAGATCGAGAAAAAAACTTGTTCAGGATCTTCAAGATGCTCCTTGATAGCAAAAATTTTGGCCTTCTCTTCTTCAATAGAACATCTGTAGCTTTGATCTCGAGCTTCATCGATGTGGATCGACTGCGGAGTCGATGGAGAACCTCATTTTCCTTCATGACTACTGCTCTCCTTCTCTACCGAAGCGTCCGCCTGTGATTGTTTCTCCTTCTTAATTCCATTGCCACTTAGCTTCGGAAGATCGAGATCACAGTTCCGACACCTTGGAATGACCGGCGCGTAAAGCCGCTCGATGATTCTGCCACTACTGCTGGTGTGGTCTTCCTAACTGAACTCGATCGATCAAAACTCCTCCTTCGCCTCTGCGACGATGAGAAATCCGAGTAGTAATCCCTAGTCTGAGCTGATCCACCTGGAGTTTTCTCATCGTCGTTGATGGAATTCCTCGGTTCTTCAACCGGGATCTGATTATTAGCCCGGTGAGCTGGAACAGGAACATCTTCGACGACTGAAAGCATCGGTGGAACTCGTGGAAACGTCCTCCCAATCATATATCCATCCCAAGAAGCCCTAGGTTCATCAAAAGAGTACCATGGATCATCAAAAGAGATCCGACCAACATCAAGCAACAACCTTGGATCAGTATCGCATGATCTCCGTCCAAGTCCGTAATCAGCGATCTCCGACTGCGTCTCCCTAAACTGCTGTCCAATCGACTTCTGAACCTTCAATGTGGCTGAATCACAGCCAACACCGTGCTTCTTCATCCAAGGCCAACAGTGAAGAGAAGGGAGCAGCAACCGTTTCCCGCCGTTTCACGCTCAGTCGAGATGAGGAAAAGAAGATGGGGTGCGGCTATGAATAAACTTGTAAACCGAATACGAGAAAAAAAATTAAAAATGATGTGCGGTAATCATTTATTGGGGTGCGCCTATCACCACCCTAATAATAATTAGATTTTAACATTTTTTACTAAATAAAAATACCCTTAAGTTAATTCATTAAACACTGAACGACTTGATTTGAGGGATACATTGATAATTTAGTTCAAAATTTTAGACAATTGTTCTTAGGCCTTAATATTGAATAATCGAGTTTAAATGGACCAAGCCCGAATATGACCCTATTAAAATAAGTCTATTAAGGCCTGATCTGATAATTATTAGGAGCCATCTCGGGCTTATCATTGAAGCTCGTATAATAATCGGGCCAAACCTGGCCTGTCAACACCCATAGTAATAGGGCAACCCGAAACTTATTTCAAACCAACATGATTCCTAGGGCGTCAAAGATTTTAGGGTTCCCCTCTATCTCTACTCTAATCATATACCATGAATATAAAATACCTACAATTAGTTTATAAAATTAGAATAAAATTACAAATTCATAAGTATGTATGCCTTACGTTAGTGTTCTAGGCGAGAGCTCCGCCACAGAATGGTGAGAGTGGTTTTAAAATTAAAATTTAATTGAGCAGTGATAGGCATACTTGGGAAATCTATTTGCAAACCTAAGGCTGGACCAATGAGGTCTAGCCTTAGGTGATTTGCAAATGGATATCCCAAGTACGTTAACTATTTTCCAATTTAATTATGCCAAGCAATCAAATCAATTGGGAAATGTTTTAACTTACCAACATTTTTTTTTTGGTGGAAATGATATCATGTAACTAACACACACACCCTCTGAACACGTACACACTCTATATAGTCAAATGAGCGGTCATCATTAGTTCATGCTCTCTTTTTAACAACCTTCAGATACTCACTCACAATCTAACCTTAGTTTTTAAAAAGGTAAAAACAAAAAAATATATATTATCATTAATTTTCTTAATAGGTGTCAGAAGGAATCACGACATTTGAATAACCTCCCCCCCCCCCCCCCCCCCCATATCGAAATGGGTGTAATTTCGTTGATTTCGAACGAAATTTTGATTTTCCGAAATTTCGGCCGAAATTTGTTCACTTTTTTTTTTCAGCGATTTGTTTTGTATTTTTTATATATTTTTGTATATAATATTGAATATATTTTTATATATTTAAAATTTAAAATATGTAATTTACTAGTATATTACTATATTATACTTTATAAACTATAGTTTATAAAGTATACTATGAATAAGATTACTATACTTTATAAAGAGTATATAAACTATAGTTTTTAACTATATTGTAGATTCATATATTATGATGTATACATGAAATGAAGTATACTACGAATAGTATATTATTATACTTTATAACGAGTATATAAACTATACATGAATAGTATATTATTATACTTTGTATTTAAGTTTTTTTTTTAAATTAGAAAATAAAATGCTCTGAATATTTTGAGAATATTATGTTCGGATCCTTGAAAAATAAAAAAATCAATGAAAAATATATAAATTAGGCATTTTAAATAAAGTATTTTAAATTATGTATAAACATAGTAATATACTAGCAAGTGTATTACTATATTTAATATACCAGTAAGTATATTACTATATTTTTCAGTGATTTTTTAATAAAGTATAATATAGTAATATACTGGTAAATTACGTATTTTAAACTTTAAATATATAAAAATATAATTAATACGATATACAAAAATATATATATAATAAAAAAAAATTCAATGAAAAAAAAAAGTGATCAAATTTCGAAATATTTCAACGAAATTTCATATTAAATTTCTGAATAATATTTAATTGTTAAATGAGATTTCGACGAGATGTCGCCCGAAATTGAAATTTTGGAATTTTTGTTTTGGGTGGGACTTCTGAAATCATCCAAAATTTCAAAATTTTAAACTTTGGTGCAACTTAATGTCAAAGAAATAAGTTATTTATTTCTGCATTAAGCTCATAAGAGTTTAATAGAATTTGGTTTGCGATTCCGTAAAAGAAATTTAGGATAAACTTCAAATTACCTATGTGGACTAATCAAGTAAAAGAAGAGAAAATTAATATATTAGTTTATAAATATGAATTGTTTAAAATGGTAGAAAATGAACTCATTTCAATTATGTTTTCTACATTTACTAATATCATTAACGAATTGAAATCCCTGGGTAAGATTTATAAAAATGCAGAAAATGTAAGGAAGATCCTCATATCACTATCAAATGAATGAGCTTCCAAGGTCACGGTCATCCAAGAAGCAAAAGACTTGACAAAGCTACCCATGGATGAGCTTCTCGAATTTTTAATGACCCCAAATGACAATCATGAGGAATCAAGAAGAAGAGCCTACACCATCAAGATGCAAATCATTTGAACGGTCCTCAAATCGTTCGAACGGTCGTTAAACAAAATTTATTTTCAGTTTTCTGTCTGTGACCGTTCAAACAATCCTCTCGGGACGTTCGAATGATCTATGAGCAAAATGCTTATTTTAACTTGTTTGACTTGATTTTAAAAATCATTGGAAAATGGACTTAAAAACAGATTTGGGAATCAATCTAGAATCGTGTTTATTCGAATGATGCCCATTCTATTCGAATGGATGTGAAACAGTAGACAGATCCGAAGTTCTGTACATAAATTGTTTGAACGGCACCAAAACCATTAAAATGGTCTGTGCTCAAATTGTTGTTTTCTTCATTTTTTCCCAACTTAGGTTAGTCTTGATCCTAGTTAGGACTCACCAACTCTTCTAGGTTTCCAAATAAGTTGTTCTACTCCCTCTAAAATCCCAAAAACAGTATAAAATCAAAATCTAAAAACATTATAAACTCAAAATAAAATAAAATAAACATTGAAAAATCCAAAAATATCAAAAAATAAAATAAAATCAATCAAATCCATAAGAGACTCTACCTTACTCCGGTATGAGTATAAACTACTTATGTTATGCTATGAAATGAGCGCCTAAACTACCCCTTGCTCTGAAATGAGTGCCTAAACTACCACCTACTCTGAAATAGAGTATAAACTACGCACGATCATCACCCTCGTGGAACTATTTTGGTCTGATTCCGTCAAGTCGGATAAGTAGGCACCCGAACAAGGATGCGACCCCACCTAAGATAGCGACCTCCATCTCTCCCTTCTCGATTAACATTACTTAGGCAAAATCAATTGACAAAAGTTTTATTAGGCTATAACCTAGGAAGTAGGTAACATTTTAAAAAGGGGGTCTCGAGTGCCTAACACCTTTCCTGAGACTTAAGCGAATTTCTTAAGCTAGAATCTCACCTTGAACTGTAGGCCCTTGTCTACTCTATTTGGATCCTATTTCAATCTTAAGCATCGTGCCTCCGCATCGGCCCCGTCTTGGGGAAGGAAAGGCAGTGGTATTTTTCGCGCACACACTCCTATATATATATATTACTCATTGGCTTGGTAAAGGAAGCTGATTAAGTTCAATTAGGATGTTTATTGAATCTATTCACTCAAAATCTAAAGGGAAATAATTATCGGACCCATGGATTCTGTGTGGGGAAAAAATACCGGACGGACACGCGTCAGCAGCAGCTACTTCCACGTCCTGGTTTACTGGTAGAAGGTTGGAGCGGAGGGTGTGGCACCCTGACCTGTACTCCGATGGTAAAGTCAGTAGGGGTAGGAGATGGTGAACAGTAAGCACAAGAACAAACACTGAAAAATACTCAAGGCACTAGGAGCACTGAACACGTATTCTCGGATCTGGGTTTTTGATCAGGTGTCCTGTGCACTAAAAATCACGGGGTTTTTATAGGGCAAGGCTGGTATGGCCATCGATGACCATAGATGGCCATAGGTGTCCATACCACGTGTCTGTGCACTCATTGCCAAATATCTTAGACATATCTGCCGCCGGTTGCACTACACGCGAGAGCCTCCTAAAAGTCCAATCGGACGGGATCGGACGGTAGGCAGAAGTGACCAGCATTAAATGCCAAGACAGTGCTTTCGGCACGAAACGGCGAGTTCGGCACACTTGTCGGAATTATGGATCGCCTCCTGATCACTTCCTCCTACGAGTCGGTCTCGTTGTTGACCCAAGCTCGGTTACGGCGTAGATGCCTTAAAACACAGCACGACCTTGTTGTCGGTGAGACAACGGTCTCGTTGCTCGCGCAACGACAACGGCGTTGCCAAGAGCACAACGTTCACGTTGTGCTTTAGACAACGAGCGCGTCGTCAAAGTCACAACGGAAACGTTGTTCTGCAAGAGAACAAAGACGTCGTAATGCGCACAACGGGATCGTTGTGCATCGGACAACGTGTGACCCCGATATTTTAAGCTCGTGACCCAAACTTGTGTCCACGTGTCACTTTCGTGAACAAAACGACAAAAACGAGCTCGTCCCTCAACGCTGAGTTGGTTTTACGAATTTTATCCGTTACAATTTGCCCCTTTATGATGCTTGGAACGTAGTTCGAAGCGTCATAAACGGACAAAAGATCATACCTGGCACTGCTCCGGAAGACGAAACGTTGCGTGCTTTAAACGCTTGCTGGGAAGGTCGACCGTTCGCGTCAGCTGGTTACGCGTGCGAACCGTCACGTCTCTTTAATGCGGACAGGCTGTCATCATCGTCGATTTGAATTTCAAACGCTTTAATGACCCTGACGGTTACTCTATTTGGTGAAAAGACGGTCTTGCCACTACTCTTAATTCCGTTGATACAGGTGTACGCCTCAGATGAAGGGTAGTGGTGTACTTTCGCAAACCAGTGATGCTTATAAAATCCCACCGAATCCTCCTTCTCTTTCACCCTGTTTCATCAAGCACTGTTACTCTGCCGAATTCTCTTCTCATCTGAAAGTTCACCTTCCTCAAGCTTTTCAACAATCTCTCTGAGTTCTTTGGTTCGGTACGCCCTTCACCCCTATCTCTTATTATTTCTTTACTGTTTCCCCATTTCTCCCTTCTCTGGTTCTCAGAGTGATTCTGCTCTGTCTACTCTGTTGCTCTGTTTATTGTTTTTGCCCTTCTTCGCTGTTTCTTCCAATCTCCATGGCCGCCATCGTTCCCGTAGAACCCGCTAGGTTAGAGGAAGTTAGAGGCCCCTTCGATGATGAGGCCAGTTGCACAGGTAGCGCACCTCATGGTGCCTACATTGAAAAATCCTCAGCTCTGCGCCAACACCAGTTGGTACATCTGAACCATTACAGGGAACGTTTCGACTTCCCTTCCAACGTCAATCTCCACTTCAAGCGAGATGATGTTATCATAGATAGGCGCTCTGCCTGTACCGTTGTCTATCTCTCCCAGCTTGAGGCTGGCCTTCGCTTCCCTCTTCATCCTGTCTTGGATGAAGTTCTGTCCACCCTGCAACTTGCTCCGGGGCAGATGCACCCGAGCTTCCACAAGTACATGTCCATGATGATCAAATTCATCAAGGACAGCTACCCAATAGAGGCTAGGCACCTATTCCACTTCTGCCATGCCGTCAGATGCCGAAACAATGACGATGGTCTGTACTCCTACTATTCGTGGAACAAGAAACCCCACTATCCAGAGCTCGTCTCAGGCATTCTCGATAGAGAAAGAAAATGGAAAGCCACTCCATTCGTTGTCTCTGGCGGCTGGAAGGCAGAGAATTCCTCGGTCCCCAACGTCTTCCGAGTGGAAGCAGGTATACCACTAGTCATCCGTTGTCCGTTGTGCACCATCGTCCTGACTACGTTCTCGTTGTATGCTGTATCTTCTCGTCCTGCTAACTCCCTCGTTGTACTCATTTTTGCTTTTTCTTGTGTGCAGTGGACCCAAAGAAATTCCCATACAAGAAGTTGGCCCCAGAAGAAGAAGAACTTCTTACCGGTATCCGCCGTGCTCGAGGCGGGGAATACATCAGGTGGAAACCACTCAACCCCGACACGCGGGTCTCGGCCAGCACTCCAGCAACTACCCGACAACAGCAACAGCAACAAGGTGCCTCCACTTCCTCACCTTCACCAGCCCTTCATCTAGCTGAAGAAGAAGAAGAAGAAGATATGACTGACACAAATCCACCACCGCTAAACAGGAAGTCGAGGTCCGCTCGTCCTACGGTTCAGCCGCCACCACTGCCACCACCGCCAACGAAGAAGAGGAGCCATTCTTCCAAGGGTACAGCGACTGCTGACCCGAAGAGAAAGATGCCCACCCAGGCCGAGTATGAGGCCAGAAAGAAGGCCAAGGCGGACAAATGCCTGGAGAGAGAGATTGCAGCCATTGCTGCTCCTCCTTCCACTTCTGCCGCTCCTTCAACAAGCCCAAGAGCAGCGGTGACAACGGCAGTGCCCGAGGTCAGCTCGGAGCCTGGCCCTTCTCAAGCTGCCACTGCCCTCGCCAGCACGAGCTCCGCTGTGGTTGCCTTGGCCGCAACGGAAGCCGGCACAACGAGTCTCCCGGCCAGTATGCTGCCGGCCTTCGTTCAGCGCTGGTCTCCCGACTTCTCTCGGTTCAGGATACCGACCGTGAACGAGTCGGTGAAGAGCTCGGAGACGGCCGCCCGAGCTATAACCTACGCGATGAGGTTACCCCAGGACATCGCCGAGGTCGGCCAACTTCACTTGTCCGAGTTGTCCTATGCCGCCTGCCAATCGGTGACGATAGTAAGCTTCTCCCTCTCTCGTCTTCTTCCTCAACTGTTGGAGATATTACTTCTCGTTGTGCTAACGCCCAGACACTTCCTTGCAGATGAATACGCTCGTGCAAGAGCTCTGTGATCGCAACCAGAATAAGTACACCCAGCTGCGAGATGGGATCAATTACTGGAAGGATAGGACGGAGACTCTGGAGCAGACTCTCGCTGAAGAGAGACTCAAGGCGGACTTTGATCTGTCTCAATCCAAGGCTGATACTGTTCGTACTGAGGTAAGGCTAAACACTGCCACCAAGGTACGGGAGAAGGCTGAGGCCGAGGCACGATCAGCAAAGGAGGCCGAAAAGAAGGCCAAGCAGGAGGTGGAGAACGCTGTTGTGCGCATCAACGAGCTGGAGCATGTCTCCCAAGTCTTGGGCAGACAGCTGGAAGAGACCGAGGCAGCCAAGGTAGCACTGGCAGAGGAGCTCGAGGAGGCCAAGAAAGCCAAAGAGGACACCGAGAGGTCCGTGACCCTGAGACTGCAGCAGTATTACCAGTCTCAGCTGGACACGCTCTTGGATGAAGATCGTGCTGAGACCGAGAAAGAGGTTCTCGACTCGCTTCGCCAGCAAGGCCGCCTGAAGGAAGACAATGAAGAGGACGCCACCACGTTCTCCGAGCTTCAGAGCAAAGAACTGATCGAGCTCGACAACGAGCCCGAGGTGCAAGGCGTCGAGTTGCCTCACTCTCTTGAAGGTCCTGCACCCCTCCCTGCCAAGCCATACTCTGAGCCTGCTGCTCCAAAGCTTCCTCCTGCTGCCGATGAAGTTACTCCGGTGGAAGCCCCTATCGCTGAAGCCTCTACTCCTGCCCCTGCTACAACGGCAACAGAGGCTGACCTTGAGCTCGTCTGACCTGCTGTCCCTCCGATCTCCTGCTCTTCTGATCCCTTGCCCCTTCCTATGTTTCTGCTTCTCTCTTTTGTTGATGTAAATTTTCCTTTTTCTCTCCTATGGGAGGTTATCACTGTTATTGCCCAGAAATAGGCTTTTGATATGAATGGATCGCTCCTCTTTCCCATGTTTGCATTTCCTTTCACCTCGTAACATAGTACAACGCATGCACACAGAATAAGAAAGAACACAACATGAGTAATTGAATGATTTTTCACAGTTCACTGCACCGATGTTAATACGGTGCCTCGCTATGTGAATGTTTGAATATTCGTGGTAATTATAACTGTTGCACACTAAATAAATTATTTTGATCAAAACACTACGAGCAGAACACTATGAGTAGAGCGCTATGATTAAAGCACAACGAACAAGCACTACTAGTAGAGCACTACGATTAAGTACTACGATCAAAGCACCACGAGTTAACACTACGGGTAAAGCGCTACGATCGTTCACTACGAGTAAAGCACTACGATCGTTCACCATGAGCAAAGCACTACGATCGTTCACCATGAGCAAAGCACTACGATCGTTCACCATGAGCAAAGCACTATGAAAAATCACTTATGAACAAGCATTGCGAGCAAGCACTGATCCAGACACATCATTCGCGTAATTCACTGTGAATGTAATCTGACAAATAAAATTCATAGGACGAACGCAATGTAACTCAGTTCCGAAGCACATGCTCAGAGGATGTCATTAGGTTAAGCCACTCGATTTGCTCAGATGACATCCTTATATAAGCCACTCGTGTTCGTCATGAGTACGTTGTTCGGTCAAAACTTTATTTGAATTACTTGCAAAACATTCACAATATTACACTGATGAACCAGACAGAGAACAGTGTAGACAATGAACTGGCACACAACGAGCAGGCACATAATATAGCAAATCACATGTTGAAATATGAGCATTAAGATTGTGTAAGATCACTGAAAAACTTGTAAGCACAACGATGCATGTAAACAGCATATCTCAGATTCTATTGAAAGAATTGCCTTAGATTCATGATGTTCCAAGATTTCGAGATGAGGTTACCTTGCAAGTCTTTCAAGTAGCAGACTCCAGGACTTCCCAATCGTTTTACGATATAGGGCCCTTCCCAGTTTGGTCCCAACTTGCCACTGTTAAGCTCTCTCGTATTCTGGAACACTCTTCGGAGGACGAGATCACCGACCTGTAGCACTCTCCGTTGTACTTTCTTGTTGTAGGCTTTCCTCAATCGCTGCTGGTACCTCCTCATCTGAATGCTGGCATCTTCTCGCTTCTCTTCTAGTAGGTCAAGATGAATAGCCATGAGTACTGTGTTTTGATCTTTCTCTCCATCCTTCTTCTTGTTGTGCCAAGAACGCACTGTAGGCAAACTGATCTCTGTAGGAATGACAGCCTCCATGCCGTACGCTAGAGAGAAAGGAGTTTCATTGGTAGGGCTCCTTGGAGTCGTTTTGTACCCCCACAAAACGTTGTGCAGCTCGGTGGTCCACTTCCCCTTCGAATCTTCCAATCTTCTCTTCAAGGCATTGAGAATATTCTTGTTGGCTGCCTCGGCCAATCCATTCCCCTGAGGATAATAAGGGGAAGAGAAGACGTGCTTGATCTTTAGCTCGCTGCAAAAGTCGGCAATCAGCCGTCCTGAGAACTGCTTCCCGTTGTCAGTAACGATAGACTGCGGTATGCCAAATCTGCAGATGATGTGCTCCCACAAGAACTTCTTCACCTCTTGTTCTCTGATACGTGCAAGGGGAACGGCTTCAATCCACCGTGAGAAGTAGTCAGTTACCACTAGAAGAAAAATCAGATTCCCTGGAGCCCTCGGGAAAGGTCCCACAATATCAAGTCCCCACCGCGCAAATGGCCAAAGTTGTGATACAGTGCTGAGCTCTTGAGCTGGAGCATTAATTAAGCGAGCAAACCGCTGGCACTGGCTGCACCTCTTCACGTACTTCTGAGCATCGGCCTGCATATAAGGCCAGAAGTAACCTTGCCCCAGAGCTCGATGGGCAATGGTTCTCCCGCCCGAATGAATGCCACATATACCTTCATGTAGCTCAGCAAGTATTTTCTCCACGTCTCCAGGATGAACACACTTAAGCAAGGGACCACCAAAAGATTTCCTGAACAATTCTCCTTGCACCAAGGTATAACGAGATGCCTTGAACTGAATGCGTCTCGACTCCTTCACACTGATAGGGAGAACTCCGTCCTTCAGATAAGCCACCAACCCTGTCATCCAGCTCGGGACTGGATTGACAAAGAACACTTCTCGCTGTGCCTGAAGAGTTATCGAAGGATACTCTTGAAACTCCATCAGAATAGCCCTGGGCTCGTCAGCCTGCACCATGGAAGCTAGATATGCCAAAGCATCAGCATGCCTGTTCTCATCCCTCCGGGTGTGCCTAATCTCCACAACGGTGAATGTTTCACACAACGAACGAACAAGAGTAGCATACTGCTTCATCCGATCGTCCTTGCATTCATAAACACCATTCACCTGATTCACCACGAGCTGTGAATCGTAAAACACTCTCAACGTGGTGATCTGCAGCTCTCGTGCACTCCCCAACCCAAGGAGTAAGGCTTCGTACTCAGCTTCGTTGTTGGAGGCAGTGAACCCAAGACGCGACATCTTCTGCACCTTGATGTTGTCCGGACTTATAAGCATAACGCCCAGTCCTGAACCACTGAAATTGGAAGATCCGTCCACGTACAACAGCCAACCGCTCCATTCCGACGACTCGGCCCCCTTCACAACGGCATCTCCGTTGTCAACTTCAATTGGGAGCTCCCGTAGATCGACAACCATGTCCTCTGCCTCCTCTACCACAGGGAAATCAGAAAGAAAACCCGTCATCGCTTGCCCCTTCTCTGAACTCCTGGCCCGATACTGGATATCGAACTCACTCAGAGCTACTGCCCACTTTGACATCCTCCCCGCCAGCTCGGGTCGTCCCAGTACGGCTTTCAAAGGATACGTTGTGATGACAACGATAGAATGAGCATGAAAGTACGGACGAAGCTTCTCTGCAGAAAAGACAAGAGCCAGACACACCTTCTCGAGCTTGCTATAATTGCACTCTGCCTTGAGAAAAGTTTTGCTGATGAAGTAGACAGGCTTCTCCACGCCATCACAGCTCCTTACCAGGACGGAACCAAGGGCTTGCTCTGAAACAGACAAATAGAGATATAAGACTTCACCTGGCTCTGGCACCGAAAGGATAGGAGCTGAGCCTAAATACTCCTTCAAGGCAAGGAAAGCTCGGGAACACTCTGGGGTCCACGCAAAAATGGAGTCCTTCCTCAACAGCTCGAACAGAGGTTTGCAACGATCGGATGACTTGGAGATAAATCGGTTGAGCGCAACAATCCGGCCTGTCAGCTTCTGGATCTCCTTCTTCGACTTAGGCTCTGGCATGTCCAGCAAAGCACGGATTTGAGCTGGATTAGCCTCAATCCCCCGCTGACTCACAAGATAACCCAAAAATTTCCCCGAGGTGACTCCGAAGGTGCACTTCTCTGGGTTGATCTTCAGATTGAAAAATCGCAGCACAGAGAAAGGTTCAGCAAGGTCTGCCACCAGAGTACCTCGTACTCGACTCTTCACAACGATGTCATCGATGTACACTTCAACCGTCTTGCCAAGGAGTGACCCGAACATGAGATTCATCAGACGTTGATAGGTGGCACCTGCATTCTTCAAGCCAAAAGGCATCACCCGATAACAGAACAAACCTCGCTCTGTTATGAAGGTGGTCTTCTCTCGATCTGCTTCCGCCAGGAGGATCTGGTTATAGCCCGAATAACCATCCATGAAGGATAACATCTCGTGGCCAGCAGTGGCGTTGATGAGCCTGTCTATCCTTGGCATGGGAAAAAAGTCCTTGGGGCACGCCTTATTGACACCAGTGAAGTCGATGCAAACTCTCACCTTCCCGTTCTTCTTAGGCACAGCCACAACATTGGCTATCCAATCAGGATACTGCACCTCCTGAATGAACCCGAACTGGATCAGCTTGTCAATCTCCTCATTCACTGCATTATGATAAGCTGGAGCAAGCCTTCGAGGTTTCTGCTTCACTGGAGGGATGGCAGGATCAGCATTGAGGTGATGGCAGATAACACTCGGATCGATGCCAGTCATGTCTTTATGAGACCATGCAAAGACATCAAGATTCTGCTTAAGGAAGTTCAGTAACTCGAGCTCCTCCTCCGTTGTCAA
This sequence comes from Tetracentron sinense, assembly GCA_015143295.1. Classification (NCBI taxonomy): domain Eukaryota; kingdom Viridiplantae; phylum Streptophyta; class Magnoliopsida; order Trochodendrales; family Trochodendraceae; genus Tetracentron; species Tetracentron sinense. The sequence goes on along the minus strand of CM026555.1, from coordinate 4,766,694 downwards.
GCTCGTCCCGACCTGCAACACCTTTGGTTCTTCCTCTGTTCCCAAATTGACGGCTTTCGTGAGCTCGACGGAAGGTCTGCACAACGATGTCTCCGAGCTCTCTTCCACAACGGGAGCGACCTGTAACTGCTATGAAGGCACAACGGAAAACCTGGTCTGGAGGACAACGGGTCCAGTCACAACGGGCAAGACAACGTCGCCTACAGGCTTCATCGAGCTACCATCAAATCCGTACAGGGGCGTCTGAGCAGGGATGAGGACGGAAGGATCCAGCTTCATCTGAGTGAAAGCATGAAGGTACAAGATGTCCGCTCCACTCCCCGAATCCACGAGCACTCTCTTGATGTCAAAGTCTCCTATTCTCATGGTGAGAACAAGAGCATCATAGTGAGGTCGGATCACTCCTGCCAGATCACGATCAGTGAAGGTGAGTGCCTGCTCAACGCTTCTGCTAGGCACTTGCACCTGGCACACTGCAGCCTCATGAGACAGCTTCCTGGCCTTCGCCCTGAAGTTCCTCTCCACATCAGTTTCCGGCGTGTGCACGCGGTAAATGACATTGATCGTGCCCAAGGAAACTCCTCCACTGGTACTGGGATTATTGGCGGGTTCTCTTCCACGAGATTGGGACACCGGCTCCCTGGTACGCTCCGCACCGCCGTTGTCAGGAGCGAGATACTCTCCCAAGTACCCCTCCTGAACAAGCCTCTCTAAGTATTCCCTCAGAATACGACATCGGTTGGTGAGATGACCACGACACTTGTGATAGTGACAGTACTCATGCACCCGTGGTCCCAATGTAATATCCTGCACCGCCCTCGCCGGCCACTCAAAGTATGGTTGATCTTCCATTGACCTCATGATGGTCGCCGGGCTGACCGTGAAATTGATGCGCGGTGCCTGATCTGCAAAAGATCGCCTCTCATTAGACTGTACGCTTCTCTCGTGCTGTACTTGAGGCTGCACTTGGCGTGGCTGATACTGCTGCCTCGCCTGCTGGTCGTTAGGACGCCTCTCCGTCCTGCTCTGATGTTGGTTAAAATTTCTTTCCAGCGGGCGCCGATCCGGCTGATCCAGCTGGGTCACATACACAACTTTCTCTTTCCGCTTCCTCGGTGGCGAGTCCTCAGATGATGAAGACTCGTGTTGCTGCTTCTTCTCCTTCCTCTTCGATGATCGGTGTGCCCTCTCCACGACATCCACCGCTCTCGCTCTGGGCTTCGGTACTGACACGACGGACACGTCCTCCTCGTACCTCCCGTACTTGGTGGCACGTACCATCAACTCGTCCATCTTGACAGGATAGTCAAGAGCTAAGGACTTGTAGAGCTCGGAATGCTTGGGGATAGCATTCTTGAAAGCGGCGATGCAGCTCGCTTCGTCAACCTTGTCAATATCGTGGACTTCATCGGTGAAACGCGAAATGAAGTCCTTCAAGGATTCGGCCGGCTTCATCCTCAAGGAGAAGAGAGTATCTGCACCTGCCTTCTTCTTCTTATTGATGATGAAGCGATCAATAAAGGCCGACCTGAGCTCTGAGAAGTTGCTGATGGAACCAGGGGCAAGTTCCGAAACCACTTCGATGCTGCTCCCGACAGGCTGTTGGGGAAAGCCTTACAATAAAGATCATCATCTGGGTTGCGAACAGCCATCGCATGCTTGAAGTCAAACAAATGCTCCTCCGGGTCCGTCTTTCCAGTGTACATGGAGAAGATCGGAGTTATGAACTTGGAAAAAGTATAGGACTGGTTGATGGCATCCGTGAAAGGAGAGTTCTCAACGTTCTCCTTTGCTGACTGAGCAAAGTGGTCAGGAATCCCTCCCTTCATGCTCTTAACGCGAGCACCGATTAAAGCCTCCACCTCCTTGGCTGTTACCCAAGTCTTCTGGGTGTCTGCACCTCCGGTACCCACTCTCAGGTCCTCACTTCCTGCTCCTTCTCTGAAATCCACACGATCCGAAGGGATGCTCTGCTCTGCCCGAACCGGAGGCTGCCTTACATCCCCTTCAGTAGGAAGAAGCACAAACCTGGTCTCACGGTTCTCCGGGGCAGAAGGAGAAGAAGAGAAGTCAAACTGACGTCTCAAGGAAGGCCTCTGCTGTGGCACCTCCTCCACCTCGAGCCTGCTATGCTCGAACGCCTCCAGCCTTGCTTGCATCAACTGTTGCTGCCTGGTGATTTGATCCAGAACAGACTGCTGCAGTTGCAGCATTGCCAAGACGCGATCTGAAACAGAGAGCTCAGCAGGGGGAGGCACGGTCCTCTCTGGTTGCCCAGACGAAGGACTGGCTCCAGGAATGTGCACGACAGAGGGTATGAAAGAAGTGGAATGAGGGGTTTGATCCTCATGCCCGAATACTTCTGACTGATCAGCCATGATCACAGAGAGCGAAGGGGGGTCCGTTTATTAATTTCCCATAGACGGCGCCAATTTTGTGTGGGGAAAAAATACCGGACGGACACGCGTCAGCAGCAGCTACTTCCACGTCCTGGTTTACTGGTAGAAGGTTGGAGCGGAGGGTGTGGCACCCTGACCTGTACTCCGATGGTAAAGTCAGTAGGGGTAGGAGATGGTGAACAGTAAGCACAAGAACAAACACTGAAAAATACTCAAGGCACTAGGAGCACTGAACACGTATTCTCGGATCTGGGTTTTTGATCAGGTGTCCTGTGCACTAAAAATCACGGGGTTTTTATAGGGCAAGGCTGGTATGGCCATCGATGACCATAGATGGCCATAGGTGTCCATACCACGTGTCTGTGCACTCATTGCCAAATATCTTAGACATATCTGCCGCCGGTTGCACTACACGCGAGAGCCTCCTAAAAGTCCAATCGGACGGGATCGGACGGTAGGCAGAAGTGACCAGCATTAAATGCCAAGACAGTGCTTTCGGCACGAAACGGCGAGTTCGGCACACTTGTCGGAATTATGGATCGCCTCCTGATCACTTCCTCCTACGAGTCGGTCTCGTTGTTGACCCAAGCTCGGTTACGGCGTAGATGCCTTAAAACACAGCACGACCTCGTTGTCGGTGAGACAACGGTCTCGTTGCTCGCGCAACGACAACGGCGTTGCCAAGAGCACAACGTTCACGTTGTGCTTTAGACAACGAGCGCGTCGTCAAAGTCACAACGGAAACGTTGTTCTGCAAGAGAACAAAGACGTCGTAATGCGCACAACGGGATCGTTGTGCATCGGACAACGTGTGACCCCGATATTTTAAGCTCGTGACCCCAACTTGTGTCCACGTGTCACTTTCGTGAACAAAACGACAAAAACGAGCTCGTCCCTCAACGCTGAGTTGGTTTTACGAATTTTATCCGTTACAGATTCCATTTCCAAACCTAAGACATCCACTACTCAAATCTAAATTTAACTGAAACCGCGCAAATTAGGAAAATTTCGAAAGCCATGCCTATTGGGATAGGTTGTTGAGCCCCACTAAATGAATTGTCCAGATCGATGAATCTAATTGTGAACCACAATATCTTTACTATTATAATGGGAGAGGCAGGCGTAGCCTGATTTTTTGAAATTCCCAAAATACCCTCATATCAAACACAACTTTGATGTAATGTTTTACTTTAATTCTCAAACTAACCTTTGTTTCTCTATCTATTTAAAAAATAGAATCACAGCCAATCACAATTGAACTCAAGGAGAGTTCAATCGCACCCGCAGGTTAACACTTTTAACTCTTACGTGGTTAACTCTTTCCCCTCACTCTCACGTGCATCGCACGTGCCATCCGCTAGTATGGAATAAGGGCAAATCAAAATTAATGAATATCTCGAGTACTTTCAAGGATTAAATGCAAAAAAGAAAAAATCATTGGAGATATTAAATAACACGTCAGCATAAGACCAGAAATCAAATATTTTTTTTCTTGAAAAGGGGGATAAAAATCAAATAAAATCTTCCTAAATGTGATAACACATTTAGCATCTCTATTTTTCTCCAACCCTGGCCCACTAATTGAATGGTTGAGATCAATGTGCAAAATGGCTCCTCTAATCCTCTTACTAAAAACAGGAGAAAGGACGTAAAACCGCTCATATTTTTGGCGCATCAGTTATTATAACCTAGCTAGAGACGGGTACATCCCTAGAGTGGCTACTCATAGCAATCTTTCCAACCGAATCTCTTCTTTTATTGGTTTTTTTCCTTTTTAACAAAAAGATATCATGTTCATTTTTGGCTTTCATTACCCTCTTGTAGGCAAGTTTAAGCATTACACTTGAGGTGGAGAGAGGACGAATTTATGATGAAGGTGACATAAAGAGAGAGAGAGAGAGAGAGAGAGAGTGAAATTTAACTCTCAGGAATTCATGAAGCTGAGAGTGATTTCAAACCACTTCAACATTCAGCACCAGCCTTCAGCAGTAAGAGCCTTTCTGAATTTGGTCGAAATGGACGGAAAGATGGGTTATCATTTGACCCAAAATACTTCTATTTTGTAGTATAAAAATATCAAGCAACAATCCCGAATCAATCCGAGTAAGAGGGGTAAGAGAGACAAAGGGAGAAAAGGCTTGTGTGGATCAACGTTGATTGTAACGGCGATGTTGTTAATGTCCCTAAGGTTGGATGAGAAAAGACTCGATCAATACAATGTCATAGATGAGCTATTGCATCATCCAACTAAATAAAATAAAATGATGAAAGTGTACGTTGATCATTGTTATATCTTTGCTCTCTTTCTTTTACGGGTTTGCTAGGTTTATCTTAGCTTGCAAATACACTATTGTGATAAAAAATTTGTCAACCAATAGACAAAGAACCTCAATCATGAGTTCTGTTGCTTTGCGTTTATAATTGTCAATAAAATGATTGTTATGCCCTTAAATTATTCTTGAATTATGGTTAACAAGTTTTAACTCTTGTAGTTAATTTTTTTTAATGTCTAAAACAAAGATTAGATGCTTTAACCTTAAGTATTAGTGAATCTTAACCACAGTTAATGGCATCTAACCCTTAACCCTATAAATTAGTGATAAAATGGCTATTATACCCTTATGACATGTGTCCCCTTTTAACTCATTTTAATTGTGGTTGAGATTCAGTAATCCTTAGAATTAAAGCATTTACCCTTTGTTTTGGTGCATTGCATGCTTTAGGTCTTGGTGCATTCCTCTTCCTGTGCTCTCTCCTACAAGATAGATGCCCAAAATATCTGGTCTTAGATGATTGGCCTGAGCCCTAGAAGCAAGAACAAATGCCTTCATAGCTAGCTTCAGGTCTCAGAGGATTGGCCTGAGCCCTAGTATAGCAAGAATAAATGTTGCCATAGCTTCAGGTCTCAGATGATTGACCTGAGCCCTAGTAGCAAGAATAAATGCCTTCATAGCTTCATGAATTGGCACTACTCTAGCTGGTAGTTCTGGTATATATCATTAGACGTATTTAATTTTACAATTAATGGTCAATTTTGAGATTGACATGAAGATTAATTAAATAATTTTCGGTTAGTGTATATAATCTACAAAATAAACATGCCGAATTTCCATCGATAATAATGATCCGACCACGCCTTCAATACTACCTGAACCATGGCTGATTCTCAAAGTGAAAAGTGAAGTCATTTTATTTTTATTTTGTTATTTAGTTCGATGATGAAAGAGCTTATGTATTTGATAGAGCATTTTCTCATCCAACCTTAGGGATATCAACAACATTGCCGTTATGATCAACGCTGACCCATACACGGTTGCAACAGAAATCAAGTGTCCCTCTCAATTATGGTCTTCGCAGACTCCATTTTCCCCACCAACTCAGGCCATTCATATGGAGATCCTGCAATCATATCACAACTATTATCTTTTCTATATTAATACTAATATATTTTTAAAAAATGATTAATTACACAAAATGCCTTACCTTTACTACAGCATATATTGACGAGTATCGTTGCTTGATATTTTATAGTACAAATAGAAGTATTTTCTAGTACAACTAGAAGTATTTTGGGTCTAATGACAACTCGTCTCATTAAATAGTTAATCAAATTTAATAACTTTTTTAAGTCTCTAATAATTAATTTGGGACAAATTTAGAAAGGTTCTCAAACCTCTATTAAATTTGGAGTTATCGTGTGTGTCAGAGAGTTGAAAACCTTTAATTTGATATGAAAGATATTGGATCTTGGTATCGACTTACCACCTACTTGTGCAGACCAATTCTATAACTTAGGTAGGGTTTAGTAAACTTTAAGGGTTAATATTGAAAAACTATGGTCTAATCGAATGATCTAAAAGTGTCCGATTGGACTGATTTTTTTATGCAAATCTCTCGATTAGCCCATCTTAATATCCAACGATCGGATTCAAAAAAAGATTTTCACATATCATCCTTTAAGAAGGGCCGCTCATTAAAAGTTCTAGTGAGCGTGACACTAAGAAAGATTTTGTTTGATTTTTATACCCCTTAAAAATAGATTTTTTTTGGTTTCATTCCTTTCCAGATGAGTTCTTCAATACCTCGAATGAGAAAACCTTGCATTTAATCCTTAAAAGTAATCGAGATCCATGTTCATTAATTGTGATTAACCCTTGGGCCATTAGACATGTCTCGATTGATCACTCTAGACAATTCATTTGGATGGAAACAAGTACATATCCCATTGGATCATGGCTTCCAAATGATCCTAATTTGCATTGTATCTACTCAGTTAAACCCCTTTACCTGTGCTCTCAACAGCCCCAACTCATTTTGAGCCAAATTAAGAGATTTAATAGACATTTTAACCGACCTTGGTTAGCACCCCTTACTAAGGAGATGAATAATATTATATATATATATATATATATATATATATATATATATATATAGATGAAATCTGCTCCATTCTTAAGGTCTCCATTTCCGTCTCTCTTCATCTCTCTTTCTCTCTACATTCCCGTCATCCTTCACTTCCAGTTTCTCTCGCGAGTTCAGACGTAGAAACAAGGGAGGATGGCGTCAACGCACAGATAAATTGTTCTCCCATCTCAGCGCTTACGAAAGCAACAATTACTCTCTCTCTCGCGAGTTCAGACGTAGAAACAAGGGAGGATGGCGTCAATGCACAGATAAGTTGTTCTCCCATCTCTGCGCTTACGAAAGCAACAATTACTCTCTCTCTCTCTCTAATAATACAAAATCTGAAAGATGCAGGTTGCAAAATCAAAACTAAGATGACACAGGTTGCCAATCAACCTTTGTGTAGAGCCCTGGATTTTCTGCAAACACTGATCATGTGAGTGAATAGTACTTTGCACTAGGTGTGTTCAAGCCAAGGTCTTCCATGTAATCTTGGCATTTGGTTAATGCTAAGGAGAATACATTTTTGTGTAAAACATGTGATTTGTGTTGTATGAGTTGAGGATTGGGTGTGTTGTGAGCCTTAGGGGTAAAAACCAAGTTCACATGCACTGTGAATAATGCCGAAGGCACTAGTATTGGAAGGGTCAAAGGTTTTCATTATAGTTGGGTTTGGTTAATGAGAGTGAAGGTTTTCACATGACCTAAAGGTGATGTGAGTTTAGTGTATGAGTCAAGGGGTGTGAGGTGTCTTTGGGAAAGCAAGCAAAGAATATAAAACATACTCTAAGTGTAAAGTGAATAGTGCATATAGAGGTCAAGGCCTCTATGTATCTTCTTAGGTGTTTCTCAGTGAAATGATGGTTTGATGTATGTGTTGAGTCTCAAAACAAGAATATCATGATGCTCTAGGTGTTAAACACGAAGGGTATGAAAATACCCTAAGTCTTGGTGTGTTTTAGGTCTATATGGATCTGCTTAATGTTCAAAAGGATTGCAACTAAAAGATGGTTGCAAGTATGAGTAGAAGTACTCTAAGAGGGCTGTGAGTGTTTAGGTGATCAAAGGAAGAGTATGAACGCTTACTCTGGGTGTTTAGAGTGTTGAGAATTCACTTGCACTATCCGATGAATAGTGTTATGAATAGTGCTATGAATAGTACTGTGAATAGTGTCAGGGCACATGAGTTAATGGCCAAAAGCATTTATGTATTGTTATAGTTGTATGATAAATGATAATGATGATTTTTACCTTGAGTTTATTTGGGTAGGAGTATGTGAACTTAGAAACACTAAGTATAAGAATACTCAGTGTTTTCAAGTCAAGGGTATGAAAGATCCTAAGTGTTAGTAGGTGTGTTTGGGCAAGGGAAAGAGTAGAGTGTTCTTGTGGTGTTAGAAAAGGGTTAAGGTCACTGGTAAGAGCATGAAAAAGGATCTAGAGGTGTTTGTTCAGGGTCCTAAAAACTCTCTTGTGTGATCAAGGCATAATAAAAGTTGTAAAGAAGAGGGATGCCTTAACATACCCTCAACTTTGGAGAACTCTAGTTTTGTCACCGTTGATCGGAATCGAATGATTCTTTGACCATTAGAAATTTAGGAAAACCTTCTTCGAGGTTCATGTTTACCATTTTTCTAGATTCTTAGTCGAAAATAGGTTAAATGTTGGATTTCCGAAACCGGGTCTGCTGAAAATCTGGGCTGCTGAAATCTATTCCCAGCTAGTCAGCTTTAGAGCCCATTTAGGTAATTAAAAACACAGAATTTGGATTTGTTCATTAGACATAAAATTGTTCTCCTTTTAATGATGAGTCCAACGCAAGTTGAATCGTCAAAATCGAATAAGCGAGTCAAGAGTTATGGTCGAAATACCAAAGAGGAAAAATGAAAAAAAATAAGAAACTGAAGTAACCGTTCAAACGGTTCCATAACCATTCGAACGATGCTAGAAAACGCTTAAACAGAATTTCAGAAACCAAAAACAGTAGGCATAACCGTTCGAATGATTGAACAACCATTCGAACGGTCATGCACAGAAAAGTCGCAAAAATGCCATAAATACGAGATTTTTGGGGTTTTAACCCTTTGGACTATAAATAGAAGGGACTTTGGGGGGTTTTGGAGTTTCACTAATCCTAAGAAGGATTTTGGGAGGAAAAGAGAGAATAGTAGGGTTTCAAAAGGGGATTTTTGTTGGAGATCACGTGGAGGTCAAATCTTGACTTCTAAGGCTTGGATCATCTTCTTCCAAGCAAAGATCTTTCTTCTCAAGGTTAGATCTTCTCCATCAAGATTGAATTTCTTGCTCAAGGGTTTCTTCAAGCTAAAGTGTAATCTTTAAGAAGTAAGTACTTCTACTATCTAGCTTTGTTATTATACAAAGATTGAAAAGATGAATGAATGTGTGATTTTGAATAACATTGTAAATACACTCTCCTATGTAGCTTTGTTAGAATCCAAGTCATAGAATGTGGATTGTAAATGGAGTTTTCTCAAGATTAAGAGTAACTACACTCTGTGAGCACGGGATTTCACTCCCTGGAATTAAGATCTCACGGGATTTGTTAAGTGTTTAGAGTCACCACCTATTCATTCAGAATGGATAAGTCCCCCGGGATGTTGGATAAAGTCTTGGTCTCCGATCAAAGATCGGAGTAAGAGGTTTGGTTAAGTTCGAGGAAGGGGTTAGGCACCCTGACACTTCCACTTATAGTGGTTTTCTACTTGCTAGGTTTAAGCCAAATTAAAGTTCAAAATTAATCAAATGTCAAAGTATTTAAGTTAATACTTACTGTAAGAAAGAAAAGTTAATTAGAGTCAAACCCGGGTTGGGTTGCCTACGTACTCACATTAGGGGTGAGATCAGATCAAGTGTAGTTCTAACACTTGAGCCTGTGCTAAGGCTAAAGTATGTGTGTATGCACCAAGGGTGGCTAATGGGCCTAGTCCGATAAATTAGGGTTTTGCTTGACCGGGGTTAATCAACGTGTAAAGTATGGGCCCGGTAGGCTGAGGGGTAGTCCGGTAGACTAGGGTTGAGGCTCGATAGGCCAAGGATGAAGTCCGGAGGCAAAGGGGTGTGTTAACCCAGGGTTAGGGTTGTTAGCCGGGGCTAAAAAGAGAGTTAACCATGGTAGGGGTGCTAATCATGGTTAAAAAGTTCAATAAGTTAATTTTTTGATCTTTTATATTTTTCTGGACTTTTTGAGATTTTTCCAAATTTTTTATGGGGTTAAATAGTGCTTAACCATGATTAAAAGTTAATCGGATGTCATTTTAACCATGGTTAAAGGTCAAGGTTAAGTAAAAATGGGCTCAAAAGGTATGGTAGGGCCTAAAATGGCCTCCTACCAAGTCTGGGCCCTGCACAAAGCTCGAGATCAAAAAATCAAGAATGAAGGTAATCGGATTACCTCCATTGCAGTAATTTTTTAACCAATGTTTGCACTGAGTTAACTAGGGTTAGGGATCACCCTGGGGAAAGTAAAGGCATAGTTGTGAAGCCTGAACTCCAGGGATTCCAGTGGACCTGGTCTCAGCCTAAGAGCACCTCGGGTGTGGGCCCCACAGGGACCCAAAGTATGCAAAAAATATTCACTGTGCTGTCGGTAATCCCATTATCAACAGCAAGAACAAGCTGCTTAACCAAGGTTTAGGGCCCTGCTAACCCCAGTTAGGCTTGGACCCTGAGGTTGAAATTTTACAGAGATGTAAGGGGGAATCAGGGCTTCCCAATGGGCTAAGAGTGGACCCCAGTGCATAAGGCATGTAGGCCCCACAAGGACCCAAAGTCACTGCTAAAAAAGGCCAAATATTTCGGTATTTGGACTGCCAACAAGTGACAGCCTGAGTTTGGAGCCTAACTAACTATAGTTAGAAGTTGAGTTAGGATCTGATTTTTTTGCAGGGGAGTAGCCAAGGTCCACAGCTACCTAACCTGTTGGACATATATGCCCTTAAAAGCCAATAAGAGACTTTTCTATGTTGATTAGAAAAACATCATATTCACACAACCAACTATAAAGGGTATTTATATTAATTACTGTATCATATGATGATGACATAAAGTTCTTTAGGTAACATTGTAGGAAAATCATGCAAAGGTTGCGAGGAGATATGATTTTTCGGTTCCTTGTAAACCTAATATTGTTCGAAGCCTCTAGAGTACTGGTTGGGCACCGTACTTCATCATGGCTTACACATGTGTAGTTCTATGAGATAGTGTGATGAATCTCATTCACAGAGAGTGGTGACTCTTGACTAACATGTGAGTATATGTAGCAAGTACATAATACTGAATGTGTAGTTCTATGAGATAGTGTGATGAATCTCTAATGTGGATTTGACTTAACAATTTCAAAGTCGCAAAGGTGATTGTGATTTCTAATCTTCATTGAATAAAATCAATTAGAATCTTATTCAAATCTTGGGATTCGATGTATGCCTCCCCCCCCCCCCCAAGAACTGTGTTTCTAAAATTAAAAAGAGGCATGCTTTCATAACCATGACCCTAGAACTGACCAGCGCCCACGTAACTAGGGTTAAATGGCCAGTTACAGAGGGGTTACAAATATCGGTAGATATTCTACTGACATTACAGGCTTTTCTCAAAAATGAGATTTTCCCCTACTAGACTTGAACCAGCAGGGGCCTAAAGGTTTTCTCATGGATTGAGGGACCCCAAGGGAGGTGGCCACACCAGTCAGCTTTAGAGCCCATTTAGGTAATTAAAAACACAGAATTTGAATTTGTCCATTAAACAAAAAATTGTTCCTCTTTTAATGACAAGTCCAATGCAAGTTGAATCGTCAAAATCAGATAAACGAGTCAAAAGTTATGGTTGAAATACCAAAGAGGAAAAATGGAAAAAAAATAAGAAACTGAAGCAACTGTTTGAACGGTTCCATGACTGTTCGAATGATGCCAGAAAACGCTGAAACAGAATTTCAGAAACCAAAAACAGTAGGCATAACTGTTCGAACGATTGAACAACCATTCGAACGGTTATGCTTTGGAAAGTCACAAAAAGGCCCTAAATATGGGATTTTTAAGGTTTTAACCCCTTGGACTATAAATTGAATGGACTTTGTGGGGTTTTGGAGTTTCACTAAACATAAGAGAGATTTTGGGAGGAAAAGAGAGAATAGTAGGGTTTCAAAAGGGGATTTTTGTTGGAGATCAAGTGGAGGTCAAATCTTGACTTCTAAGGCTTGGATCATCTTCTTCCAAGCAAGGATCTTTCTTCTCAAGGTTGGATCTTCTCCATCAAGATTGAATTTCTTGCTCAAGGATTTCTTCAAGCCAAAGTTTTATCTTTAAGAAGTAAGTACTTCTACTATCTAACTTTGTTATTATACAAAGATTGAAAAGATGATTGAATGTGTGATTTTGAATAACATTGTAAATACACTCTCCTACGTAGCTTTGTTAGAATCCAAGTCATAGAATGTGGATTGTAAGAGTAACTACACTCTACTCACAAGCTTGTTGTAGTCTCATAAGTAAATATACCTATTTTCAAACTTTGCTATGAATCAACTTAGAAATAAGGGTTTTAAATTGGAGAATTTTCTCAAGGCCAATGGTAAATCTAATTTGGGATATTATCTTTAAATAAAACATGATGTGGGTATAATGTAGATGAAATAGGCCTAATGGCCAAGATTATTATGATGAAATGTCATGAATGAAGGTGTTCCATGTTTTTAGTATCTTTCCAAGTATACTATAATGTTAATATGTCTTGTATGACCATGTATGAAATGTTTAAAGTTTTCTAAGTATATTGTGATGCTTATAAGCACTCCACGCACTCTATGTTTTACATGATCGAGGTTTTCTCATAAGCACTGGGAATTGAAACAAATAATTGAAATTCATAAGAAAATACCAGTACAATCTCATATGCATGATTACGATGGATGGTCAAGGATGTTGGTAGCCTAGGATAGTTTGGGTGCTAACATCTTGCTCATAAGCTAAGATATAAAAAATTCTCACAAGTTGGTGGATTGTCAAGGAGGTTGGTAGCCCATGATTTTACGGGTTCTAACCTCTTGCTCATAAGAAATCTTGAAAGGAAGTCTCATAAGAAATTCTCATACATTTGGTAGATTGTCAAGGAGGTTGGTAGCCTAGGGTTTTGCGGGTACTAATCTATTGCTCATAAGAAATTCTCATAAGATTGTTAAGTGATCAAGGAGGTTGGTAGCCCAAGGTTTTTGGGGTACTAACATCTTGCTCACAAGAATCACAAAAAGAAGTCTCGTAAGGAACTCACAAGAACTCATAAGGCTCATAAGGACTCATAAGCTCATAAGAACTCATAAGCTCATAAGGAATTCATAAGGACTCATAAGAACTCATAGGAACTCACAAGGCTCATAAGAACTCATAAGAACTATAAAAGGTGTTTTGTTTTCCACGAGAGATAAGATTTGATGAATGATTGTCTATGTTGGTTTTAAGTTTGAGTACTCGCATGTGATATTATTGTTGTTATAACATTGTTAGCTAGTACTATATATATGCTGAGTATTCCATGTTCAGTCGTACATTTTATGTCAGCAGGTTCATTCGACTTCCACAACTCTAAGCCATGGGTTGAGGAGGAGTACGCAGAAGAAGAACGGCTATCCCGTTACAGCCTCAGGAGAACAAGGATCTAGATATGTGGCCCTATTTAGACTATTGTTGAGTGGAGAGACAGGGAGGTTTCTTTTTTTTGTATTTTGACGAGTGGGCATGTCCACTCTTGTTTTGATTTAATTATTGTATAAACTTTGAATACAGTCATATATATAGAAAGAAAAATTTAGTTCACGTTTTTGCACTAGTATATGATTCCACTATATCATGTCTTGTGTATTTTTACAAGATGGTTTGGTATCAGATATGACACATCACGAGTCAAAGAATCCATAACTATTATGGGGTATTTTGGGTCGCGACACTTTGGTTTTGGTTCTGCACCAACTATCTCAATAAAAATTAAAATACTCAGGTTGGATCACCAAAATTTGGAATATTGCCACTGCTTTACCTGCATTTTCCATTGCTCTTCTTCCATCTCCACCCCTCCTCTTCCATCTTTGCTCCTCCTCCTCTCTCTCTCTATTTGTATTTTTTTTCATTATAGAGATGCATTTGTTTCTAAAAAATTCAAATACAAAATTAAGGAGACTCATGTTGTAGAATCACATTTGGTTACAGAAGTGGGTTTATTAATGAAGTCAGTTTTTTTTTTCCTTGCCCCTCCTCTCCTGCTCTCTCTGTTCCCCCACTCTGATATCTCAGATCTCTCCCTAAAACCCCTCTATTTCTCTCTTTGTTTTCATGGGACACAACATAGGGTTGCAGAGCACTCTTTCATCATTTTAACCTACATTATTATATGGGACACCACAGAGGGTTGCAGATCACTTTTTTTTCAAAGAGCATTCTTCACTCTTCAATCATGGCGCTTTTGGGGTGTTTTTGGATGTTGCTAAGCATATGGTTTCATATCCCATGTATTGATGGTGTACCATCAACTACATACACCATTATTTTATCCATGATTGAGATTAGTTTTGCCAAGAACACTCTTTCATCATTTTGAACTTAAATGGGGTTCTCATATGTAAAAAAAAAAAAGTAAAATTTTACAGCAGGTCTCAACCAGGTTTGGGATACTATATGTCATAACATGCAATGAAAACCAGGTCCCGGATATTGCATGTTGCACTTGACATGTTGTACGAGGCAATGAAATCACTTGAATGACATTAGTTTTGCCAAGATCACTATTCCAGTAATTTAAAATTATATGATTTGTCATCTGTAAAACGAATAATATAAATAAATATTTAAAGTCACATTGATACCCGCATCATACATTTTCAATTTGGATAAAGCTTTCGGAGACTATCTTAGGGCGAGACCACCAAGACCATGCTCTAAGAGCACGGGATTTGAGGTAGGGCCCACCATGTGAAATGGGCCTCACATGAAATCCTGTGCCCTTAAAGCACGACCTTGGTGGTCTCGGCCCTAAGACGATCTCGGTCGCAGTCTTCCCCAGACGCAAGGTGGTGGCAACAAGTGTCAAACCATCTCCCGTTATAGGGTAGCAACACCACGTGTTGCACTCACATTGTGTTTGTGGAAAAAAAAATTGACTTAGTGTGTTTGGGGCTAGCACACCTCTATTTTAAATGTTACAGATAACATAATGTATTTTCATCTCACAAGTCGATGAAAACATTATTATTCCAACAAGAAATGATATCAAGGAGTCAAAAAAAAAAAAATGCAAGGCATATGCAATTTTTTTAAGTTACATGCAAAACTAATGAAATTGTCAATTTACTGTTTCAAATCTATTATGAATACACGTTTGGGTAATTGTCAACTATTAGACTTATGATGTATTTAACCTAGATAGAATAATCTGATCATATTTTTAACAATTGCTCTCTTATCTTCATTTTTCAACAACATTATTATTCCAACAAGAAATGATATCAAAGACTCAAAAAAAAATTATATGCAAGACATAAGCAATTTTTTAAAGTTACATGCAAAACTAATAAAGTGGTCAATTCAAATCTATTATGAATATAAGTTTGAGTAATTGTCAACTATTAGACGTATGATGTATTTAACCCAAAAAGAGTAACCTAATCATATTTTTAACAATTGCACTCTTATCATTCATTTTCAATTTTAATGCAGTTGTGAAGAAAAAATGCGAAATTACGTGAGTTGTTACAATATCATTCATAATTATTTGACATATTTCATATAAAATATTTTATATCTATCTATTAATCTATTATTGTATTTCATCTTTTGTTCATGTAATTTCATTTTTATTAATTATTCTTACATTTTAATTACATATGTGTATTTTTTTAAAAATCTCATCTCGAATTATTTTTGTTCCGTGCATCGCATGAGATATTTGCTAATATATATATATATATATATATATATGCGTGCGCACGCAATACATACAGATTGTTGTCCGTGCATCGCGTGTTTAGGTTCCATGGGGCGTACGTCTCCAAGAAAAACCTTTATGTGGATTTTTCATTTGCATCACGCGCGGTCACAAAATCACTAAGATAGGCTTGGTGATGTGACCCACGGATTGGATGTCCTAAACAATCAGAGCAAGCTAATTTTTAGACTCTGGCCTGGCCTTGAAAGGTTTAGCTTAAGCTTAGCCAATTCAGGGCAGCTGACAGCTAATGCTAGGCCTGGTAATCAACCTTCTAAGCAAGGGTCGGGTTTGAAAAGACCAGACTCAGCTTAATAGCCCTAATTTCCTAAGGCAGTTTCCTCACGATGCCTGATTAACATAATCAAACGGTTGTGGAAAACCTTTGTTGATACATGGAAATGGGTTTGCCACATGTCATGATACAATTCCTCCAAATCATGAGGACTTGCCACCTATGTTAACAACTGACTTCATATGCTTACACCATTGAACTTTCCTTCATGTAGAAGCCCTGGATTACCCTAGGCATATGTATAAAATTGTGGAGACCTTGGATGTGTTGCCTAAGGTGGTGAAGGTGTCCTTGCCCAATACCTAGTTCACTTAGTGGACAGGCTTCTCCAGTCGAATGACCTGCCTTGGAGGAATCCTACGGATGTATATATATTATATCTAGGGGGATTTAGGTTATTATGGTTTGGAGGGCACGAGAAGGATTCATTAGTAATGGAATCGCCTTGGCAAACTCACTACTAGCCTAAAGAATATTCTCATTAAGGAGTGAGGTCATAATGACTTGGTTATGAGTCTTTTATAGCTGACATGACATATTTCTATTGATTGAGAGGTCTAACTAATTTTATTGAGCTGGAAGATCACAAAATTACTATAAATAGGGAGTGATCCCTCTTAATTAATAATGGAATTTTGGGAATACAAAGGGGCTTAAGAGCTAGAGAATTCTCCATAGGTTATCTATCGTGTGAGTTAGCGATGTTCTTCGGTTCTTCCTCTCCTATTTCCCACGGATCTTATTCCTTCTATTACCTTCTTATCTCTCCTTCTTCTCCGGCTATTTCTCCGACGAAAGAGTAACGCCGCCTGTACGTTCAGGTCTAACTAGTTTAGGCGGGAGGTGGGACAATCCGAATCCCTCTAATTATTTTCATCCATCAACATTTGGCGACTCTACTAGGACCATCCGATGTACGTCTTTACCGAAATATGTCCGCAATTTTGATTCCCTTACCATATCTTCGAATCTGTTGAGGTCCAGAGGTTATTATGAGTTGACATCATTCTATGGTTACTAGGGTTATTCAATTAAAGAGGAGCACAAAGCTTGGATGATCATAAATGAAGTTTGGCTTTGCTGTTCATGAGAATTGATGGAACCAGAGGTGGAAAATACATAATCGTAGAAATTTCTCTTGTTGAAGAAGCTAATTTCATCATCACTGTCTAAACATCTTTACTATTATAACGGGAGAGGCAGGCGTAGAAGATTTTTCCGAAATTCCCGTACTACCCTTATATAAAAACAAAATTTTGATTTAATGTTTTGCTTTAAAACCCAAACTACCCCTTGCCTTTGATTTAATTTCCAAACTACCCCGTGCTCATCTATCTATTTAGAATCACAGCCAATCGCGATTGAACTCGGGGAGAGTTCAATCGCACCCGTGGATTAACACATGTCCCTTTTAACTCCTATTAACTGTGATTAACTCCTTCCCCTCGCTCTCACGTGCATCGTACGTGCCACTAGCAAGTTCAATCGCACCCACGGGTTAACACGTGTCCCTTTTAACTCCTATTAACTGTGGTTAACTCCTTCCCCTCGCTCTCACGTGCATCGCACGTGCCACCCGCTAGTGAGTGATAATGGATGATCGGTGCTCAAGCTCGAGCTTCAATCACGTTCAGACGTCTAGCAACAGATCAAGCGAGAGTGTGAAAAATAGTTTGAAATATGTAGATCTGGAAATGCAGCGTCTTCTAATCTATTGATGATGTCATATCTCTGATTTGATCTGCTGCAGAATTCATGTCTGAGAAATCTCCTGCATCACTATTTCTTGCAACATCTTGTTCTTAGGATTAAGGTTTGAATCTTGAGTTAGGAGACTAAAAATAAATTCTTAGCCCTTGATGCTAAACATAAATTCACACTAATATTTTGAAAATTTTATAAAACTTCAAGAAAATAAAATAGTCATGGCCTTAGCCACAACATTAATTAATGTGCAAACTATTCCCACCTACAAAAAAAAAAATGAAATGAAAATGTTAGAATGAAAGTTTATTAATTGAGATTAGGAATAAACAATACATACATGAAACCTCTCCAAAATTTTAATTGGAATCGAAGTCGATTCATCGGTTAAAGTTTACATGTCTCATTCCGTTAAAGAATTAAATGGATTTGAACTCATGGTCTGAATGGTCTTTGTACTACCATTAACGATTACAAATACAAGAGTGGTTTTAAGGATACCTACATAGAGAGAATGAAGACGTGAGGGGATGCGAATAGTAAAGAATTTGGGAAGAGAAAATGGACAGGAATGAGGTGAAAATGGAACGAAGACATGCTCATTAAAGCCTTTAAAAAGCAGCCCCTAATAACGTGGCACGTGGTGGGTTGTTCTCGAATCCAACCGTTAGATGGAAAGATGGACACATGGCAAAAAAATAAACTCAATCGGACATTTATAGGTCGTCCTACTGAAGTTGGGAAGATCAGCCATTCCTATAGCCTAAGTAGGGCAAGTGAACCTTAGGAGGTTAATGTTGACTAACTAGAGTCTAATTGGATGATTTAAACACATTTGATTGGACTGATTTTTTGATACATGTCTTACAATGGATGCAGCTTAACATCCAACAACCGGATTCAAAAATAGTGTCGCATGTCATCATTTTAGAAGGGCCTCTCATTTAAGGCTTTAATGAGCATGGCTCATCAAGTGGTAAGTTTTTAGGGGAATGCTAGCCCTAGTTTCCCTTAAACTCACTTTCCCTATAATAGTGACACGTAAGGTTACTTTTCCCGGCTGCTTTTGCAGCCGGTTAAAGCTTCATCTACAATACCCATTTTAACAATCTCCTTCATAGTTTTTAATTTAAAAACAACCCCTGAAATTGTTAACCTTTCCTCAAATCAAAGAATAGAGAAAAAGTCTCCTCAAACTCCCGCCAACTCACTCTCTCTCACTACCGTTTCGGCTTCTCTTACCTTATTTTAGAGTATGCTCCAGTCCACTTTCTGAAACTCTCTTTCACACATTGCTCTTTGGTGAGGTGAATTTTCGGGTGGCTTTGAGATAGTAGCGGTAGAGAATTTGAAGGAGATGGGGGTGGAATATTAGTAGAGGAGGTGAAGAAGGTGAGACTACTTGAGGAGGAGGCGGTGATAATATAGGAAGGGGTAGTGAAGTCACATCCGGAGGAGGGGCACGAAGAGGAAATGGCGGCGCTGGGAGCACAAGCGGAGAAGTAGGCGGTGGTGGAGGTGAAAGCGGGGCTGGAGGAGGAGTGACAGGAATAGCAGGAGGAGGGGATGAAGTTTCCGGTGGATTTGCATTGGGCTGAGAAATTGGTGGAGTCGTTGAAGGAGAGGAAGGTGGTGGTGGACTAGTAGTGGAAGTCGGTGGAATTGCAGAAGGAGAAGAATTGGGAGAAGGCGTTGACGACACCATCTTCGCCAAGATTGGCCCTTCTCACCAAAATCAAAATCTTCATTCACTCCCAAATTAAAGTTGTAAACTAGCAACACCCAAATGCCAATGCTATCTAGAAAAATAAAATAAAAATGATCACAAACTCCTGCTGAGCAGAAGCCGGTCATAAATCTCTTTCAGAGCAAAATCCAGGACTCAACACTCAATTACAAATTTATATTTATATATACATGAAAGAGAAAGTAAGGTAAAGATTGTTGTTAGAGAGAAGCAGGAAGTGAAAACTGGTGTGTGTGACTGAAGAGGGTGAGACATGTCTTTGCTCTTCTTCTTCTTCTTCTTTACTCATATCATGACTTTCATATGAACTCAAACCATTTTCTCTCTACCTCTCAAACTCAGTATCAAAACCCCTCTTTTCTTTCTCACACCAAACAGAGCCATATCCATTAATTAATCTCATCTTTTTATTCTTAGTATCCCCTTTTTTTCTCCAATGCCCGGAACTCCACCACCACCTCCGTCGTTGCTACAAACTCTGCATTGTCTTCCTCGGAAGAGCATGACACAGCCCATTTCCTTCTCGTGTTATCCTTGAGCGAGAAAGTGGTGGGTAAGAAAGAAAGTTCTTTTCTTTTTTTGTATTCTTTGATTGAGGAAGAAGCCAAGGAAATGCTACTTTATTTTGATGTGATGTTTTGAAGTAGTTATTTATAAATTATAAACTATGAGGGCAAAACTTAAAAGATATTTTGTAGATGAAGCTGTAACCGGCTGCAAAAGCAGCCGGGAAAAGCAACCTTACGTGTCACCGATTATGGGGAAAGTGAGTTTCAAGGGAAACTGGGGCTAGCATTGCCCAAGTTTTTATTTTGTTGTTTGGTATGGGACGAATGGCAATGAAGGTGGAGATTGTTTAGTTCTCAATTTTGTCCTTAGTAGAAGAGATATATCTTCTTAATACCTCTATTTTGTCCGTGATGAGCAACATTATATCCCAGTCTATGACATTTTTTCAGCACACCAAGTGTCTTGCAAACAGAAGCACTAGATTTCTCAAAATGACAAAGATAAGCTGCTATATATAGGTCCGATCCCGGTGAAGCATAAATACTCCTACTAACTGGTCGTTGCCCAACAATGATTCACATGTCTACTCTTCCAGCATAAATTGTGTCCAACCCTATAGAAGCAACACTGATAAGACAGTAGATAGATTTATAGGGATCTCTTCCGAGGAGTTAGGTGGATTGGATAGAGCTAGCTTTTGAGAAGCGGATCCATTTGAGCCATATAGATTTAATATTGTGAGGAATGGTTTTTCACAACTAGGTAGCGCGACACTTACAATGACACAGCTGCAGGACTACTTCTTTCATAGCGATTTGATTTCTTTATAGTTTTATCATAGAACAATTTTTCTCCTTTCTAGTTTGCAATGTCATTTGATTTGCATTACAAGTCATGCAATTCGTCCGATATTGTATATTTTGTGGAGTTTGTATTCTCATGCCAAGCTCAAGCTTAAAAGCAAAGGATGGAAGCCTTGGTTCGATATAGAGATTAAATTTAGTAATTGAATTACATCTGAAAGCTAATGTAGCATGCCTAAATACTGATTTGGGGTCTTGGTGAATATAAACGTATGGAAACGAAGGTAATCACGAGTGACACATTCATACAAAATGTAGGACTGGCCATTCCCACTCTTCCCCCTCCAGTGTGCATCTTGTGGACTGCTATGGCATTCCAATATTACCCTGGGTCCTATATCTGTGATTGAGTTGGTTACTATTAAAAAACGACCTTCAGGAAGCAGGAGCCAAGGTATTCGAATGGGTCAACTGCTTCTTACCTTGTTGCAGATTGCCTAGACTGTATGGTTGGATTTTTTTTACTTTTGCCTGAACGGTTCTGAGTAGGGCTGCACATTGCCTGATCGGCCCGTTGGTGCGACTCGGCTCGGCCCTGCTTAGCCCGAGATCGGTCCGGCCCGAAAGCTAATTCAAGCCAAGCCAAGCCTAAAATTTTCGACCTAATATAAAATTTTATTATTAAAAAAAAAAAAAGGATTCAAGCCAAGCCAAGCCAAGCCCGGCTTGAGCTTGAATCAATTCGGGCCGAGCCGGGCTTCAAGCCAAGTTTTTTTTTTAGGGCCGAGCTTCGGGCCACACAATCAAACATGATTTTGGGCCGACCCGGGCTTCGGACCTCGATCAAACTTATTCAAGCCAAGCCGGGCTTGGCCAAGCCCGGCCCGAATACAGCCCTAGTTCTCAGGTGCTACCAGGGTCTTTTGATGAACTTATTGGGGATCTTGACTATAGGAAAACCATTATGTCTGCTGATCATATAGTTCCCCTTGATTTCTCAAGCGTCCCCTGGTGTATTATTGAAGAGGATGCTGGGATTGTATGTGTACTCAGCATGTAAATTCCTCTTTCTCATGAATTATAACCCTTGTAATGGCCAGCTAGTAGTCAAGGCTCCTCCCCACAGAGATGAAGGCCGCTAAGAAAGATGTCACCGAAAATTTTGAACTATCATTTTGCCTGCCAAACAGACCAATGGCACCATTTGTTGATGGATGAACCAATCATCCTCAGCTCAAACAAAACAGTTTCAATGATAGGAAGAATTTGTAATATTTTAGTTTTACTTCTGACAATTATATAAGTCGGCAAAACGTTCTTGGCACTAGTATTTTACTGTCACGCAACTGCATTCCCACCCTATAAGTTTGGATGGTGCTCCTTTGGCACCTTGTACTTCCTATAGCTGCAATATTGTTGGTGCATATATTGGGGGATGTGTTTTTTTCTTTTGTTCTTTCGGCCAGCAACATTTACCAGAAATTTCAGTTTGTGTTATTCGAATTTGATAGGAAGTGTGGAGCTTGGCTCGATTGAACATCCTACCTTTGTTCTCACAGAGCCCCTTGCCCGTAAGGTGGGGGTTCGGGGCGTTAGTCCCCTGAGTGAATTTTTTGAGGGGTACTTTGGTATTTTTCCACATTTTTTTGCAGCCCTAATACTATTGAGAATAGGGGTGGGCGGCTACTATTATTTTTTAGATCGCAACTTTGTAATTCTCTGTTGCTCCATATCATAGTGAAATCTCGATGACACCGTGGACATACCTCAATTTGAGGGACCACGTAAATCTGGTGTTATTGTGTGTTATTTCTTGTTCCTTTTTCTGTCTATTTTTCGTGTGTCACAGATCTTGTTTAGGGTTCATTCCCTGATTCTAATCTTAAAAAGCCGTAAGGTCATCTACTTCTTATAAGTAACACAGCTTCCAGTAAGGAAAAGAAATTTGAGTAGTCATTAGACCCAAATATATCTCTATGGGTGCTCTCTTTCGATACAAAAATATGTATCAACACTTGAATCTAATCCAAGCAAGGGAGAGTATACAATCAGAGCTTTTGTCCTCAATTTTTTTGTTTAAGCAGAAGGAGTGAGAAAGAACTCAAGCCTGCCACACCTTTTGTCCTCTATTTTTTGTTACCAAAGTGTTCTTTTTCTCAATGAAATCTGGTGCTCTTTGCAGACTGTTGGATGAAAAAGCAAGGGGATGCAGATATCTAAGAATTTAATATAGTTTTATTTATATTTGAAATATATATTTCCTTGTCCACTCAAAGAAAAAGGGAGATTATCATTACATCTTAAACCAACGAAAAATAAATAAATTATGAAACAATAACCTACAATTTATAGAAAGATGTTTCTTTAGTTTTGGAATTCTTTAAGAACCTATAAAATATTTGAAACAAACAACCTGCTGCAGTTCTTCATGAAGCTGCAACTACCAAGGATAGTTCGTGTCAAAGGCATCTATAATGATTAACAATTAAGTTGTGGTAAATGATGGATAGTTTAGTATTTTGATTAAAACAAGGCCCATTAAAAGGCTTATACTGAGTAACACCCATATGTTTCCTTTATAAAGTCCATTAGCTAATATATTGATGGGATTGCACAGTTACAGATGCAAAAAAAACATGTTATTTCTCCTCCAAATCTGAACTGTAGAGCCATGTTGAGGGTATCATGTTGGTTTTTTTTCTTTTTAGCCACATCATTTCGACTGGGCTTCTCACAATATGTTGTTCACTCTCCCAGATCAGAGATCCAAACAACATGACTTCCACATTAGAGTTAACCTTCACAGTCTTGCACTCAAAATCTACCGTGAATGTGTACTTCTCATTCATTTCCTTGAATGTCAAAGTTTTGGGCTCCACTTGAATATGAACTTTATCTGGTCTAGGATTCACGACCCTAACTGAATAAG
Organism: Tetracentron sinense; assembly: GCA_015143295.1. Classification (NCBI taxonomy): domain Eukaryota; kingdom Viridiplantae; phylum Streptophyta; class Magnoliopsida; order Trochodendrales; family Trochodendraceae; genus Tetracentron; species Tetracentron sinense. Next base: position 4,742,921 of record CM026555.1, on the reverse strand, counting down.
TCTCTGGAAGCTGCAGCTCCCCTAATATTGTGTTGGGAGTCAAATGAGAATGCAAATGATGGGTAGTTGAGACCACCTGGCCCTCCTTCGAACTTGGAACAAGATGATATCAGCCCTTTAATAATCCTCTGCAGCTGCTTGTCGGTGTAGTTTAATGCGCAAAGGAAGTTGATGTAGTCTTTTGTATCAGCGTAATAAACCAGCCTGGATCCCTGGCCAATGAATGATCCTGATCCAAAATCAAGAGGGGTTGCAAACTATGAATTTTCCTGCTTTGCAATCGAGTGAAGCTCGTTGTCGAATACCATAGAGGTCGCCATTAGTGCTGAACAGATTGCAGCAGGGAACCAGTTGGGGTAAGCCTTACGAAGCAGAGCTGCAACGCCCACAACTTGAGGACAAGCTATAGAGGTTCTAGTATCCAATTTGAACCAAGAGCTCCTCGTGTCCTCTACCAAACCCGTTACTGGTTTATCATGTACCCATGCTGCTAGGATGTGAAACCCTAGCACAAGGATATCTGGCTTGAGCACCTTTGGGACAGTAGAATTGGGCCCTCTGAAACACAACGTGGCAACCATTGGAGCTCGAATTTTTCCTACCCGCTGAGCCTCGAACTTCAGACTCACACATTCGTAGACATTTTAATATAAGCAAGTTCGTCAATTCCTTCAACATAACCAATTGTAAGGCCCAGTAGCGAGAAGGCTTCAAGATCTACAATTTTTACACGAAACTTGTCATTCAAACCAATTATTCCACTGCCACCAGCAGCGGCAACTTGAAATCATTCTTGGAATCCAGCATCATCTCCCACTACAATCGTTCTCATGACATTACTGGGGACAAGATGGTTAGGGGCACATGCAAAGAGATAAACCAAAGGTGAAATCAGATGAGCCTTCTTGCTGTAAAACGCAGATCTCCGAGGAAAGCTTGATCATTTCCAAGAAGGACTTGTGCTGGAAATGTCGGGTCAAGCGTCCCAGCACCAACTGTGGTCGGAGCAGTGTTTGTGACAGAATATGGATCTGGACTATCATTTCTAGTTGCACATGCGACAAATATTCCTTTCTCAATGGTTGTGAATGTTGCTACCAAGATGGAATCACCGTATAGATGATTTGTGGATCCAAGAGAAAGAGACAATACATCAACTCCATCCTCATCTACTTTGTCAATGGCAGCCAGGACATCTGAAAATCTGTACAACCATCTCTATTCCAACATGCATTGTACATGTCAACCCTTTCTTTGGTTGCCACTGCTCAAGTTGTTCCATTTTCAAAACCAAACATATTGGCATTTTCCACCACAGTTCCAACTGTGGTTGAAGCGGTGTGAGTGCCATATGTTCGGACCCATCACGTGGTGACCGGAATTCACCATGACCATCAACTGATCTCTTTGAACTGTCTTCATATCCAGTAACAAAAAACTTGGCTCCAACAATTTTGTTGTTGCAAGAAGTGTAAACCAATTTCACAAGCTCCCTTCCACCATGGGCATATAGGTGAAAGTCCATGGTTGTTGAAGCTTAGACTCTCTGGCCATATACAATGTCCACAATGCCAATGGTGACGTCTTCTCAAAACAATTTATCTGGCCAAAGTCCGTGGTCTAAATTAAGTCCAAGGAAGTCGGGTGTCCGTGTGATGCGGAACTTGATCATCATCTTGTCTTCATAAACACCAATAATTATAGGCATTTTAGACATGTTATCGACCTGTTGAAACATCATTTTGGTGGCAATGCCATGAAGGATATACTAATAGATATATAGAATTTGATTGTTGGTGGATATGAGAATGGTAAAATACCAGTGGCGAAGTTGGGTGGGGAAGTAGGATGGCCTAGAAAGGACATTGGTATGGACTAAGAAAGTTGATATGTTGGTAGCTGTACAAGAAAGTGGGGAGATGAGAAGGAGAAGAAGATGAGATGTATGGAAATTGATGGTCATTTCTTCTGCTTGGATTTGAAGAACTCAGGTGGTGTGGAACATAGATAACCTTGTTTTGCTTCTTATAGCTAAAGCTAGTTTGATACATATTGTTGAAGATAGACACAAATTCCAATAGCCCACTCGCTGGAAGCTAGATCATGTTGGCTCGAGTGAGATGAAATTTTTCCTACTAATAACGATTTTGGACGTTCCTATTCATGGCCTATATTTAAGGCTTGCTTCAACGAGTTTAGGTTGGCTCGAACAAGAATCGCGCAAATTAGATTTTGTCAACTCTGAACTTCCTATTTCTGAATTAATTTGGGTTTGCTTATAAATACTAATACTGCCAAAAATAATTTAAGGGTTTTGAATATAGGTTTGAGCTTAGAGAAGACATTCTTTGTAAGACTCTTGAATTTCTCATAGTTGGTAGAATATCCAATTGAGCCAAAACCTACACCCTTCAAACTAGAGGTAGCAAGCCTGATCTGTTTGTTCATACTAGTGTTTCCTATGTTATTCTGTCACTGAGGAATCCCTTTAGATACCTAGTTGAAGTTTTTGTACTTCACACCCACCCGTTACTTTGTCAAAGACACTCGGCCAGGGTAAAATCCGGAGCCATTGCGATGGAGATCGAATATGAGGATTCATGGTTGTTGTTGAAGCGTTGTTGAAGAGAAAGCTTGGTTAGTGAGGAGCTGGAGCCGCTGCGGTGGGGATCAAACCTACGGGATCGTGGTTGTGCATTCATTGACTAGCCTTGGATCAATGTGTTGAGTCCAGTTTTGGATGAGGTTCAAGTTTTTACTTTTTGCTTATCTCTTAGTGATTGCTATCTAGCTAGACAAGGTCCCGTGGTTTTTCCCATGAGGGTTTTCCACGTAAAAATCATATATGTTTGCTTTGTGTGATTATCTCCTTATTTTCACACTTTAATTGTTGAAATTAAAATTTGGGTAGATAGACGCCAGGATACCTATTCACCCCCCAACCCTAGGTCCTTTGGATTCATACAACGGAGAGACCCAAAATACACCCCATTTGATTTTACTTTTATACACTCCAAACACCTTTTAAGACACTCTTACCCTTATATCAAAAGAAAGGGTTTAAAGAATATCAAGGGTTTCTTCCTCACTATAAACCCTCTTCTCTCTTCACCATAACTCTCTTCTATGCTCACCATCAACTCCGTCATTGCTCGTCATTTTTCCCGCCGGCTCCCGCAATCTCTCATCATTGCTCTCCATTAGCTCCTGTGGTGGTTAGTGCTCTCGTCATTGCTTCTGGCTCATCGTAAACCTTTTTTTTTGTTTCTTAACAAAAACAATCTCTTCGTGCACTTAGATATTCTTGTTTTTTTTTTTTTTCTAGTGGTTCATCTTTGTATTTTTAGTTTTTTTCTCACTAGTCCTTGTTTTAATTTCTTGTGTTTTTTCTAAGAAGAAATTATCTCTTAGTGTTATTTTAATTTTTTGATTTGTTTTTCATAACGAAGAAACGATCTCTTCTTCGTGTTATAGTTGATCGTGATTTTTCCATGATCTCATCTATGGATTGTGATTTATATTTAAATTTTTTTGGGGGGTTTTGTTTTTAAAAATGAAACGGTATGGTTGATCATGTTTTCTCATTATCTCATATGTTGATCTTTTTAAAAAACAATTGCGGTTGAGCGTTATTTTATCTAAACAAATTCACTATTTATCATGATATTTCCCCAAGTTTGTGATTGGATGAAGTATAATTAACGATCTAAGACTGATCGAGCTGCCCTTATCCTGAACCAAAACTCCTATTCTCTATGTTTTTACTTTTTTATGTTAATTAATACATAAATGTATCCATATTTGCAGCCATGGTAAGAAGACGAGCATCACCATTTACCATCTACCCATTCACCATCATCAAACCAAACAATAGATTTTATGGTCATTATCTGCAAAATATGAAAACACTTATGCATAAATAAACAAATAATAAGGGTAAAATCATAAGGAATAGATGTTCATGGCAGATCGATGAATCTATTTTTCAGATCGTTTATTACAATGCAATCAACCGTGAATTGTTGGAAAAGTCATGATCAATCGTGAATTGGTGGTGAAATTACCCTTTTGAAATAAGTTAAGACCTAGTGGGGGTGTGAATAGGTTATCCTAAGGTCTGTCTACCAATTTTAATTTTAAAAAATTAAAGTGCGGAAAAGGTAAACAAATCACAAACCACAACACTGATATTTTTACGTGGAAAATCTTTCAGAAAAAACCACAGGACCTCGTCCAACAAAGGAGAATTCACTAAGATCAAAGCAAAAAAAGTACTTACAAGACTTGAACCGTACTCTACTAGACTTGACACAACGATCCTCAACGATCTGTCTTCCACGCCTCGATAAGCAATCACGAACTCGCAAGTCCTGTGATCAACCATGGTAGCTTTTGCATCTCTTAGAACACCACAACCACGATCTCTTGATCGATCTCCATCGATGATGGCTCTAGATTACTCCGACCACAAAAACCACGATCCTTTTTGGAAACCTGGGAGGATAAGACATTTCCCTTTAAAAGAGAAAGACTCTTATCTTCCAAAAAGGGGAGAGATTACTCCCCCTTTCAAATGGGGTGCCATATGGCACTCTATCATTAGAGTAAAAGAGAGGATCTCTATCTTGGGATCCCCCAAAGACGGAAAAGAGTCCTTTCTTATTAGGGATTCTTTGTCACATGACAATCAATATTTGACTGTCAGTTGGGAAAGGTCTGACCTTAGTTAGTCCACAAATTAAAGGGGTGAGACCATGGGTCTCACCCACGGCCTAGGTCAGGTCCAAAGCCTATTTGGGCTACGGACCAGGTCTCTTAAGATTTGGCCTTTTGGCCAGCCCGTAGGACTAAAGGCCCACCAAAGCCATGTGAGGGCATGGGCTTGATGTAGTGTACACACTCCTTTGATTTGGTGTGAAGCAGTGCACTGAAGTTGGTGAACCTCAGCTCAATCTGGTGTCGCAATTTCGCTGCCCACAAGCACCATGAGCTATTTCGGCCCTGAGAACATCAAATTGAGTGCTCAAGTCGATCATTCGGTTTTGGAGACTGAAAGTTTCCTTGAGATGTTCCAGAAAGGATTGTGAGAGCCTCAAAGAATACGACATGTTGCTTTCGAACCTATTCATTTAACTAGGCCTGAGAAACCAACATCTGAGACATTTGAAAGTGCAAACTCTCTAGAGAAGGAGGAAAGCGGGATAAGTTGAAAAAGGACCAGCAACATAGAGATTGGAACGAGCAGAATCAAGAAGACAACATCTAGAATGCCCTCATCCACAATGGCAGGAGCTTTTCCTTTAGAGGATGAGAAACCTCTACACAAAAAAGCAAAGAATTTCCACTTGGAGGAACTTGGAAGAGACGACCCCACGGGGCGTTGGAGAGGAATTGATATGTTTTCCTTGGCATCCCCATATGAATTGGAGCGCAAGCAACGCTTCTTGGAATTCACTAACCATGAAGAACAACAATGGCAGAGAAAATAAAATGGAGATTCCAATTCAATCTAAGATTAAGAGGTTTTGTAAAAAAAAAAACAATCTTTAAATTTCCTAAATATGTGAAATTAATGAAAACATGGGATAGATTTACCTTTAGAAGCATAAGGATGGAGAGGGAGGAGGAGAAACCCTAAACTCGTTCAGACAACTTTAACAAAATATGAAGAGACACAATGCGCGGTAAAGGTTTTAAAACCGATTTACGAAACTCGGTCGACCGACTTGGCCAATTTTTGGAAATTAAAAAAGTTTTAAACTCTTCAAAAACAGCTCACTCTCCCTCCAACATCAATACTCACTAACAATTGTTTTAAACACCCCTTAGTTCAATTACCTTCAAAACAATTACCCCAAAAAATTATCACACACATGCATGAAATACATTCCAAAAGTTAAAGGATTTACATGCCCAAGAATTAACATTAATTAAATAGACTAATTGATTATAAATCTATCTAAATAAGTCTCAATGGGCAATCATGCATAGCCACAAGCACTTGTTCACATTTAGGACTTAGTTTCACTAAGTAGCTATGTGTGTGTAGTGAGGGTTCTAACTGGACTCTAGTTTCAGGTTTTTATCCCTAGTGAGGATTTGACATTATACCACTAAGGAAACTCCAGGTATCTCAATACTAGAAGTCAAACCTAGTTAAATCCAAAATATACTGATTTTTAATTTAAGTGCATCTTTCTCCATTGTTTGACTAAACAAATTTTCTTTTCTTTTTATGTCAAACATAGCCAACTTGTAAGAATGTTCGTTTGATTTTTCTTTTCATATTTTTTCTTACAATGGTGGTTTTCACACTAGAGGGTAGATAGCCCTCTACTGGTAATAGCGGCTTTCACACTAGTAACCCAAATAGATACCTACCTTGTTGACATAGGTAGTCATTACTACTATTTGCATCCAATAGTAGCTATCACACTATCCTAATAGGTAGCCCTTCCTATTGCCTCGTTTTTTTTTTTTCTTTTAAAGGAGGACATAGATAAATGAGAAATTAACCAATGGTTAATCTAGATTTGGTCAACCGAAAATGCCAGAATGGATATCACAATTTCCTACAACATAGGTATATAGGCCTTTAACTAGTGTCAGTCATAGTGCATTGAACACAACATACATGGATGACTACTCTCTAACCGTGATAAGTGAAAGTGTCTAATTACTATCACCCAAAAGACCTAGAAGGTGCATTATCCTCATAAACTCAGTCCTTGATAAATGTTTTCCTTGGACATGTAATAAGTTATTAAGCACAAGGAATGTAGAACATGCAAAGTATGCTATGAGAGAACCAACTACAACAAAAAATCTTTTTGGTATTTTTGAATTTTTTGATTTTTTAAATTTTTTGAAAGGACAATAACCTAACTGAAAAGAAATAAAAAAAATATTTTTGTACTTTTTGTTTATCAACATAAGGAATAAATCAAACAAGCCAAAAACTAAAATAAAATCTATTCTAACTAAAATGAAAGCAGCCATAAGCTTCCTAACAAAGAAGACAATCTTTTTGGATTTTTAATTTATTGAAATAAAAAGGAAACTAACTAAAAACAATCTCTAAACAACCTGAGCTACATAGGGACATAACACAAGGAAAAATATAGCAATTCAACAAACCTAGGTAAGACAAGACTCAGGCTAAGTGTAGCCCTAGAGGCCTTCCTTACTCATCCAAATGGTTATAAGAGTTTGATCGACCCTTTGATCAGAAGTTATTTCATGAGGATCTTCAAAAGGATCCTTCTTTTTATTTTTCTTCTTCCTAGATTGGTACCTGGACACATTATGAGTGGACGGGTACTCCCTTATTGCCTCCATACTGCCTAGCATGCATAGGAGCGTCCAGACCATGTCCTATCCTGGAGGATTGAGTAAATCTAATCACTTCTTCACTCAAAATCATTGACCTTTCAGGTAGGGTCTAAATATACCTTTGGAGATTCCCTTGATTTCTTTGACTTTGGTTTCTTAAATATTTTCGAGATTCCCTTGATTTCTTTGACTTTGGTTTTTAAAATCTTGTCGGAAATTTCTCTTGAAGGCATTACAGTTTGGTGGAGTGTGACCCTTCACACCACACTGAAAACAATTGGGAATGAATCTTGGAGGAGGAGGATTCCTTCTTACAGGAGGATAAACATTAGTCCCATCACCTGTCGGGGGGTACTGAAACCCGGTTAGACCCAGAGGCACCAAAAGTATGTTATAACTGAGAATGAGTTGGATTCCTATAAGGTTGAACAGGGGGTTTGGAATCCTAGCATTTGTGTTTGAAATCAAGAATACTGGTTTCTAACATTGGCTCAAATGTTGCAGTAGTCATTGTGCCAACATTCATGGGACCAAGGGATCTATTTGTATGCCCTATGCCATACATATTTCCAATTGTGCCCTACTTAATCACCAATTCATCCAAGATTGAGCATTAGTAAGAAGTCTAACTTCTTTCTCAAGTTTAATCACCTATTAACCAAGTCAACCTTGACTTTAAGGATATTATGAAATTCTCTTTCTAGAAATCCGACCGGATCCATAAGATAATCTTTTTTCAGATTTCAACTTCGAAACAAGAGTCTCTAACTCTTCAATCTCTATCAAAAACTCATCTCTTTCCTTTTCAAAGAGATCGAACTGTTCCACAAGACCAACTTTTTCAACTGTAAATTGAACAACTAAAGCATTCTTCTATTCTGCTTCTAGATGTAAGTAATTTCTTTCCTCATCCAAAATCTAGAGCTTTTTCCTCAAGGAGATCTTTGCCTTCTTCAACATAAGTTTTTCAGAATACACTCTTCATAAGTTGATTCTATGTTTTCTTCTCTTTCAGAGTCACAATGACTCTTCTCAATATCTTCACTTGATTCGGTCTCATGACCATCATCACTCTTATCCTTTTCTTCAACTATGGAGGAAGACTCAAGAATCCCTTCTAAGAAGGCAGTGTGATTATCAATTTCCTCACATGAAGTGGAATTGTCTGATTTTTCATTATCAGAATCATTGTCATCCCAAGTAGCATTCATCACCTTACCCTTGTTTTTCTTGTTGTTAGGGCAATCCAGTGATATGTGGTCATATCCTTGGCACTCATAGCATTGAATGCTATGGGATTTCTAATCAGAGCCATTGGGAGTTCTCATGTTTTCCTAAGGCTTTGTCTTTGGCTTCTCGAACGATTTTCCTCCTTGTCTAGGATTGAACTTCTTATTTGATTTATGAAATTTTCTAAAAAAATTTACAAAGTAAGCCAGCTCTTCTTCACACATACCCAAGTCACTGTCGTCCTCAAGCAAAGATTCCTTGACAGATTTCAATGTAACTGATTTGTTCTTCTTAGATCGACGAAGATTGAGTTCATATGTTTGAAGCGATCAAACCAATTCATCAATCTTGAGAGCATAAATGTTTTTTCTCTCTTCAATGGCAGTGACCTTGGGTTGAAATCTATAAAGTAGAGATCTCAAGACTTTCCTCACAATTTTGGACTCACCAATTTTCTCACCTAAGTTGAAGATAGAGTTGACAATGTCGCTAAGTTTAGCAATGAATTAATCAAAAGTATCATTGTCCTCCATCTTCAAATTCTCAAACTTTGAAGTGAGCTTTTGAAGTTTTGAGATTTTGACGATAGTTGTTCCTTAATGAGTTCTCTTAAGAATATCCCAAGCTTCTTTCGATGTGCCACTTGTAGAGATTCATCGATATTTTTTGGATGTGACAGCATTGAAAATTGAATTGAGACCCTTAGTATTACAACCACAAGTCTCAAACTCATCCTTAGTCCATTCTCATAAAAGCTTATCAACAGTCAATTCATTAACTGTTTTTACAGGAGGTTTCCATCCAAATTCTATAGTGATCCATACTCTCTCATCCATATATTTGAGAAACGGTCTCATACGAGCTTTTCAATGGGCATAATTATTCTCATCAAATAATAGGGGATGAAAGATGGATCCACCCTCTTTAAAATAACTCATAGCTCAAAGATAGCACAAGATCACACAAAAGGGATTAGCCTTATAAGGGAACCCGCTTTGATACCAATTGAAATTCCTAAATGCGTATCCTTAATCTATGATCTCTTAGACCTAGTGGAGGGTGAATAGGTCTTGTTAGACATATATGCCTACGAAAGCCATTCCGGAATTGTATTAGTCTACATAATCAATAAAAGCATATTTTACATTCACATATGGTCTTCTACATTGGGTAACACATTAAAAGTATCTCATTGGATGAAACTACTTTGTCCCTTAGGTAACATTGTAGGAAACCATCCAATTAGTTATTAACTAATTGCTAAAGAGATATAGTTTTTCGGTTCCTTGTTGACCTAAAATTGTTTTAAGTTATTCAGGATACATCTGGACAATGTATTCCTACTAACTTACACATTGTTAGTTCCATATGATGGAGTGATGAATCTCAATCACTGAGAGAAAGGTCTCTTGACTAAGATGTGGATATAAGTAAGTAGTACTTATATTGCAACTGAATCACTCAGTGGATACCCTTAGAAGTATACTGTCTTTATATTTAGAGTAGTCAATTTGACAGATTGTCCTTAACCTGAGAGGTCGACATCTTCTCTAGTATTTACCTATATAGCTTTGATGTAGCCAATCGTCAATGTCCAATACACCGGATTAAATACAGGCTCGTTGGGTTATATACGCTATATTAGAAGAAGTGTGTGTACGCTCAACAAGGATTCCACTACTCTAACAGAGTAAATAATATCGAGTTGATACTTGTCCAAACCGGACTTGAAAAACCCAACGCTGGTATTTATTGATGAAATGGTTTTATGGAGAAGTTTGTTTTCTGTATAAAAGAAATGTAATTATTAATTATTATTTCTTTTAAAGAATTTCTAAAATGTTTTGAAAGTCCAAGTTTGACTAAAAGTATTAGAGAGAATAGGTTCTCAATATAAGCCAGGGATTAAAGACAACATTAGATATTGTCCCGTAAGCTTATCACAATATTGGAAGTGGAGGGACGCATCTGTAAACAAATCTTGAGATAAAAATACCTGCAAGTAATTCTCTATTTTTTGGAGGTTAATCACATTTTGTTAATGAACAATAATTGTAATTGTTGGAAGTCCAGAGATATAGATAAAATTTTATAATCCTAATGGAGTGATAGGAAAGGTGTTTCCTAGTAACAATGCTTTAATTAAAAGGTTGAGTACTTGGTCCCACAACCGAAAATAGGAGATCCCTTTAGATCTCACACACAAGAACTTTCTTAAGGTATTTAATTTAATTATTAATTAAATTAGTTAATTTCTCTAAGTAATCACTATATGGTATAGTGAAGCTCTACAAGGTGGAATCACATTAGATGTGAAAAACCAAATGGGTAGGACCTATTGGGGATTTTAATAAAAGATCAAACATGTGACCAATAAGGGTTTGGAACCCATAGGGGGCGTGTGGGAGTGGGGCCCACCTAGGGTGGGACGCCCACTTCAAGGAGATTTACTTTAATTAGTTTCTAATAACTAATATCCTTATTGGATAAGGTTAGTTAGTTACTAATTAAAGATTCCCTAATTGTTAGGGATTCCATTAGTTTGTTACTAATCATTAATTAGTTACTAATTAAGAATCCTTATTGGATAAGGATATGGTTAGTTTGTTGCTAATGGATAAAGTTAGTTTCTATTAATGATTAATCCTAATCAATTAGGAGAAATCAATAAAAGAAACAAATAGAGGAATCCTAATTGGATTAGGAAATGGACACTTGGGTTGCAAGCAACCCAAACCCTATAAATAGGGCTGGACGTCCAAGGCTTGGGAGACACTTTAATTTTTCAGATTTGTCTCCCCCTCTCTCCTCAATCTCATGCCCTCTCTATCTCTCCCTTCGAGGTGTACGGTCAGCCCCTCTTTCTCCCTTTCTTCTTCTCTTGTGTTCTAACTTTTGAATATCAAGAAGATTATTAAGAAGCAATCTTGATAATAAAGATTTGATTTTTATTTCAAGATCCTAGAGCTGAAAATTTGGAAGGGTCATTAACTTCTAGAGAAAGCTTTAAAGAAAAAGAAGGTCCGTGTGGATTGCGAAGGATACTTGACACATGTGAAGTTTTACTGGTCTAGCGTTTTATCGTGATTTGACTTAACAATTTCAAAGTCGCAAAGGTGATTGTGATTTTAACTCTCATTAAATAAAATCAATTAGAATCTTAGTCAAATCTTGGGATTCGATGTATGCCCCCCAAGAAATGTTTTTCTAAAATTAAAAAGAGACATACTTTTAGATCTGGCCTACAGATTTCTATCAATTTTAATTTTAACAGAGGGAGAAACACATAAACAATCATATACAAACCATAACACAAGAGATTTTTACGTTGAAACCCTTCCACGAAAAACCAAGGGACCTTGTCCAAATAAAGAGATATCATTATGACAAAGTCAATAGATACTTACAAGACTCAAACTGGACTCAGTCCTCCCACCTCAATAAGTAATCATGTACCTGCAAGCCCATGAACAACTGCATCAGCATGTACTTCTCTTACCTTCTCCAAAACAATGATCCTCTGTAAAGTACTCGTTATGTCAACAACGGTGTCGGCTCCTCGCCAACCAAACACTCCTCTCGAGTGCAGAGGGTAGTGAATTTGTTTTAATCAACCAATATAAGTCAAAGATAAACAATAATGAAGCTTGTAACTCTAGACAGAGAGCAATAGAGGAGGAACAATGAGAATCATTCAAACATGAAAGACAACTCCTAGATAAGCTTTGAAAGCCACAACTCTATTCTCTAAGAATACTTAAAAACCCTAATCTCAAATTTTATATTTATATAGCAACCAAAAATTAGTTTACAAATTTGGAAATACGTCAAATCTGCGCAACTTGGTCGACCGAGACCCAAGTCGATCAACCGGATTTATGGTTGGTCGACCAAGATGCCAAAGTTAGATCGACCAAGAATAAACCCATTCTCTAGAATATTTTCCCATACAAAAATATCCAAGGTCGGCCAACTGAGATAGGGGTTGGTCGATCAGATTTCTAAAAATCTTGAGATTTGCAAATTCTTTTTTGCTAAACTGTGTTGATCTTGTATCTAGTCACCTAAGGTCCAAACACATGATCTAAGTCAATTCCTCCTAGGTATAAACTAAGTATCTAAGTCCCACTTTTTTTTTATCAATCCTCTCGGAAGGAGAGGGGGGTTTGGCAGACCCCTGCCGGTTTTATTTATAAAGAGAAATTATGCGGGGGGATATAAACCTTACCCCTACAGACGCTGAGGAAAAAGAAAAAACCTAAATCCTTACTTTTCTGAGATTGCCTATACCTAGTTTGTCCAAATAAAGGAGAGCTTTAATTTTCCTTGGAATAACATTGAAAGAATAAAAAGAGGCTGAGCTCATACTATCACACCCTATGTTGGCACAACCATCAACAACAACATTAGCTTCTCTATAGATATGGCTGAGAGAGCTACCATCTTGCAAGTAAGTTTTTATCTTTTTGTTACAATACCAAGACTTCAGAGATATAGAGGCCGACCCATTCCACATATCAACCAAAATTTTGGATTCAGATTCAATAATCGCATTTTGATTGTTGAGGTTCTTGCATATCATTAAGCCATCGAGGAGAGCTTGAGATTCACTAATATAGTTACTGTAAATACAATAGTGAGAATAGAAGCACACCAAAAAGACACCGTTCTAATCTCTAAGAACTCCACTACCTCCAGCAATACCTGGATTACCTTTAGAAGCCCCAGTGGGCAGTGAAATCTCACCACCCACAAGGCGGGTGTATGGTACACTTGCCTACACAGGATCACCACCCATGGAATGGGTGGTTGGACTTCACACATGCCAAAGGCATGCACACCAGCTGGCCAAGGGCTAGCTCACCACCAACCTGCCCAGCATTCAATGCTGGTATTAGGGCTATGATGCCCTGCGGATACCCTTCATGTTAGTCCCCATGGGACTGTGTAGAGACCCGAATCTTTTTCATGTTTTTATTGCAAGTATTAGGGGTATTATAGTCCTTGTGATGTTTTACTGTTTATGTATTTATATCTAATTGGTATAGTGTGATTAAGGCTTAATCAAACTTATAAGCGGAGGGATGTCATAACACACCCTAAACTTTAGAAAGCTCTAGTTTTGGCACCGTTATTGGAATTGAGTGATTCCTAAACCATTAGAAAGGTATTGGAACCCTCTTCGAGGTTCATGTTTAATGTTTTTCCATAATTTTAGTCTAAGCTAAGTCAAAAGTGGGTTTTCCGATATTTTGTCTGATGGAATTGCAGATCAGTCAACTTTGGGGGCAATTTGGTCCATAAATAAAGGGGAATTTAGAAATTTTAATACCAAAAATGTGCCTTTTCGGAAGACGAAACCAACGCAAGTTGAATCGTCGAAATCCGACGATCAAGTCAAAAGTTATGACCAAAACAGTATAATGGGTCAGAAATCTGCAAGCACTGATCGCTAAGGATCGATCGGTTCACAACCGATCGCTCGGTCAGAAGTAACTATCGATCGGTCCAAAACCGATCAATCGGTATCTATCGACTATTTAAAAATTTTGTATGGGGAAAATTTTCAGAGAGTGTATTTTTGACCGAGAGCTCGGTCAAAAGCACCGGTCGATTAGTAGGCGACCAATCGCTCGATCATAACCACCGATCGCTCGGTCTTTCGTGTTTTTACGGAATTTTAGTAAGGGCTTTTTGGTCTTTTGATTCTCAGACCTTGGGGCTATAAATAGGAATCCTATTTCGGGGTAATAGAATACTCTATCTATTTCTAACCTAATTTGGCAAAAAGGGAGAGAAAACCTAGGGTTTTGAGATAAAGATTTCTTGGGGAAGAAGGATATAGCTTGGATATTGCAAGGAGAGCTTGGAAAACTTCCCCAAATCACCTCGGGAGCGTTTTGAATCCAAGGGAAGGATTCCTAAGGTCGATATACTGTCCTAATCAACTCTATTTTAATGTTTTGTGAATATTAATATGATAGGAATGATAGAATAGAGATTAGATGAATTTTTCCAAAATTTTCTATGAAGTATCCTAATTATGGATGGAAATGTGGATTTCAATGTGGATAGAATGTATGGAGGATGGAAAATGTATGGAGGATGGGATTAATATATGGATGTGGAGAATATTTGGATTGTATAGATGATTTATGGCTTGATGGAATGTTGGAAATGTAGAAGGGCAATGGATTCATAATATGCGTAGCCAAGGTGTTTGTGAAAATGCTTGAGAGGATAAACGCTATTATACTCTTATGAAATGGTGGTAAATTGATTATGAATTCTGATATGAATTATGATGAGATATGTATATGTGATTGTTTGATAAGTATGTCTAATTACTTGCATGGAAATTAGCAATTGGGAAGGTAAGAACTTAGAGGAAAATACCTCAAACCGGGAATTCTCTAACTATTTGGTATGGGACATTATAGTGGAGTTTCCATGGTAGGAGATCGGAATCTAAGCAATTACTAACTCGAATGTTAATTTCGACACTTAAGCACATATGCACACGTATGTTAAGACAAGAGTCTCACAAGTCACACATGTGGACCACAAGCATGAGCATGACATACGTATGACATTCTGAATAAGCATAAGCATGACATGGTCCGTATCCACCAAGAACGGCATGTCAATTACATTTGATTCATAGGCATGGTCCGTATCCGCCAAGAACGGCATGTCAACCATTTGATTCTTAGACATGGTCCGTATCTGCCAAGAACGGCATGTCACATCATTGTATGAGCTGAATAAGTGCATAAGTATAAGCATCTCACAAGCATGTGGTCTCATAAGCATAAGCAGCTCATAAGTATATTGTCTTCTAAGTCTAAGATTCTCACAAGTTTATGTGTCAAGGTGATGATATGATGTATATGCGCACACGTTCTTCCGTACTCTAATTATGTTATTATGCTATTGGATATGTTTTTACCCAAGTGCAGGTATATTATGTTGTTGGTTGGATTTTATATACACTGAGTACCTTTGTACTCAACCGGACTTTGTCTTGGCAGGTTTAGAGCAGGAGTACACGGCGGAGCCGTGGATTGAGGAAGCCTACATTGAGAAAGCAGGAGAAGGTGAGCCTTCCGAGAAAGGAGCTGGAGGCTTGGGTGTCTATGCCTCTTAGTTTATGCTTTGTTTAGTGGACAGATTTTTGTAATAGACTTTTAGAGGATGTTGTTCAGTAGACTTTTATAGTTGTATTTTTCATACTTGTTGGTTTATAGTGGGTTGTATATGTTGACCGTAGACTTGTACAGGTTGGTTATAGTTTATATATTGGAATTTTATTACTCTCATTTTTGAAGACTCGTGTAGTAAGCCTTGTATGCATGGATTTTAAGCAGGTTTAAGTAATGTAACGATTCCAAAGTCCTATTTTAGCCTTGTAGGATTTTGGGGTCATTACAGACTGACAGATGGTTAGGATTGCCTTTACCGGCAAACCCCCACTTGAGCTCTGCAGATAGATTCAATGAATCCATCCACGGGCTAGTAAATGACTAGCCCAATCCGTGACCATAAATGGCCAAGGACTTAACCCAAACCAAGGGCTAAACCCATGGTCCCATCCTGTCTTAGTCCGTGGAATGAGCAAATCAGACCCTGATCCACAACCCAAATAGGCTTTGGACCTGACCCAGACCGCGGGTGAGACCAGAGGTCTCACCCCTTCAACTTGCGGACTAACCAAGGTCAGTCCTTTCCCAGCTGGCAGTCAGATTCTGACTGCCGTGTTGCAAAGAATCCTTGATAAAAGAGGACTCTCTGTCAGCTTTGGGGGATCCCAAGATAGAGATCCTCTCTTTTCCTCCAGTAATAGAGTGTCATATGGCACCCTATTCGAAAGGGAAAATAATCTCTTCCCTTTTTTGAGAAGATAAAACTCTTCCCTCTTTTAAAAAGAAGTCTTATCCTTCCAGATTTCCCAAAGAGGGAAACCAATTTGGAGTCCTTCAAGAAAAATGACTCTTGTGCATACCAAGTTTCCTCAATATAAGGGAAACCAACTGTCTTGGAAAAATGGCCCGCTCTAAGGAGAGTTTGTCTTTTTTGATTTCCTAAAAATGAGGAAGTCAAAGGGGTGTCCAAAAAGGACTCTCCAAATTATATAAAAAGGAGGTTTCTCATAAAAGACACAAACCAAGAAGCGAGACAAAAAAAAAGCACAACGAGTTTTCTCTTCTTTGACAGAGAAAACAATTACCAAGGAGGAAGAAGAATGATCTCCCATCAATGGAGAATATCAGGTGAACCCCAATATGGCCACCTCTCTTTCTTTTTTTAGATACAAAGACCTCTATGAGGTATCCTGTAATACCTACATGGGATCTGGGCAACCCCATTGAATAAATATATTTTATTCAAATATTTGTTCTCCTTTTTATTATTCTTCTTAATCAGAGGTTCTTTCACAAATCGGGAAAGCAATTAAAAGTTTGAGTTTACTCAGATTGGAAGGATAGTTCCCCACACAAAATAATAAACTCCATACAACAATGGAGGTGATTTGACATGCAAACGAAATAACATGTTACAAATTTCTGACATTCCCGATGGGACTTTCTTCTCCTTTCATCTTTGATGAAGAATTAAAAAAAAAACAAAAAAGGAAAGTGAGTGATCTTTTCTTTATTTTTCTTATCGGTTTTGTGCAGGATAATCGAAACCATCTATGTCTGTAGGGCCTACGTCCTGACCATCAATCGGTGGGTGTATGTACCCCCGATCCGGATTTCAAATGACTCATCCACTCACCTGGGCCGAGATAACAACAGCTCCAGCCAAGAGTGTCCGGAAACCTGGTCAGACCTATACAAAGAGGTCGCGGTCACCAGACCAAGCCTCTGTTGAGGACACTCCAGCCTGCAGCAAAAGCAGGACCCACCCCGTCAACTTAGGGGTGGAAAGATATTCTGCCCGCCTAAATCAAAGGTAGGCATCCTGCCCACATCAGGCTTCCCACAACCAGTAGGTCGCCGGCCCGTGGGTATCCCAGAGGATGTCAGCTAGCCCGCGGGTGCTTCAGAAAAGAAGTGCCCATTCTCAGACATCTCTGTCCGCGGATACCAAGGAAGGTGTACCCAGTCGGGTGCACACAAGGCAAAGTGGCTCAAACACTTCGCGACAGGTCAGCCCAAAAGGCAGACTTATATCACCGGAAACCCTGAAAGGGGATTCCAAAATTATTAACCCTTTGGGGTCAACTAATGGAGCAAGCTCATTTCGGGTCCAACCATGATCCAGTCAAGGTCTAAATAGGAATATCCTTACGGGTCGATCCTAAGACAGACTGTTCAGAGCCCTTAGCCCAAGATGGTTGTTGGAACTCACCCCTCAAAAAGTTTATCAACAGAGGGGAGATGCTGCCCAAATTCTCTCAAGACAAATTAACAAGGCCACTGGCCTAAAAAAATTAACAATAACTTCCCCAACAAAATTGGTTAAAAATAACCAAGTACATGGAAGCAATCTGAAGGAGAAGTCCATGGATAGGAGTTTGAATCCGCGGATCCATGCTCAAAATCAGAAGGCTAGTCCGCAGGCCAATCCTGTGGATAGAAGGAGAAGTGTTCAAGGCCACTTCATGGGCAAGGAGCAATGCCCACCCGCGGACAACATTCGGGGTCTGTGGACCCAAAGCTCAGTCAGATCCAAGGGTCTAGCCAGAGATCACTTCGCGGGCAGAGTTGCAAGCAACTCCGCGGACAGGTTTAGAAATAGAACTGAGTCTGCGGACAGAAGAGTCCATGGACAAGTCAATCTCAAGAGGGAGAAGGATCAGCAGATGAACACATGTCTATCCACAAACAGTTCCCTTTCCGAGGAAGAGATAAGTTGATAGTTAAAGACCAACAGAAACAGGGTTCTCCTGGGATAGAACTCAATACCCGATGACATCATCATTGATGTTATCGGATTAAGAAAAGAAATGACGAACTTGTAAGTTTCTTCGAACTATGCAAGGGGAATTAACAGCCGTGATCAAATTCATCCAGCTGTTAATGCAAAGACTAACATGGACTCAACGCAAGCAAACAAGAACTTGTTGTTCAAGTTGGGTCCAAATGCATTCAGAGACGTTAATTTAGCGACCTTTTGTTAGCAATGACAGAAACTGTTCGTCATCAACGGCCTCCGTCCAGAGATGTCAGCCCATTCTGGGGTCGAACAAATACGGAACCAAAAAAAAGAACTAGAACGCTGTATGACGCTCGGGTTAAAGTGTTGATTATAACTTCTTCCCTCTTTGAAATACCAAGGAAGAAAATTCTTGAAGAGATCCTCCGACTCAGAAACAAGAAATACCACTTGGCTCCGTTAAAGAGGGCAAATAATTACTGGTCAAAGCCAAAAAAATCTGGAAAGCAGAGGTTATCTCCAATTCATTATGTTCGGAGGGAATCAAGAACCCAAGCATCATACCCCCATTATGAAAGGGTGTCCGTTAATGTGGTTGGTACAAGGAACAACCCTGATCTAGAGCAGTTTACAACTCCATTATTCTAATGAGCTGGTACACCACTCGAGCAAAATCTCTCAAAAAGGCAACGCTCTCATAACTCGGCCTCTGCCATTTTAGCTGCTTTGGACGAAGCAGAATCTTCTAGAGCTGTTGAAATAATAGCTCTTGGTCAAACAATTCCAAGAAGAATGAGGAGCCGCAAAATTAAGGCCAAGGGCAAAGAAATAGCCCAATACCCAACTCAGTCAGTTCCAAAACCTGACATCAATGAATCCCAAGATTAATCAAAGCAAGAAGCGACCCAATAACCACTACAAGAGAATTAGGAAGAATTCCTCCAATCGAGGATTATGAATCTGATGAACCAGTTGTTCAGTCAGCAATGCCAGAAGTAGTGTCAGAAATACCTCAAACGGTTTTCAACGCATCTAACCCTCTATACGAGATGCCTAGCAGTTACTTCATAGAAGAAGAATTTCCCAGTATGTTTCAGCTATAGAGACCAACATCTGAACGACCAGTATCGGTTATGATGACAAATTTGGATGGGAACGCAGATCAAGGAAATAACCTGCAACTTCAGTACCTCCACCATCAGGTGATCAAATAGCGGCCTTACAGGCTCAACTCCAGTACAAAGATGATGAAATCACGGCTATGATGTCTCAAATGCATGAGTTGGCTACTCAATTGCCAGCTCTCAAATCTACATCAGCACTAGGACCCCGTTTCCCATACCAAGGAGGTAGCAGTAATCAAGGCACAGCCCCTGCACCTCCAAATCATCCAATGGTACCCGAAACAGGTCTCATTCCAGATCAGGTCACACTCATAGGAGGAATTTCGCATTCTTCTCGCTGCAATCGAAAAGACCGTTCATAATCAAATGCGGTAGGCCAAAGAAAAAGAAGATATTCGGATGATCGTGAAGCCCTATCTAGCTATCATGGATGCTATACCATTCTTATCAAGATTCGTTCAACCAACATTCAAGATGTTTGATGGTACCGAAGATCCAAGGCAACATTTGTCTTATTTCCTTTCGAGGTGCGGATTGGCGTCCAAGACTGGAGCTCTTTGTCTCCAACTCTTCGTGCAATCCCTACAAGGTACTGCTTTCACATGGTATGCCAACCTCCCCGAGGTTTCAATCCTGGATTAGCGTACAATGGTGTCTAAATTTAGCAAATAATTCTACAACACTCAAAGAAGAGTGGGTATTCTACAATTGATTGAAACCAGACAGAGAGACAATGAGTCTGTAATAGAGTTCATTGCTCAATCGAGAGTATTGACCTTTTTCTGTCATTAAAAGTTCACCCAGTTGGAACTCATCCAGATGTGCCTCAACAACTTCAGGCCTGATCCGTCGATTGACCTCATGGCCCAACCCTTTGTGGGTTTTGAAGATTTGTGCACAAAAGCACGTGACATGAAGAGCCATATAAGAAATAGAAGGCGAGGTAGAGGCACTGATCGTTTTAAATCTTCAATGGTTACAGTAGTTGAAACAAAAAAACTACACAACCGGTATTAGGTACAAGTAGACCAACCAGTCGATCAAACAATGGTAAAGCACTAATCAAAATTGGTACTAAACCAGCATGACCCACCGAAGAGAGTCACCATCAAAGAAATAATAAATAAAACATATTCATTCTCTGAGGACATTGTTGAAGATTTGTTTGAAGATCTTCTCACCAATGAACTGATTGTTCTCCCGGAAAGCAGGAGACCCCAAGAGATAGGGATGAATGATGATCCCAAATATTGTCCTTATCATCGTATAATCATTCACAAGATAAATGACTGCTTCGTACTGAAGGATATCATTCAATGACTTTGGGACAATAAAGAGATTGTTATACACCCGGGATTTGAACCCCACTCCCGATCAGGATTGAACCCGAGGAGGAATAGTGCTAAAAATGCAGAAAGAGAGAGTCGCCACCTATTTAGATTGTGAGGAAAAATAGGGTCCTTGAAAAGATTGGATAAGCCTTTGGTTTAAAGAGAGTTCAAGGTAAGAATTCATTTGAGTTAGGAGAAGGTGTTAGGCGCCCCTAAACTCCCATCTAGAGATGGTTACCTACTCCCTAAGTCTGAATTAAAGTGGGAGAAACCATAAGAGAAGCTTGCATTTCATATATATGATTCACAGATGTTATGAACAATAATGTACATGTTGAAATAAGCAGAGACAGGATATGAGATCTATCCTAGGTGAGCTGAACCTGATCGGGGTTGCCTACGTATCCATTGTTAGTGGAATCAAGCTACACGTAGTTCCAGATGGGCAGTTGATAGTTTGATTTGTTTTGTTTGGATTGTGGGTGTTTGGCGGGCTGAGATTTTTCTTTGGATGTTAGGGTATTTTTGAATGATTTAAGCTCATATTCAGGAGCGCTTGGGCCTTTTATGCTCTTGCCCGGGAGCATCTGGACAGTTTTAACTAATGTCAAGGAGCATTGGGGTTTTAAACCGAGGTTCGGACAGAGGTTTGACTATGCAAGGAGGGTTTGAACCAGAGGTTCGGCTAGGTTGTTAAGGTTTGAACCAGGGTTTGAAACCAGGTTCGAACAGACGTTCGGCTAGGTTGGTAGGGTTTGGACAGAGGTTTGACTAGGTGAGTAGGGTTTGAACTGAGGTTCAGACAAAGGTTCGACTAAGCCAGGCTAGATTTCATCTGGGATTTGGGCAGGGGTTCGACTAGGCAAAGCTATATTTGGATTGAGATTTAGGTAGGAGATTGACAGGGTAGGCTATGTTTGAATTGAGATTTAAGTAGGGTTCAACAAGGTAGGCTATGTTTGAACCGAAGTTCGGGCAGAGGTTTGACAGGGTAGGTTAAGCAAGCAGTTTAAGTATTTAAAAGTAATAAAGCAATTTAAAAAACTAATAAAAGATTGAAAAAAGACAAAGTTCGACGATATTTAACCTTCTGGGAAACCCAATCTCTGAAATAAGTGCTTCTGAGAATGATTCTTCAAAATCAAATTTCGAGGATCACCAAACCTTAAGAGGGATTTTTGAAAGATGAGAGAGAAGAGAGGAAGTGAAATGAATGAATAATGAAGGAATGGGGTGGGGGTATTTATAGGGTGCAAAAAATAGGGGGTCAAGTAGCGCCACTTCAAGTAGCGCCTATATTCGGACATTTTCGAAACAGGAGGCGGCTGAAAAAACAATTCGGTGAACCTCAAATCTAAGGTTTGAGTTGAGAACTCACAAAGTTAAGGGGATGATTAGGGTTCCCTATAAGTTTATCTACCATTTTTGATGTTTTAACAATTAAGTTATAATTTAAGGGATGATATACTTTAAGTGCGGAAATAGAAAACCAAGCAAACCATAACACAAGGATTTTTATGTGGAAACCCTTCTGGGAAAAACCACAGGATCTAGTCCAGCGATGTGAATACACTGAGACAAAGTAAACAAGAACTTACAAGACTTGAACTTGACTCCTTCGGACTCGACACTATGATCCTTCAGTTCTTAGTCCTCCACGCTTCAAAAATTCATCACATACTCACAAGTCCTGTGATCAACCGCAGCCACTCGTACTTTTCTTTATGTCTCAAAAACAGTCCACGATCTTCCGATTGATCTCCGTCAATGACGGCTTCGGATTTCACCGACCAATTCACACATCAACGATCCATCTCGGATTGATCTCCTTCGCAAAGGCTCCAAAACATTCTAGCCAAGTTGTTCTATCCAGAACGGGTTGATGGTTTTATAAGAATCAATTCCTCAAAGGACTCTATCAATGGGAAAATCCAAACAAGCATAAATGGAGCATTGGCTTGCAAAACTAAGATGGGAGAAGGATTGTCAAAGGGGAGGAGAGATAATGAAAAATTAGAGTTTTTATTAACTCTAGAGATAGTTAAAAACCCTCTCAATACTCCCCAAAGTTGCTCTCCACGAACTAGAAGGGTTCCCATTTAATAAAGACCCAAAAACCAAGTTAAGGAAGTTGCCAAAACGTTTTTAGTAAGAAAAATTCATATCAAGGTCAACCCAGGGGGTTGAGGGTCGACCTTGAGGTGTTTTGGAATGATTTTCCATATCAGGGTTGACCTTGACATCGACTTGGGTCGACCCAGACTTTTCACACTCGCTGGATTTTTTCCCCATACAAAAACTGCCCATATCAAGGTCGACCCTGGGGTTGTTTCAGCCAACCGAGATATAAAACAGCATTTTTAGATTTTTTTTTTCCTTGACAAAAGTTGTAGCTCTTTTCGACTCGGTCGTTTTGATATATTATAGAGCAAAATCTGAGCTACGGTTTCTGAGATATGCCTCTTGCAAGCACCTTGGTTTTCAAAAACTTTTATACTCAAGGTCGACCTTGAGGTGCAGACCCGATTTTAAAACTCCATTTTTGGCTCTTGCACCCTTGACAAAAGTTGTAGCTCTTTTTGACATGATTGATTTGATATATTATAGAGCAAAATCCGATCTACGTTTGGGAGATATGCCACTTTCAAGCAATCTTGGTTTTTTGAAAAATTTCAAAATTTTTAACATGTTTTGCACTACTTATCTCATCACCTAGGGTCCGTATGCTTAGTCTAGGACACTTACCACCTAAGGCATCATATTAGGATTATTCTAAGTCAATTTCCACCTATGGTCACATGGTATCTAGGTCACTTACCATCCTATGAAGGAAATGATCAACCGAGTGGATCAACCGATACTTCAACGCTCTTCAACTTCACTTGTCAAGGATGCTTGACGGCAATGACAGAAGATACACACCTAGACTCACTTTTTTTGACACCAGAATATGCCAACACAAAAAAACATGGACTTTACAGCGGCAATGAACAGTAGGGCGGTAAAACAGGGGCAATTTTGTAATTTAATGGGGGCGTTGTTTGAAGTAGCGCCCCTATTTAGGATACTTTTAAAAACGATGTCGACAAAGTTGACTAGTGAAAGAAGAGGGGTGATTTTGTAAATATAGGGGTGCTGTTTGAAGTAGCGCCCCTATTTAGGGGATAAAAAATGAATTTTGTGACACGTGTCACGCTCCGATTCCCCGAAAAGTTGTTTTTGTAATTTAAGCCCGTTTTGACCCCGAAAATAGTCAAAATTGAACTGAATATTTAAGGTGAAATGTGAATTTTTTTAGTACTTTTCAAGGGCAATTTGATCATTTTACACTCCAGGGGTATTTTGGTCATTTTCTACTGTTTTGGGTCCAATTTGATCCCAAGAATAACCAAAATTCATCAAAAAATTTGTAAAATTATTTTGGACCAAATGAAAACTTTCCAGAACTTTTTCTGGGTATTTTGGTCATTTTTGACCCTAGGGGCATTTTGGTTATTTTTTACATGAGGGGCGTTTTTGGAAATTGAAGCACGTGAAAAGAGGGTTTCTAGAGGTGTGCAAAGAGACTAGGGGGTACAAAATTGGGGTGCTTACAGTTGCCCCGCTTTGTCGGAGGGTGCGGGCACGTGAACGACAAAGGCTGATAACGCTTCAATTTTGCACGCTTGTAGAAAACCTGAGAAAAGAGAGAGGAGAAAGTGAATTTCTACTTAGACTGCTTGCCCTGGGTTGGATGACTGAAGGGTGACGACTGAAAGGGTGTGTTTTTGGCATGTCAGCAATCGTTGAGGATTAGGAAGTTGATGGTATGAAGCTGCTTACTAATCGATCATACGACCAAATAGTGGGGTGCATGATGCAAGTGAGTGAGATGCAAGTAAATGATGATTGTTGTAAAACTGGCTTCACAAGAGTCCGCAACTGATGATCGATCAGACAACCATTTCAGTTACTCCTTGAAGAGTGAGCAAGTAATGCAGTGAAGTGCGGTGAAGTGTGCAAGACTGGCTTCACAAGAGGCCGCAACTGATGGTCGATCAAACAACCGTGTCAACTACTCCTTTAAGAGTGAGCAAGCAATGCAGTGAAGTGTGTGAAAAGTGCAAGACCGGCTTCACAAGAGGCCGCAACTGATGGTCGATCAGATAACCGTGTCAGTTACTCCTTTAAGAGTGAACAAGTATTATTGTGCAGGGTGTGAAATGTGAACATGTGGTGAAAGATACAAATGAGTGAAGGTTGGTTATACAACCAACTTCACGAGAGGCCATAACTGAAGCTTGATCAGACAACCGTTTAGTTACTCTTTCAAAAAAATGGGTAAGATGGCAATAGTACTGACAACCATGCGGTTGCTCCACTGGGTACTATACCATGGTGCAGACAACCGCACGGTTGTCTCACTGGGTAAGATGTCATAGTGCAGACAAACACACTATTGCCTCACCGGTTACTATGCCATGGTGCAGACAACCACACGGTTGCCTCACCGGGTACTATGCCATGGTGCAGACAACCACACGGTTGTCTCACCGGATACTATGCCATGATGCAGACAACCACACGGTTACCCCACCGGGTACTATGCCATGGGGCAGACAAACACACGACTGCCCCACCAGGTACTATGCCATGGTGCAGACAACCACACGGTTGCCCTACCGAGTACTATGCTATGTTACAAAACACCACACGATTGCCTCGCCAGGTACTATGCCATGGTGCAAACAACCACATGGTTGCCTCACTAGGTACTATACCATGGTGCAGACAACCACACGGTTGCCTCACCGGGTACTATGTCATGGTGTAGACAACCACACGATTGCCCTACCAGGTACTATACCATGGTGCAGACAACCACACAGTTGCCCCACTGGATAAGATGCCAGCAAGATGAATGAAGTCAAATTTGAAGGGATCGCACGATCACTTCAGCACAAGTAAGCAAGTAGATGTATAAGTGGAGATAGTCACACGGCTAGTCCACGAACAAGTATATAAGCAAACAGAGTGTATGATGAATGGAGACAGCCACGTGTTGCTCCATTTTACAAGCAAAATTTATGAATGGGGAAAGCCACATGGCTAACCCATGAGAAAGCAAAATGTAAGGTTAGTGAGGATTGGTTACACAACTGTCTTCACCGAGCATGAATGCAAAGCAAGCAAATGAATGTGATATATGTATGAGGATGGGAATAGCTATATGGCTAATCCATAAGCAGGTATGATGTATGAATGGGGATTGCCACGCGGCGTCCCATGAATAAACAAAGTATGTAAGAATGGGAATAGCCACACGACTGCCCATAAATAAGCAAAGTATTTAAGTGAATGAATGGGGAAAGCCACACGGCTGCCCATAAGCAAACAAATATGTACAAATAGAGAGAGCTACATGGCTTATCCATAAGCAAGCAAAGTGTAAATGAATCAATGACGATAGCCATGTGGCTTACCCATAAGCAAGCAAATGAAATGAATGACAAGGCAAGAGGAGTGAAAGTGTGTCCTTGAGCCACTACCTCCTTTATCTGCATGTCTATCGCCAGGTTGTGAAGGAGATGTGCTTGAGACTGCTTTTGCTTTGATTGATCTGTTTGTTTTGCACTAGTGATGTAGATAGATTTTGACTAAGCCAAGAGACATGCTAGGACTCTAAAACTTTTAAAGATGAGCTTATTTTTGAAAATTTTGTTTTTGATTTTGATTTTTGAAAACAAGTAGGGATGCTCTCTTTGTCTGCTGATTCATAAAGAGGTCTATCCTTGCTTGAGATTGTGGATCTTTTGTACCTTAGAAAACAGAATATAGCAATGAGCAATTGTACATTTTTGAGCCATGGCTAAGAAAGGTACAAAC
Source organism: Tetracentron sinense (assembly GCA_015143295.1). Lineage (NCBI taxonomy): Eukaryota > Viridiplantae > Streptophyta > Magnoliopsida > Trochodendrales > Trochodendraceae > Tetracentron > Tetracentron sinense. The sequence continues at coordinate 4,716,157 of CM026555.1, read as the reverse complement.
TTAGTTTGGACTTTGTTGCATGTTAGATCAGACCTTGCTTGGAGCTGAGGGCTTCGAGTTGTTATGTTTTCTGAGCGCTTGCAGATGTGATGTTCCTGGGATTGAGGCTGACTTCTGCCAAGATCCTACTACCAACATTGTTTAACTTTTTTCTCTTTTTTGCCCTTTGAATGACCAAGTCTGGGGGTCGCATAATTTTTGCGCAATGAGGCCATTTCCGGTTTTCACTCAAGCCTGCGTAGTTGAATAATTTTGTTCCCTTTTTTGCCCCTGATAACGATATCAAGGCTGGGCTCGCATTATTTTTACGCCTCAGAGCCATTTCTGATTTTCACTAGGCCTGTGATTGTCTGATAATTTGATCTATCTTCTCCCGTCATTGTCATGTAGATTTGATAGTGTTGTTGGATACTTGTTTGTCAATCTACCAGTACTCTTAATCTCTAAGGGATCTAGGAGGACTTGAGATAAGACGAAATATAGGCTAAGGGGTCGATGATTTGGGACACCCTGTCTGTTTTTGAGCTTTCCTGAGCGCTTCTTTTGAGCTTTGCTATTTGTATTTTGTCTCTTTTTATTTTTCTCTTTTGCTCTTTTCTTTTGAATTTTTCCTTTTTGGATTTTGCCTTGTTTTTTGTGAAGCAGTATTTTGCTCAAGAAAGATGATTGTTTTGTTTTGTTTTGATCGCACCTAATTTTCAAGTTGCCTACGTACCTTTTTCAAGATCAGGTCATGTCATAGTTCAAGCCGGTGAGAAAATTTTGTAGGGGGTGTCCCGGTGTATGATTTTAAAGAAAGAAAGGTTATTAGGCTCAAAGGGCTAGCTAGCGGATCTTATTGGTATAAGCTTGATCGGTTATGAATAGGGAAAAATGATGTGCCAAAAATGGCCTTCTTTCATTTCCTACAATGACTAAGAGTACAAGCAGTTTCTTGACAATGTCTTAAGCATAATGATCATTTGATCTGACACATATTGACTAGCTCTGGAAGGTCTTCGTCTTTCATATGACAGAGTTGTTAAATATCGCTAGAAAATCCATTTCAGACCGTATGGGCCTTCAAAAGATGGATTGAGCTTGCTCCTGCTCTGTGATGAATTACTGATGCTTCCATGATGACCAGTCAGTCTTCTTTGTTGTATTTGCTTGAAGGATGGTACTGCATGCCCCCTTGTCCTATATATTGGCGGTGATGTTGTCCCGGTATGTAGTGGATGCTCTGTAATGCTGAACTGTGCGAATGATTTGTAACATCGAATTCTAACAGTGGCCTGATGTACTGCATCCATTGACTAGCCTTGGTCTCAATGCGTTGAGTCCAATTATACGTGAGGTTCAAGTTTGTACTCTTTGCTCATTATCTTAGTGATTGCTATTTGTTGGATGAGGTCCCATTGTTTGAGGTTCATGTTTGTACTTTTTGCTCATTCTCTTAGTGATTGTTATTTGCTAAATGAGGTCCCATAGTTTTTCCCATGAAGGTTTCCACATAAAAAGTATGTTCCTTTGCATAGTGTGATTAATGTCTCCTTTACTATTTATGCACTTTGATTGTTAAAATTAAAAATTGGGTACATTGACCCTAGGAGCCCAATTCACCCCCCTCTAGGTCCATTGAAGTCATATAAAGGGAAATTTCAGAAACCTTGAATTTCTTTAAACCTATTATTTTGACATAAGGGAAAAAAGGTCTTTAAAGGTGTTTTGGGTGTATAAAAGTAAACAATTGAAATTGGGGTATATTTTTGGTCTCCCAAAAGAACTCTGTGTGTATTTAGGGAAAAATCTCAACTATTTTGGAATAGATTAAAAGATTTTCCTAGGAAGAAGATGTAGTTGTGCATTCCCAGAATCTATTATTTGTAGTTGTGGGCTTGCCCCCCTTTGAACCCCCCATTAAAAAATTGCATTGGATTTTGTTCGGACGAGAATAATTTCATGAACAACAAAATACCTATAGTTAGAAACCGACCATTTGCAAACAACTTGACAAACCCAAACACAACCCAATAAAGGGTCCTTACGGCTTACCGCTATCTAATGCTCGACTAACTATGCATTTTATCATGGGAAGTGTTGGGCCAACTCTCCAGCTAGCAAACTCACCCTTTCGTAGTACAAGGTTATGCAAAGTCAAAGAGGAGAAGGTTTATGATTTCAAGATATGGGGTTATTCAATAAAGCCTTATAGGCAAAACAAACTTGGAGTATCTTAATATTCCCTAACTCTTTCATGGCCTGTGTGATGGGGGTTTTGTACTTTCCACATTTTACTTTTAGGGAGGAACAGGTGGGATACCGAGCATTGTGGGGTTGGAGGAGCATTTTGCCAAGAGAGATATCCTTCAGAAAGGGTTTCGATGGCAAGTGGCTGAATGTCGTTCAATCCAAATTTGGTCAGCTCCGTGGATCCCTAATTTACAAAATTTTAGGATTTTCTCACCAGACCAAGTGGGCAAGGAGGTTGCCACGGTGAATGTCCTCATTGATTCCCAAAGGTCCTCTTAGAAACTTCAAGAGCTCAGAAGTAGGTTCTCTGAGCTTGAAACCCAAGCTATTATTAAGATCCCATTCAGTACGCAGGGGGTGCCCAAGATCGACTTATTTGGCACTTTTCCAAATCAGGTATCTTCTCTGTGAAATCGACATATCATGTCCTGGAAAGGGACCCGCGGCTACACAATAATACTTTGGGCCCTTCAACTTCCCTAGTTAGCAATGAAGTTTGGAAGCACACTTGGAAGATCCCAGTTCCACCTAAAATTCTACACCTTATTCGGAGGGGCTGCTGGAATGTTCTAGCAGTTGCTAAAAATCTTCTTAAAAGGCAAGTTCACGTTGACATTCTTTGCCCCCTTTGTCAAGTGTATATTGAATTCGCTATTCATTTGTTTTTACAATGTGATCTTGCTGGAGCTACTTGGCTAGCCTTATCACATCATTGGAGTTGGGTATTTTGGTGGATTTCGCAAAATGGTGGTCTCACTGGTTTATGAAACCAATCTTCAGTGCAGACAATTATAGGATGACACTCAGTATGGCTACAGTCCTCTGAGCCATATGGTTCGCTCAAAATGAAGCTATGTTCTCAAATGCAAAGGCTGGTCCAAGGTAACTAGCAGATTATGCCAAGAGTCTAGTGGCGAAGATTACAAACCATATGGAGAATCGCTCCCAAGAGGGAGAAAATAATCTTGGGTCATCTAGGGTGGGTGTTTCTTTCAGGTGGCATGCTCCAGTGAGGGGGATTATAAAGATAAATTGTGATGAAGCCTTTTGTGGGTCTGATTGTGCCACGAGGATTGGTTTAGTGGTTAGGGATTTCAGAGTCGTGGTTATAGCTTGGGTCTCAAAACTCATTCAAGCGAGTTCTTCACTTGCTGCTAAGGCGTTTGCCTTTTAAGAAAGCTTGGAGATGGCTAGCAGAAACAAGTGAAATCAGATTATTGTGGAAAGCGATTCCCAATATTAGTTTCAGTGGTTAACGGGTCCCTTTCATCTGTGATGGTGGTTCGTCCAATCCTTGAGGATATATCCTCATTATTAAACCTTCTCTCAACAGCAAGAGTTGTGTTCATTCGATGCAGGGTGAACTCAGCAACCCATAGTCAGGCTCAAAAGGTTGTCCATTTGTTTCAGAACACAAAAAGTTCTGATCTTCCTTCCCCGGTGCGGGGCCTCATATTACTACTAGTGAAAACCGAGGAAGGGGAGGTCCACGTGGTCAATCGGGAGATGTTTTAGGGTGTTTATGTGACGTGTCTTTCTACTATTTAATGTGAAATTGACTTGTTTTAGTCATCTGAACATATACGACCCTTTAATTCTCTTGATACTGATCTAAACAACACAACCCGAACGACGTTTCACAAAGAAGAGAGAGAACGAAGAGAGATGTCTATCCAAAGTCCAAAGCATTGGAGAGAGTGGGAGGTTTCTGTCCAAAGACTCCAAACATTGTAACGGTTTCCAAATTTCTAAACAGTGACAACGTCATTATGATACCAGTAGAAATGGTTCATCTCCAATTTCAACGATATTGGCATAAGAGGGTGCAGGAGAGAGAATGAATAGAGGTTTATATCCAAACTCCAAAGAATTGTGACGGGTTCCAACTTTCTGAACAGCCACAACGTCGCAACACTTCTGAAATGGTCAATCTCCAATTTTGAAAATACTTCTTCTATATAAAACGCTGGAACCATTATCTGGTCATGCTCCAGTCTTTGATACCTGATTCTAATTTGCAAAAGTTTGTTCCTCTCCCTCTCTCTCTCTCTTTCTTTTTCTTTAGGATTTTGGATTAGATCTTAGAAAGAAGCTAAGCTCTTCTCACGGGTTTTCCTTTCCCATATGCACAAGCCAAAGAGATTCATCGGAAATGCCCAAAAAAATGAGAATGTGCAGCATTCATATGGGGGTATGGTAAATTTCTGTCAAGCTCTTTGAACTGTTGATGTTATCCATGTAAGGTTCAGGTTATATTTGAATGGATGATTGATTTCCCTTGCATACTTTGATATATATACTCATCAGAAATAATTCAAACATTTACATTAGAGAATCACCTATTGGTTGGAGGATCTCTGGCACAAGAGTCTTTCCCTAGGAGAGTCAAGCTTTATGAGTGAATGAGAAGGAGAGTCCAGCTTAATGTATGGATGATAACCATCTGTTTGGTGATGGTTCTCCAGAGTGTTGGTTGGAGGATGATTATCTAATACTCCTCCCACAAAATCGCTTGTTGCACAAGCATCAATTTGAAACAAATAAATCTAAACCGTTGAGCAGGCAAAGATTTTGTAGGAACAACATCACTTCTTAATCCTTTAAATGTAGTGTAGCACCCTGGAACTTTATTTGACTAATGAATAGTGTAATCGGGGCCAATTGGCAATCCTTGGGTTAAAATTGGCGTTCGAGATGGCTTGGAGGGTTGATCACCCAAGGGCAGCATGAGGGAAGGGGTTTAGGACCCTATAGGTTGTGAAAGTGAGGTTGGAAACACTCCTATGGATCTGCAGGGGCAAAAACAACAAAATTTGGGATGTGCGATCGATCGCAGGTTTGGTGCGATTGATCGCATGCAAGCAAAATGGGCCCCAAGGTCTCTGGACCATATGCGATGGATGAGGTCTCAAGTGCGATAGATCGCAGTGATCTACGATCGATCGCAAATATGTGCGATCGATCTCATACAGGGGGAAAATAGACAATAGTGCTCGGGTTCATGTGCGATAGATCGGATCCATGTGCGATCGATCGCAAGGACCTGCGATCGATCACAGACAAGTGTACGATCGATCGCATGCGGTAACTGGTGCCGGATTTGGGGGTTTTTAACTCGTATCTTGGTTAGGGATCTCACTATTGGGGATTTGTAACCTAAAGGAGAGAAAGGAGAGAAGAAGGGAGATTGAAGGAAGATCCAAGAGGGGATCTTGGGATTGGGATTAAGGGATCAAGCTTGAAGATTCAAGCAAGAACCACCCTCAATCAAGGGTTTCCTCAAAGATCAAACTTGACCTTCAAGGTTAGTACACTCTACTAACTTCTCTAGCAATAATCTAGGTTTTTCTTTTTGAAAATCATGATTTAATCTTGTATTCCCTTCCCTTGAAACATACCATATATCCTAAACCTAAAACAAGATAAATGTGGGTGAATGGTGGGATGTGTGAATGGATGAAATGGTGTTAAGGCGATTGGATGCCGTGTTGGTTGATGAATGTGTGCGGGAAAAATGGTGGATGGATATCTCAAGCATAAAGAATACACCTCTTGTGTTTGATGGAAAACATGCACTAAGAAACGTAAATCAAAACTATATAAATGTAATGCTTGCTAAGTATTTGATAAAATGCTTAAATGACGATGTGAATGAATGAACTTGAATTATGAAAGCATGAATTGAGTTATTATTGTTAAATACCTACCTTGATCAAATGCCCTACATGTTATCTACATTCCCTTATGCTTATATTCGAAATGGAAATGCTATACTTATGTGATCCTCTCATCCAAGCATGTCATCATGATTGTTACTATTGGCACGCACACGAGCACGCATGTTTGTAGTATATGTATATAATAAATCAACAAGAAAATATTGCATGTCAAGGAGGTTGGTAACCCAGGGATGTTTGGGCACTAGCCTCTGGCTCACAAGAAAACTAAAAACACTGCATGTCAAGGAGGTTGGTAGCCCAAGGATGTACGGGTACTAGCCTCTGGCTCACAAGAAAACTAAACAAGTAACTAAAACCAATATATGTCAAGGGGGTTGGTAGCCCAGGGATGTGCGGGTACTAACCTCTGGCTTACAAGAAAACAATATGTCAAGGAGGTTGGCAGCCCAGGGAGGTTCGGGTGTTAGCCTCTGGCTCACAAGTAAATGAAATATGTCAAGGAGGTTGGTAGCCCAAGTAAAGGGTACTAGCCTCTGGCTTATAAGAACAGGCTCACAAGAAAAGGCTAACAAGTATACACGATGAGACAAGACACGCATGCATGATTTTCACAAGCAATACCGAGACATGAAACGATTTTTTCAAGCACGAGTTTTATCGGAGTTTTCGCATTCATGCACGCATGTCAAGATAATGATATTGTTTCATGTTCAATACCATTTATCTCATGATGCTACTGTTGCTTTGAATTGATATCTTGTATTGTGTTCACCCTTGTTGTGCTTTTATTATTGCTATGGTTAGCTAGTAATTTATACTCGCTGAGTATTCCATGCTCAGTCGTACCTTTATGTCGGCAGGTACCGAGGAAGTCCTCGACCCAGAGCCTTGGGTCGAGGAAGAGTACTTAGAGGAGAGAGAGCCGTCTATCCCGTTACAGTCTCAAGCGGATAGAGACCTCGACGTGTGGCCGTACCTCAACTATTATTGAGGGGAGAGTACGAGAAGGTTCTTTTGTGTATTTTGATATTTTGATAGGTGGACCTGTCCACCTTAGATTGTGATATGTTTTGCGTATATGTTCACTTGGAATACTATTTTGGAATTTTAGAAGAAAAGAAAAAGTTAGTTTACGCTTCCGCATGCATGTTTAGCTTCCACACTCTGATTATTGTTAGTATCGTATTATGTTAGCCTTGTTTACTTCAGGATGGTTTGGCAGGTACGATTAGTTACTCCTAAAGTATCCCTTAACTCCTAGGGGGTATTTTGGGGCGCGACATGTAGATTTGATATAATTTTGAATAAGCACAATTGCTTTTTTGTTCTTTCAATTTATGTGCTATTTGTTAAACAGTTTTTGCTTCCAACATGTTTTATCTTTTCCATAAATCATTGTCTTCAGAAATTTCATCGCATGCTTCTTGAAAATTTTAGTTCATTTTGCTAACTTTCTTCCTGTTTGGAATGTTCTTTATATTCAAATCGTTGTATATCATTACAAATATATAGTATTAGTCACATCAAGTTCTGAAAAAGTGCATAACTACTGCAAAATTAATTGTTGAATATATGAATGAATACACATTCATTTTTTTTTCAAGTTTTATTGTCACGCCCCAAAATCCACCTGTGAGCACGAGTTTTGGAACCCTAATTAAAGAAATCTCTCACGGGATGTTTAGATTCGCCACCTATTCATTTAGAATGGATAAGTCCCTAAGAAGTTGGATAAAGTCTTCATCTGCGATTTGAGATTAGGGTAAGAGATTCGGTTAAGTCCGGGGAAGGTGTTAGGCACCCCGAGGCTTCGATTTACAATGGTTCCCTACTCCCTAGGTTTAAGCCAATTAAAGTCAAAGTTTGTTAAAATGCCTAAGTGTTTAAGATATGACTAATCTAAGAAAGAAAAGCTAACTAGGGTCGAACCCAGGTTGAATTGCCTACGTACTTACATTGGGATGAGATCAGACCGAGCTTGGTTTTGACACTTGAGCCCGTGTAAAGGCTAGGGGGTGTGTGTGTGCACTAAGGGTGGCTAATAGACTAGTTCAGTAGGCTAGGGTTTGATTGACCGAGGTTGGTTAAGTGCAATGTTCAAGCTCGGTAGGCTTAAGGTTTAGTCCGGTAGACTTAGAGATAGTCCGGTAGACTAGGAAAGAGGCCCGGTAAGCTAAGAGAGAAGCCCAGTAGGCGAAAGCAAAGTTTGACCAAGGTTAGGGTTGCTAACCGGGGTTAGGTCAAACAAACTATAGTTAAGGTTGTTAACCACAGTTAAGGGAGGTATGGTCAAGTCCGGTAGATTGAGATTGAGTCCGGTAGGTCAAGGGATTAGGCCCGGTAGGCTAAAAGGGTTTTAACCAAGAGTTAGAGTTGCTAACCGAGGTTAAAAGGGTAATTAACCATGGTTAGGGGTGTTAACCATGGTAAAAAGATCCATAAACAATATTTTTGATCTTTTATATTTATATTTTTTAGAATTTTTTCAAATTTTTCATGGGTTAAGGATTGCTTAACCATGGTTAAATGAAAGAGGTTACCATGGTTATGGGTGCTAATCAGGGTAAAAATAACCATAACAGATCATTTTGGTCTCCTCAGAATATTTTTTATTTTTCCAGATTTTTCATGGTTAATGGTTGCTTAACCATGGTTAAATGTTAACCAATAATCGGGTTAAACATGGTTAAGGCAGTGGTCTGGTCAGGATTGGGCCCAGAGGATATGGCAGGGCCTAGAATGGCCTCCTACCAGGTCTGGGCTCTGTGCAAAGCGCAGAAATTAAAAAGTCAAAAATGACAGTAATGGGATTACCGTAATTACAGTAACATTTTTAACCCTAGTTTGTAAGCTTGTAACTCGGGTTAGGGGGGACTTTAAGGGGTTCTAAACCTACAGAAGTGAAGTATGAAGTTTAGGAAAGACTCTGGGCCTTTGGTGGGCCCAGGGAGAGGTCTGTAGTGGGCCCCACAGTGGGTCAAATGTGTTGTATTTGGAAGACTGTAATGGCGGTAGATGGACTACCGCCATTAAGGTAACCTGAGTTTAGAGGCCATTTTAACCGCAGTTAAGGTCATGGGATGAGCCTGAAAGAACTAGGCTAGGTAGAGTAAGGTCTGGGGGTCATAACTATGGTCCTGGATTTGACCAGGGCCCACACCAACCATGGTTACAAGGGCTGAGAATAATAGAGCCAATAATTGCGGTAATTATTTTACCGCCATTATTGGTTTCACCCAAAAATCGAATGTACGCCCCCCTGGATAGGACCAGAGCTATTCCAAGGGTTCCCTCATGGCCTGAGGAACCCCTAGAATATAGGGAGGCTGTCATGTACCCGAGTTGATCACCTCAAGGGAGTTCTCCCATGCCTATGGTTAAGGCAGGGGTACCCCTATCCTTGACAAACTAAACTAATGCAGGAATAATAAGATAAAATGGACTACTGGAATAGGACCAAGGGTCCTTACACAACTTATTGTAGAATAAAGAAAGACAACAAGGGTAGGGAGGGGTTACCATCTTGATTCGGATCCCACGATGGAGGGCTGTTGTATGGAGCTGGTGCATGCCTAGGGGTAGCCCAAGGGGTGTCTGAGAAGACCTGAGAATGTTCTCAAGGTGTTGGTAGAGGCTGTAAGGCTGGGATGGTCCGACCGAACTTGCACAGAAGCACAGAGGTTGAGTATGAATGTGGTAACGCACAGGGGGTGGTGCAAGGGTTGAGGCAAACCTGGAAGAGCTCCTGGGATGCTCAGGGATCTACCTAGGGCAGAGGCAAGGCTCTGAGGAGGGTGGAGTAGGCTGGTCGTGTACTGGCAGAGCTTGGGTTTGAAAAAAATGAAGTGTCTTTGAAGTGAAGATGGAGGGGGTTTAAATAGGAGTGGGGGACAACCCAGGGGCTTTCTGGGCATTAACTTAGGCGTGGAGGGCACAGTGGGGACGAGCTGGAGTGGCTAGGAGGGGAGCTGATACGCGTTTGCTGAAGATCAAGTAATGACGGTAATTGGATTACCGCTATTCCCATAGAAGCTTAAAAAGAGAATGACGGTAATCCAATTACCGTCATTCTGGATTTTTGCTTGTTTAGGCCCAACCTTTGCACACTTGGGCCGAAAGCACTGTTGCAACTACCTTAAATGGAAATTGCGGTAAATATATTACCGCCATTATTCAAATTTTCGAAATTGTAGGTGGGCCCCACTGTACTTGGGCTCTAAAGGCCTGTGGGCTCATATTTGGGTCCATGGGGGAGGTTTGGCTACGGTTTGGGCCTGAAATGGACTTTGGATGGATCCTAGGGTTTACCTAGGGTTAGGCCTAGGGTTTGACTTAGGACTTACCTAGGGTTAGGCCTAGGGCTTGACTAGGGTTTGACCAAGGTTTACCTAGGGTTAGGGTTAGGTCTAGGACTTGACTAGGGTTTGACTAGGGTTTCCCTAGGGTTAGGGTTTGTCCTAAGGTTAAGGCTTAGGGCTTGACTAGGGTTTGACCAGGGCTTACCTAGGGTTAGAGTTTGTCCTAGGGTTAGGCATAGGGCTTGACTAGGGTATGGACTAGGGTTTACCTAGGGTTTGACTGGACTCACCTAGGGGTAACCATGGTTAATGGGTTCAACCATGGTTAGGGCAGGGTGTAAAAATTGGGTGCTTACACCACCCTAAGAGATAGAAGGGACTTTGTGCGTGACTAAACATATCATGATGAACCAACCTACGAAATATACTAAGCAATAACGTAGCGAAAGCATAACAAAATTTTTCTTTTATATATACCAACTGTATTCCAAGATCCAATGTACAAAACTAATGACTTAAATAATATACAAGTAACCCCCAAAAGAATTCCCAAAATGCATTTCACTCTCTCTCTCATCTCTCAATAATACCCCGGATATGGCCAAATGTCAAGATCCCTATCACCCTCAGGACAGCCGCCTATCGACTCTTCAACATACTCCTCAACCCAAGGATTGGGATCACAGATGTCGAACTGGTCAGCCGACTTAAAATGTATAACTGAACAAATAATACTCAACGTATACAAACACTAAAGTAGCAAGTAGTAGACATTAATAATAACATGCTTTACAAGTCAAGAAAAAATGAGCAATTCAATTGAATAGGCAAAACAAGCATACTTTAATATTCAAATAAGGAAACTATGACACTTTTCAAAATATGGCATGTGCAAGCTTTTCAAAATCTTATTTCTAAACAATACTATACAAGCTTTATGTTGAGACATTCCTTTCAAAACAAAGTATTTCCCTTCTAGGAATACCTTATGAGACGAGTTCTTACAAGATAAAGTGTTTTCCTTCTCAGAACACCTTATGAGACGAGTTCTTACATGACAAAGTGTTTCCTTTTTCGGAATACCTTATGAGACGAGTTCACTTTACAAGCAAGGCATCAAGCCCTTGATTAAGAAACTTTACAAGCAAGACATCAAGCCTTTGAGTATAAAACTTTATAAGCAAGACATTAAGCCCTTGAGTATAAAACTTTACAAGCGAGACATCAAGCCCTTGAGTTTTTTCAAAACCAAATTCTACTTTGAGAAAATCTTCACTTTGAGAGAAAACTCATTTTCAAGCCAAATGCATTCTTTAAGACAAAACTCATGTTGATTCAAAACAAAAATCTCAACATTGAAGTGAATGCGATCATTTGTGAGTAACAACAAGCAAAATCCCTTATTGTTTAATAACATAGTCATAGTTTACAAAAATCAAGGTCATAGACCTTAATTTGCCAAGAAACAAACAAACCTAATCTCTATTAATGAAATACAACAAACTAGGTTTAGCAGAGTGTATCTACCTTGGAAAGATTGAAACCCTTTTGATCTTAAAGCTTGAAATGGTTGAGAAGCTTGGATAAGTGAAATCGTGTTTGAAGAAGAAGATCAAAGCCTTGAGGAAGCTTGAGGATGTTTGTAGAAGCTAACTCTGAGCTTCAATAGTGCAATGGAAGGAAGATTCAAGCTTAGAGATGAAGATCCAAGCTTCTAGGGCAAGAAATCGAGCTCCTTCTTGATCTCAAATGAAAATTCCTTTTGGAAAACCTAGTTCTCTCCCTTTTCCTCTCAAAACATGTTTCTCAAAGTGTTAAAACCCTTAATCCCACGAAAATTGGGTATTTTTAAGGTTAGGGCTGTCAAAATCACGCTTGTACCCTTTAAAATCTCTTTTTTCGCGATCCCCGTATGTAAACGTCGACGTTTGGGTTACAAACATTGAGGTTTGGGATTTTTGAGCATTTTGTTCGTCCCAAACATCGACATCTTCATGGCCCTCTGGTGTAGACGTCGACGCTTGGGTGCTCTGATTGGGTTGATTTTTTTCTCACTTTGGTATTTCGATTATAACTTTTGACTCGATTATAGGATTTTGACGATTCAACTTAAGTTCGACTAGTCATTCAAAGATGAACAATTTTGTGTCTAATGGACAAATCCTAATTCTGAGTTCTTAATTATCTAAATGAGATCTAAAGCTAACTGGTCCTGAAATGGATTTCAGCAGACCCGAATTCAGAGATCCAACATTTAACTTAACTTCAACTAAAAATCTGGAGAAATGATAAACATGAACATCGAAGAGGGTTTCAATATCTTTCTAATGGTTCAAGAACCATTCTATTCCGATCAATGGTGACAAAACCAGAGTTCTCTAAAGTTGAGAGTATGTTAAGACATTCTTCTTTTTTACACTCAGAGTATTTTGATACTCTTACTCCTTTATCACAAACACCCATCAATTTAAGAAAACATTCTTAAGACTTTAATACATATTATAACACATCATCCACCCGAAATATATCAAAACAAGCTTTTCGTTATTATTGATAACCATTCAAGGCATTACAATAGGTTTTAAGCCTTAGACACTATCCACAGTACAATTCACCATGTCATGCCATCAAGATTCGGGGTTCTACATTTATCATTTTTTTTTTTTTTTTAGGATTTTGAATTAGCTACCAATTTCTATCCTTTTCCTACGGCAGTGTTATTGTAATCTAGCATTTGACTACATAGTTGAACAATATGCATGAGGTGTGAGTGTGTGACAACTGACTGACTCACCCGACCAATTTTTTTCTTCCCTTTCCTATTTACCTTATTCTCTTATCTCTTCCATTTTAATTTGTATTCCATAATTTGAGTACTCTATTTTTATGGTTCACTATTTTCTCCTTCAGTATTTTTCACAATAAAATAACCAAAATAGTTATACCAACATAGATTCAGTTTCTACTACCAACTCAAATGCATCTTAAAGAGCATTCACGCCTGTATGTGTCGCTAAAATCAATACCAAAGATACCATATATATGCACTTGGTGGTACAGACAAATCTAGCTAATGAAGCCTAGTATAAGACCTTAAAATTATCAATATGGAGATTCTGCAATGTAAGGTCCTTGCTTCAATTTGTTCATACTGCTGGTGATTAAACTAGGGCTGCACAAAGCCCGATCAGCTTGTTGGTGTGGCTTAGCTCAACCCGATTCGGCCTGAATTTTAGGCTTGAACGGGCCAAGCCAAACCTTAAAAAAAGCCTGAAAACTCAATCAAGCCGAGCTCGGGCCAACCCCTGTGCGGCTCGGCCCGACTTGATTGAGGTTCGGTTTGGCCCGAACTCGGCTCCGCTCGAATATTATTATTATTATTTTTAAAAATAAAAATATTATTTATATATATCATTATTATATATACAAATAATATAAAATATTACTTATTTTTTTAAAAAAAAAGGATTCAAGCCGAGCTAGAGCCAAGCCAAGCTAAGCTAGGCTTGAGCTTCAATCAATTCGGGTCGAGCCGAGCTTTGAGCCATGATTTTGAATTCAGGTCGAGCTTCAGGCCGCACTTTCAAGCTCCATTTCAGGCCGAACCGGGCTTCAAGCCTCGATCAAATCCATTTTAGCCGAGCCGAGCCGGGCTTGGCCAAGCCGACCTGAATACAACCCTAGAATAAACAATCAAAAGTGATGGGCTATTATATCAGTGACAATATATACTAACATATTTTGGGTTTCTCTCCTCTCTTTCCATTACTAATGCTTGTATGTCAACTTCCTTTTATGCTCTTCAAATATTGGGTTAGTTTATAACCTTAACAATTAATAAATAGTTGCAAATAGAGATAGGGGGTGTATCTCAGTGGGTCGAGCCAAGTCTTGCTCAACCCTATGTATAAAAAACTTAGACCAAGTTTAACCCTGTCATTACCAACCTTTAACCAGCCACAATTCAAATCTTATAATACTGCCAAAAAAAAAAACTTTAGCCTTCGGGTGTTTCCACATCGGACATGTATCCGAGCTTGCCTCCCTTATAAGTTCTATCACGCCTCAAACGGTTGGTGCCTGTTTTAAGGAGTATTTGGGTGAAGCTTATGTTGGGTTGCAAGTGTGGTTGTGTGTGGGGGGTGTGTGTTTCCTTTGTCTTGCCTTCAACTATCGCCTTGTGGTGTAGTTGAGTTAACTAAAAACGAAAGAAAGTAAAGACATTTTTTGTACATTAAATAAAGACATTTAATTGTCACTTTTCTTCTATCTCTAATTGATGAGAAATATTAAAAACAAGAGGTGCCAGATGACAAAATAACCAGTATTTTCTACAACTTATCCATACATTGAGATTGCCTACCATCAGCCAAACAAATTTGATGAATTTTCTCTCTTCTTTTTGTGTAATTGGATTACTTTTGAATTGTGTTTTTTGCAATTGTTAAATTATCTAAGAATTTTTTTTAACATAGTTTCAAAATGCCATAAGACTATAGAAATACAACTTTTTAATATTATTATCATGACTTTGTTATTTCTTGATTTTCTTCTTATTATTGATGCATGTCAATATTTGATTAACCGCACACTCTGCTTACGAGTTTCCCTTTAACCCTGGGATCACGGTGGTGGATGGGGGTGCGTTCTCTAGTTTTTGCTCCTTTTTCTATGATTAAGCAATTACCCCCAAGAATTTAAAAAAAAAAAGGGTCCTCTAAAATGAAATGAAGCGAAGCTTGGATATCCACGTTTATCTCAACCCAAAAACAAGAAAATTGAGTTGGAGGATTTTCCTCTTTAGCGGTTGAAATCTAAAATTTTCTTCCTTTCTTCAAGCTAGAGCAGCAAATGTTCAAGCTAGGGCAACAACTCCACGCAAATTACATCTTTTTTAGCGGTTGAAATCTAAAATTTATTCCTTCCTAGAAAGAACAATTCCAAGACAATAAAACAAATCACCGCCCTGTGCGTGGCAGAGAATCCCACAAAACACAGTCATTATGAATATAGCTCCAAATGGGTAGAGGTGTAATTAAAATTGGAGTACACCTGTTTACAAACCTCCAACGATGAACCTACCCGTATGAAGTAAATCTCCCCCACAAGGATGCACCAGGAAGATATATTCACATCTTGTTTCTATGGCGGAGATTTTCCAAATCCTGTAACTAAAATGTACTTTTTATTTTATTTTCATGCAGTAGGATATGCTCAACTAGCTTTACAAACAGAAGACTTGCAACAGAATACGAGGATCTCAGATCTTCCCACCACTTTGTTCATCTCACTTGATGCCATTCCATGAGCACCACAACTCAATAACTACTATAACCTATTTATTAAATGGTCTTGAAAATTAAGATTCCCTTTAATCGTGAGGAGCACATTCTTCAAGCTAGGGCAGCAACTCCATGCACATGTTGGAGGATTTTCCTCGCTTCTTCAAGGTCGGTACCTTTTGCTACCCTCTTAGTTCATACATTTTCTTCCTTTCTTCTTTATTGTTTCCCTAATGTATGAACCTAATGGGATGAATGGATGGTTGTTGGATGTGAATGGGCGATTGGATGCCGTGTGTATGGTTCTGATGAATGAAATGGGGAGGGCATTGTATCCATAATGAACATACATGTGTAATGTGAGCATCAACCCACCTAGAAAAGCATGATGTAGGTTTAATAAACAATGAACACACTCCATGTTTGATGAAATACCAAGGTGAATAAAATGAGTTGTAAATTAAGAAATGCATGCTTAATTAATTATGAAAATTGCTAGGGCCTATGATAGTGTGCTTTCTTATTTTCCCTAAATTACATGAATATTGACTTGCTCAAATTATTGATGTTATATGTATTGTGAATTACCCAATTGTCATATTGAAATTCAAATGCAAGTATGCACACGATTCCACGAGCACGACATGCATGACATGATTTACTGAGGTTTTTCAAGAACGAGAATTAGAGGTGGGACATATCATATGATATGTTTTGCCTCGCTTTTGACAAGAACAAGACAAACATTCATAAAGAAGGGTCTCCCTTCCCACTCAAGTGCATATCATAAAAAAGGGTCTCCCTTCCCTATCAAGTGCATATCATAAAGAAGGGTCTCCCTTCCCTATCAAGTGCATATCATGAAAGAAGGGTCTCCCTCCCTCTCAAGTGCATATCATAAAGAAGGGTCTCTCTTCCCTCTCAAGTGCATCTCACAAGTGCGTCTCACAAGTACATGAACATGTTAAAGTCCAAGCACGCAAGCATGACACGCATGACATGGCACGCATGACAAGATCAAGCAAGATAAACATGACAAGTTTTCAAGTACGAGACAAGTATTTTAAGTCAAGTCAAATGCACGATGATTTCAAGAGATTTATCGGTTCTTATGTGATGCAAGCATGAATATAAATTGCTTTACTTCCTTGTTATTATATGAATTATTTCCTGCGCCATAATATGAATTGTCTTCTGCTTTATATATATTGCTATTGTTGTGCTATGACTGTTGGTTAGTATTTGGTACCCGCTGAGTATTTCATGCTCAACCGTACTTCTTATGTCGGCAGGTGATAGAGGAGCGGCTATCTGTGCTCCGAGCCCTTGGGTAGAAGAAGAGTATACTGAGGAACCTGTGGAGGAACCTCCGGTAGAGGGCTATTATTAGGTGATAGATTCTGAGTGAGTGATCTGTGGGTGAGCTTGAGAATTCTACCTATGTATTTTGGTGGGCCTGTCCGCACTTTCTTTTGCGTATCTTTTTGTACAACTTGGATCATGTACATATATATATCTAGAGGTTTGGTTAGTCTTCCGCTGTGCTTTGTAGTTATGTTTCCGCTATTATGGTATATGCTCTATGTATATTTTACAGGTTGGTCTGTAAAGCAAGTCATGCAAGTCATGATAAGTCGTCCAAGATTCACTCTAACTCCTAGGGTGGGTTTTGGGTCGCGACAAGCGCCCCTATTTAGGATATTTTTAAAAACGATGTCGACAAGGTTGACTAGTCAAAGAATAGGGACAATTTTGTAAATATAGGGGTGCTGTTTGTACATATAGGGGTGTTGTTTGAAGTAGCTCCCCTATTTAGGGGTTTAAAAAAAGAATTTGTGACACGTGTCACGCTCTGATTCGTCGAAAAGCTGTTTTTGTAATTTAAGCCCGTTTTGACTCCGAAAATAGTCAAAATTGAACTGATAAAATCCGGAAAAATATTTAAGGTGAAATGTAAATTTTTTAGTACTTTTTAAGGGCAATTTGGTCATTTTATACTCCAAGGGCATTTTGGTCATTTTCTACCATTTTGGGTCTAAGTTGATCCTAAAAATAACCAAAATTCATCAAAAAATTTGTAAAATTATTTTGGACCAAATGAAAAATTTTCAAAACTTTTTCAGGGATATTTTGGTCATTTTTTACCCTAGGGGCATTTTGATCATTTTTTACCTGAGGGGCGTTTTTGGAAATCGAAGCACGTGAAAATAGGGTTTTTAAAAGAAGGCTTTTAAAAGGGTTTTTAGAGGTGTGGAGAGAGACTAGGGGTACAAAATTGGGGTGTTTACAGTTGCCTCGCTTTGTTGGAGGGTGTGGGCACATGAACAACAAAGGCTGATAATACTTCAATTTTGCACGTGTGTAAAAAACCTGAGAAAAGATAGATGAGAAATTGAATTTCTACTTAGACTGCTTGTCCTGGGTTGGATGACTGAAGGGTGACAACTAAAAGGGTGTGTTTGTGCCAAGTCAACAATTGCTAGGGATTGGGAAGTTGATGGTATGAAGCTGCTTACTAATCGATCACACGACCAAATAGCGGGGTGCATAATGCAAGTGAGTGAGATGCAAGTGAATGATGATTGTTGTAAAAATGGCTTCACAAGAGGTCGCAACTGATGGTCGATCAAACAACCGTTTTAATTACTCCTTGAAGAGTGAGCAAGTAATGCAGTGCAATGCGGTGAAGTGTATAAGACTGACTTCACAAGAGGCTGCAACTGATGGTCGATCAAACAACCGTGTCAGTTACTCCTTTAAGAGTAAGCAAGTAATGTAGTGAAGTGTGTGAAGAGTGTATGACCAGCTTCACAAGAGGCTGCAACTGATGATCGATCAGACAACCCTGTCAGTTACTCCTTTAAGAGTGAGCAAGTATTACTATGCAGGGTGTGAAATGTGAACATGTGGTGAAAGATGCAAATGAGTGAAGGTTGGTTATACAACCAACTTTACGAGAAGCCGTAACTGAAGGTCGATCAGACCACCGTTCAGTTACTCCTTCAAAAAAATGGGTAAGATGCCAATAGTATTGACAACCGTGCGGTTGCTCCACTGGGTACTATGCCTTGGTACAGACAACCACACGGTTGCCTCACTGGGTAAGATGTCATGATGCAGACAACCACACTGTTGCCTCACTGTTTACTATGTCATGGTGCAGACAATCACACGGTTGCCTCACTGGGTACTATACCATGGTGCAGACAACCACACGGTTGTCTCATCGGATACTATGTCATGGTGCAGACAACCACACGGTTGCCCCACCGGGTACTATATCATGGTGCAGACAACCACACGGTTGCCCCACCAGGTACTATGCCATAGCGCAGACAACCACACGATTGCCCCATCGGGTACTATGTCATGGTACAGAAAACCACACGGTTGCCTCACCGGATACTATGTCATGGTACAGACAACCACACTGTTGCCTCACCGGGTACTATGTCATGGTGTATACAACAACACGGTTGCCCCACTGGGTACTATGCCATGGTGCAGACATCCACACAGTTGCCCTATCGGGTAAGATGCCAGCCAGATGAATGAAGTCAGGTTTGAAGGGATTGCACGATCACTTCAGCACATGTAAGCAAGCAGATGTATAAGTGGAGATAGCCACATGGCTAGTCCACGAGCAAGTATATAAGCAAGCAGAGTGTATGATAAATGGAGACAGCCACGTGGTTTCTTCATTTTACAAGCAAAAGTTATGAATGAGAAAAGCCACACGGCTAACCCTTGAGAAAGCAAAATTTAAGGTTAGTGAGGATTGGTTACACAACTGTCTTCACAGGGCATGAGTGCAAAGCAAGCAAATGAATGCGATATATGTATGAGGATGAGAATAGTCATATGGCTAATCCATAAGCAAGTATGATGTATAAATGAGGATTGCCACATGGCGTCCCATGAATAAACAAAGTATGTAAGAATGGGAATAGCCGCACGACTGCCCATGAATAAGAAAAGTATTTAAGTGAACGAATGGGGAAAGCCACACGACTGCCCATAAGCGAACAAATATGTATAAATGGAGAGAGCTGCATGGCTTACTTTGTTGCATGTTACATCAGACCTTGCTTGGAGCTGAGGGCTTCGAGTTGTTATGTTTTCTAAGCGCTTGCAGATGTGGTGTTGCTGGGGTTGAGGCTGACTTCCGCCAAGATCCTGCTACCAACATAGTTCAACTTTTTTCCCTTTTTTGCCCTTGGAATGACCAAGTTTGGGGGTCGCATAATTTTTGCGCAATAAGGCCGTTTCCGGTTTTCACTCATGCATGCGTAGTTAAATAATTTTGTTCCCTTTTTTTCCCCTGATAATGATATCAAGGCTGGGCTCGCATTATTTTTGCGTCTCAGTGTCATTTCTGGTTTTCACTAGGCCTGCGATTGTCTGATAATTTGATCTATCTTCTCCCGTCATTGCCTTGTAGATTTGATAGTGTTGTTGGATACTTGTCTGTCAATCTACCAGTACTCTTAATCTCTGAGGGATCTAGGAGGACTTGAGATAGGACAAAACGTAGGCTAAGGGGTCGATGATTTGGGACACCCTGTCTGCTTTTGAGCTTTCTTGAGCGCTTCTTTTGAGCTTTGCTCTTTGGATTTTGTCTCTTTTGATTTTTCTCTTTTGCTCTTTTCTTTTGAATTTTTCCTTTTTGGATTTTGCCTTGTTTTTTGTGAAGCAGTATTTTGCTCAATAAAGATGATTGTTTTGTTTTGTTTTGACCGCACCTGATTTTCAAGTTGCCTACGTACCCTTTTCAGGATCAAGTCATGTCATAGTTCAAGCCGGTGAGAAAATTTTGTAGGGGGTGTCCAGGTGTATGATTTTAAAGAAAGAAAAGCTATTAGGCTCGAAGGGCTAGCTAGTGGATCTTATTGGTATAAGCTTGATCAGTCATGAATAGGGAAAATGATGTGCCAAAAATGGCCTCCTTTCATTTCCTACAATGACTAAGAGTACAAGCAGTTTCTTGACAATATCTTAAGCATAATGATAATTTAATCTGACACATATTGACTGGCTCTGGGAGGTCTCCGTCCTTCATACGGTCAAGTTGTAAAATATCGCTAGAAAATCCATTTCTGACCGTATAGGCCTTCAAAAGATGGATTGAGCTTGCTCCTGCTCTGTGATGAATTACTGATGCTTCCATGATGACCAGCCAGTCTTCTTTGTTGTATTTGCTTAAAGGATGGTACTGCATGCCCCTTGTCCTATATATTGGCGAGGGTGATGTTGTCCCGGCATGTAGCGGATGCTCTGTAATGCTCAACTGTGTAAATGATTTGTAACTTCGAATTCTGACAGTGGCCTGATGTACTGCATCCATTGACTAGCCTTGGTCTCAATGCATTGAGTCCAGTTATAGGTGAGGTTCAAGTTTGTACTTTTTGCTCATTATCTTAGTGATTGCTATTTGTTGGATGAGGTCCCTTTGTTTGAGGTTCAAGTTTGTACTTTTTGCTCATTCTCTTAGTGATTGCTATTTGCTGGATGAGGTCCCATAGTTTTTCCCATGAAGGTTTTCACATAAAAAGAATGTGCCTTTGCATAGTGTGATTAATGTCTCCTTTATTATTTCTGCACTTTGATTGTTAAAATTAAAAATTGGGTAGATAGACCCTAGGAGACCAATTCACCCCCCTCTAGGTCTATTGAATTCATATAAATGGAAATTTCAGAAACCTTGAATTTCCTTAAACCTGTTATTTTGACATAAGGGAAAAAAGGTCTTTAAAAGGTGTTTTCGGTGTATAAAAGTAAACAATTGAAAATGGGGTATATTTTTGGTCTCCCAAAAGAACTCTGGGTGTATTTAGGGAAAAATCCCAACTATTTTGGAATAGATTAAAAGATTTTCTTAGCAATAAGATGTAGTTGTGCATTCCCATAATCTATTATTTGTAGTTGTGGGCTTGCCCTTCTTTGAACCCCCCCTTAAAAAATTGCATTGGATTTTGTTCGGACGAGAATAATTTTATGAACAACAAGTACCTATAGTTAGAAACCGACCCATTTGCAAACAACTTGACAAACCCAAACACAACCCAATAAAGGGTCCTTACGGTTTACCAATGTCTAATGCTCGACTAACTATACATTTTATCGTGGGAAGTGTTGGGCCAACTCTCCAGCTAGCAAACTCACCCTTTCGTAGTACAAGGTTATGCAAAGTCAAAGAGGAGAAGGTTTATGATTTCAAGATATGGGGTTATTCAATAAAGCCTTACAGGCAAAACAAACTTGGAGTATCTTAAAATTCCCTAACTCTTTCACGGCCTGTATAAATAGTTGCAAATAGAGATAAGGGGTGTATCTCAGTGGGTCGAGCCAAGTCTTGCTCAACTCTATGCATAAAAAACTTAGACCAAGTTTAACCCTGTCATTACCAACCTTTAACCAGCCACAATTCAAAACTTATAATACTGCCAAAAAAAAAAAACTTTAGCCTTCGGGTGTTTCCACATCGGACATGTATCCGAACTTGCCTCCCTTATAAGTTCTATCACGCCTCAAACGGTTGGTACCTGTTTTGAGGAGTATTTGGGTGAAGCTTATGTTGGGTTGCAAGTGTGGTTGTGTGTGGGGGGTGTGTGTTTCCTTTGTTTTGTCTTCAACTATCGCCTTGTGGTGTAGTTGAGTTAACCAAAAAAGAAAGAAAGTAAAGACATTTTTTGTACATCAAGTAAAGACATTTAATTGTCACTTTTCTTCTATCTCTAATTGATGAGAAAATATTAAAAACAAGAGGTGCCAGATGACAAAATGACAAAATAACCAGTATTTTCTACAACTTATCCATACATCGAGATTGCCTACCATCAGCCAAACAAATTTGATGAATTTTCTCTCTTATTTTTGTGTAATTGGATTACTTTTGAATTGTGTTTTTTGCAATTGTTAAATAATGTAAGAATTTTTTTTAACATAGTTTCAAAAGGCCTTAAGATTATAGAAATACAACTTTTTAATATTATTATCATGACTTTGTTATATCTTGATTTTCTTCTTATTATTGATGCATGTCAATATTTAATTAACCGCACACTCTGCTTACTAGTTTCCCTTTAATCCTGGGATCACGGTGGTGGATGGGGTGCGTTCTCTAGTTTTTGCTCCTTTTTTCTATGATTAAGCAGTTACCCCCAAGAATTAAAAAAAAAAAAGTCATCTGAAATGAAATGAAATGAAGCGAAGCCTGGATACCACGTTTATCTCAACCAAAAAACAAGAAAATGAAGCCTGGGTCCCACGGTCGCGAGTAACTCGTGGAAGAGTAGGCCTAGCACTCCCACAGTCCCACTGACGTGAAAAATCGGGTTAGCTCAGAAATTGCCATCAACCCGACTTTCCTCCAACAGACTAACACTATCCAACGGACTAGAAGGAGGTGGTATCGTATTGTCATATCATCAGATCCATGGGAAATCCTTTTTAACTTTTCTCCATTTATTTATACATATAACGCATAACCTTCTTAGAACCCTCCAAACCTCTCTCGAACGAAGAGAGGGGCATCTCTCTCTCTCTCTCTCTATCATCTTGAATGGCGAACTTGAGGACGGATTCTCCCGTCAGTCGTCGTATCGTCCTTGCATTCTTGGATTTTCTCAATTCCGGTTCGCTCTCTTTCCCTTCTTTAAAATCTTTCCATGTTCATCTCTTTCCTTTAAAATAAATTAATCTAATCCATCAGTGTATGTGTTTTTAATTCGATGATTGTAGTCTCTTTATTTGCTTTTGTTTTGTTTGACTTTTAATGCTTCTGCTGCTGCTATGATACATTTTTTCTGGGAATTGTAGTTGAATTTCAATGTTAGGGTTCCCTATTAATTTTTGTGATAGGGTTCTTCACCTCACCAGAGATAACCAGAGAAAAAGGGTAAAAATGAAAATGAGAAAGAAAAGAAAGACCAAATTCGAGGATGGAGAGCCTCCAATTCTGCAACAGGAGAGTTTGCATTCAAAATTCCACCCCAATTTAGCACTAGTCTTTTGCTTAAATAAGCATCAACAATCCTAACAATTTAGACAACTAAGCCTAACAAAATAAAGTCTCCAGAATAATTCAAACATGTAAGAAAATCTACAGAGATCAATCTCTTCTAATCTTAGTAACTACTTCTGTAGAAAGATAGAGATGAAAATGGGGATTCCTATTAACATCCATGTCAGCAGAGATGATGAGGATGAGGATTGTATCATTTTGGAAATCAACATTGGTCATGGAAAAAGTAATAATATGTGTAAAAATGTTAAAATTTTTAGTTGGAAGTAGTAATGAGCATGGTTCAAAAACCTGAAAACTCGACTCAAAAGTTAACCGGGTCGAGTAACTCGGAAACTCAAAAAAGAACTCAACTCGGTCCAACTCGGAATATCTATGTAATCACTTGAAAAACCTAAGTTAAAAGAACTCAAAGTACGGTGGTAACTAGGTTTAGTAGAGCCCATAGTAGGTTGTCTTTGTAGACCCAAAATAATATGATGCGAAAACAATGTGACGTTGGAGTTTAGGTTTAAAAAAATGAAAAAAAATATCCTTTTGTGACTTGATCGAGTCTAGAGAATTGAAAAACTCGGCTCAAATTGATCGAGTCATCCGAGTAACTCGGCAAAATATTGTCTCCTTCGAGTTTTGAGGTGACTTGACTCGAAATTCAGTCGAGTCGAGTAACTTGGGTGACTCGCCGAGTTTTCGAACTATGGTAATGAGAGTGATTTTAATTTTCCTTTCCTTAGCTTCATCATTAGGTGGGATTCTTGGATGTAGTGGCTGGTGAATCACTGATCAAAGAGCAGATTTTGGAGAGATTCTTTGAGCACAACGATATGTTGTTGGAATTAGATCCGGCGTCGTGTGTATCAAGAGATGTGGTGGGCACCGACATGACTAAGCTGAAAATAGGGTCTGCAGTGCATGAGGTTGAATCTTGCAATTGAATCATTAGTTCTTTTGGAGGTTGGATCTAGTTCAGGTCTCATTGGCTTCAAATGGATGCTATTTGCTTCGGTCAACTGGTTAGCTCCTTCCCGTTGGGAGAGCCGAACATGGAGACGATTAAGGTGGAGCTTAGCTGGTGAAGGGAAGAAATGGAGTTGCTTTAAACTTGTAAACAAAGGGACTTCTTCCCGTGTAGCCGGCCATAACCATGTGGGGAGCCAAAGGATGGTGACCTATTGCTAACTTGAACAGACCGCCGGATCCCTTCAATCAACTAGATGAGATGATGTCCAACAAAAATATCCCCTTAGGAAAGGAAGTTGGCTAGCAAGTAAGCTTCTGAGTCAACAAGAATAGGAAAGGGTAGTATGGGTGCTTTGAGGCCTGCTTCCCATTCCGTTCCTACCTCTTAAAGGCCACTCGCTCCTTTAGGAAAAAAGAAATCCCTTCTTCTCTGGTTAGCAAGCATCAAGTTATATTTTGGAAGAAGTATTCTGGCGCAGATGAGAGATAGCGGTCCTAGTTCAGTGCATATAAAATTGCTTCAGTGGGAGATGCTGTTGATAATGGAAATGTCCTTAGTTCCTCGATCCATTCCGTGGCGCGAAAACTATCATTGGCTAAACAATCACTTGGTTATGCTATTTTTAGCTTTGCTCTCATCGAAGCTATTGCATCATTTTCCCCAATGATGACATTTCTGATCTCATTCGTATTCCGAAAAAAAAGGTTGAAGTTTCACATAAGTAAGAAGGAAGAGTTGGCTATTCCCCAAAAATGCCGCCTGAAGGTTCATTTGTCGTTGGGGCTAAACAACAAGAGTAGCAGTTCCATTGATATTGAGATGGAGTTCGGGCCTTTGGGGGCCCTCGTCTCGAGAAAACCTCCCTCCCTCTCATTACTGGTAAGATCTTTTAGTACCTACTTCGAGTTATGGGCGAATCCGAGCCTATCAGTCGAGAAGTCAACTTCTCCATTTAGCAAATGAGTTGTTTCACTCCCGATCCCCTACAGGAAAGAAATCAACATTCTTTCGTACCTCCCTCCTGCCCTTGAAGCCGACACGCATGGTTTTCGTTCCTTCTTTCTTAGACCTCCCAAGGAAGATGGCACTCATTGTAATCATGGAGTTACGACAATAGCAAAATGGAACCTGTAACAATTGGATGGACACTGCCTATTAGTAAGCCTTTGTTTATAAGATGTTGATGACTTTTGCTGCCTTGTAAGTGAGATTTGGGCACCTTATCAGACGAAGTTGTTAGACCGCTTCGTATAGTTTTTGCCAACCCGAAAAAACCTAACGTCACTTGGTGTTTAGATAGTTTATCACTCTGATGAATTAATGTAAGTTAGGAATTATCAAAATTGTGTTGTTCTCCAGTTGGGAAGTATTAAAATTGGGTTGATCCACAATGCATGAAGGAATTTAAGTATGTAACATGTTTTCAGCAGTATATTTGAATCAAAGATTAAAAATACGGTTTCAGGGGATATATCAGTCCCAACCGAAACCTATACGTATCGGTTTCGGTATCTGTTTCAGACGATTCGTATAATTTTTTCTTTTTCTTAAAAAATAAAAAAAATTAAATTACATATTTTTTTTTTAAATTCAAAGAGTTATAAGAACCAAATTTAACAAATATAAAGTCATGAGAAGCGACTCAAAGACAGAGTAGCAAATACAATTACAATTTTACATTAAATTAAAACATACGTAACTAGTAAACGATACGTATCGCCCATTTCGTATCAGTATAAATATCGTACGGGGGGTTACTGATACCTATACGTATCGCCTATTTCATATCGGTTTCGGCGATTTTTATTACCATGATTTGAATTGTTGAAATTATTTATGTGATGAGTTAATTATTTGCATTCTTATATTTACTGGGGCTGGGTTGTAACGCGTTAGATCAGTTGTTGTTTGTGCATGCATAATTATGCATGAATGGGTCGAAGTACGCAATATACATAGTTGTCAAAGGCGACTAGACAACTAGGCGACTTGAGGTGACAGACCCCGTCGAAGCCTGAGGCAGTAGCTTGAGGTGTCGCCTAATGAACTCTTGGCAACAAAATCCTACCTCCAATATGAGATCCATGTATGCTACATTTCCTTGAATAAGGGGCTCTGCAATTCATATCAATTGTAAAATCTCCATTGTCACGATGCACTCTAATATAATCATTTCTGAAGACATTCTATGAATAAGAAAGAGGGATTTCAATAGTTGGAAATAAAAAATAGAACATAAAAATAGTTTACAATGACTATCTATCTAAAAGGGGGACTGTGAGCGATGAAAAATAGAAAAAAAGTATAGTGAATTAGTGACAGCTGAACAAGAAAGATAGAGAGAGAGAGAGAGAGTACAAGACTGAATAAAAATAAAAATAGCTCGACATCAATGTGACTATTGAACAAGAGATAGAGAGATAAGAGGGAGAGAAAGGGGAAGGTCGTACTTCTTGTTCTCCTTTTTTCTTTGTTTCTTCTTCTTCTCGATTATATCTAAGAAAGATAATAAAAATCATATAATAAATAAAATATATATAATTATAGGGCCTACACTTATTTAAATTATTAAAAATCCCTTTAAAGATGGGTTTATGAGAGTGTTGGGGGTCTCGAAAAAATTTGGGGCATTTAAAGGCTTTTCTGTTATTGGGCCTTCTTGAGCCCAACTATGTCTTGGTTGCCTAAGCAACGCCTTTGACAACCATGCAAAAAACAGAGGGGACCATATGGTCACCCACAAACACAGAGAGAGACCAATTGGTCCACCCATTGAGCAAAAGAGAGGACAAGTTAACATGAGGGAAACATACTCAACACCATTCGTCTCTTATTTCTTATTTGATTTGCAAACCCCTTTTTTATTGGATATAAAAACCCTAATATATTATATGGTAGAAGACATGAGAAATATATAAAATAACATGTTTTTTTGTTGACTAAATTATCATATTCAAATAAAATAAAATTTTAAACTTTTAAACAATAATAATATTGCGTATATCATATTTTTTTATAATGACAGCCTAGGTGGCCAGTCGCATGAGCCCAGTAGAGTGCCTGGTCGCCTAGGCGACCGCCTGAGGCGGCGCCTTCAACAACTATGACACTATATAGAGTCAGTTCTTAATTAGTGAACCAGTAGTTTCTCAACTGTATCAGGCTTGAATGAACAAGATTAATTATCACGTGGCATGCATGATTCTTACTGATATGTACATAACGTTATGCCTAATTTTTAGGGGAATTATGATTAGGGCTTGGCACCTGAACTTTATTGTCATGAAAATTCTGAATATGGGTGTTTCGTAGTGCTGAACTATGTTGATCTTAAACCACGGTATGTGAGAGGCCCACCAAGTTATGCATATTTTCCTGGCTTGGTCACTTCCTTTTCTTGTCGGTTACCATAATTGCTGCAGGATATGGAAGCTATTATAATTTTATTAATAATTGACCTGTTGCGAACACTGCACCATTATTGCAGAATTCTCTTGCCACAATGCGAATGTGTTGGTTTCGTTGTTGCCACCCACATTGCAGGACTTTTAAGATGCTTGCAGAAACACTTATTTTACTTTAAAAAAAAATTTCATTCTTGTATATATTAATAGTTAATACATAGGCTGGACTGATCTAATGGAATCTGACAAAGGAAACTAGAAATTGTAGGAGATGATCATTTATGTCTATATTGAAAAATGGGCGGTTGAACTCTGTTTCATTATTGGTTGTGAAAATATATGGAATTAGGTGGTCTATCCTGATAACACAAGATTACATGATATAAAGATCTGGGTTAAATTGGTAATGTGGTGAACTGGAGGTTTCTGTATTTGGATAAATGATTTGGAATTTTAATCTCCATGGTGACTCTGTGGTTGAATCAGTATGATCTCACATTTAGGCCTCAATAGTCTCTATCTATGGGTTATTGTTTTTGGATAAGCTGGTCCATTAAGTGTTACCCTGACACTTCATACTACATTAGGTTGCTAGGCTGGTGACTGGTAGTTAGGACCAATGTTATAAAACATGAGGGCGTGAGGCTTAAGCCCCACAAGAAAGCCTCATTCTTTCTCATTTTAACAAAAAAATAAAAAATAATAGAAATTATTAAAATATTTAATGAAAAATTATAGTGTATATATATATAGAGAGAGAGAGAGAGAAAGAAAGAGATATGTATGCATATATATATATATATATATATATTTGTATTTGCATACATGTGTGTGGGCGTGTACTTATTCACTACTCATAGAAAATATTATATATATATATTATTTAACTATTAAAAAAATAAATATAAAAAGGGTAAGCAAATGCTGAAATTTAAATTTACTTTCTTATTCATATACATATTGAAGATGATGTTCAATCATCGATTCATATGGTGGATTTAGAATTTTAGCAAAAAATTTGCAAAGAAGTCATGGACTATATTATAGGAATTTTTGCAATGTCTAGTAGGAAAATTAGAATGAATTATACTCAAAGGGTTTTAAAAGTCTAAATGCATTGAACATAATAAATTAAGTGTTGGTTGAAACTAATATCATCATTTTCGATGTCTTATCTGAATTTTAAATAAAGTATTATTTGTTATTAATTGAAACGAATAACAAATTTAAAATAAAAAATAACATTTAAGTCTTAGTTATGTGGTTAGAATCCTAATTTTAATTAATATATGAGGCATACGATGTAGATATGAAGTAAGCCTCAAGGCGTGAGGCGTGAGGTGTGTTCCTCATGTGAGCTTCACACTTTGAGGCGTAAGCCTTATGAGATTTAAGCCTCAAGGCGTTTTCCTTATGCCTTACCTCGAGACGAGTCTTAAGGCGTAAGCCTCACACGCCTTTTAAAACACAGGTTAGGATAAGCAGATCACCATATAGTGCTTATAATATGGTCTTTGAATTGGAGCTTGCAGTTTCTTCACTCTTTATTTGTTATTTGTTTAACAAAGCTTAGTATTCTTTTTGGTTATTTTATTACTATTATTATTAAGTTAAGGCTATCCATTCTCATGTCAACATCTATTATATATTAGAACTTGTTATTTAACTATGTTAGGGTTCGTTTGGTAGACGTAGATCTTATCTATTTCAGACATATCTAGCCAAAATAAATTCATGACAAAAAGATTTGTAAGAAATAGATTTGTAGACAGTAAAACCATTTGGTAGCGCATAATAATAGACACAATTTTTTTGTAAAACTGTGTTTGGTAATGTCATCTTATTGTAGGGGCAGTTGATGCCATTTAAAAAAAAATAGATTTTCATTGGGTAGCAAATTCAAACACAAATACATGTGAGTTATTCATTAACCATTACAAGTCCATCATAGGCATTTAAACACCACATTATACCACAGGCCGAGCAAGCAATGTCAAATTACATTCCAAATGTGCACATCACATACCAAATACGTACATTCTTTACAAAAATCATCATCGTCCTAATCCAGTTACATTCATTAAAAAAATCATTCATATCCCTTAGAAAACAACATCTACCAACACAGTAGGGCTGTCAACGGATCGGATTCGGA
The DNA here is from genome assembly GCA_015143295.1 of Tetracentron sinense. NCBI lineage: Eukaryota > Viridiplantae > Streptophyta > Magnoliopsida > Trochodendrales > Trochodendraceae > Tetracentron > Tetracentron sinense. Next base: position 4,686,122 of record CM026555.1, on the reverse strand, counting down.
CCGGATCTGCCTAGATCCGAATCCGATCCGATTAAGAATCCGACTGATCCGAATCCGATCCGAGATCCGTCGGATCATGAAGTAACCGATCCGAATCCGATCCGATTATATATCGTCCGATCCGAATCCGATCCGATCCGATCCGAGTAAGGTTATTTTTTTTAAAAAATCTATTTTAATAATAAAAAATCTAATAATACCTTAATTAATACTAATTAATGTTGATTTTTTAAAAAATTAATATTTTATACATAGAAAATCTAAATAATATATTTAAAATAATTAAAAATTATTATTATTATCGGATCGGATTTTAATCGGATCGGATCACCCTATATCCAGATCCGATCCGATTATAATCGGATTCCACCGATCCGATCCGAATCCGATCCGACGGATCACATATAGGGTCCAAAGTCCGGCTAATCGGATCGGATTCGGATCGGATCCGGATCATGATCCGATCCATTGACAGCCCTACAACACAGCCATACCATAAAGATTACAATTAAAAGAAGCATCCCCACAAGAACTACGCAACCATCCACTTGACACACTGTCCTTGCACGATTATTGGTGCACGAGTCATGAGAATATTAAGCAGCCTTTCGTAATCGTGTGGAGCTTGAACATGATAATCAAGTACCACTGTTCTGTGCCCAGATAAAGTTATCTGAATATCTTTGACATATAAATGAATACATATTACATCAATAAATAAAGGGTACTAGTACGATAAAAAATAAAAATAAGCAAAGGCTGCTAGTGCACTCATTTTGTAATTCATAGACTTCACCTTATTCACTAGGCACTTGTAGAAAAATCTACCGTGGTTCTCTGTTTTGGCCATTAGCAAGAGCATAGGTCCACCCTCACATTAACATGTGATGCTGAAATTCTTGTGCCACAATCTATAATACACACAAATTCAACTAAACATAATATTTTGGCATTAGTGAAGCACCAACTAGTATTTTAATCCAATCATATTGTTGGGCTATGCTGCCCTAGAGTAATCAACCTTCTCCTTTCCCTTTTGCGACATATCTCACTTCTAGAAAAGTAAAAAACTACTTAAAGACATATCAACAAACAAGAAGCAACCCTTAATTTGAACTGAATGTTGTTTCAACAAAAATAGTGAGGCATGTACATTAAAAAAAAACTTAGCTCCTCTCATAAAAAAAATGCTAAATTCGTTTTAAAAAAAAATTATATTACAACTTTTTCTCACGAAGCACCGCCGTTTTCTTATAGAATAGAATAATTGCTACTACTAGAAAATTCGTTGAATTAGCTCCAAAGAATTCCACTCTTGTAAAATAAGATGTCTGTTTCAAGAAAATATTGGAATCCCCCTTACAGAGGAGGTATTGAGCGCTATCTGTAGTTTTATGGGTGATAAGGCTCTTGACCTTGATGGTTTCATGATTGAGTTTTATAGAGCTTGTTGGGAGATAGCGGGGAGAGATTTCCTCAAGGTCATAAAGGAGTTATTTGAATCAGGTTCCTTTGATTGAGTAATAAAATTCACTTTTGTAGTGTTGATTCCAAAAAAAAGGTGCAATGGATATTAAGGATTTCTGCCCTATTAGTCTTGTGAGTAGTATATATAAGATCCTCTTGAAGGTGTTGGCAGTTAGACTCAAGGGTGTGTTGGGATCAATCATATCCCCCCCAACAGGGCACTTTTGTTGGGGAAATACAAATTTTAGATGGTATTTTGATTGCAAATGAATTCATAGATGAGAGGCTAAAGTCAAAAAAGCAAGGACTAGTTTGCAAATTGGACTTGGAGAAAGCCTATAACCATGTCAATTGGGAGTTTGTGGTATGTGTTGAGAAGAATGGGCTTTGGGGTCAAGTGGCACAAATGGATGAAAATGTGCATTTCTTTGGTGCCAATTTCCATAATGGTGAATGGTATTCCGACGGGATTTTTTAGAGCTCTAGGATTTTGAGATAAGGGGATCATCTTTCCCCCTTCATATTCATTATTGTTTCCGAAGCCTTGAGTCAGATGCTTTCTAAAGCTGACGGGCCAGTGTTTGAAGGATTCCCTATAGGGAAGGATAATTTTAGTATCTCACATCTTCAGTTTTTAGACAATACCTTAATCTTTTGTGATGCCTCATGTCGTAACTTGGTCAATCTTAGGTGTCTATTTAGATGTTTTGATTACTTTTGAAGCCATTTCAGGTTTGGGAGTCAATCTGGCCAAATTAGAAATTATGAGCGTGGGTGAGTCCCTAACATTGAACAGTTAGCTGTCTGTCTGGGTTGCAGAGTGCATTCTCTTCCTTCCATCTACCTAGGCATGCCTCTTGGGGTAGGTTTTAAAGCTAAATCAGTGTGGAATCCAGTATTAGAGCTGTTTGCCATTAGGTTATCAGGCTGGAAGTCTTTTTACTTATCAAAAGGAAGAAAATCGACCATGATCAAAAGCATCCTTAACAGTCTCCCCACATACTTATATATCCTTATTCACAATCCTCAGTTGATATGAAGAGGTTGCAGAGGGAGTTCCTCTGGAATAGTAAAGAGGATAGCTTTAAGTACCACTTGGTGGCGTGGGATAGGATTTTTCAGTCTAGGGAAGGTGGGGTTTGAACCTAAGACCAATGGCTCTAGTAAACAAGGCTTTGCTAGGCAATTGGTTATGGAGATTTGGAGAGGAGAGAGACTGTATTTGGCAATCTGTCATCGTAGCCAGATACGGTGAGTTATCGTGTTGGGCTCCGAGAACAATCAAGGGTCCCCACAGGGTAGGGTTATGGAAGGGTATTATAGCTGTGCCCAGCTCAGTTTTGCTTCATTTTAGGTTCAAGGTGGGTAGGGGTTCAGAGGTTAGTTTTTGGAAGGATGTGTGGTGCAGATCTATGACTCTACAGGATGAGTTTGTTAGCATTTTCCTTCTAGCTGCCAGCTGGGGATAAAATGCCTTAGTTAGGGACTACTATCAGGAGAGCGATGTTGGTACGGTGTGGGGTCCGAAGTTGAGACGAAATTTGAATGATTGGGAAGTTGATGACTTGAGTAGGCTCCTAGAACGCATTGAAACTTCTTCCATCAGTACTTAGGGTAGAGATGTCAGAGTTTGGTCTAAAGGCAACAATGAGTGATTCCTAGTTAGATGATCACTGTTACAATCATTTGAGTTGGTTATTTCTGTTTCCTTTCTTCACAGGTTGGTTTGGAATCCTGGTATTCCTTCTAAGGTATCTTTCTTCCTATGGAATGCGGCTCTGAATAAGATCTTCACTTGCGATCACTTAAAAATTTAGAGGATGGAGGATGGCTAATCGCTGTTTCTTGTGTCTTCGGGTGGAAGAATCGATGGATCATCTGCTTTTGCATTGTCCAGTCTCATGCGAAATTTGTCTTCCTCTCTCGAATAGGAGTGGAATGGGTCTTTCTTTCATCCTTTCAAAACTTCTTATCCTGTTGGTATGTGGTTAGGGTAGATGGTGTGTAAGGCTATTTGGTCAGTCCTTCCAGGTGCCATATCATGGTTTCTTTGGAAAGAGAGAAACAAGAGTCTTCGAGGACTCGCCCTCTTCTCAGGCCCAAATGTGTTCTCGCATCCGTTTGCATATTTTGGAATAGTGCTCCATTCGACATAATGGGGAGGATGTGGGATACGTGTTATATTGACGTTTTTTTTTGGTTTCCTTTGCCTTATTGGGGGCCTCTTTGTTTTGCTTTTACTTTTCTATGTTTCCTTTTGGGTTACTCGCTTGTAATCCCCTTTCGTTTGTAATGCTTCGCCTTTTGCTTTAGTTTTATTATAATCTTTGATTACTGATAAAAAAAAGAAGAAAATATTGGAAACTTCTTCTAATTTGATTTGAATTAAAAAAAGTCAAACCAACAAAACATCCTTTTGTAGCCATCTACGAACTTACTCCTACTTTAGAGATCAGTGTATTTTGCCACGAGGTGGGCCAGAAGTGGATGGCCCAAATTGATGTGCAGGAGGGGCATGCAGAGCCTCTATGGAATGCAGCACCAATATATGGCAATTAGCTTTGTGCAAATAACATATTTTTGTGGTATGGATATCATGAAAGAACTTTCCTTGAAAGAATAAGGTAATTATACACATAAGAGGGGGTTGGAGAGGGAGGAGGTCTAGGCTAGACGTCATCAGGGATTTTCTCTAAGGAAATTTCTAAGAGCTCTTGATTATGTGTGTATCAAGTGATTGGCTTCATTTATTTTAAGAGAGCTTTTTTTGCGAAATTGATTACTGTTTGGTGTTTGTTGGTTGGATTTGTTAAAGGACCAGCCAGACAACCATGCACCATGCTAGTAAGGACCTTACATTGGACTGTTCCCTCATACTGGATATGGGGGTTGCCCTTCTTCTTGTTCTATTCAGCAAGTTCTTCTCAGTTTCTCCATGAAAGGTCTAATCAATGCTTGCTCAAGGCTCTCTTCTACCTCCTATCTCAAATGGTAAAACATGGAGATTGTAGAGAATCATTTATTCTATAGGAAGCCACCTCAAATTTTCTTCACTCAACAAATAAGCCATTTTAGTTTCGCTCTCACAAATATCAAAAGGGTTTCTCTTAGACAGTGTTACCAATCTCGTTCTTGGGTTATGAAGTTTTTCTCACTTTTTCAGGTATTTCTTGCCTAAATTTCGACAATGATTAAAAAATAATTAAAATTACAAAAAATAGTAATAAATATCACAAATTTATAAATTCATCAAACCAGCAATATTGAGATTTCTTACGATATTTTAAAAATATCTGTTAAATCTCAGTCAAATCTCGTGATAAAAATAGAGTTCTAAATTTAGATGTTTTTCTCGGTATTTCATGCAAAAAATTAGGTATTTCTCGGGAGATTTGTAACACAACTCTCAGACACCCAAACAAACACTTATAGGTCCAACTAGCCATTGACAACATTCGGAGCCCAGAAACACTTAAAACAATACCTCAAAATGTTTATATTCCACCACCTCCAAGCATAAACCTCAGAACCCTTTAACCAAAGCCCTCAAAACCCCCATTTTTGCATCACCCATTATTAGCAACAGCCAAAAATAGCAACAAGAAGGAGAAGAAACCATTTACTTCATCCTTTTAAATTCTCATATTCCAACCCCTCTCAATCTTAAATCACAAAATCCATTAACTAGAATCTACTAGATTACCATCGCCATATTCCAAACAAAGGAAAAAGAAATCATCCCCTTTAACTTGTACACAAGATTTTTCAGACAAAAAAAAGAATCAAAAGTGATCTAATTTGTAGTAAATTATAATAAAAATAAAATCCAGAAGAGCGTAGAAAACGAACCTTAACAAAAATCCAGAAGCTTGAAGAAGAAGAGAATCATTAGAAGAAATCGAGATAGAGCGGAGAGTTTTGAGACCTGCTCCTTCCCCACCTTGCTAACATTTAAGAAATCTTCATGAGGAGCCAACAAGATAGTTTTGGGTGGAAAATAGTCTCCCAAAATGGGGCAGACCAGAGGCAAAAGCTTCGGGGCAAACTCTCTATGCCTCTATGGTTTGATGGAGGAAAGATGTTTTGGATATGGGGTGGAATAAAGCAAATCATAAAGGGTAAAACAGTAAAAAAATGTTGAAAATTTATGTTCCATCGAGTGTCGTCTACTCGCAATAGACGAGTGCTTCTTTCCAAAAATCCTGATAAATTTGAATTTTTATTTTAGACACGAGATTTCTTTTTATCCTTTTTTCTATAGCAAACGGTCTAAAACATGAAAATATTCACTCGCAATAGGCGTATAGACAACTAGACACAAAATTTAGAGATTCCAAACGGGATCTTACACTTGTTTCGGTTGGCAATTGGCAGTTCTCAAGTACACTTACGTCCTATTTCCATTATTCCATGCACTATTGTTGTTTTAGGATTTTTGGGTTGTGTTTGTTTGTTTGCTTTTTTTTCCTCAAGAAGCCTCCCAAAAGGGGAGGGGTTTTTGGGTTGGGTTTGTTAAATATTTCCTTTAATTTAACAATATATTTTTCAACATTTGTTTTCTTTAAACTCTCATAGGGAATTGAAGTTATGTCATGCTTTATTATTATGTTTCTTAGTTATGATAGGTTCACAATTATATATAAACTTGTGTTTACATTGTAAATAAATGAGGGGCGAACTTGATGAGATGCTACACTGATACATCTACACAATTACATCAAGGGAATAAACAATAGACTATATAATTTTAACCATAAAATATTGATAATAAATGATGAAATTTCATGGTTTATTAGCATTTTTTCTATTTTCGTTGGTTCAGAATTATATAATTTGAACACCTGTACTTTTTTTTGGCATAAAAAATAAATATGGGACGTTATGAGGATGTTACGCTGATACTTTTGCTTAAATAAAACAAGATATAATACTTTCTAGAAAGATAGTACTAACTGATCAAATTTCATAGTGTTTTAGGTTTTTTGTTTTGTTTTTTATAAGTTTAAACTGATATATAATCTGAACACTAGAACCTTTGTTGGTGTCAGAAATAAATATGGGGCTTTATGAGATTTATACATTGATACTTCATTATAAATATTTACGATGTATTCGAGGTACATATAGGGAGTTAAACCACTGAAGGCGGTGGGTCAAAGTGGTATCTTCCTAAGGTTGATGATGTTAAGCTACACGCCTACACTTTGAGCAGTGCTCGTTGGGCAATGGGTCCCTATGGGATCAGAAGCATTTGAAAAAGAGTGAGGGGGAAAGTCATCTTCATGAATAGGGTCGATTGGAGGAGATTCTAATAAACCTAAGATCTTGGATCTCCTTTATGTTACAAAATTTGAAATGAGGTTCTCTTTAAAAAGTATGAAGTCCATTTAATTGAGATTTGGGTAAAAAGAGGGTACATGGGGGACATATCTATATTGCTAGAGAGGGAACTGTCATTTTCTTTAAGCATCTCATTATATTGTGTGATGAGATGAGATCGGTACAAGGCCGATTCTATTGCTATTTTTTCGTTTTCTTTTATTGAATGGGTGATGGTAGAATATTTTATTGAAATATAAGAAATATACAATGCTACTTTGACACGCACAAGTTGGCTGTTTATCTTTCTAAGTGTGGTGTGTGTGGCGATGTATATTTTATTGGCATAGATGTGTCTTTCAACGATTCTTACAATTCCATTCATCTCTTGGTATCTAATTTGGTTTTTGCTCTTTGATGTTTTTTGTATTTTTTTAGTTTTTTGTTGCTATGAATTAGTGATGGAAATTCTATGATATTTGTTGTTTGAGATTGTCTATTCAATATTGATTTTCCTCCGAAAATAGGGAAAATTAAACTTTATAGGTAGGTAATTTCATTATTCTCGACAATTCTCTTATTAATAACCTTTAACTATGAAGGTGTTCTTACCCATGAGGTTATAGTGCCCAAACATTTCCTTGAAATAAATAGTATCAACTGGTAATTTGAATCTTTGTGAGTTCTCAATCATTTTGCACTATTGGTCTTATATTTTGTTTATCAGTGATCAATTGTGGAACTGATGTGCCTTTTAGTTTGCTAATTGTTCCTCTTCCAGATCATTTATATGAATGCTTGCTGAAGTTACCCAGGCCTCGTTGCCTAGTTTCTATTTTAATGGTGGTTTTTTCCTCTAGGGCAGTTGAACCTGCTGTCGGTGTTGATCTTGAAGGTCTTGAGGTTGTTAGGGAATGTTTGGCAGAGGTTTTTAAGATCAATACATCTTCCATAGATGATCGGACCCAACCTGGTTTGTTGGTTAACTTATTTAGTTCAGTGGAAGCAAATAAAGAACATGAAATCAAATCGGACCTCAGTAATGTATCAGTTTCAGTGGGTGCACCTAGTACATCCTTGGCACAGAATGCTGGAGATTCAAATCTCTTGGATGCATCAACACTACTGGTTTTTTCTCTCCCAGCCATCATTTTTATTATTGTTTTAGTAACCTATCAAATTGTCACTCAAATGCTTTTGGTTTCTTATAAACTCTCCAAATTTATTGTCCAAATATCTGAGTAAATAAATTGTTCCTTACCTTAACTAATTTGGTTGGTTTGGCATGAAGCAAGTTGTCTACAAAATGCTCTAACAGGGTTAATTGTTTTAAATATTGGCAACAATGCTTCTATTGTTTTTTCTTTCTCCCTTCTTTCTCCCTTCACCCGTATAATCTCAGAAAAGTCCCAACTCTATAATGACATGAGCTACTTACAGATCACTGAGTGGAAGAGTAAATACTTTTATTGGATATATTGCCTGAGATTCTTTTGTGATGCTCTTGGTCTTCCGTTCAATTAAGTTAAACAAAAATCAATGGCATTATACAGGGAGAGAGATGCTGGCTGCTCTTTTCCATTCCTCCTCTTCCGGAGTGGAGCACTCCTTCCTTGGGTTGGTATGAAAGTTCTCTGTTAGAATATAGGTTTTCTGTTCTGATTCTGGAGATGAATATTTCTCCGCTGCCTTCTGAACTCTGCTTGCTTCTCATAGTACGCATTCCCAAAGATCCTGCCACTAACCCTAGGGATGGGATGTGCACAATGTGAAGATTGACGAGGGCCTCTTGTACCCGACAAATGAAAGAAAGCAAAATTTTTGATATCTTGAGTTGAAATCTTCCAATAGGCTTACATTTCACTCAATAGTTGGTCTATCGAAGGTTCAAAGTATCGACAATATCGGCGATATATCGCCGATATTTGTCGGTATCGTTACCTATCGACACATCTATACAGGGTTTAAAAAAATTTACATGATATCGTGAGATATCGGTGATATATCGCTGAAATCGACGATATATCGTCGATATTTCACCGATATCGACCAAGTAAGGCATCAATCCAAAAACAGTGGGGGAATCCCACAGATCGTTCATGCAAATTGCAAATACACTTTAATATTTTTTATTTAGAAGAAAAAAAAAGGGGGGGGGAAATCGTGGGAGTACAAAAGAAGGAAGAGGAAAGAAGAAAGAAGAAGGAAGAAGGAAGAGGAAAGAAGAAGGAAGAAGGAAGAGGAAAGAAGGAGGTACCGTGGCCGTCTGCCGTCCGCCGTCGCCAGTCGCCGTCGCTAGTCGCCGTTGCCAAGCCAAGCCAAGGTTCCAAAACCCTCTTCGGGTCTTCATCCTTTCCGAGAGCTCTGTTGCTCTTTCTGTTTTTTTTTGTTAATCTGATACGAAGAAGTAACGAAAGAGGGTTTGGTTTATACTTTAAACCCTTGTGGGTTATGCTAACTTCACTCCCTACTCCCTAGTATGTTTACTTGTTTAATAACCTTTAAACCCTAACAAGGGTTATGCTAACTTCACTCACTATTACATTTATTTGTTTTAATCTTTAAATATTTTAAACCCTAACAAGGTAATGCTAATTTCACTCTCTGTTACTAATATTCCCTTTTAATTGTTTTAACCTAACAAGTGTAATGTTAGGTTAAGGGTTTTAACCTAAACTTAAAAAAATATTGTTAGTTTCACTTTCTTTAAAATTATATGGAGACTTTAATTTTTTTTTTAAAAAGTCACTATGTTGAAACATAATTACTTCATAATAATATTTTTTAAATTAAAAATTATTTATTGGTAATAAGATTATGCCCATAAGGGCTTTCTACTAATATTAAAAAATTAATAATTTCTTAATAATATTTTATAAATTAAAAATTATTTATATGTAATAAGATTATGCTCATAAGGGCTTTTTAAAAATATACTACACTTTGACTAATCAGTGTTCACTTAGATATAATTTATAAGTTAACATGCTATTTATATTTTTAATACATAATCTAAAAAAAATTATATTTTTTAAAAATGATGTGTCATATAAGAAATTATATTATATGACAAAAATTAATATGTTAAAAAGTAATATTGATTTATATTATACACCCAATTTATAAAATAATATTGATTAATATTAATTTTGACTTTTATAATTATTTAAAGCATCTTTAAAAAAAATACATTTTGACTCAATTATAATTTTGACTTTTATAATTTATTATGAATCTTATAAATTCTGAATTTACGATTGATTGAGAAAGGAATGAAATATGAATCAATCATATATTATCGTCACTCATCAGCGCGCCGCACATCTTTGCTCTTTTCTCATTGTATCTCTTATGTACATTGTCATTTTTTTTTAATGTTTTAATTCTAAAAGGTGTATTAATATACATTTAAACATTTCCTAAAGTTTCACTGCAAAATTTCATGTTTTGCCCATTTGTTTTGCAATTTTTCCAAAAATCACCGATAAACGATATATCTTCCGATATATCTTTTTTCCTCGGTTCCGACATGTCGAGCGATATCGACATTTAGAACCTTGGGTCTATCTTGTAGTTTCTTTGCCACAGATGTGGGAACTCCAGTCAACTTAAGGTGTAACTGGTGAACATTGTGAAACCTTGGATGGAAATCCAGGGAGGTTGAGCTTCTCCCTTCAGCTATTTGATAAGATTTAGAATCTCCTCCCCGATCCAAATTGTTGATATATATATATGTGGGGAAATGCTAACCCTACAGCCTTTAGGAGGATAGCATTTTCCCCAATTTTTATAGACCAAAATTGTCATCATATAAGGTTATAAATGAGGATCTTTTGTTATTTTACTTCATTGACTTTCCAAACATTCCCTTCTTCCGCCACGTCTTCCCCATCTCCAGCAGAACCTTCTCTCTTGTCCTGGTCCTTGATTTGTTACTAATGCTTCCTTCTCCACCTGCACTCTATGGTTGGCACTATTTCCTCCACCATCCCTTATGGTTTGTAGTAAGATCATACGCTCTTTGCTCATACTTATTTTCCCCAGCATATTCATTCTCACTGACCATTTGTTGACACCAAAAGTAGAAATCAGGGCCCTCCATACCTGTTGTGTGGTTGCTCATGGTTGAAACTAGAAAATAGTGGTATTAATTGACCACTGGAATGAAGTAAGTCAGGAACCTAAACCATATTTGTTTTCTTAATATTATGAAAAAGTACTTTTGATTGGGAGAAGGCACCATTTTTTTGTCTGTTTGTTTAGGAAGAAGCCCCTAGTTATCAATCGTTGCTCTCTCTCTCTCTATCTCTTAGCCTCGCTCAATCAATTCACATCATAGTCATTGTCAAGTGTCAAAGATCGTGATTTAACATGTTATATAATCGCCAATTTAAGCTACTGGACACAGGAAAACCTCTGCAGCGGCTCTGCTCTTGCACGCCATTATGATAAAGTATCACTAGACTCTTTAACACTCATTACATCCATCATTGCAGAAGAAACATAATAGAAAAAGTTTATATATGGTCCACAAAGAAAAAAGCAGCAAATCTTGACCAATGAAATAGTCCCACAACTAACCTGCATACAAGATGAAAACGAATCCACTTAGAAAAAAAATCAAATTGGGTGTTGAGAGGAGATCACAACACTCTCTCTCTCTTTCACACACACACACACACACACACACTAACTAGTGGGGGTGGAGGATGTGAGGTAACAATTTTGGTAGAAGTAAAAGGAGGATTGAAGAAGGAGAAGACACATAAGAAGGAAGAACCATGATTTAAAATATCGGATTGTATCGGCCGATACGGGCCGATACGTATCGGGTTTGGTACTAACTGGCACACTGGCACATTTGAAATAAAAAATGCCTGTATTCGCCCTATATCGTCCGGCTGATACGGGACCGATATGCTTGATACGGGCCCAATACACCTGATACAGGGGGATTTTTCAGTAATTTTTCTTTCTCCTATTTACACCAGGATCCACAACACAGACCCGATGTGCACAACTTATTTTCATAAAATATCATTTAAGTAAATAATTTTCTTTACTTAAGATATTTATATGTAAATAAGGTTATAACCCCATTTGAATTCAATAAAACTTATCTTAGATCCAAATTCATGAAGAATAAAAGTCAACTTTTTAGTTCAAGAACAAAATCTTCTTTTTAGTGCATTTTAGGGATTAGGTCAAAATTTCAACTTTCAAACGGTAAAGTATTTCTCAAATATTAAAATTTCATAAATTCTATTATATCAAAACATTACCAAAACTCAAAAATTCGGCTAAATTAGTCTTAAAAAATATTTTTATCTACGGGGTCAAAAAGTCAGCCAATTGGGTAATAGTTCAGCATAAAAAGACTTGTATTCAAACTTATAATTTATGGTTGTAATTCAATACATTCTTATTTAACTCATTGAATGTAAGGTTTTAATATCTAGATTGTATTGTCTATACTCGGCTAAGTGACTATGATTTGTATTTTCATACATTTTTATTAACACGTATGCCTTTTTTTAACTTATAAAACATACCTTTTTATCAGCACATATGCCGTTTTTAACTTATAAAATTCTTAACTTTCATATGTATTATTATAAATGTAGTTGAAGGCCTTCATTTAATTTTTTTTTAGTTTATATTTGTATAAATGAAGTTTTATGCTAGGTATCTAAGTTTTTCCTTACGTATCTAAGCTTTTTTTAGCGTATCCTAATTTTTTCAGCCATATCCGTCCAATATAGTCCGATATGCCAATATGTATCCTATTTTGGACTTATCGTTATCAATACAACACCCGGTACTGATATTTAAACTATGAACTAAATTACTAAGATAACCTTAACTAATATTGTAGAAAGACATAATATAAGGACAACTTTGGTGACAATAATTTAAGGATATTGCCATCCTCCTTAAGGTGGTGAGGTTAACATTTCCCTCCAAATCTACCCACTACTTATAGATATGCCTTTTTATGTATATCTGTTGTACTCATTGCTATCACTTTTAGTATGTATTGCATATATGAGACTTTGTCTTCCATGGTTTAAAAACTTGCAAAATTGTTGGCAACATTTTTGTTAGTACACCAGTTATGATGTCTTACATACTTTTAGAGTTTTTTTGGTAACATAACACCATTGCATAGCGACCGTTACATAACATGTAATAGTAAAAAGAGAAATCCTAAAAGGTAATAACATATAGTTTTAAAGAAGTCTATCCCCCCAAAAGGAAAGAACTTTAAACATGCATGTCTTAATGTACAACTGTATCTATGGGATTGTTTCCTAAAAAAGAGTTTTAAAAACATGTCTTAAAGTAACACATCTATCAAGAAAAAGAAAGGGCTTGATAGAGGAAGTTTAAAAGAAGCAATCCTATTAGCACAACTTTCCTTAGTTTTGATGTCCGAGTGGGCCCTACAATTGTAACAGTCAATTTTTTCTAGTTATTAAAGAAGAACCAATACCAATGTGTCTCTTTTGCTTCTCTTTCTCTCAACAGTTAACCACAAGAAGAAAAATTCAACTACTTGCCCAATTCCCAACATCCCACTGCCCAATTTTTGATTTATGTGACACACATCCCACTGCTTGAAGAGATAAAGTAGTATAAAATTACAGTTAAAAAAGGAAAGAGATCAAAATAGAGAGAGTTACGGTTCATTTACATATACCAAAGAGAAAATTTAAAGACTAGACGCAGTTAATGACAATGGATTTTTGACTTTTGGCGTTCATGAGTTACGGGCTCAGCCATAACGACCATTATGTAATGGTGATTGCGTTACAAAATGGTTTAATCCAGACCCGTTATGCATAGGGGTGCCAATGGGTCAGCCCGGCTCAAAATTTGGCCTGATATTTAAGCCCTAAGTAATACGTGGCTCGATAAGTGCAAGCCCGCGTAATTTAGGGCCGGACTAGGGCTTGGTTGATAAGCTTCGTCCTAGCCTGACTCGAACAACCAAACCTATATATGTATTATAATTAGTAATGATATATGTTAATTATATATATAGTACATCAAAGTAATATTAATTTACCCCTTAAAAGTTAAAACTAAGTGTTGAAATGCTATTTTTACCCCTTAAAACTAAGTGTTGAAATGCTATGTGTTTTTTTGGCTGTGTGATATTTTTTTTATCTTTAATGACATGTTAAAAAAAAAATAAAAAAATCAAATCACATATTTTTAAATGAGGAAAAAAAAAAATGTTGACTATTTTATAAGTTCGAGCCTAGCCCAGCCTATGTTAGGTTCGGGCTTTGGCTTGATTCCTTCAGGCCCTACGGGGCTTGGACCAAGCTTGGACTCAATACTTTGCACTTAAGGCTGGGCATAGACAGTCCCTAGCCCTGTCTGAGGCCCATTGACAGCCCTAGTTATGCATTGCAAAACCGTTTTTCAAAACTTTGTTGTGTAATTTTACCATTTAGTGGTCGTAGAATTAATAGTAGTGGGATTATAAGCACCATGACACTATCAATGTCTATTTTTTTCTCTCACCTTCTTTGTCCCATCCATAGTTACCAAGTACGAGAATAATACGACAATGATCCGTTCGGGAAGTATGAGTGTATATGAGAAAAGTACCGGAAAATTAAAATATAATTAATAATCATAAATAAATAAAAAACTTGATATTAACTATTAACAATCATTTAATACGGAATATGCGTTAACATGTTAAAATACGGCAAAAATATGCACATTGTACCCGTTTAATATGTAATTTGCATATTAAATGGGTATTATACGACGAGTCGATGATACATGTATAATACGTAACACGACAATAGTATGCAGTTTTAAACGGTGACCCCCCTTAAAAGTATTATATGGGTACTATATAGGTATAATACGGGTATTTGGTAACTACGGTCCCATCTCCTTAACGTCTAAAAACCTACACTTTACATCGGAACTAGAGTAAAAAATTATCCTATTGGTTTTTGGATTTTATATTTAGGTGAGATCTATCTCTGTGCAACATATGCGCTGATCTGAGGTTTGTAGTCTATCCTTAGGTCTTATGGATTGGTACCTTAGTTTTGCCCTCTTGGATCTTATACAATATATCCAAAGGATTTTATTCTTACCTCTTATTGCATGATGATCCACAAGTATTGGAATGAGAGAGATTTTCCATTTAATTTGTGGCACCATATGATCTTTTGGAACTAAAAGCTAATTTGTAGAAATGGTTGTAAGTTGTAACCATCTGATCCTTCATATTCTCTTTGGCTATTGACCTTTTATTAACACCTTGGGTACACATGTAGGGTTGGATCTAACTAAAATATCTATGCCCAAACCTAAACTGTGCACAAGGGGGTGGGGGAATTTATTATTTTTATCTACTTTAGCATTTTCTCATAATTCTCATTTAGGGAGGTTTTACTTAAACCACCCCTAATTCATGAGCACAAACATCTGCAAAAAGACCTTGTTTTATTATTTTAAATTTGTATCTTACAAGATATACATCATCCTTGCACCTCATTTTGAATTTGTGTAAATCTATATAACATTCTCAACCAGGATTTTATAAAGTGGTCTCGACATCTCGTCGTGTGTAACAGATCTGGCCTAAATAGGTCCTGTAACGTAACAATCGTTGTGGCTGAAATCCGTAATCCACAAAGTTCTCTCCTTTCCTTTCCTCTATATAGTCATGCACACCAGTGTTTTAAAAATCGAAAACTCGACTCGACGAACCCTGTAGAGTTGAGTTGACTCGAAAACTCAGTCAAAACTTGTTCGGGTAATGTCTCCTAAAACTAAAAAAAATAATAATTTTTTTCAATATTTGTTCTATATATATGGTATAAATTAAAAATTAATAATAAAATATACTTAAAATGATATATATATATATATATATATATATAGAGAGAGAGAGAGAGAGAGAGAGAGAGAGAGAGAGATTTATCAAAAGAATCCAAGACAAGAGCCAACATGACTGAGTTGCCTATATAAATTCATTCAAGTTATCAAGCTACTATGGCATTGAAGAAATGATAGAACAAATCATCAAAGTATCAAACCATAATCAACATGTTCCTAGTTATCAAATGAGCAAATGAAAAGAAAAATAATGGGAAACCAAACAAACTCACAATTACTACTTATCCCTATAGCATATTTTCTTTTTCATGTTAGTATTGATACAAATCTCCCGAGAAGTACCCAATTTCTCTCGATAAAAACATCTAAAGTTTAAAATCCCGTTTCTATCCCGATGGTGTAAAAAACTCACGAGGAAATAAATCTCTTTTTATCCCATAAATATTGCGAAATTTAGTTGAGATTTAATCGATATTTTAAAAATATCGTGAGAAATATACAATTTTGTCGATTTTATGAATTTATAACTTCGTGATATTTATTACTATTTTATGTAATTTTAATATATTTGTTTAATCATTGCCGAAATTTAGGCAAGAAATACCTTGAAGAAATTTAGATTTGAAAATCTCCTGATAAAAACTTCGGCCAGTAAAAACCCGAGAAATAGATTTTTAACACTTCATGTTAGCAACTTAGTATTTAAAAATTAAATATGAACCAGAGCTCTAGAAATCTCTTTCAACCGAAGCTCTGAGATTTATTTAAAGCTTAAATATGAACCAAAACTCCAAAATGCTTGTCCTTATATGGAGCTTCTTTGATGCTATTTGAGAGCAAAAAAACCTAATTTTTGCAAGACAGAAAAAGAAATGGTATAAATTTTGCAAGCATTATATTTGTCCAGGAAGTCCACCTTAGCTTCCTTGTGATTGATAAATTTAGGTATTATAACAGGATAATTTTTCACCAAAAAAATTAAAATATAAATAGGTATGACATCTAATTGCAAGTAATCAGAGCCCAAAACATTTAGGGAGAGGAACGAGAGAGATAGAGACAAGAGGGGCAAAGGGGCAAAAAAAAGGGAGAGAGAGAGAGAGAGAGAGAGAGAGAGAGAGACGAGAGACATGAGAGAGCGAGATACAGAGAGAAAGAGGGAGAGGGACGAGAGAGCGAGTGAGTTGAGTGAGAGAGTGGGACGAGAGATGGAGAAGGATGGGAGAGACAAGAGAGAGAGACCTATCGCTGAAGAGAAATTATTGCTATAGAGACGAGACTCGAGAGAGATGAGAGATAGAGTAGAGGGAGGGTCAGTCTCAAACCCTCATCCCCCCTTACCCTTTATAATTATTAGTGTTTTAAAACCCGAAAACTTGACTCGACTCGACTCGGAACCTTGTCGAGTAGAGTCAACTCGGAAACTCGGGCAAAACTCGTCCGAGTAATGACACCTAAAACTTGAACATATATAATATTTTCTAATACTATATACACGGCATAGATTCAAAATTAATGATAAAACATGCCTAGATTGAAATAATTAATTCAAAATATAAAACACCCCCTTTTGTTTTGTATTTATACTATGGGTGAGTGTGGTGTGTTAAAAAAAAAATAATGTGGTTACTCGGGTAGGCTGGTTTACTCGATTTTTTTGTTATAACAAAAAAATTACATAACTCGGTGAGTTACTCGGTTTTCAGTGTCACTTTCGAGTTTTACCTCAAACTCGACCCGAAAGTTGGCCGAGTCGAGTCGACTAGGTTGAGTTCCGGGTTGACTCGCCGAGTTTTAATACAGAGATAATTATATAACTATCACTAATGATATAGATAGATAAAAATGCTCGATCGAGGCCTTGGGTTAAGGAGGGCATGGGAGTCTTTGGGTATTTCACCTTGTTGGTTGGTCGACATGAAGGGTTGGGAATAGTTGAGGTTGCAAGGACTAATTAAAAAAATCAACTTGGTCAAGTCAACCGAGTTGACCAGGCTGGGTTAACTCGGTTGACTCGAGCAAGTTTCTCACTGCTACAAGGAAAATGCGAGTTTTCTGTCAAGTCGGCTCGAAACCTAGTTGGGTCGACTCGACAAGTTTTAAAACATTGATATCAATATCTGAATCCTATCCAATACAAATGAATTAGTAAAAAGTCATTCGGATTTCCTCCGCTAGATATCTATTGACTATTTTGATAATTATAACGGATTCAGATATGAATTGGATCCGAATAATATCCATATCTGTTGACAACCCTATTCATATATCTCATTGGAAGGTGCTCCCTATTCAGCCATTTAGACATCTCATCTGATGCTGATTCGGCTAGCTAAGCTTTTCTAATTATCATCATCAATGCCTTATCCCAAATACTTAGGGTCAGCATGTCTAGTCTTTTATTAATTTGTTATATACTTTTGACAGTTGTACTTTTATTGGAAGCACAATAAACAAATTTTGGTGGCAAGGGCCAGTGGAGAGGCAGAGTACATAGTGATGACATGTGATTGAGGTCTCTCATGGAGGAGTTAGGTTTCACAGAAGCTATACTAATGAAGCTTTTCTTTGATACTTAGCCGTTATCCAGCTTCAAATCTACTGCATCATGAGAGGATTAAACAAATAGAGGTTGATGATAACTGCATTGTACTCCATATACTAGACTCGAGGACTGGTTTGTGGATTCTGTTATGAAGCATTCCAATCATGTATTTCTTTGTGGCATTCTTGATGAACGGGGGGCATGATTGAACTTGCGTTGTCTCAGATGCACCAATGTTTGACTTATTTGTTGGATACATTTGTACTTTCATTTATTTATTTACTTTCATTATAGGCTAATAACTGACAATTTATTTAGCTTTATGTTCCAGTTAAGAATTAAAAAAAGAGGGAAGTGAGTGTCCCTAGTTTTAGTTGAGTTAAAAAAATTGGGAAGTGGGACTGTTGATAAGTTGTAGAACTTTTTCTTCATGCGATTGCTTAATAGCCTTGCTGTGACAGCTGTTAGTCTTGCTGGCCCCCACGTTTGTGGAGCAGTCATGCTTTTTTCAGCTCCTCTCATGTTGTCAAAGCATAAGCACATCCTTAGGAGTGAAGATATTTAGCCTATTACGGGTCATAGTTCTGTGGATTGTAATACCATATTCTTATTTTAATAGGTACTTAAATTGAAATCCCATGTATTATGGGAACGATTGTATTCCCAAGGATCAGATGTTGTTATAATATTGAGGTTTTAACACGTATATTTGCTTCTACATGTATCCTTTTTAAGAAACTTAAAGTAACTATACATAATGGGCATAGTTATGTATTCGGGGCCACACATTTTTTGTAGTCTTATATGTACACTTTATAATTATAAAAGAAGTATCAATTGATAATAGTTATGGATCAAACGAATAACATTAATTTTAAGTGTGGCTTTTCCTTGAAAGTAGATGGTTTGAGATTTCTATACTGGGAAGTTTGCAATTATGCATGCCTGTTGATATGTTTAGTTAGGGCTCTCTTCTGATCTTTATTTGCATATACATGGTTACTCTCTGGTTGTGCTTTAAAAAAAAGAATGAAGGAAATGTAGATCCTTAGCTATATTTAGGTTCTGACTTCTGAACTTTCCTTTTTCTTTAAAATGTTTAGAAGTTCCTATCACATTAGGATGCTAAATGATCATCTTCTGTCCCATTTACATGATTCTTCTACTCGTCATAGCATTTGATACTTTTTTACGAACATAAATTTGTCTAGTTGATAATACTGTTGTGGAATCACCTCATTTTTGGATTTTTAATTATTATGGAACTTTTTTATGCTTTGAGTCTTGATTTTGATTTTTTTTTTCATGTTGTCCTTTATCAGAGTGAGGATCGGATTGGAGAACCCCACACCTTAGGTAGGCTCTGTCATTCCATGATTTGGTGTTTTAGTTTGTTCGATACTATGTTAATATTTTGATAATTGGGTATCATGCTTGTTAAATTGTATTATAAACGTAGATGACTTGTATAATTTACATAAAGAAATGGAAAGCAGCACTTCCTCCGTAAACAGTGTTATTGAAAGTAAAATCAGGGACATTGTTTCCAAAAGTGTAAATCTTCTTGATCAGCATCTTGTTACATCGACTCTCTCTCTCTCTCACACACACACACACACACACACGCACACACACAACCTGCTTAGATTGGTGGCAGACTTGAGAACAACATGGGGAAATAATCAATCCCTACAAGAGTGCCATTTCCACTTCATTGGAATCACTACCACCAATGGGATCCAAGTACACCCTTCAAGAGATTCTCCATTCCTAAAAATAAAAAAAATCCTTGGTGAACAAGGATTTGAGAAGATCTTTGGTAACTGTGCTCATTTGTCCAACTTGTAGCTTCTTCCTGTTGATTTTGAATTCTTTCTTTCATCTCCAACAATAGATCCCACCCGTGGTCCAACTCAACACATTTTATGCTGTGGATTGTGGAAATCCTTCAAGTCGAATTCTCATTTGATGATCTTGCAATTATATTGTAAAACACCTGGTGTGCGTGATTCTTTCGTGCAACATGCAGCAGTTGCTTTCTTCCAAGGTTCCTAGCTGAACGAAAAATCTCAAAAACATTTTCTTTCCTAAATGCTTTGGTAGGCTTACCTTGGATACCCATTCAGTCGTTAAAGGCTTGAAGAAGTGATGCAACAGTTTCCACAATGAATAACGTACATATTTTTGATTGGGAAAGTATATTCATTGAGATTGGCCACAAATATCTATGATATATTGGAGAATCTCTTGATATTTGTGGAGATCTTCAAATAACATTAAAAACTTGAGAAACACTTGTGTGTTCTTATTTTTATTTTTGAATGATAGGCTTTAAGTTTAACAGTCATTATTTTCGGAATTTTGTCAGGCTTCATCTCTTTCAACTGGCCTCTCCATCATTTTTTCTTCTTATCATTAACAAAAATATTTTGAAAAGAAAACGTTGATTATCAAGTTAGAGAAAATGGCGAGAAAAAGTAAAAGACAGTCATAATGGTGAACTTAATCTACGATTCATATGATGATCTCTATAAACCCCTTCTTTAGCAAGAGGTGTCTGCCTTATTGTTTGCCGATCTTGGAATTTGAGAGAGAGTTGTTCATAGATGCTACCGAGATGGATCTCTTTAAGAACATGTAAAAGCCTCCATCTCTTTGTTCCCTGATGCCCAAGGCAGTATTAAAACCGATCTTGATAATTGATTTGTCATTTATAAGTCTCTTGGTGAAGGCCTGAAGTTTCAGTGTTATTTGAGTCTGAAATTCCAATCGGACCTGAATTTGCAATGTGATTTCTTCCATCACCTTCTGTTTCTACTTTAGTATCATAGTTAATTTTGCAGATGTTGTTTAGCAAATCCCTATCTCCTAGCGCCTTTAGAGATTTTTTCGATTTCGACTATCCATTCATCCCTTGTCTACCAAACAAAAAGGATTCTTAAGTCTCAACCCACTCCTTGTACCCGTCAAAGGATATACCCATGAACTTGCCAAAATTAAGCTGTCCTCTTTGACCCATCTAACTGGGATTTGCTCGGAGTTATCACTTCAGGCATAGTCGCATAGACTATAATTCTTCAACATTTGCATCTTGGTCTGCCTCTCTTACTAATTGAATGGGGAGAATATCAATAATTTTATATTGCAGGAAACCCAGTCTCAAAAGAAATGCACTTCTCCTCGACACCTCTAGATTCTAGAAGGAGATGGAGCACAATTATCAGGAGGTAGAATAGGTTCTATGGGAGCCGGTTTTGACTAGTTGGAATGGTTCCTTGATTGAGTTTGCCAATTCTTGCCCCCATTTGGTGTTTCCTTTGGCTGTTTGAGAAGCACTGCCACTTTCTTTGGACACTTGCGTCAGTTTCAAACAAACATGAGGTGCCCACACTATGACTCTGTCAACTCTATACTAGACCAGTGTTTTAAAAAGCGCATGAGGCTTACGCCTTAAGGCTACGCGGCTCAAGGAAAATGCCTCGAGGCTCAACCTTGAAGCTTAAATCTCATTGGGCTAACGCCTCAAACTTTGAGACTCACAAGAGGCACGTGCCTCATGTCTTGAGAGCCTGAGACGTTTTATGTCCGAGGCGTATGTCTCATACTTTAATAAAAGAAAATAGGGATTTAGCCATATTATTGAGACTTCAACATTTTTTTTTTTTTAAGGCTTGTGCCTCGTACATTAGTGACTACTTTGCAAGTGCCTTTTACATTAATGATTACTTTGCAATTGTTTGTTGGAATCCAAAATCCGCCAGAGGATGATTAAATATAATCCATCTTTCAATATATGTATGGAAAAAAAATAAATCTAAATTTTAGCTTTTCTTGTGTCTTAAAGTTATTATTTTTATAACTGAATAATTTATATAATATTACATATGCACGTGTACACATACATACATGCACACATATATATGCATGTATTATAACCTTTAATTAAGGAGCGTGTTTATAGCTCATGCTTCTTGAGGTTCCGACGCCCACCTTCACATTTTAAAACATTGCTCTATACATAAACATGTTTACACTGTTATATGATGATATCAGAAGATGACAAAGGGAGTGTCCTCATGTAAGAGATGCTGGTTTGACATCGACTGATATATAAATTTATAACGATCAATTGAAGGAGAGGGAAATGCTTTGTGGATTATTTGTTATTGTTGTCTTGGGCCTAAATCTATAAGCCCATGATCTTGGTAGACATTATTTATTGTCTTTTGTCTTTTACACTCTAATAAAGGCATTACCGTCCCTTAGTGGGTGTACAATAGAGTTAGTACACTCACTATTCCATACCGAGAGAATCTCTCTCTCTCTCTTCCCTTTTTCCAATTTTCTACAGATTTCTACTGTTAAAACTTCTAGTTACATTAGTGATTAGTGGGACTGATGACATGAGCTTGATGCCGTTTGTTTTAATTCATTGAACTCGCTTGAAAGCTTTCAAAGAACTGGGTCTAGTGTAGTCCCTTCATTTGCTTGAAACTTGGAAGTGCCCTCCTTGGAAGCCTTGGGAAAGCCGCTTTAATGTAAGGTCTCAGAAATCCAAGAGAAAAGGGCGATAGCCAAAGATGTTTAGTCCTCTTTGAATCTTTGATTTCTCTTTGTTATTAATATGCTCCGGATGTTCCGTGATGCTAGTTTTGATAGGTAATCACAACGCAAATAATTTGATTTTTTCCTGACCAACTTTTTATGTGCTGGTAATTTCCCCTCAGGAGACAGGAATGTTTCCATAAGGCGGTGACTTGTTTAATTAGAGCTCCTCGTGAGCTGCACAGACAATCACTTGTTAGACCAGTCATCCCTTTTTTTTTATACTGTACGTCTTTCATTATGACCATCCTAATATTGTTAAGATGTTCCATACACAATGCGGTCAATGCTTTCAATGTTGGAAATTCCATGTGGTTGGCATGTGCATCTCACATTTAGGAGTCCTATTTCCTTTGAAAGAGTAGAATAGGAGACTTGGCCTGAAAGTTTAGGATAATGCAAAGGGGCACACAAACCATAGCCTGCACTTGGTGCACGTGCTCCTTAACCTCCAGGGTTAATGCTTCTCCTCCTAGGGTTTTAGAAAATGCTAATGTGTGGGACTAAGGATAGTGCACACTTGTACGGGCTACCTCCTTACTATTTTTGCTTTATGTATCAAACTTTATGCATATATATTGTTTCTTGATGACCATCCCATTGGCAGGTATTTCAAAAGACGAACTATATTGCCAATTCTTTGGGGCGCTTGAGAAAATTCACTTCTTCAAAACCCCACCCGATGGAGGCGACGAGCAGGTGCAACTGGATAAAACAACACGTATATTTGACAATGCTTTGGAGGTAGGATGTATGTTTTTAATTAAATTTGCAGCACTCATCAATTAGTGCAACTCACTAATGTCAGTGTATACTTTCTTGATATTGCTTTCAGACTATTTTTATAGTATTTCTTGGCGTAGCACCTGCATACTGTTAAGTTACATGAAAACATATTTATGTTATTCATTTTTGATCCAATGATTGTTGATGCATTTCCCACATCTATAATATCTGTGCATAAAGTTGGTGCATGCTTTCAAATGAAAAGCTAAAACTTGGTTGAACTCATGTTTGTCCCAGCCCTCCTTTATAGTTTATACGAAGAAACAAGATATCTCTACAACTTGCAGTTCTCTATGTAGAACCTGATGCTCCATGACATGCTGTTTTTCATGGAATTAGGCAGGTTTCTTCAGTTGAAAAGTTGTCATGAATTCCACCCGAAATATTGAGGACCCGTTGATGACCTGAATGACCCGATTAATGGCCCGACCCATTTTGGGCATTTTTATTCATATTGCCTCTTATGCTGTAACCCTAATTATATAATTTATTTAGGGTTTATTTTGAAAGGCAGGAATGAGAGCCGTTTTTGGGTGTATTGAGGAAGAAGGGTTTGTGAGGGTATTGTAAAATCTTCTTGTTGAATAGTGATTGATATCGCTGCTCGTGGACGTAGGCATCTTGCCGAACCACGTAAACCGTGTCTCTCTTGTAGTTTTTTTTTGCTTCGATTCGTTTTGTTTGTTTACTGTTTAAGATTCATTACACTGTCTTTGTACGCTTTCACACAACAAATTGGTATCAAAGCACCCAGGTTTCGACCTTGGTATTGATTGTGATTGACTGTGGATTGGATTAATGGTGGAAACGACTGAAATAGTTGCTGAAGGTTCATCTTTGAGACCCTCATCGGTGGCAACAACTATGGTTTTGAATGCAAAATTCGAAATAGAGAAATTTGATGGAACTAACAACTTCGGCATGTGGCAATGTGAAGTTTTAGATGTTCTAATCCAACAAGAGTTGTATATTACTCTAGAGGATAATCTTGAAGATATAGAAGAGAAGGATTGTAAGAAGATCAATCGCCTGACTTACAATACTATCAGACTTTGCCTTGCTAAGAATCAGGAATATTTTGTTATGAAAGAGACTTTGGCTAAGGAGTTATGGAAGAAATTGGAGGATAAGTATATGACCAAGAGCATTGAAAACCGACTCTATTTAAAGAAGAAACTGTTCCGTTTCCGGTATAGACCAAGTACTTCTATCACTGAGCATTTGAACAGTTATAATAAAATTTTCGCTGATTTGCAAAATCTTGAATTGAAAGATGAGGATAAGGCATTATGTTTGTTAAATTTCTTACCTGATAGTTATTAAACATTTGTCTACTACTTTAAAGTATGGAAGAAATGAAATGAAACTTGATGATTTATCAAATGTTTTGATGAATAATGAGTATTAGAAGAAGGACCAACAAGTCCATAGGGACTCAACTTTAGAAGCTTTGATAGTAAGGGCGGGTCAGATGATAGAAAATCTAGTTGGTGGGGTAAATCTTGTTCGAAGTCAAGAGGAACATCATCTGAAAAAAAAATTCCAGCAAAGGATGAGTGTGCCTTTTGTCGCAATAAAGGACACTGGAAAAATGATTGTACAAAATTGAAAAACAAGGAAAAGAAGGGTTCGAATTTGAATGTTGCACAGGTTGAAGATGATGATTCAAAATTTGCTTTGACTGTTTCACCATCAATTGGTCATTCTGAGTAGTGGATTTTGGACTTGGGCTGTTCCTACCATATGTGTGGGATAGGGATTGGTTTTCGAGTTTTCAGGAGTTGGATATGTTAGACATTTGTTCCCATAAAAGCTATTTCCAACTTGCATTAATCTACATTATTAATATAGCATCTTTACATTCACACATTGTCTTCTACATTGGGTAATATATTATAAAGTATTTCATTAGATGAGATTACTTTGTTCCATAGGTAACATTGTTGGAAAACCATCCAGTTGATTTTGAACGAAATGTTAAGGAGATGGTTTTCCGGTTCCTTGTAGACCTAGAATTGTTCTAAGTTATTTAGGGTACATCTGGATGGTTAGTTCCATAAGATGGAGTGATGAATCTCAATCACTGAGAGAAGGGTCTCTTGACTAAGATGTGGATATAAGTAACAAGTACTTATATTATAACAGGATCATAGTGGATACCCTTAGAATTATACTGTCTATATATTTAGGGTAGTCCATTTGACAGAATGTCCTTAATCTGAGAGGTCGACATCTTCTCTGGTATTTGCCTATATAGCTTTGATGTAGCCAATCGTCAATGTCCCAACACACCGAACTAAATACGGGCTCATTGGGTTATGTACGCTATACTTGAAGAAATGTGTGCATGCTCAACAAGGACTCCACTACTCTTTAATTAGAGTTATTTATATTGAGTTGATACTTGTCAAAACTGGATTTGGAAACCAGCGATGGTATTTATCGAAATGATTATTTTCTAAATAAAAGAAAATAATAATAATTATTCTTTCAATGAATTTCAAATTGTATTTGAAAGTCCAAGTTTGACTAAAGGTATCATAGAGAAAGAGTTTTCAATATAAGCTAAGGATTATAGACAATATAAGATGTTGTCCCGTAAGCTTATAACAATATTAGATGGTGGAAGTATGTGTCTGTAAACAAATCTTGTGATAGAATATACCTGTAAGTAATTCTCTAATTTCTGGAGGTTAGTAACATTGTGTTATTCGACATTATTGTGATTAGTGGAAATCTAGGGACTTACATAAAATTCTATGATCCTAATGGAATTATAGGAAAGTGTATTCTAGCGACAAGGTTATAACCTAATAGGTGAAACACTTAGTCTCACAATCGGAAGAAGGAGATCTCTTTAGATTCCACACACTAGGACCTTCGTAGAGCTTTTGATTTAATTAAGAATTAAATAAATTAATTTTTCCATATATTTCACTATATGGTATAGACTGTATAGTGAAACTCTTATAGGTGAAATCACATAAGATGTGATTAACCAACTGGGTAGGACTCATATGAGATTTTGATAAAGATCAAAAGGTGACCAACAAGGAGTGTAACACTTCAAAAGAGGCGTGAGATATGTGGGGCCCACCTAGGGTAGGATGCCCACTTCTATGCATAATTCTTTAATTAGTTTCTAATTTGATTAGTTACTAATTTGGTTATTTTCTTTCTTGATAATAAAGAGATGATGTGGAATTATAATGAGACTTCTAATTATATTAGAAGAGTTTCTATTTTGATTTAATTCTAATTGGAATTTCGATTTGATTTGATTTGTGGATTTTCGGATTTGTATTTGATTATGAGAATTGATACAATTTCAGTATTCGGGCCATAACTCTATGACTCTAACTTCGATTTTTGTCCCATAGTACTTCGTTTCGAAGCCGTCGAAAAGCTCCACAACTTTCGTGAAGAAATTTTTTCCAGAATCAATCGTTTTGAAGGTCAAAACCTAAGTCAAAAATCCAAAGCGGGATAATCATAATAGAATTAGAAAAAGGAGTTTGACTTGATCTACAAGTTAGCAATCAAGGGAGATAGACCCCTAGTGTGGAACGTCCAACACAATTGGAGATTCCTTAAATCCCTCCCTCTCTCCCTTTTTGGACGCCCCTCTCTTCGCTCTGTGTTGTACGGCCACCTCTCCCATCTTCTTCCATTTGGTTGGTTTTGACCTTGAAGAAGATCAAGATCGTTTCTTTGAAGATCAAGAACGTTTCTTTAAGGAATCTTGATTGATTCTTTATGGATCAAGAAGAGTTCTTGCAATCAAGAAAATAAGAAAAGATTATAGGGTTTGGATTGGAAGGGCCACTTCCATTGGAGAAAAACTTTAAAGATATAAAGAAGGTTCGTGTGAATCGCGAAGGAGACTTTTCACTTGCGAAGTTTTGTAGGTATTTTTCGATCATTCGAATCGCAAAGAAGATTTTTCACTTGCAAAGTCTTGAAGGTATTTATTGTTCTATCATTCATTGAATAAAATCAATTAGAACTATAATCAGATCATGAGATTCGATGTATGCCCCCCAAGAATTTTTTTTCTAAAATTAAAAAGAGGCATACTTTCAGGATGGAGGAATTTTTTTAACGAGAAATGATAATGCTTGCAGAATAACGGGGATAGGAAAAATTCGTTTAAGATGCATGATGGAGCAGTTAGAGTTCTAATTGATGTTCGGTATAAAAGAACCTTGTATCATTGGGATCTTTAGACTCAAAGGTTTTTAAGATTACGATGGAAGGTAGAGTCCTAAAAATGGTATTTGGTGCACTTGTTATAATAAAGGGTACTCGACAGGGAAATTTGTATTTTCTAGATGGGAATACAATCACAGGGAGAGTAGTAGTCTCTTACAACTCAGATGAGATTGTGTCTGATACTTCCAGACAATGGCACATGCGTCTAAGGCATGCGAGAGAGAAGGCTTTGCAAGGATTGGTGAAGCAAGGATTGTTAAAAGGCGCCAAGTCTGGTAAATTTGGATTTTGTGAACATTGCATATGGGCAAGCAGAATAGAGTTAAGTTTGAGACTGCGGTTCATCGTACTCAGGGGACTCTAGATTATGTTCACACAGATGTATGGGGACCTACCAAAGTTGCATCTTTGGGTGGTAAACACTGGTTCGTTAGTTTTATTGATGAATTCTCAAAGCGAGGTGTACACAATGCGATATGAAAGTGAAGTCTTAGATGTGTTTCTTCAGTGGAAGAAAATGATCGAGACCCAGACTGGTAGAATGATAAAAACTCAGGTTAGATAATGGTGGTGAGTACTAGTCAAATCCATTATTGCAAGTATGCCAGGACGAGGGGATAGTTAGACACTTAACGAAAAGAGATTCGTTGCAACAGAATGGGGTGGCATAACGCATGAACTGTACTTTACTGGATAAGGTGCAATGTATGTTGTCCAATGTAGGATTGGGAAAGATGTTTTGGGTTGAAGCAGTGACATATGCATGCCAACTGCAAATAATGGAAAAACGTCTATAGAGGTATGGTCTGGAAAACCTATTACAGATTATGATTTTTTGCATATATTTGGCTGTCCTGCATACTTATGAGTTAAAGAAACTAAATTGGATCCTAGAGCTAAGAAAGCTATATTTTTGGGTTTTAGCATAGGTGTAAAGGTATACAGGCTTTGGTGTCCTGAATCAAAGAAATTTGTTTTAAACTGAGATGTTACTCTTGTGGAGTTTGAGATGTTAAATCAAATGAAGCAGAAGGATTCTCAGAAGGAGCATATGAAAAATGGTATTGGTGCTCACAGTAGGTGGAGTTTGAGGCTCAAGTGGTTTGAATGAAGACTGTTCAGATAATCGATAGTCCCATAAATTACTCAGGTGGTGAGAACTCAATCTCAGTTGAGGAGGAGGCTCCAGTTCAGGTGCCACCACAGCAATCAGACTCTATCGCAACCAGTATACCAAGAAGAGATGCTCGAAAACCTGCAAGGTTTACTGACTTGGTGGCTTATGCACTTCGAGTAGTTGATGATGATATTTCTCTTACTTACAGAGAAGCTTTAAAGAATTTAGAAAATGGAGAGTGGAAGAAGGGAATGGATGAGGAGATGGAGTCACTTTACAAAATCAGACTTGTTAGTTAGTTCCAAAGGAAAAGAAAGCAATCGGTTGCAAGTGAGTATACACAAAGAAGGAAGGCTCTCCAGGAATGGATAGTGTGAGATTCAAGGTTAGATTGGTGGCAAAATGCTATCCGCAGAAGGAAGGAATAAATTACACTGAAGTTTTTTCTCCTGTCGTTAAGCACTCCTCTATTCGAATTTTGCTAGCTTTGGTTGCTCAATTTGATCTCGAGTTAAAACCTAATTAATTAAACTAGTTAAAACCTAATTAATTAAGACAATAAGTTAAAAACCTATTTGGTAATATGAAAAGAGGAAAAATTGTACTCTCCCAAAAAAAAAAAGAGGGAAAACCACAACATATTAAAACCCTTTCGCCCAGGCGACACCAAAATTTTGCGCCCAGGCGACCGGGCGACTAGTCGATCCCCCTTGCAAAACGCCTAGGCGGTCGCCTTAACTACACTGGCTAAGAAAATACTTGGTATGGAAATTAAAAGGGACAAAGTGAAGGGGGCAGTTTGTTTGTCACAAACACAGTAAATGAAGAAAGTGCTACAACGGTTTGGTATTGACGACAATACTAAACCTGTAAGTACACCTTTGACCTCTCATTTCAAGCTTAGTGCTTTAATATCTCTGTGCACAAATGTGGAGCGTGAGTCTATGGCTCAAATTCCGTATGCGAACGCAGTTGGTGCTCTAATGTATGCTATGGTGTATACTAGGCCGGACATTTCACATGCTGTCAGTATGGTGAGCAGGTATATGCATGATCCAGGAAAAGGACACTCTTGGCAGTAAAATGGATCTTACAATACATTCAGGATACAGTAGATGTTGGGTTGATATTTGCTTGGTATGAAAATTAAAATGGATCTTATGATATTTACCTCCGTCAGTGATATTTATTGGTCCATATACATCAGTATGTTTGAGTTGTAACTTTTCTTCGGTTCTTCCCTTTTCCGAGGAGAGAATTTCTTGGTTATCTTACCTTCGAGACATGATTTGCTATTGGGAAATGGTTCTACCTTGAGTGATACAAGGGACCATCTTTGACTAACCTTTCGATCCTCTCAAGGTCAAGGTAGTAAACTTCAGTTTCGGTATAAACTTTGGTCGATAACGAAGTCGACATGTTTCGAGAAGTTTAAAGAAGTCCAAAGAAGTTATGTAAAGAGTAAAGAAGTCTAGGAACTTATAAGGCAAAATTGGAAATTTAAGATGTAACTTTAGAGATTCAATACTTGAGTATAAATATACATCTAGAGTTGGAATTGGTACATAAGAGACATTGGCATGTATAATGATCTTCTGTCATACATTATTTGATCTTATAAAGGCGGTGTGAGTAAGCTGACGGGCCCAATCCCACTCACCTATGTGATCAAATGATGAAGTTTTCACAAGCTAGTAGTGGGAGCAATAACGCCAAAGCGTGAGCTCTTATGATATGTTTGATGAATTCAATGATAGGTCTGTACTGACTAAAATATAACATACAATAACTCAAAGCGTGCGTATGGTATTTTTTAAAGACCGGACAGCACATTGAATGCTCCAAAATTCACTAGATATGATCTGTGACAATGGAGAAGATAGTTGCTATCTGCCCACTCAAGGCGATGCATTGTTGCGCCCAAAGGCGGGATTGCATCAAGCCAATGTTTGAGGTATTCGATGCCAATTGGTTCTTCCCTAATTGGCTAGGCTATTAAAAGTTACCCATTATCTAAAAGTTGATTACATGATTGCTATCGATTGCTTATCTAATCTCTGTCATTGATTAGATAATGACTGCACTTCATCCCCTAACTAAGATCCTTCGTGATAAAAAACTGGTTGATCCAAATTACATTGACTAAGGCGTAAGCTTCTTATAGTTCTAATTTCTGAAAGACTAGATATGTGTCTTATGACTCCCAAGCTGGTAATCTTTCTCGATGCTTCGCCAATTAAAAAGGCCGAATTGGAGAATGAAATCGTTCTAATGAAATAGTCAAGTTCTACTTGTTGGCTTCTTTGTCCAATATCCTTCACAGTCAACATGAGCACATGACCAATGCTCAAATTTTGCTACGGAAAATCTGATCAAAAAGCAATCTAAGGGTGAGTTTATGCTTGTTGACAAACCTAGACCTTAAAAACATTAAACAACAAGACTAAGGATAAAGGAAAAATAGTTTTTAAGAACTTCAAGTGTAAAACAAGAGTTGCCAAACCTTCATTTAGTGGTGCAAAGAATGATAGCAACGGGAAAGGAGAATGCTTCCATTGTCACAAGACGGTTCATCGGAAAAGGAATTGTAGAATCTTCCTAGCATCTCTTAAGAAGGGATGCGCTAATGTTCAAGGTATGAGATACCCTATAGCATTAGTTACAGTTGGGTCAAATTTTCTGGACTATTCCTCTAGCTCATGGTGTGTGTATTCTGGATCCACTATACATGTTTGCAATTATTTGCAGGGGTTCAGGAAACCAGAAAACGACACAATTCAGGAGCGGAGGCTTAGAGTCGGATCAGGTGCAAGTGTTGCTGAAATCGATAGGAGTTTATTCATTAAGTTTACCAAATGAGATTTATTAAATTTGGATGACTGTTATTATATGCCAAGCGCACATAGAAACTTAATTTCTGTATCTAGACTTTGAATGCTGATTACTCTATTTCTTTTAATTCAACACTTGAAATTAAGAGAGATAGAAAGGTCTTAATTACTGGTAATTTAGTTAATGATCTATATTTAATATTTCCTATGGTAAATGATGAAATCCTAGTAAATGATAATGTCTCATTATCTTGAAAGTCTGGATTAAAGACACAATTCACAGATTCGATCTTGATAGGATCGAAAGGTTAGTCAAAGATGACCCTCTTAAGGTAGAACCATATCCCACTAGCGAGTAATATCTCGAAGGTAAGATGACCAAGAAACCCTCTGCTAAGAAAAGGGAAGAGCTGAAGAAAAGTTACAACTCAAACATACTGATTTGTGTTGACCCATAAATATCACTGCCAGAAGTAAATACCATTATTTATTTACATTTACCGATGATCATTCAAGATATTGGTGGATGCAACACAAATCATATCCTTTTGAAATTTTCTAAGAATGAGATTAGGAGTTGAAAATCAAATGGACAAATCCATAACGATACTTCGATCAGATTGAGGTGGAGAATACCTCTCGAATGATTTTATGGATTACCTTAAAGATAATGGGATTATCTCTCAGTGAACCTACTCCTGCCTCACCTCAACAGAACGGAATTTTCGAAGGAAGAAACAGGTCCTTATTGGATATTATTCGATCCATGATGAGTTGTGCAGATGTTCGCTATTATCTTTGGGGGTATGCCCTACAGTCTGCCATATATTTTCTGAACCAGATTCTTTCTACGTCAGTTTCGGTTACACCCCAAGGGTTATGGATTGGGCGAAAGCCTAGTTTACAACCTCCAAGGGTATGGAGTTGTCTTGCACATGTACACAAACTAGAACCTACAAATTGGAACATAGAACTGAAAAATAATATTTTATAGCCCAACCTAAGGAGACTAAAGGATATTATTTCTATTCCAAGGCAGACCAAACAATTGTTGTTAGAGGTTATGCCATATTCTTGGGAAGAAGAAATGATTCTCAATAGACCTTTGAGTTTCATTAGATGAAAAAGAATCACACTTGTCGCCTTGATGTACCTGAGTCTTCTACTATTATTTCTTCTACCTTGTTCTTCTTACAAGGTCTGAAAGAGTTTCAAGAATGAAGTTTTTTTGGTTTCTTCTGATGAGAAGAGGATACGGATCCTATGACTTATCAGGAAGCTACATTAGATGTAGATTTTTCTGATTGGAACAAAGCTGAAATAGAATTAATGCATGACAACGACGTCTGGACTTTAGTAAATCCTCCTGAGGGCATAAGACCCTAAGCGGCACTTTGATTATAAATTGGGATTATAGATAAAACTGAGATGATTGTGTTGCATTAGATTTGTCCAGAGAGTTTTTGTTTTGGAATTGGTTAGGTTTTTGCCTTATATATTATAAATATTAATATATTAATTAATAATAATATATGGTAAGCTGAGCCAAGTTTCGAGCCAAATTGACCTTGTACAAGCTGAGCCAAATCAAAGAGGGCTTAGCTCAAGCTCGGCTTGTTTACTATTTGAACCCAACTCCAAGCACAGCTCGGCTCAATCAAGCCTAAAATCTTGGCTTGAGCCGAGCCGAGCCGAGCCAAGCCGAGCCATCTTGGCTTGGGGTGCATCCCTAGGCATCAACTCTCATGGGGCTCCCCTCACCTGTGTATTGGCTAGACGCTTTTACTATGCTGTGCCAAAGTGATGTCTTCATTTTTGGGTTATTTCCTGAATCCCACCCAGATATGCTTGCAAATGAGATAATTGTCTTTTTAACATTGCTGCATCTCTCTTCGGGAGACAGCTCAGTCTCCCCATTTGTTGTTCAGCTCTCAAGTCCCTGAACTTATGAAGTCTCGTTTCTGTAGTGGACCAATTCGTTGACATACCACCGAGCCATTTTTTATTAACATAATGAGACCGGGCCCTTATCAAGACATGTTGTCACCCAGTTGGTTGGAGCATTCATCCTATGGATGGAAGAATTTGAAAATACTTTGTTTTTGTCATTTTCTTTTATTATTATTTGGATGTGTTTGTTTCTTAGATCCAATTCTTGCTTGTGCTACACGCATACTGATTGGTTTGTATTAGTATCACATACATATCATCCTTGGCTTATATTTTCTAATTACTGGGTTTTTGTTATACTAATTTTGCCTCACATGATATCAGGAAATGAAAAGATCTGATCTGATAATTAATCAGAACATCCTGGCTGAGACGCTAAAATCACAAGGTAATCTTACATTTACTTCCCCACAGACGAGTCAGCAGAAGACCTATAATTTTCAAGTCTAATTCTTGAGTTGAAGTATCACTATTTATCTGTTCAATATTATTGATGTTAATCTCATCCATTTAGATTCTTCTCAATAAGATCTCATATAAAATGAATACCCTCTTTTTACGTGCATACATCAGTGCGAGAGTGTTAATGTGCATCCCTGTGTGGGTGTGCTTTAATGTTCTTTTATGTGTACAGACATGCTTGCTTCAATTGCTCCTGTGACTGTTCACGTAATGTGATGTCAAAACTCTAAATACTTTGGTTAATCATGTACAATTTGATTGTTCTGTATAATAATGTCTTTGTTAGCAGGTAACAGGGCTATGCAGTCAAAGCTATACTCTGATGCAATTGAGCTTTATACTTGTGCTATTGCACTTTGTGAAAACAATGCTGTTTACTACTGTAACAGGTAATATAGATTACTCACTTACTTGTACCTATTGATAAAATCAAAGCTTTATCCTATGTAAGAGGAATAAGGATTTAGTATTGAATTATGTAACAAGAAGAATCAGTTTCAATAAAAGTAGGGATGATTGGCAGCTGCTGCACAAATGTAGATACACTTATTAGGGAAAATTCTTAATTTATCCTTTTTTTCTTGTTTCCTAGCAATTATTTGCATGGTTGTAACTTCTCCAGATATGTTTCTACTATCTTTTTTCTCCCTTTTTTTTTTATGAGATCTTTTTTCTCCTTTGAAATGCATTATTTCAACTATTTAGGGTTGGCAAACACGAATCCTATTCCATTGTTCTATTCTATTAAGAGCCATATCTTCGGTTAAATGTGAATTATTAAATATTTTTCACTATCTACATTACGTCCTTTTCGGTTTTCCCCTTGCCATCTTATAATCTTCAACACTTCCAATTCGTTCCTCAGTGGTGCTGTCACCAGTCTTTGTTAGGCGTATACAAACAATCTCAATCGACTCTCTCTTATTTTATCAATTATTAGAGCTACTCTCAGATTCTCTCGAATATGTTTATTTATGATCTTATTTTTCGTAACTTATCCTTCTCTATATCCTCATCTCAGCTACACTCATGTGGTGAATACACTGCTTAGTCGTTTAACATTCTGCTCCACAAAGTTTCTGTGGTCTAATTATTGACCAGAAAATTTTCCTATTAGAATTACAGAATGTGTCTGTAAAATAATATTTTGAAAGAACATCTCTAGTTCTGTACTGTTGCCACCCAGCTTTAGGTCTATGGGAGTCATCCTTAGTCTCTCCATCCTAATGAATCATTGAGTCAAGATATAGAATGGTCTCTTTGGGGTCTCCTTGCCATCAGTGTTGGCAATCGCATCATCCCTATATTTTTCATTACTAAAATTGCATGCCAAATATTTTGTCTTGATCTGACTAATTTTAAAGGGGTTTTTCCCAGATTGCCCCTCTAGTATGGGGTTCTTCCCCAAATAACCAAGTTTTGAAAACCCTTCTCTAAATGCCCTTATCATCTATTTTCCATAATTCAGTATTTATGAAAAGTCTTAAATACCCCTCCATTGATTTCGAAAGAAAAAGAAGAAGAGGGATTTAGGTTCGTGGATGAGAGTTCTTCGTTCCCACCCCATTTCCGGCGAGAGTTCTTCATTCCAAGAAGAAGAAGATACGTACGTGGATGAGATGAATGAAGCTCACCCACTCCCTTCATCTTCCAAATACCCCTCCATTACCATTTATACTGATTTTGAAAGAAGAATAATAAAAAAGAAGAAAAGATGAAAAAATCGCAAAAATCCGAGTTTCCTGAAGTTTTTAGCGCGCAAGGTCGATACAGTGCATCGACCTCGTGCATTTTATGCATCGACCCCGTGCAAAATGCATCGACCGCGTACAAAATGCACTATGTCGATACAATGCATCGACCTCGTGTATTTTATGTATCGACCCCGTGTAAAATGCATCGACCGCGTACAAAATGCACTAGGTTGATGTAATGCATCGACCTTGTGCATTTTATGCATCGACCCCGTGCATTTTATGCATCGACCCCGTGCAAAGTGCATCTACCGCGTACAAAATGTACTAGGTTGATGCAATGCATCGACCTCGTGCATTTTATGCATCGACCCCGTGCAAAATGCATCGACCCCGTGCAAAATGCATCGACCCCGTACAAAATGCATCGACCGCGTACAAAATGCACTAGGTTGATACAATGTATCGACCTCGTGCATTTTATGCATCGACCTCCTACAAAATGCATCGACCGCGTACAAAATGCACTAGGTTGATGCAATGCATCGACCTCGTGCATTTTATGCATCGACCCCGTGCAAAATGCATCGACTGCGTACAAAATGCACTAGCTTGATACAATGCATTGACTTCGTGCATTTTATGCATCGACCACCTGCAAAATACATCGACCGCGTACAAAATGCACTAGGTTGATGCAATGCATCGACCTCGTATATTTTATGCATCGACCTCGTGCATTTTATGCATCGACCCCGTGCAAAATGCACTAGGTCGATAGAGTGCATCGACCTCGTACATTTTATGCATCGACCCCGTGCAAAATGCATTGACCGTCGTCTTCAAGCTTGGAAACATGACTGTAAATCATAGAAAATGAAAAAAAACACATGTAAACACATATATAACATGAAATTTAAGGTTTTGAACCATAAATACAATGATTATAAACATTTTTCCATGAATTAATCATACATGCAATGATTTTTTTGAATTCATTTTTTTAAAAACACAAGAAACCCGAAAATGAGGGTTGTTCTTCGGTTAATGACATTTTTTCACGAAATAAACATGGAAAGAACGCTCTTGGAACAAAGATCTCTCGCCGGAAATGGGGTGGGAACGAAGTTCTCTCGTCGGAAATAGGGTGGGGACGAAGAACTCGTCGGAAATGAGGTAGGGATACCCAAAGTCTTTTTTTCAAATGATTGGGATAAAATGGGAAAAATTCGCATGTGTGAATAGATGCACATGTGTGTGGGGGCATTTAGAGAATGGTTTTTAAAACTTGGTTATTTGGGGAAGAACCCCATACTAAAGGGGCAATCTGGGAAAAACCCCAATTTAAAAACCCATTGATTCCAATATTTATCTTCACAATTCTAGTTTTGCATTCACGGCCTGTTTAGTCTCCTCAATGAGCATTATGTAATGTAATAATATCATACACCAATGAATCTCTTCTTCAATATTAGCCCCCAATTCATCCATAAAAAATGTAAACAGATATCGAGTTATAGTTGACCTCGATGAAACCTCTTGTCATAGGGAACTCATTTGTTTCTCAGCCAATTGTTCCACGGCAGTCGGTAGCTATAATGATATCAATGTTTTTTATCAGAACCATTTTCTTCCCAAATATTTTTCCTCTTCCTCTAAAGTTCTTATGATAGACCTCTGTATTATGAATCTAAATTTGCTCTCTGAAAGCATACATGTCTTGATATTTTTTTTATCATTCTCTATGTAATATTATAGTATGACTCATAAGTTTGATCCCACAACAATTGGTGCAACTTTAGACATTTCCTATGTTCTTTTATATACGTACCAGTCTTCAAGATTTCATTAAATAACTTAGTCCAATGTTGCCAAAATTGATTTGTATCGAAAAATCTTAAGGGATGGGATTTGAATCAATTGGGATTCAGTGTAGTGAAAGGCGCTGGCCGGCTGGGCGATATGGCTTCCCTAGGTAAGATGTTGCTTATTCAATGCCTATTAATAAAAAAATTCTGTGTACTTGAACATAAATGCCCTTGCAGAGATATATCACATGCTATGGGTCCATAATAGTATAATAGAACATAAATGCCAGACAACATTGGGCCTAAATTGGAAGCCCCCTAGCACAATCGAGACCCCCCTAAAGGAGCTATGGTTGTTTGAATTACCATAGGAATGTTTCCTAATTGTTGCTAATCTTTCCTCATGTGTTTTTTTTACAAGTTATCTACTCTTTCTGCCTTTGCAAACATGTCTCCAGACATTGATGGGTATTAAAGTCCACTAGACACTTCTCAGTTGATGACAAAGTGTCCAGTTTGAGCCTTTTGCTCTGATACCAAAACTGATGTAGCCCAGAGGCAATAGCCTTTGTCAATCTAACAACCCAATTATCAAAAATCCTCAAATTTCAAAGTTTCGGCAACAAGGGTATTTTAATAATTTGGCACACCCAAATTCAAATCCAGAAGTTCTAGCATGTTCTCGATATGTAATAATGGGGATGATGTGAAAATCAGAAGCTAGAAACAAATATAGAATTGAGATAATGTAAAATCAGAATCTAGAATTAAATATAGAATCTAAATTTGTGAAAATTTAATGAAGTGGCAGAACTGTAAATATTGAGGAAACTGTATTTTGAATTTCCAGCTCTAGGGTTTTGCTTCGTGGGTGAATTAAAAATAAAATCACAGCAAGGAATGATGTTAGAACAAAATCCTACAATCCAATTGAATTCTAGAACCATATATATGATGGAACTCAAAGTTTCAGCAAGTTACTAAGGTGCAGAATTTAGGGTTTATTAGAAAGTCTGCAACAACAATAAATCTAAACTAGAAGTTGATATAGGTCCCTATAACTAAGGTATTTTGAATAGAATAATCAACGCTTCAAAGTTAAGTTCTAAAGTGAATTAGCAGATGATTTCGACAAAACTAATATGCTGGAATTTTAAAATTTTTTTGATGGAAAGAGAAAATAGGCATCAAATTTGATCAAGATAACCATTTCGGTTAAATGGGTACCTTCAACCAAAAATGGCAGCAACTATAGCATGTTAATCCTATGTTGTCTTACATCAAAATCTCTCAATCTTGCTTGGTTGAATTCGGCTATGAGTTGGTTTAGTTTGTGAAGTTATTAGGTTAGAAGTTAGGGTTTGATAGAGAAAGGTGGAAGAAGAAGTAGATTAGGTTTAGGAAGAATTAGTGAGAGATTAATGATCTCTCTCACACTTTATTATTTATACTCCCCTAATGGTATACTATTAGTATATTAGAGATTTTAATAGTATACCCAAAATACAGTGTATAAGAGATAATATAAAGATAAGACCTATAAGAATAAAGCCCAAAGCCTTATTCAACACTCCCCCTCAAGTTGGTGCGTAGATATCACTTATTCTCAACTTGCCAACAATATTTCAAAACTGAGTACCACCAAGACCTTTAGTTAACACATCAGCTAGTTGATCTTCTGACTTCACAAATTGGGTGCAAAT
The DNA here is from genome assembly GCA_015143295.1 of Tetracentron sinense. NCBI lineage: Eukaryota > Viridiplantae > Streptophyta > Magnoliopsida > Trochodendrales > Trochodendraceae > Tetracentron > Tetracentron sinense. The sequence goes on along the minus strand of CM026555.1, from coordinate 4,646,749 downwards.
ATACCCCGTCTTCAACTTCTTCTTGATGAAATGACGATCTACCTCAATATGCTTGGTTTGGTCATGCTGCACCGGATTATGAGCAATATTAATAGTGATTTTATTATCACAATATAAGCTCATGAGGCCTTCGGTAGGAAGCCTAATCTCACTCAGGAGTAATTAGAGCCAAAGCAGTTTACATACGCCGTGTGCTATGCCTCTAAACTCTGCCTCTGCACTGGATCTAGCAACCATGTTCTGATTCTTATTTCTCCATGTGACAAGATTACCTTCAACCATGGTGCAATACCCAAAAGTAGAGCGTCTATCAGAAATTGAGCCAGCTCAATTTGCGTCAGTGTAGGCTTCTACCCTTAAGTTCCCATTACAAGTATACAACAAAACCTTCCCAGGAGATGACTTTAAGTAGTGGAGGATCCGATTCACTGCATCTAGGTGACCAGTAGTTGGTGAATGCATTAATTGTTTGACTACACTGACAGCATAAGCAATGTCTGGCCTGTTAAGGGACAGATAAATAAGCATGTCAACAAGTCTTTGGTGCCTTCTAGCAATTGGCAGATATTCCCCACTAGCTTCACTGAGTTTATGATTCGGGTCTATAGGTAGATCACATTGCTTACAACCCATCATGCCTTTCTCCTTCAGTAGGTCAAGTACATACTTGTGTTGAGAGACAAATTTGTCCTTAGATCTGACAACTTCAATTATGAGGAAATACTTTAGAAGACCCAGTTCTTTGATCTCAAAATCCTTTGCTAACTTGCCCTTCAACGACTCTATCTCATCCAGATCATCACCTGTTACAACAATGTCATTCACATAAACAATTAAGATAGCCACTTTCTGAAACGACCGATTGAGGAACAATGAGTGGTCTGCTTGATTTTGTCTGTAACCATTCTTTACCATAGCATTGCGAAAACGCTCAAACCATGCTCTGGGGAACTGTTTCAGTCCATACAGTGCCTTCTTTAGCTTACACACCTTCCTTTCATCTGAGGGGCATTTGAACCTAGGAGGAGGTACTATATATACCTTTTCCTCTAAATAACCATGAAGAAATGCATTCTTCACATCAAGCTGAAACAATTTTCAATCTTGATTGATTGCAAGTGAAAGGACTCTTCCTGAGTTTATTTTTGCAACTGGGGCAAATATCTCCTGATAGTCTATGTTGTACGTCTGAGTATACCCCTTTTCAACTAATCGAGCTTTGATCTCTCAACTGAGCCATCCGAGCGATATTTCACTGTAAACACTCACCTACAACTAACCGGCCTCTTCCTTCTTGGTAAGTTGACCATATCCTAGGTACTATTTTTTTCGAGTGCACGCATCTCTTCTTCCATAGCCTGTTTCCATTCTGGTTGAGACAATGCATCTGCTAAACTGCGAGGGACAGACATAGAAGACCAAGCCAAGACAAACGAGCGATACGAAGAAGACAAAATATGGTAATATACAACATTGGAAATAGGATGCTGAGTACATGCTTTAGTACCTTTCCTAAGGGCAGTAAGAATTTTAGAGTCAACATTGTCAGGACTAGAATGAACAATGTTACTTGGATCAAAAGAGGTCTCTTGGTGGAACTCATGAGGTTCTTTCTGCCTTCTCTTGTATACTTGCAAGTTTTTGACCACAGGTTCAAATTCCCTTTTTCTACAATCATTGTCAGAGGAGAAAATAGGAATAAGAAGAGAAGATATCTCTTCACTGATGCTCTCCCCCTGAAGAGATGTCTCATTGGCAGTAAAATATGGAGTAGACTCGAAAGGTAACAATCATAGATACAAAGGACCGATGGGAAGGGGGATGATAACATTTATACCTCTTTCTTATTAGGGACATACCTAAGAAAGAGACATCGAAGAGCCTTAGGATCAAAATTTTTGCGGGCACAATGAGCAATATGCACAAAGCAAATGCACCCTAAGATCTGTGGGGTCACTGGAAACAAAGGAGTGGAAGGGGATAATAGGGAAACAGAGATTGGAACTCCAAAATCCGTTAAGGCATGCGATTGATTAAAAAAGCAGCAGTCGGCGCCAGTCCAGAAAAATTTAGGAACATTCATAGCAAGCATAAGCAAGCGAGTGACTTCTAACATATGTCGGTTTTTTCGCTCAGCCATACTATTTTGTTGAGGTGTGCTAGTACAAGAAGTCTGATGAATGATACCTTAAGAATCAAAAAACATAGCCAAACTAGTAGACATATACTCCCCCCTATTATCTGAACGAAGGACTTTAATTGAGGCGTTTAAACCTGTGACAATCATTGTGTGAAAAGAAGGAAAAACAATGCCAACTTCATCCTTAGATTTCAATATATACACCCATGTAGTACGAGAAAAATCATCCACAAAAGTAACAAAATACTTAAAACTACATGATGAAATAACATGGGATGGTCCCCACACATTAGAATGCATGAGAAAAAATGGTGAATTACATTTATTACCACTATATGGATATTAAGTTCGACAGTGTTTTACAAATTCACAAGTTTCACACTGAAAAGAGGAAAGCACACTAGAAATAGATAAATGTGGAAATAAATGTCTAAGAAGAGAAATAGAGGGGTGGCCGAGATGTTTGAGCCACCGGTATAACTCTTCCATGCTACTAATACTCCGAACACCATGGGGATCTGCTGGATTAATGAAGCAATGCGAGACAAATTGTCGAGTAGATACAATTCTCGCTCCTCATGGCCTGTACTAATCATCTTCTTCATTTTAAAGTCCTAAAACACACAATGAGAAGGAAAGAAAGTGATGCTACAGTTCAACAATTTGGTAATATGGCTAACAGATGAAAGATTCAAGGTGAATATAGAAACATTAAGAACAGAGGAAAGAGACATAGAGGGTGTGACATCAACACTCCCCTTACCCGCAATGGATGATAATGTATTATCTGCAACTGTAATTTTGTGTCTACCAGAATCAATGAAGTAAGATAAAAAACAGGACATACCAGTCATATGATCACATGCTCCTGAATCAATGATTTTGGAGCGACTATGATTGGAAACAAATGCATTGAGAGTTGAGTCAGAGGTACTTGAGTAAGGAATTGAAGCGGCACTGGCGATACTCGGTGTCTCTAACTAGGATATAAAACGGCGGAAGACATCGATCTCATCTTGAGACAGGTGATGGCTATCGTAAGGGGGTACAATAGTAGATATGGGGGCAGTGGATGTAACAGAGTTCCACTCAAACCCCCTCCAGATCTTCTGTCCTTGTCTCCTCGTCCACCGCCAGGACCCCACGGGGGTGGACGACGATACAAATCCCAATAGGTGTCTTTCGTATGACGTGTGTGCCCACATTGGTCACATTTAAGTTTGTCCCGATCATCAGTAGGTCTAGTAGATCCAAAAAAACCACCTCTGTCACGACCACCACTTCTGCCTCGTTGGAATGAGGAGGCTAATGCAGCTCTATCAGTAATGGGAGGGAGCATAGCAATCCGACGACGCTCCTCACAGTGTAAGTATGCATTGACCTCATTAGGAGGTGAGACTGGATCTTTGTCAAGTATTTGGACCCTGACTTGTTCATAGTTCATATTCAGTCTTGCAAGTAGCTCAAACACTTGATTCTGTTCAACCAAAATTGTATAAGCAGCTGCATTTTCGAGGCACTTGACCTGGAAGGTCTGATAGTGATTTAACTCTTCCAAGAGACGACGAAGAGTAGTATAGTAGGTGAGGAATAAACATATCCCCCTGCTTGAGTTGTGAGATACTCTGACACAACTCATAAACACGGGCTCTACCCTTTATCTTAGAATAGGTCTATGACACGACATCCCATATAGTTTTTGGCGGTAGGACAGGTAGACACTACTGATGTTTGTTTAGAGTGTAGAAGCCATGACAATACAACTGTATTCTTAGCCTCCCACTTGACATAGGCTAGATCTGTAGACTTGGGAGTGGAGATAGGTATCGTTCAAGTATCCTATCTTTCCATTGCCTTTAACAAACAATATTGCAGATTGAGATCAGACAAGAAAATTTGCCCCATCTAACTTCACTGTAGTAATCTGGAGGTTTGATGCATCACAAACACTAACCCCGATCAAAAAAAAAAAAAACACTAACCCCAATACTCACTCTACCCTATACAGGGACACTAGAGGACTGACTAACCTCAAATTCATCCATCACGAATATCACAGGACTGTTTTACACAAATCAATCTAAAGAGAATACTAATCTTTAAAAAAACAACAGCAAACTAGGGTTCCACGACCCAAAAAATACCCAAAAGTACCCTCACAATAGGTAGAATAGTAAAAAAACACCAAAATAGCAACCCAACAACAACCTAGCAGTGTTGGGGATAATAGAAATCCATGGAATAGTCCCCACCAGCCATATAACAATTTTCGAGTAACAAAAAAGAGCCTAAACAGTAAAATAGGGTAATTACGGGGGTGAAAAACCTTCGCGGGGCATTCAATACTTCTCAAATCTTCACGAAATTTGTTTCAATCCGTCAATATTTATCATATGGATCAAACACAATAGGTTTGAGTCGCCAAAAGACTCCCAAATCAATCACACAATCCAAAAAATAAGATATGAATTTTTTTTCTAATTTTTGTCGAAAACTCAGAAAAAGTGCATCTTCAAATCTCAGCAAATTCTCAAAAAATCACCACAATCCCTATAAAATCATGATCTACTAACCCATATTAAAAAAGTGCATCGCCAAAAGACTCCTAAACCCTAACCTAGGTAGATAAATGATTAAGACCAACTCAAAAAAAAAAACATGAATCAATCATATATTATTGTCATTCGTCAGTGCACATCTTTGTTCTCTTCTCATTGCATCACATATGTACATTATTATTTTTTTTTAATTTTTTTATTCTAAAAGGTATATTAACATCTATTTTAACATTTCCTGAAGTTTCACTTCAAAATTTCATGTTTTGCCCAACTTTTTGTCATTTTTTCCAAAAATCACAGATAAACGATATGTTTTCTGATATATCTTTTTCCGCAACTCGACATATCGAGCGATATCGACATTCAAAACCTTGCTAGAGACTCAAAGCTCACATAATCTGCATCTCGTCTTTAATAGGATCTGCATATTGCTACTCTATATCTTTTACTAACTCTATGTATCGGGTCTCAATCGAAACCTATACGTATCGGTTTCGGACAATACATATAATTTTTTTTTTTTAAGAATTAAAAAAAATCAAATTAATTTTTAAAAAATCCAATGAGTAGTAGGAACCAAACATAAAGTCATGGGAAGTGACTCAAAAACAAAGTAGCAAACACATTTACAATTATATAATGAATTAAATCATAACTAACTAATAACCTATACGGATCGCTCGTTTCGTATCAATATAAATATCGTACAGGAGACTACCAATACCTATACGTATCGCCTGTTTTGTATCGGTATCGGCGATTTTTATCTCGAATATACTTAGAAAGAAAACAAAGATCTTTAATATTTAAAATTTTAAAATAGCTAAATAATTAAAAATTTTCTAACCACATAAATAAAATAAAAGAACTGAAAAAATTAAAATTTTTAGATAACTTCTTGCAAAATAAATGCGATTTTAGTGTATACATTAATTAAGTTATATACACTTATTTTAATATAATATACATATGCATACAAATTTATTATTTTAATTTTTTTAATAAATAAATAAATAAATATATTTTTCAAAAACTAATTTGATTCTATGGATCTTGTAGATCATTCATAAACAAACCATTTCATTTTTTCAACCTTAGATGCAAAATATTTTCCTCAGATTTTTTTAATGGTGAAAAAAAATCATCGATTTCTCCTAAAAATGGTTTTTGGTCTATTGGTTTTGAATAAAATTAACAGATCTACTCATTTTGGGTTGGGTACAACCTATTTTCATCAATTTGAACAACTAAAACAGAAAAATATGAAAATTTAGGATACCTTCAAAATTTTGGCATGACCTTTTGAATCCGACAAACTCCTAAATCTTTGTTTTTGAACCTAAAATTGACAACAAAATTGTTGTTTTAGGCCTAAAAATCGATTAAAGAAAAAAAAATGTTCTTTTTATTTGACCAAGAATATTCTCAAGGACCTTAGGTATGCTCTTTGAATTTTATTAATAATAAAGAAATTACAAAGAGAAAAGAGGAAAACCCTAATGGACAAATCAAGATAAAAAATTACATTCTCAAGAGAAAATGGTCTCACAAAGGGTTCTAAGGGTGTTTTCCAACACCCAAAATGAACCAATACACTCAAAAATCTTGATACAACCTAAAAAACTTAGTCTGCATTTAAGTGTATCAGTATTACTGAAAACCAATACATATCGAACTGCTACCATGGTCGATACATACGGATCATTGTGTAGCCCATAGGTCCATGTGGCCTCCAATGAACCAAAAAAAGAAAAAAAGAAAAAAAGAAAACCTCTCATTAATGACAACGTGCACCGGGTATTCCTCTAGTCTCCTTGACGTTGTCGTCCATCAGTTGATACAGGTACACATGACCCTTTGATGTAGTTAGAGGAGTTGCACTCGAGACCTTGGGGATCTCTCCCAATACCCAAACCAACTGAGCTACTCGTGTGGGTTAGCTCTCATCAATCATGTTCTGGTAATAGGGGGATGTCGTGGCGATGAGGAGGATGTGGATGAATACGAAGGACTTCCCAATTCCCCTCTTCACTATCTTCCCAACCTTCCCTCCTAACCACATTTCCTTCATTTAAAATTGGATGTAGATTTGTAGATTTTGCAATTTGCATACATGCCCCATTTCGGTGATTCTTCATCCAACCGATTGCACCAAATAGGAAGGTAATGAATGTGGAGATAGAGGGAAAGGTCTTGATTGGAGGAATTCCAGAAATATGCATCGGCTCCTCTAGCGCCTCCAACTTAGAAAGAACTAGCTTGGCTGAAATCCATAGATCCACAAATAAAAATTTGAAATGAGGTTATTAACATGAGTTTAAAGTTTTAACCACTAAAACAAGAAAGAAATGAGAAAAACATTTAAAACTTCGAAAAAATTAGAAAAACCGTTTCAATCCGAAATCAAAATTCGTAACTGTGTGTTCTTTAAGAAAAAAATCAAAATGAAATGGTTTATTTGGAAGAGAAGGGAGGGAGAAAATAGGTTTCCTTTTTTCCTCCTACAGTTTTAAAAATCATTTTTTTGTACAGTTTTAAAAGCCCATTAGGCGGTTCTTCACTCACTACTAATATTACAGTCGTTCAGTGTAGTCAGGGCGTCTAGGCGATGCCTAGGCGATTAGCCCCGGCTAGGCGAGGCGTTGCCTAGGCGATAAATTTAATATATATATATATATATATATCACGTATATATATTATTATATATAACATCCAAAAGACCAAAACTCCACACCCACATTTCACAAATACATAAAATAAAAAGTCCATTAGAATCATTCATCACATAACCAAAGACCTGTTAATATAGTGAAGTATTAAACACTTTAAAATCTGGGCCAAATACCCAAATTCGTGTCACTGTCCATGTTACATGCATAATATTAGGCAGAGCCCCCCTGCGATTGCCTGGGGGTGGCAGGGGGGGCAGAGCCCCCTGCGACGCACGAAGTGCGTCTGCAATCTGGGCCTAATAGGCCCAGATTGTGTTGAAAACAACATTTTTAACTAAAAAAAAGGATATTTTTAGTGAAAAAAATGATTTAGAATCTTGTTACTTCTTCATTACATGTTTTTTGTATTTTTTTCTATTTATTGGGATTTTTTGGATTTAAAAAAAAGAAAAATTATGGGGTTCGCCTGCCTAGAGTGGTGCCTAGGCGATTGAGGTCCAAAAACGCCTAGGCGACGCCTTGACTACACTGAAGTTGTTGATGTTCTCTGGTTGTCAAAATTCAGTTTGGTTACTTTTTCAGAGTTGCATGGGTGATATTGTGTTTGGGCCCTTCAGTCATGCGACTTGTGACCTCATGTTGTTTAAGTTAATTAGCATGTTCAAACTGATGATATAAAATCTGTGTGCTTGAAATTATAAGCCATCTGTGATTTAATATATGCTTATCAGGGCAGCTGCTTACACCCAGATCCACAAATACACTGAAGCAATCAGAGACTGTGTTAAATCCATTGAGATTGACCCAAATTATAGCAAGGCATACAGTCGTTTGGGCTTGGCTTATTATGCACAAGGGAACTACAGTGATGCTATCATCAAAGGATTTATGAAAGGTTGGTGTGTGTTCTATTCTAAACACCGTTAGTAATTCAAACTCGATGCACTAAACTGAGAGACAACATTTTAGTTTTAAAGTTGGTCTTGTTGTGATAGCCATACTTTCAAGTTTCGACTATACTTTATGTATATCTGCTGTAAAAATTCATAATATATGCATAGACTGTGGCACTTGGACGTGTTCTCCAGTAATTTGGTTCTGATGTATTTGCATAGTGCTACTGATGCATCTAATATTAAAAATGTTGGGCTACTCATATATATATATATATATATATATATATATATAATCATACATACGTATATACTACTACTATAACTATTAGTAATAAAAATACAAGAAATTTTATTTTTTTGTAATTTAAAAAAATCTATTATTTGGTGATTTTTTCTAGACAACATTGCCCTTAATAACTTTTATATTTGCTGAGATCTACTATTGATAAGAATAAAATAACAAATTCTACTAGTACCATAGTATGTGGGACCCATGAGAAACTGATATTAGTACTGGGTACCAATATAATTGAATCTGATATTATTTGGACTCTCTTCCTTGTATTACCCAACTTATACGGTATTATTAGGAACTTTGAGTATTAAGTAGAATCAATATTTAGGTAATTAGAAGATTTATTATAAGTAACTACTTGATATATATATATATATATATATATATATATATCATAACTAGTGATAAAAAAATTAAATTACCATCTCTTGATATTATGTGGGACCCTTAGTTTATAATAACAGTCAAACAGACTCATGTAATTATTAATTTAGAATTTCAAAAATTCTAAAACTCTTTAAAATAACTTCACTTTTTGCTACTTTTAGGAATTTTTAACTTAGTTTAAAGTAAGTTCAATTTTTCTGAATTTTAGGAATTATAAATAACAGAAATTTAGTGTTTTATATTTAGAATTTCAAATTCTAAAACTCTATAATATCAGTTTTAAGAAACTTCCCTTTTTTTTTTTTAGCATATTTTATAATTTTTATCAGTTAAATAATAATAAAGTATTTATTTTAGAATTCAAACATTATAAATCTCAATGAAATTAATTTGAAGATGGTACCTCTTTTACTATTAGTAGGACCCACTAAAGAGATTTAAGATAAAAATATTTTACAGTAATAATATAGAAATATTTTATCATGTGCAAAGCCCATGCACTTTTACTTGTATATATATGCGAGATATATGATTGCGCCAATGTTACTAAAATATTTGGACAATTACGGTAGTTACAATAAAGGATAGCAATGGCTACAATGCTGGTTTGGTACAGGGGTTAGGGCTAGGCGTTGAGGCCCAAAGGGTTCAATTGGGTTGGAAAATTGTCAGAAAAACAAGAGCCGGGCTTGAATTAGTGCTGACAGATTCAGACCACATTTACGACAAAGACTTAGGCATTGAATTGGCCCTTGACTATATAGGGGGCATTGTGTTGACTGTTGATCTCCCTCATAGTGGGCAATAAAAGGTCCGTGTAACCCCAATCTACACAATCTATCTCCTGTCAGGTTTATTGCTTTGATTTTTGTCTACCTTGAAGTTTGGATCTTGGTATATCTAATTATCTTTAAGCAAGCCTGTCATTCGAGGGTAGGAATCTGTCTAGTCTTTTCAAAGCCAAAACTATAGATTGGTTGAGTTGGGTGTCAGACACAAAAATTGTCCTTCACGGATGACCAATCCAGGTACAATCATTGACTCGAATGATTGCCTCTCGTTCATCTCCAATGGTAGTTTCGTTGCTTTCAGTTCCTCATATATATATATATATGTTTGAAATGGGGAATTTTTTGAGTTGATTTGCTCTAATGAACTTGGCAATGTTCACTTGTACAAGACTTTCTTACCCCTTGTTTTGAATGACTGCTCATTACAAGCACTTGGTCATTTAATAAGGACAGAGAAAACTTGTCAACTAACTTTCTTGACTTATTTAACTGTTTTTTTTTTTTTTTCATTTTAAAAAATGATATTTATATCTTTATTCATGAATTTGGTCATTTAATAACCAAGGGAAAAAAGTTATCTAATGAGCATTACCATATTCACTAATAGTCATTGTTCAAAATATTGGTATCAAAGTTTGTATTGGTAAGTCCAAAATAGGACATGTATTGATATGTATCGAGAACGCACGGAAACGCTTTTAAGACTTATGGAAACGTACAAACTCATGGAAATTTAAACTCAAATTTATTTTAGTGCAGAGATAACATTAAAAAAATGGTAGCTAGAGTTCTATATATACTATTTGAACCATCTATACATGCATTACTTTCTAAAACTACAGATACGTTGCGCGTAGATGGATAAATACATACATGTATGACTATATTAAAAAAATTACTTCAATAAAAGATTCATTTATAGGTAATGGAATACATAAAACGATCTTTTTTCAAAAAGCAAAGGAATACGTAAAGAAGTGAGCTTCTTCTTAAACAAAAGCTTAACTGTGCCTAGTCATAATCTCCTACGAGACTATGTGGCTATGAGGAATCTCAAGTCTCAAACTGCCTCCCAGTATGGCACACTTTTTTCTCCTTCCAAAGAAGTCTCCATGCTTTGTCGACTATGTGCCTATGAGGAACCTCCAGTCTCAAATTGCCTCCCAGTATGGTGCACTTTTTTCTCCTTTTGAAGATTCTCCATGCTTTGTCTTACAGCAAGCTGAAAATTAGGGTGCTCGTATGAAGAGATGAAACTCCACCTCCATCATCACTAGAATAGCATAGAAACTTTGGGATTCTTTTCCTATCTTAAAAATCCAATGCTATGTTTTATTGCTATATGGAAATCAGCAGCCTTGTTAACTTCCTGAAAAATACGAGCTTCACTATTTGAGGGGATGGGGTCATCCACACTGTCCCCTCAAAGTCAGGTACTTTCCTTTGTTCATTTTCCAGTAGGTTTTTGTTTTTCGGTCATTAGATCTCCATCATCATCTTCCTGACCTCCTTAAGGGTGTGTGAGCATCCATTGACATTCATTTCTATATGAGCCAGGTGCTCCTTAAACTTAGTTATGCCCTCTAAATTATCTTATAGCAGTATTTACACAAACTTGTGCCTCCTCTCATAATCCACATTCTCTATGCTCCCAACCAAAACCGGAGGATCTTCTTGGCATTATTAAGTACTGCGCAAGTCTATAACACAACAACAAAATGACAATGAAGGCTTGTTTAGTAGACAACGAGCGGAGTTTGAACCAAAAGCTTTCACGAGAAAGCAACACCTTGACTTAGCCCAAGTCCCATTACGGGAGGGAAAGGTTCTAGCTTATAGAGTGAGCGACCATTCACTATTTCTTGAAGCTCGATCTCTCCCCAGATGAATCATATAGCCAAGTGAAAGCATGAATAAGAATAGAAGTGCTTGCCCCACCCATGAGTAAATATTTCGTAGTAGCCTCATTTGACCCTACATCTCTCTTGTTTATCTAGATAATAGTAGGAGCATAAACAAATATGATAATGTTATTTAAAGCACACAATACAAGATTCAGACTGAAAAAACTGACATAAGAATATAAATATTAGATTAGTTTAATTAAATATTTAAATTCTAAATAAATAACAAATATCTTAAAATTCTTCTTTTTAATTTTGAATTATTGTTTTTCAATTATTTTTTAAAATCCAAAATTAAATAAATACTTTATCATCCGAAAATTTGGTTGATGTAGGGATCTAATAGATCACCCATAGACTCTAAAGTACAAATAAAGTCAACCATAAATTAGAAGTATATATTTATTAATATGCAAATTTTCATGTATTTTATTTTCAGAATTTTCAAGAATTCCTAAAAAGCAAGATAAAATCTCATTGCTGGAACCATGCATCTATGAATTTAGCTACAAATCCATAGATCTATGATCTAGAAGCATGTTTTCGTGCATTTGAATAGTTTAACACCCAAAATTAGAAAATAATAGAGGATCTATCATACCTTGGTGAATATTGGAAATTTCTTTCAATTTGATCTCCAAGGATTTTAAATCCTTTTATATTGAACAAATTGAAGTATCGAGCCCGAGACCTTAAAAGTCCTTTATTGAGTTCAAAAACCCACCCAAGCTCCAAACCACAAAAACACACAAACCATTGGTGTGTTACACCAATGGTTTGTGTGTTTTTGTGGTTTGGAGCTTGGGTGGGTTTTTGAACTCAATAAAGGACTTTTAAGGTCTCGGGCTCGATACTTCAATTTGTTCAATATGTATCGTAATGGATCGTTAGAATCAGAATGATACGACTGGTAAGGTAAGATATACTACGATACTCATAAAAAATTTATTACATGGGAGTATCATATTGGTTATGTAAAAACCTATACATATCATGTGATACATTGCGATACGCAATATTTTGAATCTTGCTAACTATATGTACCTCCTTATCCTTATTGTTTGGGGTCAACAACAAGAATTCTATTCCAAATTCAGAATTCAGTTCATTGGATTTTGCAAAATTTTTACACTGTTTGCAAACCTGACGCAATCCCATATATATTACTAAATTGCCCCTATTTATTTATTAGGTAGTATCTCTATTAAGGAGTATTTTTGTTATTTCATAAAGTAGAAAAGTGGATAACAACTCATTTGTCAACTTTTATGTAACTTTAATTTGTCTTGATGATCGCTCACTTTTATCTCCTTGATTAAATGATAAAAATACCTCCAAGCAAAGAAATTACTCATTTAATACATATGGGCAATTTAGGTATAAATAAAGTCGGGGGCGTTGCTAGCCTCTTTCACTTGAGGAGGTTAGCTTTTTTGTATATGTGTATCATCCCCGACATCATTGCCTTGTCCTAAAACATTTTGGGTTGATAACACGAAACCTATTCCCCCATTCTGTTACATTAAAATTCATAACTTTGGGTAAATCTTTTTATAAAAAATTCACTATTCCCATCCACGTCAATTTTGGCCTACTTGAGATCAGGTAATTAATGGTTATACCTGGTCTAAGCACACTAACACCCTCCCAATAACATCCTTGTTCATTCTTTTACTTGAGATAAGATGACTAGTGGTATTCCTGGTCTAAACACACTAGCATCCTCCCAATAACATTTCTTCCTTTGTTTTCCTTGAGATCAAGTGACTAGTGGTGTACCTGGTCTAAACACACTAGCACCCTCCTACTAACATTTTCTTCGTCTTACTTGAGATCAGATGCTCAAATTATTGGGAGATGTTATGAATTATCCTTATCATTTTGTTTGTTGTTGAGAAAACCTAAAGACCATCGAGAAATAGCAAAGAGGAAATAATGCATTAGATGATATTCCTAATATTAAGAAGCTTGTGGGTTTCTTGGGGTGCAAGATTGGATCTTTTCCTGCCTCATATTCCGGGCTTCCCCTTGGGACTATTTTAAGGATAATTTAGTTCGGAACCTGGTGATAGAGAGAGTTAATAGGAGATTAGTAGCGTGAAAGGCTTAGTATCTCTCAAAAGGGGAAGTCTTACCACCTATTTTTATTGTTGTTGACCATCCCTGTGTCTAGGGCTCATTAGGTGGAGGTGCAGTAGGGTTGGTAGCACGAGCAATGCTACTAGTGTAGGCCTTCGCTGTGAGAGGCCCTTTAGAGGTACCGACTTCATCATCAGTTGAGTGATGGATATCACAGGTGGCCAAAATCAGTTTGACCAATATGCCGAATGGCACGCCGATAGGGCCAACAGTAAGGCGAGATGCATGGATCATCAACTCTATGCACCAGGTATTTCCATTTGACTGCCAAAGCTAGAAGTAAAAATAAAATATCCCGTATTAAAAATTCCCAAGGTAACTGGGTGGATTCGAAGGAGGATATTGGCAATGAATTGGTTGGTTTTTTTAGCTCCCTTTTATCTTCTTCTAACAATACTGTGGATATGAGTCTTTTGCACAACATTCCTACTCTTATTTCTGAGGGTCTTTGTAACTTGTAAGTAATAAATCAACTCGAAGTACATATTAAAGGGTGTTAAAAGCATAAAAATTACTGAAAAAATGGTTTCGGGTCTTTTCAATTTCTTGGTGGACAATTTTACGTAAAGATTGTCAAGGAGGAAAGCTTAAAATTTCCATTTACAAAATTGTGAGCTTATAAAAAAGGTAGACTTTTGATCCACATGACACACAAGGCTAGCTACAGGGAAGACTCTTCAAGTAGGTCTCATTGATAGCTTTCTAGGAATATAAAATATTAGTAATTCCGAAACTCTAGCTCAGATCTACGCCTATCTAAAGCTAGGTAGCAGAAATAGGTTTTTTTCTTCCTTTGGCAGTCTGATTTATGCAACCAAATTTTTTTAGGCATTAGTTTTTGATTTTCATGAAAATTTAGAGGGTTCACATGTGTATGACCTCATGCTACCTATTGCAAATACTGGTAAAGCTGCTCAAAAAGCATATGTATGCTCGTGTGTGAATGATCTCATAAGCATTGGCATCTCATAAGTCTAAGAGTCTCACAAGTACACGAGTCAAGATGGTGATATGATGTATTGCCTACCTTTAGATAGGCGTAGATATGCGCTCGAGTGTCGGAATCGCTATTATTCTATATCCTTAGAAATCTATCGACGAGACCTATGACCCCCTATAAATTTTCATAAAAATGAATAACTAGTGCCTCTGGGCTCAACTGTAGGCCTCCGGGCCTAATCCCTTAGCCTCTGGGCTAAACTCTATCCATCCTCATGCACTTAACCACCCCGATCAACCAACCCTAGCCTCCGGACTAGACCATAATCCACCCTAGTACACATACACACACTCCCCTAGCCTCGGCACGGGCTCATATGCCAGAACTACGCTCGGTCTGATCTCACCTTGCCAAACACCCTTGTTGTCTTTCACGTTGTCATGTATCCCATTGACCTTCTGATGGTGCAACAACATGAAAGCCGGAGAGCCTCTCTCTGGCTTATGTTGTTAGAAATCCGGAGTCTTCCTAGAAACCATATGGGATCATGATCATTACTTCTCATGAACAATACCTACAAAACTTCGCAAGTGAAAAGTCTCCTTCGCGATTCACATGAACCTTCTTTATATCTTTAAAGCTTTTCTCCGATGGAAGCTAATGGCCCGTCCAATCCAAGCTCTATAATGTTTTCTTATTTTCTTGATTGCAAGAACTTTTCCATCTCACCATCCTTACAAATAATTGAGCCGAGATATCTAAACTTGTCACTTTGGGGTATCTCTTGGTCCGGCTTATTTTTAAACCCTTAGATTTTAAGGTATCCCTCTACACTTCGAGTTTTGCATTTACCCCATCTTTAGTTTCGTCACTTTTTACCATGTCGTCTACAAAGAGCATATACCAATGGGTCTCATCTTGAATATTAGCCGTTAATTAATGCAAAACCAATGTAAAAAGATACCAACTCATAGCTGACCCACTCATAGCTGATCACTAATGTAATTCTATTGGCACAAGCACCAAGTTGATCAGCTCGGCTCGATTAATTTTGTTGTACTATAATACCCCTAATAATATTAATTTTCACATAAAAATTAAGAAACTTAAATAGGAATTTGTTATTGAGGTAACACTTAAGGGTAACTTCACCCTTGCAGATTTCTCTCTTATATTGTATTTTAGAAACCTTAACTTACCAAGTAACTCAAATCGAGCTCACCACTTTTAGAAATCCTTCTCCAACGCTCTTTCTCCACATTACTTGCTTTTTCATTCTAGGTTAAATTGAAGCAATAGAAAAAAGCAAAAAATCATGAGCATGAAGGCCGCTGAGGTAGATATGGGTGATTAGTTTTTTTTTTTTTTTAAATAGAAAACCCTCTTGAGTTTAGTTGATATGTTTTTCTACATATTTAATGTGTTTTTGCAGCTAAGATTTTGGGGGCTTTGCTCCAGATTCAAAATTAATTGTTAAGGAGACGTAAAACTTTGATTTTTTCTGCATGTTGTCAGTCCCGTTGAGCAAAGAATCATGGCTGCAATGAGTTTATTTGGCCAGTAGGTTTTCTGCAATGAGTTTATTCGGCCAGTATTAAGGGTACATGAGCCTAGATTAATAGGGAAGCTCATGAGTCAGCTCGAGCTCGATTATTTATTTACAAGCCGAGCCTGAGCTAGCATTCGAGAGCTCGAATCAATCTCAAGCCAGCTTTATATGTCATGAGCTGAGCTCTAACAACACCCAACTTGGCTCGTTTGAACCCATACTTGATGGTATTAATAAATTTTCTAGGGCTCCTTTCTTCCCCAACATCCAATAGATTAGTTCTCTATGGACTCTATCATTCAGTAATCTCTAAGTCAGTAAATAGTATATAGATCAAAACGTTATTAAACAATATTGTAAGCTAGGATTTACTAGTTTCTCCTATACATTTTCTCTCTTCAACTGGAATATCATTTGGTTCCAAAGTCTTTCCTATCTTCAACCGTATAAGAGCTTCTTTATCTTCAATTACACTAATTCTACGAATATTACATGCTCTCTAGTCTTTACTGAGTTATTGTCTCCACCTAATTTTAGGTCATGTTTGCACTTTACAAGTGTAGTCTGTAGTAGGGAGGGCCATTCTCGCAGGATAAGGAATAGGAACATGACAAACCATTAGAATGATGGGCGAGCAGCCCAACCCTTGGAACATACTACAGCCCTAGGTGGTGAAGAGCCGACATCAAGGTGCCAAACCTTCCCATCGATGTGAACTCTTGGGGAAGATCAGCTTGTTATCCCCAGAGTAACTTTTATCTGTCGAGTGACGAGAGGAGTGAGAGCAAAATCATTATTTAGTAGCTTTTGAAAATATCTTCTCCATCTTTCTTTAATCTCTTTATTCTTCATCAATATCCTTTGGTTGTTGCTCTTAATACATATAACGTGATCTTAGTCTACTATTTCTCTCCCTAATTCATGCAAGCTGTTTGGCATTTTTCTCTTATTGTGCTTGGCTTATTACTAAGTCATCATATGCTTTATTTTTTTTGCTTGACTTATTGCTTTCTTTGCTTTGGTTTTGGTATTTTTATAATTTTTTAAGGTTTTTCTCAATTTTAGTTTTTTTTCAAGTCTTGTAGAAGAGCATTCTCTAACGGCCTTTTGAAACTCATCACTCTACAACCAAGTTTATTTATGCAATTGATTTTTTATATTAGATTCCTCTGCAACCACTTTTGCCAACTGTTTGATACAATTGGCCATTTGATCCTACATCATTTTAGTTTTGTGCTTCCAAGTTCCATGTTCGTCCCTTTATCAAGTTTTCTCTAAAAGCAGTCACTTTTTTTCCTTTTAGATTACTACCTTATTCTATTTCATTCCATTTAGATTCCACCACCCTATTCTAGGGTCCTTTTAGGTTTCATAACCTTCAGCAACTCCGCTGTGCCACTCTTTGCACTGCATGGCCAGTCCCAAGCTCTGATAAAGAATGGTTGCTCAGGTCAGCAGCCAGTGTAGAAAATCCATATATATGTGTATGTATATTTTGAACATGCAAAGGTAGCGAGCGGGGCCCATCCAATTACTTCAGTCTAAGTTGATTGGCTAAATTATCCACCACCCTCTCGGTTAGTATGGGAACTCCTGTCCCTCCCAGCAAGAGTAGGAAATATTGCTAACAACACATTAGCCGAGAGGAAGTTCATCTCTCCTAAGTCGTTACTAGAGAAGTCATGGAGGAAAGAAGCAACCCATGTCCTTCCATAATAATTAAGAAAAAGCACCCCCTTCAATCCAGATGATGCACACCTAGGAAGCACGGATACTTTGAAAATGGAAACGTATCGTATCGCCGTATCGGATACGGCATTTCTAAGGTAAAACTTAGCTGTTTTCATAATTTCTGCCGTATCTAAGTATCGCCGTATCGGTGCTTCCTAGATGCACACACTATAATAATTACATCCCAGTTTTTCTCTTCCAGACCAATTACCTGCAATATATGCATATTGGAAGTTGCTATATTTTATAAGAAGTACAATTGCAGATTAATTTTTCCCCTAACTTGAGATGTGACTTATGCAGCCTTACATTTGGATCCAAATAACGACTCTGTCAAAGAAAATATTCGGGTTTGTTAAAGCGTGCCTTTACCTATTGGTTATTCTTATTATTATTTTAAGTTTTGGGGGGGGTGGCGGGGAGGTTAAGATATTTATTTTGCCACTCACAAATTTGATATTTGTTCTTACTACCTCTTCATTTCTTATAATAGGTAGCTGAGCAGAAATTGAAGGAAGAGGTTCAACGGATAGAACGAGATCAGGTAATTACTTTTACTGGATGAGAGTTTGATTATCTTTTGATACAGGGGCATAATAAATACACAACTTGCTAGTAAATGGCATCCTTTAACTTGTTCCTAAACTTATGAAATGCTTTGACTACAATATGTTGTAATATTTAACTTGTTCCTAAACTTATGAAATGCTTTGATTACAATATGTTGTAATATTTAAACTATAGGTTGATACTAGCTGTTTGCCTGTTTCTGATTTTTCTATATTATCATTAGAACATGAGGATTGTCTAACAAAGGGATATGATTTGTGTGCCGTTTGACTACCTTTCCCTGCCAATAGTTATATTAGTATTTTCAAAATTATATATATATATGAAGACCTTATAACTGTGCATCTATAAGTTTGTTTCACCTGATTAGCTGCATTTCTGAATATGTATTGAAGGTTTACTTTGATAGTTGTAAACAAGGTTTTAAATATTTTTTTCTCAGGAAATAGTCTACTTCTAAATGAAATACTGCGAGAAATGTTGCAAGATATTTCGATATGAAGGATTTTTTGTCATTCGAGGGAAATATTAGGAGAAACATGGAATCTTATGCAGTTATGTTAAAAATTCAAGAACTATTAAATGAAACATAAATATACACTTGGGAATAATAAAAAAATTGCTTATAGAGATCCATTTGGAATTGAGCAGAGAGAGCTGGCGGTGGTGTATCATATGAGGGATGGATTTAACTTGCAAAAACAGTTCAATGCATCCAATACTTAAAAAAAAAAAAAGGATACAAACTCAAATGGAGGTCATTAAGTACATATGAATCCACTCCACAACAAGAACTTTGTCTGATCCACATAGAAGAGTTGCATGGCGGCTTGTAGTCGTTATCTCTGCCCTTCAGTTCAGGAGGGTAATAGTACTAGTTCCTTGCAGAAGTCAATACTGGGTCCAGCTAATAGATTATGGTACTAGGATGTGTACTCACAGACATATGGCTGGTGCTCCTCTCCAACCTACACCAACACTCATATCGGTGGATACTATAGGTGATGAGTTGTGGTCACATGCATTTCCATGTAACGTTGTGCTTATCCGTAGTCATATTCATACAACTCATGCGCAGAAGGCCAGAAGCATATTCTTTGGAGCATATTCATGGCCCCTGGCCTTGACCCTGTGCATTGGCATGTCCAGGATCATATCCATAACCTGGTCTTGAGCCAATGTCTAGGACTGTGCGTCATAGCTGGAGGACCCGTACCTGTGTCCATATGAACATGTAGAACTAGATCTTCCCTTCAGCCCATGCCCATTAATCCAAATTTCTGAGCAATGGTGGAATCCCTTAGATATGATGCAAAATGGATCTTGCTTATGGTCCACCCCTTGGCAGCAAGAGACTGCTACCTCGGCTGAAATATCAATATGTCGCACAAAATTTTAAACATGCCTGTAAATTTATTTGATCTTATTGACATGATTGAAATAATTGGTTGCTTTTGCCTGATAGCACAAGCTGTTGTGAACTTTAAGCTTGATGATAATGTTAATTGATTTTCCTACCTTTTTAACTGTATAATTGGTAATTTGTACCAATGATATTTATCTTGAAAGTAGAAACATGTAGTCTTTTGCCAGACCTGCTCCTTGAGTTTGCTATGGGGTAGGGTGGTGGTTTTCTTCTTTGGTTGCTATTTTATGACTGCTAGATATGCTGTTCTATCTGCCATTTTTTCTGGGGATTGCATAATCTGTCGGTCCTATAAGTAGAGGCCCTATTCTGTGGTTCCTTTTTATTTCCGACTAAACTCTTCAATTTTCTTTGCTCAAAAGAACAACACAGGTTCAACAAGTAATAACCAAGAATCAAATAGCCAGCCGACAGGAGGGTCGAGGAACCATGCCATACCTCCTCCATTTACATCTATGCCTTTTAATCCTGCTGCTCTCCCTGCTGACTTTGCAAATATGCTCATGAGCATGGCTGCAACCGCATACCAAGGACAGCATGCTCAAGAAAGACCACATGATGGCAGCAATGCCAACGGATTTGATGAGCCCGAAATCAGAATAGGTGGGAACATAAGCGTGAACTTTGGAGACGAACTGCCAGAGGAGCTAACAGGGGCCTGGAGATCTGTGATGGGGATGTTCCCAGGAGCAGCACCCCATGAGAATCCACAAGGGAACACGCATAGAGATTCAGAACCAAACCAATAGATTACACAAGTAATATACAAACTTACACAACCTATATCATCCTTTTAATTTGTTCACTTTTTTTTTTACCAGAACATATCGATAGGAATTGAAGTACTTTAGAAAATTATATAGACCATATCCTTGCAATTTATTAGCTCTTTTTCCTGTATATTACATATAGATTGGGATGGCAAATGTCGGGTTAATTAGGAAAGGAAATCGCCTGCCCCTATTGGATGCTTAGATGGCATCTAGTTCCTCAGTGGCCAGGCCCTATGAATTTGGTGTTAAAACATTTCCTTCTAGGTGTTAAATCTGTGGTGGCAGAGGCTCTAGCACCATGGTCTGTGTTATCATCGTCTATTCGGTTGGGTTAATGCTCCATTTGGATGGAGGTTGATTTAATGACAGTGGTGAACATAGTTATAGTTAAGTCGACCTTTTTGAAAATTCAATATCTGATCCTGGATATTCATTCCTTTGTACAGTTCTCATATATTTTCAGAGAAGACAATGTGACAAATTGGCTAATATGGGCGAGCAGGAGTTAGGTGGAAACTCCAACTCTTTTTTTGCACAATTGAGAGCAATTGCTAGCGAAGATATCTCATCTCTCTACCATTTTTCTGGAAGTGGGCTAGCTGAATGAAAAATCCTCCCATTTTCATCCATGAATAAAATTGAGACCTATTTTTTCTATTTCTAAGATCACCTAGGTAAGTAAGCATTGACCTCATGGTTGATGTTAAATTAACGAGTAATTTAAGATAAAAAGTAGCAGGCTTCTGGCATTATAGGGTAGGTGTCACTTGTACAAGAATTGGTGATTGCAGCTTCACTTATTGAACAGTATTATTATATGGGCGGTTCGTGACCCTGGATGGGCTTGTTCATAGAAAATGGTGGAGGCTCATTTTCATATGTGGTCCCGATTGGATGGCTTAGACATTTCAATTGCATTGACTTTTTGACACCATTGGGTATATGCATCAACACACATACTAACCGCAATAAGTGGGAGAAATGGGAGGTATTATGTGACACATGCAGCATTGCCTATGTAAAATGCGCTTGGGGTGCGAGGTTGTAAATATATTCGTTGGACCAAAAAAAAATTACATTGCCCAAAAAGGACTATCTAAAGCTATCAAATCAGACTGATTTGCTGGCATTCCTGCCATAGATCACCTAATACTAAGGATGCATTTGACTTCGATTGTTTTGCCCATAAATCTTTATAAGAAAATCATTGGATATATAAATAAGGCTGAGTTGTTTAAGATAGTACTGGTTTTATAAATTTGATTAAATCACTTGATATCCAAACAAAATTACTGAAAAAGTAAATATCTTACTTACTTTTCAACTATTAGCCCGCCCGGGGGGCTGTGGTTAATGGTGAGGGGGGAGGGGGGAGTGGTTAATTGAAAATGTAGTAATTGTTGATAGATTTGTAGAGAATTATTAGGCAGGTTTGGAATATTCTTAGTCTAGGGGTTTTGGTGTAGTCCCTAGATTTTTTTAATTACTATGTTCTTGGGCCATTCCATCCATACATTTCATACATATCTTATTTTTTTAATGATTATGTTCTTGGGCATTCTATCCATACATTTCATACATATCTTAAGGGTATTTATTTTTCCTTATTTATGAGATAGTTGTCATTTGTTAAATAATATGATATAAAAGACATATTTTGTTTTTTCAGGGACAGTCCCTTTGCCTTGCTATGCCAAGATTTTGGATCACAACAAATCAAAATTGAATTGGGGGGAGAGTTCAATCGAACCCATGGGTCAACAAGTGTCCCTGTTAACACCACAGTTAAGTTAAGATTCACTAACTGTTAGGATTCAATAATTCAACCTTGGTTTTTAGAAAATAATATATATTAAAAAAACGTTTAACTTTAACCCCTGAGGTCAATATTTTTTTTTGAAAGCCAAGGTTAGATTGTTGAACCCTAAGGGTTAGTGAATCTTAATTACAGTTAATAAGGGTTAACAGAGACACGTGTTAACTTGTGGGTGCGATTGAACTATCCCTATGTTCAATTGCGGTTGGCTGTGATCCGATCTCGTCTGTCATATTAAATAATGTAGTATAATTTTTTTGGAGGCAACTACCCATTGTCCATGATTGTGCCCAATTAAATAATTAGAGAACTTATAGTATAAAAGATATATTTTTTTTGTTAAGTTCGAGAGTTGGGATATAGTCAATTACGATTAAATTCGGGAGAGTTCAATTGCATCTACATGTCAACATGTGCTCCTTTTAACTCATATTAATTGTAGTTAAGATTCATTAACCTTTAAGGTTGAACAATATATTAACCCTCCCACTTCGATCCCGTCCCATTGTGAACACAATCTCAAGTTCATTTGCAATTAGACAAATTTGGAATCAAGGGCACCGGCCTCCGTTCGCATGGTTATTTAAAAAAAAAATTAAAAAAAATCAGTTTTTACAAATTTCAGTGGGGGCACTGCCCCCACAGGCCCCCACCTGGCTCAGCCCCTATTAACGCACCCTATATACATGATTAAATTAGATTATAAAAGGTTTGATTAAAATATTTTGTATCTTTAAAATTTCTGTCATCTTTATGTCCTTGACGAGACTCATAGTAATTAAATATAAAACTATTAATAAAGTCCGATATTTAGCAACTTTGTCTCCTTTTGGGTTCCAAAGTCCGATTTGTAGCAACTTTGTCTCCTTTTGGGTTCCAACTTGATCTCTTTTGTTTTCATTATCTTCCAACTCTTTACTACTAGATCAAACTCACATGGCAACATAATGAGAGATCGATAAATTTGAAGTAAAGACTGCTTATTATGTCTTAAAGGTTATTAACGGGAAACCAAAAGAAGAGAAGGCTTCGATTTCTTTAGTGCCCCCACCAAAGTTATAGAGAGCCATATGGAGGCTTAGTCTTCCGCCAAGATCCAAAATTTTATTTGGAGGTGCCTAAGTAATTTTCTTGTAGTTGAAGTTGAACTACACAAAAGAAGGATGAAGAGCAACATATTTTGTATACTTTGTCATAAGCAAGAAGAGACAATAAATCATTTTTTTTACATTGTGAATATGCTTAGATCTACTTGGTTTGAATCTCATTTCTCTTTCCGATTAGTTGGAAGTGAAAACCAATCTTTTGAATCTTGGTGAGAGCATATGTGTAAATTAAGAAAAGTAGAATTTGTTCTCTTCATCAGAGTACTTGCAAATTCTTTTTATTCTTTATTAAATTTGGAAGGACTGTAATGCAATGCTATTCTTAGGATTGAAAGTAAATACAGTGTTAACCTAGAGGAAGGCTATCCAAGGTTGGAGCGATTTTATTGTTGGGAAATCTGTAAAGTTTTAAAAATTGCAAAATCTAGTACTTGGAGCAGCATCAAAATCTTTAGAGATGCAAAAGTTGTAATTGATCCGATTTCTAGTTCATAAAGTGATTACTCTTGGGCTATTATGACTTTTTTTTACAATATATCAAGAGTTTCAATTCTGAATTTCGACTAGTATGCATCATTTAGTTCACGGGAAGAGTTGTTATACATAAAGCACATCTTTAGCCAAAGGAATTTTCTTCTATGGTTGTTCCAGATGTCATGATAATCATTGATCTTCTCTTGAAGAATTCTCTAATTCTCGAGCCTTTTGTGTAGAGACCCAAACCTTCTTTCATACATTTAATTCAATTAATATGGCTATAATAGTCTTTGGTTATGTTTTTATGCATATTTATTTATATCTAAGCGGTGTAGTGTGGTTTAGATGTTTAAGTGTTATTATGGTGGAAAATTCAGTGCTGACGATCGATCGTAGGAGAACCGATGATCGATCGCCAAGAACTTGAAATCTGGGTAAGACCCTGTTTGTGCGACGATTGATCGCACTAACATGATGATCGATCGTCCTGAACCAAAAAGTTTGGAAAGCTTCTGTTTCTTCGACGATTGATTGCCAGAATTTGCTTTAGAACTATGGTTTGAGGTAGCTTGTTTGATTTCTTGAGAGCCATTTGGGTTTGAGATCGAGGACTTGTAGTGTGAAGCAAGAAACGAAGGGGAGGTTGAGACCAAAGAGAGAGAGAGAGAGAGAGAGAGAGAGGAAAAGTGAAGGTGGTGGGGAGGATGAAAGGGTTTCTAAAGGGGTACTTATGGAGAGAGGTAGAGGAAAAGAGAGAAACAAAGTCATGTGGGGTGTTGGGGCAAAGCACAGACCACGGGTGTTTTGGGGTGTGTGTGTGTGTGCAAGGACATGATGGGAGCTAACCCCATTTGGGTTTACTTTCCCTTGTTGCCCTAAAAAATACATAGACAATATGACCCTCTCTCTCGTTTGGCTTTAAATTTCAAATTCCCAACATTTTGTCTTGCCCAATTTATATGACGGAACATTCCTTCTCTCTTTCCCAATCCAAAAAATAAACATTAAGATGAAAAACACCCATTTTTCTCTAGTCTTGGGTTATGGCAGTGTTTTGAAAATCGGACCGGACCAACCGGTTGAACTAGTAAAATCCGGAACCGTTGCCGGTTGAACCAGTCGAATTGGAAACCGGAGACCCAAATAGTTCGACCTCTTATTTAGCTCTTGAATAGGTCTTACAAAAAAAAGAAAAAAGAATAGGTCTTATTCTATATTTCTTGCTAATTGGATAACCATCTGATTCAGAGATAAATCTTGGATAGCTACAGAGGAGAAAGTCAACACTTTAACAATGGGGGAGGGGGAGTCAGTATATCAGGCAGTCAGGAATGTCCCATTTAGAACAATGTCTCTCTGATGGGGCTATCCAATATGTTACTCACCTAGGAGGAGTATCAACATTGATGAGGTTGTGGGCCATGCTTCTAATGATCTATTATAAAGGAATGCATCGGATATTTATAGACCTTACTTTGCTTACAGTTGCACCTGTTTTAATTCTCTTGCTTTCTTCCTCAACCTTTGTCACTCTTCTAACAACATGAATGGGTATGGAGAAGAGAACTCTGGCTGCTATTTCCACCCCAAAGAGGTGAGTGTTGGGGTATGTGCCCTTTGCTTGAACGAAAGGCTTCTAATCTTGGCCTCTAAACAAGGGCACCTTCCTTCAGCTAAGAACCCCAGTAGTAGAATTCACAATCTCAATCTTCCAAAGATCTTTGCTTTGAGCTCCTTTCTTAATCGTCTTGAATTCAGACACCGGAAATCCGAAGACTCCGATCAAGATACGTCAACCAGTCAAGAAGGTATTTATTCCAATCTCATTTCTTGGTAGCACCATACAGTACCAACAATACTTGGTTGTAGATTTAGCAACCGATTCAACTTTAGGCCTTGGTTCTTTCTTTTTATCATTTCTATTTTCTATTATGCATGTTGCACCACAGACCAAAGTTCCATTTCTCAATTTCCTTCTTACTTAGCAAGTTACTGTTTCAGCTAGGCTCGAGCTCCATAGCTAATTTTTTTGATGTTCTGCAACCATGAGATCAGGAATTCCATCCCAGCTTACCCACAAAAATTACTAACTGTTTATTAATATATTTTGTTACAAACAACTATTATCAAAAGAAATCTATCAGGTGAGAAAAATGTGGAGGATGGACATAGAGAAGTACCTAGAATGGATAATTATAAACACTGGATCATCTCGGTTCATGGAATGGGAGATCTAGCTAGGGGATCGTCGGACCATATGTGGCGGGGACTATCTGATGTTTCTCTTGTTACTAATATCTTCTCAACATAGCATTTGAACGAGAAAGAATGCCTTATTTACCTTTATAATCATAGAAATTAAATGTTTTAAACATTTACTTTTGCAGATTCCTTTATATCGATCAAGTTTGAAGACAACGGAGTTGCCTCATGGAATAAGGGCATTAGTTCGAAGGTGTCTCTTGATCCCTATGATCTGTTTTGCAATCACAACTTGAAGGAGGAAGCTAAGGGGGATAAGAGTGTTGTAGAACATGCGAAATCACACGCTATGCTTAGGTGGCGAAAGCGAATTGGACACCTATTCCAGCTCATTCGACGGAAGAGGTCCAGCAAGACGAATGCGCGCCATGTGGGCAGCAAGGTGGAGGGAGTTAATATCAAGAAGGGTTGGATAAGAAGTCTGACAAAGAGGAGGACCATGGAATAAAGGGGCCTCAGCCTTTCCTCCACCACCCCACTGTGTGTTAGGCTGTGATTGAAAAGCTATACATTATTGAGATTGGTAGAGTCAAAAGAGGACCATCTTTTGTACAATATGCTTTTATTTCATATTTTGGGTTCTTGGATTTGATTATTTACCTTGACATGATTGTACAAGTTCTTCACAGATGGGCCTCCATAGAGGTTTTGTAGTTTCTTACAAAATGATTCTCCCTAAAAAGAATTAACAGCCCTAGCTTTTAATTTCTACCAAATGAGCATCAATAGAGGTTGTGTCATAGCTTTTCATGCCATGGACCCCCAAAGCTCACAGGTAAAGGCTTCTTTATCAAATGGGCACAAGGCGGTTTCTCTCTCTCTCTCTCTCTCTCTAGAGTTGATGCAATTACAAGCCTCCTTTAAAATGAAACATTTGGGTATTTCTTTTCCCAATAGATAATCAAACCCCATATCAGATGCTAATACAAGGACTTGTCTTATGGTTGTCTTGGTGGTCCCTAAATGGAAGAACATCTTGTTTCTTCTTCAGAAAGAAAATCATCGAGAGTCGCTTGATGGTTTGATTGTTCCAGTTATATTTCATTAACAAAGTTTTCATCATAAGCTTAATTTTCTCCCACATGTTAATCTCATTCGTGCGTGTGTAAACAACCAACGTAGGCCTTCGTCTGTTGAGCAGTCTCCCGGACGCCACCTTTCAATTTGGAATGCTATCACTCAGACTCTGTTATCCGCGGTTCCGAAAATTTTAGAGGGTTACGCGATAGAAATATTGTAATATGAAAGCGTTACGATTAGGTTTATTTTGTTAAGCAAAAAACGGAGAGTTGAGAGAATTGTACCCCTTTTTTCACAAATTGGTGATAGGATCTCTCTACGATTGTGGACATAGGCATCTTGCCGAACCATGTAAGTTTGTCGAACCATGTAAATTTGTGTGAATCTTTCCTATTTTGTTTCTATTGTTCTTCCTTTTTTTTCTACACCACCCACCCACCCACCTACCCATATACATGTTAAGTGCTTGTTGAGTGATTTGTCTCTGGTCTTGGCTCTAGTCCTGGGACCATCCTCTCCAGGACCACCATGGCCATTTAGAAAAACTTCATATAGGGTGGACGGAAATAACAAGACATGAACTCTCATCCTAAGCCCATCAACCACACCACACACAAACACAAAACTCCCCATCCTAACCCCATCAACAGCCCCACACACAAACACAAAACTTTGAAGAAAAGAAAGAACAATAAAAGAAAGGGAATTTGCGACGAAACTCGTAGGTAAATATTTGTCAATGGAGACGAGCTGCGTCCCTCTACGAACACAAAGTATCAATATGGTCAAGTTTCCTCAACAATGGACTTATGCTATAAAACATCCCATTTCTGTTGCTTCTCCTTGTCTAGTCTTTTTAATATCATCACATGTGGTCATGTCAAGTTTCAAATGAGGTATTCCTGGTATCTCATTCTGTTAGTATACTCCATGTAATCATCTTAATATAAATGGAGAGAGAGAGAGAGAGAGAGAGAGAGAGAGAGAGAGAGAGAGGACCCCTCAACCTTCTTTTTATCCTACCACAAATGAAGAGAACGTGGAACAATACAAGGCATAAGCTGTGTTTCAATTCATTCTAAGAAAGGGATCCTTTTTTAAGCTCAAGTCAAAAAACTTTAAGAGGCACATTGTTTTGTCACACTGAATGTAGTGTGAATTTCCTATCCAGATTCCAAAATCCAAAGTGAAGATAAATAATAGCAGTTGGCCTTTAGACATGTTGGTACGCCTCTACATAACTTTTCCTCTTCCCTTTCTTTCTTTTTTATATTTCCATCCCCTCAAAGTTAGATCCAATAGACATGACATGATTCTTGTCTCCTACAATATCTCAAGTGAAATACCCAATTAACCTAACTACAAATCTGTACTTAAGTTGAGCTAAATGCGAGAACAAAATCTCTCGTAGAACAAAGGTGTGAAAGCTCGTTCAATTTTGATTTATAATATGATGCAACCTTGCAGTCCCTTTTTTCTCCCTGATTTTCTTTTTGGTTTTGATTGTTAGGGAGCATTGCCAAAGAAGAGAAACTCTCAAGTAAAGAAAAGAGCACTAGAAAATTGAATCATATATACTGCCATGCAAATTCACAGCAAATGTGATTTATGGGCCCAAATGCTTTAAATAAATGTGTAGAGAAAAGTCTATCAATAACAGAGCCCATTAATTGTTGTATTCACCATTTATCTTTGTTAAGTGATTAAAGACCAACTAAGGAAGAGTGGATGGTAAAACATATTCAAGTTAATGAAGAGAATTTCACTAGTGTCAATATTTATTTTAGTAAAGAATCTCTTAAGGGTCCGTTATTTTGGTGGAACTATTAGTCTAGAACTTAATTTCATTGTTTCATGCCTAATTTTACATAATGTCTAGAACTATATTATTTCATAGGGTGCAAAAGTTCTACAAATATGGAACTTTCAAATTCCATAAAAAATTTTGGATTTTTAAAGTCCCATACATGTAGAACTTCTAAATAAATTGAACCCAATAGATATGAGATACCATTGTGTAAAAGAGTTAGAAACCCTCGCCCCTCTCTTCTGAGACTCTTGCTTCTTGTTCCAAATATTAATGTTCTTGACTTTTAAAAGTTCCACCAAAAGAACGGATGGGAGCCTTACAATATCATTGAGAGTTTACAATACAGTTTGAATTTTGAAAAGTGTGTGTACAGGTATGAACCATTTATGTAGCGCAAACATTGTCGCACAACATTCGTGTACGAGATAGAATAATTGGGATGTGAAGATCCTTCAATTTGTAACATATTCAAATTTATCTGTCATAGCAGCAACAAAAACATGATATTTTGCCTCTACGCTAATCTAAAAATATCCGGTTGCTTCTTACATCCCATGAGAACAAGTTGGATCCAAGATAAATATAGTGGCCGATCGCTAGTAGCAGGGGCGGAGCCAGGTGGGGACCTGTGGGGGCATGTGCCTCCACTGAAGTGTTTGAAAAAAGTTTTTTTTTTCCCTTTATTTTAAGCAAGCCATTGGGAATGGGCGGATCATTCAATTGTGATTGAATCACACCTAGTCAATACATCAACACATGTGCCTTTTAACCTTTGTTTACTATAGTAAAGATTCACTAACTTTTGGGGTTCAATAATATAATTTTTTTAAAAAATATTAACCCTAAGATTTAAAGTTCCTAACCAAAGTTACATATTTTTGTATAATTTTTTCTTCTAAAAATCAAGTGTCTGTTGTTGATCGAACCCCAAGAGTTAGTAAATGTTAACCACAATTAATAGAGGTTAAAAGGGACACGTGTGGACCTGTGGGTGCAATTGAAGTCTCCTTGAGTTCAATCGCAATTGACTATATGTATATAGTCAATTGTTGATTGGATCATATATGATCTGATCTCCAAGCAGTTGCCATTGAACTTAAAAAATATTTTTATACTAAGTCGTTTAATTATATTATTGGGCGTTATTATGATAAAGGCCAATTGTCCCTTAAAAAATATACTATATTATTTAATTATTTAATAGATATAGCCATGAGGCAAGGAGGCAACGTTCCCTCAATATTGAAAACAAAATTTATCTTTTATATCATGTTATTTAATTATTTAATTGTGAGAGCCATGGAGAAAGGGGATAGCTATCCCGTAAACAATGAGAAATATATAATACTCGTAAGATATGCATGTATGAAATATATGGGTGAAATGAACCAAAAACTTAGTCATTAAAATAAATAAAAAACAGGGGCTACGACCTTGAACCCCCTCACATGCCCCACTACTAGAAAATCATGGCTCCAACCTGGCTAGTAGAATGCCGGTCATCTAGATTGTCGATCCAATCAACAGTCGAGTAAGCGAGAAAATCAAATGATGAAGTGGTTTGGAACAAAATCTCATGATCAATCATGCCATCCAAATAGAGTAAAAATATGCTTGGCCGTTGTTTTTGGTTGGTGCATAAATTGAAAAGTTTGGTTAATGGTATAAATGAGATTCGACTTGGTGAGATATAGATATTGTGGGGCATCAACTAACCATTGATACTTAGAAGGATCGGGAAAAGGATCATCATGCTTTATTTAGATATTGTGGGGCATCAACTAACCATTGATACTCAGAAGGATTAGGAAGATCGGATAATCACAATTGTAAAGCTACAATTTGTTTTGTGTGGAGAAGGGAGTGGAATACGGTTTCGAACCAAACATGTCGTATTTATCGAGAAAGAGTATATTTTGTTTGCGTTAGGCAAAGATTATTAGATGAGTGATCAATTTTCATGCCAAGAAAGAAGTGTAAATCCCCGAGGTCCTTCACATCAAAAGCTAAGGGTAACTTGGAAATGAAGGTTTGAAGAAGTGTAGAAGAGCCCCAGTGAGAATAATATCAATGATTGAATCAAAATATTTTGAAAGTAAGAACTGAAAGAGGATAGATTTTTATTGAATAACTAGGATGGCAACAATGATCCTAATCAAAGGGTTTAAATTGATTGTCGAAATCTCTTAATCAAGAAAGATAATTATAATCAATTTATGACATCTATTTAAGATTATGACAGACACATACTAGGAAAGATGCGGTGTATCCTTCACTTTATTACAAGAGATCTTAAATATCTAATACCCCCCTCAAACACATGGGAATTGAGATCTTCATGAGTTTGCCGCAACTCAAGTACTTCTCTCCTTTGAATACGTTGTTGCATGTTGATAGATTTGTTGCCCTACCTGCAGCTCTAGATGTAGATGTATCGAAATGGGTAAAGAAGAGGGCCTTCGCTGGGGCCACTAAAGAGCCTAATATGGGGGCTTCTAAGGGGCCAAACGATTCCATAGTTTATAATCGAAAAGAAGAGTCAAAAGAGGTTTTTCAAACCTAAATATATTTTCATCTTCTTTAAGTATTTGTAACTTTCAATTTTCTTCATTTTCATCCAGAAAAGAGTTTTCATAAACTAGGTTATTTTTATAACATATCTCTTTAAAGATAAAGTGAAATTCATCTGTTATTTTTTCCTTTCCATTCACTCGGATCTCTTCCGTTTCATCGATTTTTTCTAGATCCTCCTTTCTTCTAAACAAAGGGAAGGGCAGATCGCGGCGATATATCTGGCAAAGAAGTAGAAGTGGAGTCCCAATCACGGGAAACAGACATCTCATTCTCTGTTGGCATTCTCACCTTGAACTCTCAACCAATGATCCTGATGTTCAGGGAGAAGAAAGCCTCGTCTATCCGCTATAAGGAGCCTTTGATGGGCCAATAGTGGTTAGCCTTAATAGGGTGGAGAGTTTTCACTCTGCTATATAGTAGTAGTATAGATAAGCACCAGGAAAAGGCCCCGTGCAATGCACAGGTGTATTAAAAAGGAGGAAAAAAAAATAAAATAACACAAGTAGAGACCACTAATGGAGAATATTCAAAAAATAAAGAGAACCCATTACTAAATTTTACTTAGAAAAATACAAACAAACATAAGAAAAACTACATATATATGAGACAAAAATTCATCATTAACTCTATGAACTTAAATGAGCACATATTTTTTTATATAAAAAAAGTAAAGTAAAAACATAAAAAAAAATAGCAATTTGATCTAAATGTCATTAGGTTAGGCAAGGACTTCTTGAGCAAGATCCTCAAGCAGGAGTACAACACATCATCTAAATGAACATAATAAACTTACTTTAAAACAAAAAAGGATACTTACACATAATGTATTCAATAAAAAAAATCTACTATAAACATAAGAGGATATCAAATTCTTCGGACAATCATTTTTTTAACAACAAAGAATCAAATAGTCAGGATAACGAAATAGAAAGAAAAAAGTACAAAACTTCAAAAAAAATTGAGTATAACTTTATATTATTAAAATATGAACATAAAAGAACCTATATGAAAAAAAATTTAAGTGTAAAAACCATCTCATGTTCAAAACTAAGTCCTTGAAGCTAAAAATAAATTCTCACTACTATTTTGTAAATTTTATAAAATTGAAAGAAAATTGTCACTGGCCTTAGCCACAGTTGTAAAACGTATATATAAAAAAGTTAAGAGTAAAAAACCATCTCATGTTGGAAATTAAGTCATTGATCCTAAAAATAAATTCTCACTAATATTTTTATAAATTTGTAAGAAAATTATTAAATGAAATAAAAATGTCAAAATGAAAGTCTGTTGAGATTAGGAAAACAATACACGTTTTCATTCACAATTAAAAAAAACACAAAAATAGAATTTTGGCACATACATAGAGGGAAAGAGAAAAAGATAATCCAATGGAATGAAAACTCTATCTGATACTCTCTAAGGAGCACCATTGACGATAAAATCAGATGTCTCAATAATATTGAATAATTTTATGAAATTTGTAAAGACACACTTCAAATTATTTGTGAAAATTGTAGGGCCAAGTAGGAACAAGAGCAGTTAACCCTTTACACTGTGCGATGGATGGGATAAGAAATCAAAAGTATTAAATTAAAATTAATTTGTATAAAAATATAATTAAATAGAAGTAGTAAACCTGTGCATAGCACAGGGTTTTTGGTATATATATATATAGGAACAGTTGTATGCAGGCCAAGTAGGAACAAGAGCAGTTAACCCTTTACACTGTGCTGAGTAAAGAGTGACCTACATCCATGTACACCATACCCCTGGCCGAGGCTACTACCTAGACAAACAAACAAAAAAACAGAATTAAGGTAGATTAACTTGTTGAAATTGCCAATCTAATTACCTGTCCATGAGTTAGGAAATTGAATGCCCCAAATTTATTAAACTGGTCCTCACGGCAGTATCTGTTCTATAGAAGTTTGAACAAAGACCTGCACATGAGGCATTTGAACAATGTCAATAAGCAACACGATTCTTGGAATGTTTGGAACTCAAGGATCCCCATTAGGCAAGATAATGCAAATCAATAGGCCACCTCTTGAAATGGCAACCCAACTGTTGGTTAAACCGAACTGCAGACATTGTTAAAAAAAGAGATCCGGTTCTTTCATTTTTGTTGATATTTATGGAAAAGACTAGTCAGATACATGGATGGACCCAGCTTTCTTTGGCTGTAATGCCTACTTATGAAGCATTGAAAAGAAAATAAGAACAGATAAAAAAAATATCAAACCTACACCTTTGTTTTTCCTCGGAAACCCAACTTCATGAATAGAACTACATCTTCCTCCAACCTTATTTAGTTCAACCAAGTCTTTCCTCCCACTTATTCATTTCAAGATGTGTCGCTATTAAACCACTTTTCACACCCAGGTAAGTGAATATCCATTTTTCTCATTTTAAAGACTTCTAAAGATTTAATGATCAACAACCAAATGCTAAAGAGAAGAGATGCAACAAACTTTTTGTTGCTTTCAGTTTTCTTGGAATTGATACTTCCACTATGTGCTATTCATGAGATTTACTCTCATCCCCCCTAGAACTCATACATGAAGCTTACTCGTTTCTAGGATATGGTCCCCACCCATTTGGTTTCTAGGAAATGGACCCCTTATTTCTAGGAGATAGGAAGGTTACTCTCTCTATCTCTCTTATCACAAGCCCATAAAATCTCTCTCTACATTATCTCTCTCTATCCTTCTTATCCCTCTTTTTATCTATCTTATCACAATCCCCTAAAATCTCTCTCTACATTATCTTCACAATCTCCTAAAATCCCTCTAATGATTTTTAATTGTGAGGGAGACGTGTGTGAGAGAGAGTTAACAATTGAGATTAGAGATAGAACAATCTTCTAAAATCTCTCCAGTGGTTTTTGTATTGAGAGGGAGACCTGTAAGAGTGAAAGAGAGAGTTAACGGTTGAGATTGAACAGGGTGCCATGAGACATCCTTAAAGTAAAACTCGGATTCCTGGAATTGAAAATTGGAGAGCAAAGAGAGGGGGTTAGGTGACACTTATTTCCTTATATTATAGTATAGATATAGATTTCTAGGAGATGAACTCCATCTAAATCAAGAGATGCTCTCTTGATTAACGTCCCCTGCACATAATGCTATTGTAGTAAGTGGATCATTGACGTGTGCATGGTTCAATGGCTGTTTTCTCTCTTGATTGCTCCATTTTATGATAAGGAAATCTAAAATCAGTCTATTACTATTATACCTCTAGAGAGAAAGAGAAAGAGAAAGAGAAAGAGAAATAAGGGACGTAGAACTGTAATACATAGAAGAAGATATACATAATCCAAAAAAAAGAAATGGATTCTCTCTCTCTCTTTTTGTCATACATAGTTCAGCAGCATAAGCTAGCAAAGAGGGTTATAGCCAATCTAATACAATTCAGCAGGATAATACCATGAAAAATAATTAAAATTACAAAAAAAGGATAGATAGCAAACCTTTCTTTGTTGAAGGCAAAAAGGAATCCACGTTTTCGATTAGAAAGAACAAATCTACCAAAGAAGAAGAAAAAATTATATAACAGGAGAGGTTTAAAAGGGGAGAGATACCACTGAGAGCAATCAAGAAATAGACAAGGGGGTGGTTTGAGAGGAATTCTTTATGGAAGAGAGAGCAATGGTCTCCTCCTTGAAATATGAAAAGCGTTTTGGGAATGCTCTACATTGGGAGATTAAACACACCTTTTGGAAGATGAAATAAAATAATCAAACTCTTTTAAGGTTGTCTTTAACCAAACCCTTAACCATTGTGGTTGGCTGTAGCGGTCTTATTTAAGAGAGATAAATGAGGGAGATAGGCTTCAGCGATGTGGCAACAAAAACAGAAAATAGAGATCAAATGGGAGTGCCAACTAGGCACTCCTATTTCTATAGTATATATGATCACATTTAAAAGGAAAATAAAGTTTTAAATTTGTAATAATATTAATTAAATTAAGTTAAGAGATAAAATAAGACGTTCTTAGAGGATATGAGGAATCAAAATTAAGAGGAAAAAATAATTAATAGACTCATTACATGAATCATTAAATTAGGGATATGTGGGGAATCACAATTAAGAGGATAAAAAATTTAATGGGAAGTGATTGAAAACACTCGATAGTAGGTATTATCGAGTGTTTGAGCATTAGATTTAATCCTCGAGATTAGTGCACAAAAACAAAAGTAAAGTCTCGTAAGCCGGCTGTTCCCTTCCTCTCAAATAAGCCTAGACACATCTAATCTTCATGATTTTCTTGGGTTGAAGTACTTGAATTTATGTAAATCATAGATTATGACACACAAATTTCAGCATCTCATATATTTATGTAGAAGTGGTATTGAGTACCCAATGAAAATCTATTTTTTTAAATGACATCAATTGCCCCTGTAATAAGATGCAATAAGTTGATGTTACCAAACACAATTTTATAAAAAAAAGCTTTGTCTATTACTGTGAGCTGCCAAACAGTTTTACTCTCTACTGATCTTTTTGTTACATATCTATTTTGACTAGATCTGTCCAAAATAGATAAGATCAAAGAAGATCTACCAAACGAACCCTAAGTTGGCTCAAGAGTGTTAGAAGTCTCCGCTTTTCCCTTCCTCTCTCCTTTTCATTAACCAAGTGAAGACCAAATCAATCGTGATTGAACTCTACAATGGCACCCATAAATTAACACGTGTCCCTTTAACCCAAATTAATTCCGATTAAGATTTAGTAACTCTCAGGGTTCAAAAATCTAACCTTATTTATTAGAAAAAAATATTAATGAATAAAATCCTCGACGGTTATAACCGGATTCGGGTAGGGATGGCAACGGGTCGGGTTTGGATGGAGGCGCCCCCAACCCTACCCATCTCCAATGGAAAACTCTTACCCCATTCCCGTCCCAAACCCTGGTTGGGGCGGGTTGGTTCCGATTTTGCAAAACACTTCTTAACCTCGTCCTCGACCCACCCTATCTCGTTAAGCACTAGACTGGGCAAGTCGATGCTGGTCGAGACTATATTTCATATTATAAGTAATATATTGAAGTAATTTTAGGATTAAATTAAGGGTAAAATAGTGATTTTACAATATAAACTGGGTGGGATGGGGCGGCTTAAACCTATCCCCGACCTGAACCCGACTAAGGTTTAATATTTAATTCCCAAAACCGCCCCTACCCTGTTTAAGAGCTCCCCAATTGTGATTGAACTCTTCGTTAACCAAGTGAAGACCGGATCAATTGTGGTTGGAACTCTTTACAAACGAAGAAGAGAAAGGAAGTGAATAACAGAGACTTTTTTGCAACACTTTGGAGCCGACTTAGACGTGGCTAGGATTATTTGAGAGGAAGGGAAAAACCCGGCTTACGAGATTTTACTTTTGTTTATGTGCACTAATCTCGAGGAGTAAATCTAATGCTCAAACACTCGATAGTAGGTATTATCGAATATTTTTATTCACTTCCCTAAATTAAAAGACTCATTATATGGATCATTAAATTAAGGGTCTCCTATCATTTAATTTAGAAAAAGTGATGATTACCAAATATATGATGTGACATCTTTCCATTGGATCAATCAAAGATGATTGCTGTGTAAGACGACACATGACGTCAACCTAAAGGGAGAACCGAGAGGTTTAAGATATGCCACGAGGCATCAACCGACATATAGTATTGGTATGGATATTGATTCCTCAAAATCAAGCTTAAAATAGGATTCCAGATCATGTCGGCACACTGATTTGTGTCTACTCGACTACACTATGCCACGCACAGAGTATGTTAGTAAAGACAACTATGAAGAATGATATTCTTGTCCTGTAAAAAATGTGTCTTAACTTATATACTGCTCTGTGATACCTTGTTCACTGTGCTCAAGTGGACACAAGATCAGTATGGGTTATGCATACTTGACTTCTGGAGTTTAATTTCTTTGGTGATCTTGTGAGAACATCTGTTTTTAATTTTATTTTTCCTTTTTTTTATTTACTTTTTTTACTCATTGAAGGAAATTATGAAGTCAACCTCATCTTATTACTACTAGAAAGCCCCTTGATTGTGGTTCTGCTCTTATTGCAAGGTGGAGGCCATGGAAATTTGATTATGGGTGGCCAGTGTACTCCAATGGCAAGGGGTGGTTCAATGGCAATGTCACACCCCAAGAACCTATACACAATAATACTCATATTTGGACAGATATCGACACGTGAATCGAAGGTAAATTTCAAGATATAATAGAAATTAAAACAATTAATAATCCATTAAACAGATATATAATATTCAACACAACTAATGACTCAATAAAATGAGTTCTCTCAAAAATAAATTATCAAAAGGTTCCACATAGTTACCTCACTATAGTTCTCTTACTCTCTAATAAAAAAATAAAACTCTAGAACTTGTCTTACTGGCTCAAGCGAGGATGATCCTTATCCTTCCCAATCACCACTTGAAATGAATAATCAACAAAGGTGAGCTCACAGCTTAACAAGAAAATACAACTATAGATTAGATGCATTAATATTTCATATGAAAAAATGATTAACAATTTATGCATATTATTTGAGTAAGTTTTTACTTATATTTTTGTCATGCCAATAGGAGTCTTACACAACTTACCCTATTGACCACAAAAATCATCGGGGTCTCACACAGCTTACCCTATCTCTCGGGTCTCATACAGTTCACCCATGGAGAATGAGTATCGTACACAACTCTTCTCAATTATCTGTTTCTGGGTTGGTACTCTACACTACTTTGAAATCATTAGTGGGTTGTACACAACTTCACCCTAAAGATCAATTCATGGAGGTCTTACATAACTTACTCCTTGAATGACTCTTACCCAAGGTTTATCATATTGATTACTATAATATTAGAAGATGAATTCTTTATCATCATGTAAACATAACAAAACATTGAGTGACATATATTCAAATTTATAACATGCAAGATAATAATTCAAAATTAAAATCTAGTATGTTATAATTCACAATTAAAATCCATGCAAACGTATCATACTTTATTACAAAA
Organism: Tetracentron sinense; assembly: GCA_015143295.1. Lineage (NCBI taxonomy): Eukaryota > Viridiplantae > Streptophyta > Magnoliopsida > Trochodendrales > Trochodendraceae > Tetracentron > Tetracentron sinense. Next base: position 4,607,878 of record CM026555.1, on the reverse strand, counting down.
GGGGTTTCAATTGTGTTCCTACAATTGAAACCTTAGTTATAAATATCAAATATTTATAACCCTACAAATTCTCAAACTCTTCTAAGACAATGGAGTTCAGGGTTTCACAAACCTCTAAGGGCTTGAAAAATCTTTTTTTATGCTAGTTAGTGAGTTTTGTAAAACTCTTATACTAACATAAATGAGCTCAGTTACTAACAATTTAGTTAATAACAAATCAGTTAAGTTTGTTAAGGGTATCTTTCAACCATCTAACAAATTAATTAATAAAATATAAGCCAAGTTATTAATAAATTATTTATTAACTAATTAGTTAAGTTTATTAGAGATATCTTCCAACCATCTAACAAATTAACTAATGAGATATAAAGGATACCCAATAAACAATGTTCTCACACCCAAATCATAGATATATTCAATTAAAGCATCTTAGAAAAATTAATGTGAAAAACCTATTTTCTCGTTTTTGATTTTCAACTAAGGTTTTGACCCACAAATTTTTTATTTTGGGAAAACTTTATTCATGAAAGTTGTAGATCTTTTTAAGCTCTTCAAAACAATGTATTATTAGACCAAAATCGAACTTACGGTCACACAATTATGACTTGTATACCGAAACATGGTAAATTTTCTTAATTAACTCAAATCTGAAAACCCACGAAATGAAACAACTAAAATTATTGCCCAAGGTTTGGACCCTATAGGGGGGGGGGGGGGGGTGAATAAGGTTTATGGTAGATTAAAATTCTTTCTACTTCCTAAAGCGGAATTTCAACTTTTACAAGTTAAAAAGAAATAGAAATTATGCAATTCTACAATAAATTGTTTTTTCAAAACAATGAAGTAAAGAGAAAAGAGAGAGAAATCAAATGCAATTTGACACACGATATTATTCTCGAGGTTCGGCAGCCTGCCTACATCCCTGCCTTAAGCTTCTTCGCTCAAGGATTCACCACGATTTACTCAATCGCATAGCCTTCTTCCGGATGAAGACCAAACATTTACAATCTCTTTTACGGGTCGAGATGAAACCTTACAAGAGAACAATCCTCCCTAAACTTAGTCCACTTATGAGTAGTGACTAGACCTTACAAAGCTTCCCGCTTCAAGGATAAGACTCTCATGGACGTCTTGATTTCACACTTGTATAGAAGTGTTTTACAATCAATTTTTTCACCTTAACACGAGCTGAATGATCTCTCTAAAGCTCACTAAAAATCTCCCAAAGTATGGAGTTGAAAAACTCAAGAACTTGGATTTGGGGATTCTAAGTTAAAGTCTATAGATTTGCAAATTTAAGCTTGAAGTGAATGATTTTAATTATTGGAAGTATTGGAGTTTTTAATTTCATTCATAAATCATTAATATTTATAGCTTTTGTTCAATTATAGCCGTTGGAGGCTTCTTGGGAACTCAAAGAGCCGTTTAAAAACTTGTCATTGCAGGCATATTGGGCGTTTCCCGCATGAATTAGTCGATGAATCTGAATGGACTCTTCGCATTCGTCGACGAGTCTTAAGGTCAGAACACTCTAGTAGCTTCTGGAGATGGATTCGTCGACGAGTTCAAAATGCCTCTGGGCACTTGTTGACGAGTCCTCTGTTTTCTCACAGAAAACTCATATTTACTTAACCAATTCGATGGACAAGGTTTTTAATGGTCTATTCCTTTATTTTAAACAAGATTTTTATCATGTTTTAGGTCCTTAGAATGATATCCAATGGTTCTTAAGGTACCTATGGTCAATTTAAGTAATGAGCATTCAATCAACCAAACTTTGAAGTTTCTTCTATAACTCTTAAGCACTATCTAAGACAAAAAATTAATAAACTAATAAACCTTCTTGAGAGTCTTCAAATTCTTCCAGCTTGATCTTAAGAGGATTTCATTTTAACTTTATGATTCGACTTGAACTTTGGTCTTTGACATGATCTTCCATATCATCAATTGTGATCCAATGACTTGGTTTGACTTAGAGATGAATCTTCTTTAATAGATGGTGTCATTTTCATGCTTTTTCACCTTGAATGGTTTGCTAATGTCCTTCATAACTGATTTTCACATAAACTTAATTGAGACATTAGTAACACAAATCACATTACATTATTGTGTTATCATCAAAATCAATACGGAGACCTACGGTGGAAACCTATAGGCTAACAATAATATCTCAGATCTCTCATATTTTCATCCATAAAATCTAATGTTTTTTTCTTTCTATAATTTATTAAAATCACACATAACTTTTCTAATAAATCAAAATATTATATGTATTAGATATCTCTCATTAACATGTTACATTACAACATTCATCAATAATAACAAATCATATTATCATCATTAAAGAACATGTCACACATACTACATCTAAACCATAGAAATATCCATTTGCCTTTAATTCCAGATCTCGAGAAGAAAAGCAAGAAGGTGATCGCTAGAAAGGTTTGATGCTATACCGGATGATCCAAAGCTTGGAACTCCAGTTCTCTACGAGCATTTACCGAACTTCAACCCTCTAGCCATCTTCTCCTCTTTCTCCCAATTAAAGGTATCTTAATTGTCCTATATTAGGTTTTGAAAAAAAGAGACTAATTAGGTTTTATAAGTTCTATTTGCACTAACCCTTATTTAGGTAATTACTAAGATATCCTTACTAAGGTCTCTTTGGTTAAGAGCATTATTAAATTCATTTAACTTGACCACTGGTTTAATCCTAACTCATTAAGGTTAGCTAAGTACTAGACTGCCCTCAAGGTGTAAATTGCCAATTTATCCATTGAGTGAAATTAATTAATTAGGGTCACTACATTCTACCATCCTTAAAAGAAATTTCATTCTCGAAATTTAACATACCTCAGTCAAGAAAAGATGAGGATACTTCTCCCTCATTTCCCACTCTAGCTCCCATGAAGCTTTGTCTTCATCATAATTGTTCTACTGAACATTCACTAATAAAAAGGACTTCGCATGGAGTTGCTTCATCATCTGATTCAAGATGCGAACTGACTTCTCCACATATGAAGCATCCTGCCTAAGCTCCAACACACTGAAATCAATGGTGTGAGACTCATCTCTCACATACTTCCTTAACATCGACACATGAAACAAATTGTGAACATTGGATAAACTAGGTGGCATAGCAAGCCTATATGCCACAACCCTAATCCTCTCAAGAATCTTAAAAGGTCTGATAAATCTCGATGACAACTTCCCCTTTTTTTTTCCAAATCTCATCACACCTCTTATAGGTGATACCTTCAGAAGAACATGGTCATCAACAACAAACTCTAGACTTCTTCGTCGGTCTGGATAACTCTTTTGCCTACTCTGAGCAATCCTCAGCAACTCTCTAATCACAGCTACCTTTTTAGTAGTCTCCCGAACCAACTCAGGTCCGAGAAAACCACCATCCTCCACCTTTCTCCAACAAATAGGCAATCGACAAGGCCTACCTTACATTGCCTCATAGGGTGTCATACCAATACTAGCATGGTAGTTATTATTGTATGCAAACTCCACTAATGGCAGGTGATCCTCCCAACTATCCTTGAAAAATCCAAAATGCAAGCCCGAAAAATATCTTCCATCACTTGGTTGACACGCTTAGTCTGACCATCAGTTTGGGGATGAAATGTCATACGGGAATCTAATGATGTTCCCAAAGCTCTCTGAAAACTCTTCCAGAATTGAGATATAAAGCTCGCACTCGATATGAGATTATCGATATAGGAAGTCCATGCAGCTTGACTACTATCCTTTACATACAACTTGATTAACTCATCCATGGAGTAAGTAGTACGAACTGGAAGAAAGTGAGCAGATTTTGTCAATCGATCCACTTTTACTCATACTGCATCTTGCCCTTGCCTAGACCTTGGTAGTCCAACTACAAAATTCATCAATATCCTCTCCCATTTCCATTTTGCAATGGGGAATGACTGCAAAGGCCCAGATGGCTTCTGATGCTCAGCATTTACTTGATGACAAGTCAAACACCTTGCTACAAACTCTGCAACATCACGTTTCATACCATAAATCCAAAATTACTTACAAAGATCTTGATAAATCTTTGTACCACCTGGAAGAACCGTATACTTGGAATGATGTGCTTCCTCAAGAATCTCTCTTTAAATCAGTCAAATCTGGGACACACAATCTACTACGTAATTTCAAACTGCCATTTGACCCAACAACCCAATCTATAGTGTTACCAACAACTGCCTCTACAACTCTAGAGTGCAACTTTTCATCTTGCAATTGAGTTTGAATAATCTTACTGAAAAATGTGGGGTGGACACTTAGACTGAAGATAAAAGCCTTAGAATTTTTCCAAACTGGATAAACATTATATTCTTAAACTACCTCCAACATATTCCACTCCTGCACCATCATAAGAGCAACTAATCCTCTCGATTTGCGGCTCAATGCATCTGCTACAACATTACCTTCCCAGGATGATAGTGGAGAGTAAAGTCATAATCCTTCTGATGTTCCATCCATCTCCGTTGCCTCATGTTCAACTCTTTCTGAAAGAAAAAATATTTCAAACTCTTGTGATCCGAAAATAGTTCAAACTTCCCGCCATACAGGTAATGTGATGTAGGATTGGGCTAAAATGCAAGCTAGATTTTTAAACAACTAAATAGACTTATTTTTTGGGCCAAAATGTGGCCCATAATAACAACATATGGGCTGGAAAATTTTGAAGGAAATGTCTTTTTATCTTCTTCTTTTGATCATCTAGTTTTTTGGCTACCTGACTTTTTGTGCCAAGTTTATTTTCAAGACTTTATTTATGATTGTAAGTTTCCAATGTCTTCTTTTTTTTTGTTCAATATGTAAGGTCCCAATGTGTCAAATACCAAAGATATTAGAGTATCAAAGTATGTTTCCAATGTTTCTTTAGAAACTCAAAGAATTGTAAGGCTATACAAGAGGGGACGTGGGAGAAATGGAGTATTATGATTTTCTAAGTGTTATTTGAATATAAATGAAGGATTTCCTTCGGTTTCACCCTTAGTTCCATATCTGGATTTGTTTCTTTATATCTTATCTTCTAACATAAAAATATGCATTTCCTCTCTAAATCAGTCTCGCATCAGTTGGTTTCAGAGCTTTGGTTCGGCCATGCCTCCGATAAGAAGCCGAGTTTCATGTGCTGGAGTGATAGAGATGATAATGATATTGTTAGAATGACAGATCTTGAAGTTCTCCATTAGGGCTTGTTGCAATCACTTGACGAAGTTAATCGCAACTTGACCCACGTTAATCGCAGCTTAACCGACATCATTGACAACTTGAGTCCGCAGCTCAACGTTCATGCACCACTAGAAGCCCCTCCTCCACTTCAATCTTCATTTTTTTAGAGTAACTATAGTGAAGAAGAGATGCCTAACCTATTCTATCTGGCACCCCCTTCTCCACGCCAATCTTTATTTGATGAGAGTGACTATAGTGAAGAAGAAATGCTACCCGAGTTTGTATTCGAACTACCAAAGTTCGATGATCAATTGTTTGTGGAGAATGAAGATGACTTTGATGAAGAACTTCATAATGAAAGTACTTTCAAGATAAGTCAATTTCATCAATTAGCTAGTTTCGATTCATCGCCAATTTTCGATGAGTATCTAGACGATGATGATTTCGTTGAAAATCTGATTTTTGAAGAAGAAAAGTATGAGAAAAAATATATGCTGATTTCTTCACCAAACTATGAAGATCAATTCGTATGGAAGTGTTCAGAGGTTTCTTAAAAGGTAGCAAGTTTAGTATATGATAATCTCTTCAAAAAAATTACAGCAATTTGGGAAGGTGTTCTGAAAAATCAAGTCAAGAAAAAGCAAGCAAGGTGTCATGGACTCATTGGTTCCATCTGATAATACCTTTGAGAAATGACATATTTCTTATTGTAAGAGTACTAGGAAATTAAAGTGGGAGTTTTGGGCAAGCCAAAGGCCCAAGATCAAGCCTCAATTGAAGCTACACCATGGAAATTCGAGGGCGAGTTCTTTGCAACCTAGGGAGGCTAATGTAGGACAAGGATTGAGCTCAAATGCAAGCTGGATTTTTAAACAACTAAATGGACTTATTTTTTGGGCCAAAATACAAGTCTCACATGGGCCAAAATGTGGCCCATAATAACAACATATGGACTGGACAGTTTTGAAGGAATTGTCTCTTTATCTTCTTCTTTTGACCACCTAGTTTTTTGGCTACCTAGTTTTTTGGCTTTTTTTTGGTTCAATATGTAAGGTCCCAATGTGTCAAAGTATGTTTTCAATGTTTCTTTAGAAACTCAAAAAATTGTAAGGCTAGGACATGGGAGAAATGAAGTATTATGATTTTCTAATTTTCTAAGTGTTATTTGAATAGAAATGAAAGATTTCCTTCGGTTTCACCTTAGTTCCATATTTGAATTTGTTTCTTTATCTCTTCTCTTCTAATATAAAAATATGCATTTCCTCTCTTAATCAGTCTCGCATCATAATGCCTCCAAATCTTCTAAGCAAAAACCATTGTCGCTAACTCTAAGTCATGAGTCGGGTAGTTCTTCTCATGCACTTTCAATTGACGAGATGCATAGGTAACCACCTTGTCATCCTGCATCAATACACACCCCAAGCCCTGATAAGATGCATCATTATAGACCACAAGTCCCCCACTGCTCTCAGGAATGGTTAGAATTGGTCGGGTCTTTAACTCAACAAATGCCTGCTCACAACTGTCTTCCCAAAAAAACTTTATGTTTTCTTTAGTTAGACGAGTCAACGGTGCATAAATCTTAGAAAATCCCTCAATGAAATGTGTATAGTATCCGGCCAGACTCAGAAAACTACAAATCTCAGTAACTGAAGTGGGCTGTATCCAGTCCATTACTGCTTCAACTTTAGCCGGATCCACTGATACTCCTTCTTTTGAGATGTCATGTCTCAAAAACTTGACTTGCTCCTACTAGAACTCACACTTCAAAAGTTTGGCATACAACTGATGCTTTAACAAAGTCTGAAGTATGATATGAAGATGTTGTGCATGCTCTTCACTAGACTTTGAATAAAACAAAATGTCATCCACAAATAAAACAACAAATTGATCTAAGAAATGTTTAAACACTCAGTTCATCAATTCCATGAAAGCCGCTAGTGGCATTAGTCAGCCCAAATGGTATGACTAAGAACTCGTAATGCTCATACCGAGTCCGAAAAATAGTCTTAGAGATGTCCTCCTCCTTCACCCTCAACTATTGATAACCCAATTTCAAGTCGATCTTGGAAAATAACCTCGCTCCCTTAAGTTGATCATTTAAATCATCAATTCTCGGCAAATGGTACTTGTTCTTAATCATCACTTTATTCAATTGCCGGAAATCAATACACAACTGCATTGATACATCCTTCCTCTTGAAAAATAATATTGGTGAACTCCACGACGAAGTACTAGGTCGAACAAAGCCCTAATTCAACAGTCCTTGGATCTGCCCTTTCAGCTCCTTCAATTCCACTGGTGACATTCTATAAGGTGCCTTTGCTATTAGTGAAGTACCCAATACTACATCAATACTAAAATATACACCCTCCTTAGAGGCAACCCGGTTATCTCTTAAAATACATCCATAAAATCGGAGACGATAAGTATTTGTTTCAACACAACACTCTGATCCACACTCTCGGTGTGAGAGAGGAATCCTCTATTCAACACCTCCTCCGAGTGACTACTCCAAAAATGAAATGGTATCCGAGCTTGGCCAAGTTGCTTGGCTTGAACATGCTCGAGCTCGGCTTGAGCTTCATTCGAGCTCAAATGTTTAGGCTTGAGCTTGGCTTGAACAAGCTTGATTGAATCAAGCTCAAACTTTATTCAAGCCAAGCTGAGCTCAGGTTGACTCAAGCTTGATTCACAAATTATTTAATTTAATTTTACATAATTTTAATACAAGGAACTATGGAAAATTAATACATCCATATACGAAAATAAGATTTGAGAGTATTCATTCGGTCCAAAGAATAGAGAGTTAGATGAGATTTCTTTTTTGTTTTTAACTTCTTAGCATTTTTTATTATTGTTAACTCTTAAACTTACTTAATTAAAAATGAAAAACTATTACAATATATAACAAAGAAAGTTTAGAATATTATTTTGTATTAATATAAATAACATACTAAAAAATATTGTATGTATTTATATATATTTCGAGCTGACTCAAGCTCAAGTTGAACCGAGTGCTAAACAAGCCAAGCTTCAAGCTGAGCCAAATCAAACAAGGTCAGGCTTGAGCTTTGGTTGTTTAAACATTCGAGCTGAAATAAAAGTGTTGATTAATTCGTTGGAGCTTTAAATGCCAACCTGAGCTTGGCTCAAATGAGCCGAGCTGGGTTGAGCCGTCGAGCTAGCTTCGCTTGAGTGCAGTCCTAATTTTGTGATAGGCACTTGTTGGCTTCGCAATAAAGTCTGTCTTTGTGACCTAAAAGGAGAAAACGCAATAAAGGAAAGTGGGGTAAGCAAATTCCATTATCCAACATTAAGTATCGGAGCCAAATCATCTCCGGTGATAACCGGATTTGGCAAATCCGGTTATCACCCCTAGAGGTCGCCACGTGTCTCCTTTGACACCCCTTAATCGTGGGTAAGGTTCACCGACCCCTAGGGTTCACCCACCTATTTGTTTTTTTGTTTTTAAATAATAATTCTTTTTTTAAAATTAAAAAACTGTTTTTAAAATTAAAAAAGAATTAATATTAAAAAAAAAAATGGGTGGGTTAACCCTAGGGGTGGGTGAACCTTACCCACGGTTAAGGGGTGTCAAAGGAGACACGTGGCGACCTCTAGGGATGATAACCGGATTTGGCTATCACCGTTGAGGATTTGACTCCTTAAGTATCTTTCTATGGGTTTCAACAATTTGACCAAATTTGTGGGCAGTAACGGTGTGTTTGATGCACATTCCTTAGTGGAGTTGTGTTGCAGGTTTTGCTACACAATCCAACATTTCCAATTTGGGTCAGGATTCTCTCAAGTTCAACTTGAGAGAATCTCTCAAGTTTGAACCCCTAGAGGTCGCCACGTGTCTCCTTTGACACCCCTTAACCATGGGTAATGTTCACCCACCTCTAGGGGTTCAAACTTAAGAGATTCTCTCAAGTTGAACTTGAGAGAATCCAGTGCCTTCCAATTTACATTTACATATGGCAATATTTTGAATTTCGAATATCATTTACTTATCCACCAAAAAAATATTTACTTATCCACCAAATCTATACTACTCTTATATACCAATTGGTATCCACGTGGCACACTCCACTGCTCTCCATTCTTTTCAAATTGGGGCCACGTGGCACACCCTCCAACCAATAGCTCCACTCCATGTGTCAGTTTATTCTCCCTCCTCTTTGTGTTACCAAGAAACCCTCTATTTCCTCTCCCCAAATAACCCCTCATTAACTCTCTCTCTCTCTCTCAATTCATTCCTATTTAATCATAAGCTAAGTGAATCTGTTGCTTCATCTCCTACCTATACTAAGCCAAGTGAATCTGCTTCAATCATCCTCTACCTATTACTTAATTTGTTTCTTAAGTTCTTTCCACATTTGTTCTCTCTTCATCTCCTCCTCTCTCTCATTTCATCCCTTTTCATCTTCCCCTCATAAAATTGATCCCTCTCCCCCAACTAAAAAACCTCTCTCTCTCCGTATTTATTTTCATTCACTCGGTCTTCCAAACTAAAAAAACGTTTGGATTCCTCTCTCCATTTGTCTCTCACGGAAACCTCCTCTCTTCTCTCCTCCCCATTTCAAACCCTAGCGCGAGAGGAGTTTGCCCATGTCGCTGCCGTGAACGGCAGCCCTCTTTATGTATTGGCCGTGAGGGGCTTCCTGTTGCCACATGTTGCTGCCATGAGGGAACTCCTTATGTATCGGAAACATTGCAAACGCCTTGCCCATCGAAAAACATAGATGAAGGGATTTGAGTCTGACCGATTCTTCACCTGTTGCGAACTTTTTCCAAAGTCTTGCTCGATTATATCTCTTCATCTGCAATGCTGTCTTCGATCAGCTCAGTTGAGCTCACTTCTTCTCTCTCATTCTTTTTCCTTCTTCACCTATTGTGATCCATAACAAAACCCTTCTTCTCAAAACTATCTGTTTGTGGGGTTTTCTTAGAGAGAGAAAGTGGTGCAACATCTTTCAAAGGTTTGGTTGTCGCTGGACTCCATTCTGGGGTCATGAGTGTAATCGGTGGTCATCAAAGGTGGCAGATGCATTGTCAAAGTTCTCAATCGTTTTTCAGCATCTCTGATATTCGTGAAAATTGTAGAGCATTGATCTTTGATGATAAATTGGGTCTCCTTAACCTCAGATTTTAAGTTCCTTTTTTTTTGTAATCCATGGATTGCAATTGGTTAGGCTCTTATGCTTCCCCAACTTGATGAAATTATGAGGTAAAAAGTGGCTTGAGATATAGTTTGCATCTAGCATCAGCTGCGTAATCCATGGATTGCAATTGGTTAGGATCTTATGCTTCCCCAACTTGATGAAATTATGAGGTAAAAAGTGGCTTGAGATATAGTTGCATATAACTATAGCTGTTGACATATGGTTGGGATATTCATATTTTGTCTTGTGGAAGTGATAGGAATTTTTTTTTTTTCTCATTTTGCTGAACTTATGTTTGACTCATTAAGTAATAGTGTGATTAATAGCTCTGTGGTTCTCATTAATTTCTTATGTTCCATCACTGTTTTAGGTGTAGAGAAGTGATTATCCTCTGTAGTTCCATCTGTAGAAGACTGGCGGTTACAATGGTTTATTCGGAGAATCTGAATTCATTTGATATTGGGTTATATTGTGTTACTTCATAACTTCCAGGGGTTATAGATGTGTTTCATATTAGGTTCACTCTATTGTGGGCCCTATTTTCAAATATATATATATATGTGTGTGTGCTGACATTTGGTGGGAGAGGTTTAAGGGTTATACTACTACCATTGAGGGTGTGCAAGTGGTGGGATTGATTGAAGACCAAATATATTTTCAATGTGGCTTACTCAATGTAGTAAAAATTTCTCTAACAGTGTTTAAATTTTGAGCTGAGTTTAGGTAAGATCAATTATATCCATTAATCTTATTTTTTATCCACCCTGAATTTTAATCTGTAAAGTATCTCATTATGTTTTATAGAGTTTTAACTTGGTATTTATGTTTGACACCTACATGCTTGATGACATGCTTCATTTGGATTCTTTTACATCCATAGAGATTGACTAATCTATGTTGTTCTTGGACAGATCATTTCCACATGCTTGATGACATGCTTCATTTGTACTCTTTTACATCCATAGAGATTGACTAATCTATGTTGTTCTTGGATAGATCATTTGTACGCATCGGGATGCTTGGTTCCCAATCAGAAGTTGATTTTTTTCATCAATAGGTATCTATCAAAATTAATTTTTTTAGTTTTCTAATCTTCAGCTCCTAATGCCAATGAACTTCAAGTATATTTAAATGATACTTTTAGGCTATTTATTTGTATTGTAATCCATAAATTGAGTTGGGTACACCATTTGATGGATCCTTTGTCTTATATGCAAGATAGAAGTAAGATTCCTAGGAATATTCTTGAATAGATCAGTTACACTGTATTGAAGTGTAAATCTCAATGGTCAATAAAATCTAGTACTACCATTATCCAAGCACTAAAATATAGATAGAAGTAATACAACATTTTTTTTTCCTCTATATTTTGATACTTATGGTCTTTTGAGTTTTCCAAGTTATTCAAGATTGCTAAGAAAACAAAATTCATGCTTCATTTTTAGCATTGCTAGGAAAATGAGTTTGATTAGGAATTTGCTTTTCAAGATGACTAGATGTAGAGCTTTGGGTCCATGGTCTTTGGTTAGCATTTTCCTGAGATTTAAAATTATTAAAGAAGGTCACTGAGATTTTTTAGGTAAAAGTATTAGTGAGTAATATACATCGCCAGTCTCAAATTTGAAGCATGGATATTAATGAAAGTTTGTTTTGCTGAATAGAAGTTCAGTTGGATTGATCTGTTTGATTGTATTGAAATGTAAAGCTCAACATTATGGTGGTGAGTTGATTGATATCACTCAAATGAATTCTATGGAAATCCTACAAAATAGAATAGACAATTAACACTTGGATTTTGATTCTATAGTTGGGCAGTCTATATAAGTCGTTGTTGGATCATTAGTTTAACTAGCTAATACTTAATGGTCTTTAACATTGGTTAATGCATAGTTAGTTTGCTTTAGTTGATGATGGTAACACATTATATTATTTCATCTCTGATTAGTTTATAACTAACAAATTTAATTACCTTATTGTGATTATATGAGTGTTCTATTTTGTGGGGAAAAAATTGCACACTGAGTTTGTTTCTAAGGGTTGCCTAACCCTTAAGAAGCAGTGTGTTGAAAGGCTGACCGAGAAGCTTGGTTTGATGGTAAGTGGCTCAAGTATACATTCAACATGGTTTCCTGTTAATTAAACTTGAAAATCTTTATACTTGATCCATGATTCTTTGGGTGCTTTGAATGTAGTCATCTTAGAAGACTTAGATAAGTGATGAAGGGACTCAAGGAGTACCATGTGGTGGGGATTGCCGAGTCTCAATTGGTTTGGACATTATCCACATATAGTTACCACTCTTCCTAACCTACTTCAGGTCTAGAATCCACCAGACTCCACCAGTGTAATATACAAGGTGACCACATTGCGCTATCAGGCAACACTGTAATTGTCACTATCCACCAACCCTCATTTCGAATCCAAATGCTCCTCAACCACCTATATGGTTTCAAATACAATCACATACTATTAGAAATGGTTAAATTCTCAAAAAATTATTATAACCATGCCATTTTTTTAACCAATCAACAGAAAATTGGCTCTCAATTTATTTCTGGAAGTTCTAATTATCTTGTTAGTGTATGATGTAATTTCAGGATCTTGCTGGAGCTTTTTCTGTAGAAGAACTTGCTCGGTACTTGGATCTCAAAGAGTTGGATGAACGACTTTACATGGTTAAAGCTGTCTCTGCATATGATGGGTGAGTAGAGCACCCAAGAAATCCCATTTCCTTGTATCATTTTCTCCATCTTTTCTTTCGAGTTTTTCTAATAGATAAAAAAAATAGATATTATTTCCATCTCTTCTTTTGAGTTTGTTTACTAGATAAGAAAAAATGACAAATTTTAAAACTAAATCTCCTGACTAAAAAAAATATCATTATCTTCTTTATTCGATGGAATGAAAACATAGACATCTTCTTTCCATTCATTTCATTTATCATAAATGTGATAAGATTATTTGGATAATTAGAAAAGCTATGACATGGAATAGACAATTAGTGTTTAGTGCTTAAGTATAGGGTTTCATATTACAAATGGTCCATTTGTACAGGATGGGCTGACACCTACTTGATTAGATTATTTTATTAGTAGGTTACTTCTTGGATGTGCCAGGCCTTAGAAGCCAAAAATTAGCATCGTTGTGTGTAACTAACCTTTTGATCTAGAGCCAACACTTCAAAATGTGATAAAAATACAATTTGAAGGTTGATGCTCAAGAAGAAAATATGAATATGTTGGTTAGCTTGGGAGTTTGGCCCAACCTCTTGTGAAGGGTGGTCCATCCACTGTCCAGTTAATTTATGAGTGTGGACTAGATGAATGGTAGATATCATTGAAAATGAATTTTGATAAGAAGGTAAGCAAATGCATTTTAATGGTCTTATTGCCAATGAAAAGATTATGTTGCTGGGCCACCAATAGTTATCTTTGAATTCTTCATAAAATTTCTTGTCTTATAAATCTTTTCTTCTCTAAGGGTCCGTTCTTTTGTTGAGACTTATAAAGCTTGACACTTTGCACTTCATTATGGTAGTTGGTAGGAAATTTGAGTCACTTTGTCAAGGTTTTTAACAAGATTATTTCTTACCATCATGAGATTTCAAAGTCTTCTAATTTTTTGTGAGATTTGAAATCATTCATTTTTTAAAATTTAAAGTATGAAAATTGTCTATACCTTCAACTGTTTTTTAAGTTGATTCAACTAATAAAGTCTGTTAGCATAGCAAGCTTTCTATCATGAGAATTCCTACCAACAACTCATAATATAAGCTCGCACTTTCCTTCAACAGTACCTTTTTTTGTTTTGAAAACACACAATTAAATGTGGTTTTGAAATGATTTTATAATTATTTTTTGAATTTTCTTTATCATTGTTCTTTTGTTCTTACATGCATAGTGCTCTCAATTTTGTTGTATACCCAAGTATAGTGTTCTTTATTCTGAATTTCAATTTGTTTTCTAAAATGAAATCGGTTGTATATAATTAAAGTTTCTTTAATTGATGGATATAATTTTTGTCATTGATCTTTCAATTCTTCATTTTCTTATTTCATTCATTTTGATGCACGAGGATTTTGAGAGCAAACATTTTATAGAGCTATTGATTGCAAGTAGATGTTTAAGTTGTTTGATCATTTTGTCCAGCATATGTCACTCAAAGAAGAATTCCATGTATATTTTCAGCATAGGGATCAGCCAGAGTATTTTTAAAGTTAGCATCTGGCTCTTTATAAGGGTAAATTTGGATTAAAAATTATGTGTATGAGTGAAATTTAGTTTTGTAGACCAATTGTTTCTAAAGTAATGAGTTACAACTAATGTTTACAGACCACTTGACATGGAACATTTTAAATCATTCTATCATACTCTATTGCAAGCCACTTGACATGTAGCATTATTTTAAATCATTGTCATATTCTATTATAAGTTTATAGCCCGTGCATCGCACAGGGGTTTTGCTAGTATATATATATAGAACAATTCTGGAGGGCGCCGCCTATTACAACATGTAATTAGCGTCTCTAATCTCAGCTGTTCACCCACCATCTACGGTTTCAAGGAGAGCTATATAATTCTTAACAAGTTTACCCCTTGCAACATACTCCCTCCTTTCCTTCCCTTCCCTTCCCGAGCCCTAGCACTGACCCCATTTCTTTTTCCCTTTTCTCTTCTCCTTCCTTACCACTTGTTGCAGTTGCCACTAGACCTTCTATCTCCTCTCTTTACCCTTTCAAACCCTAGCACAATACCTCTTTTCTCCTCTCTTTCCTTGTTGTTGTTTCTCACAATACCTCTTCTCTTCCCTTCTTTACTTATCGTTGCCGCTCAAGCTTATGTTGCAGTTGCTGCTCAAGCTTATGTTGTCATTGCCGCTTACACTGCTGTTGCTGGATCATATTTTTGGGAGTTGTTTGACTGAATCTGGTTCAAACTCCTTTTTTTTGGATGTATTTGATTTGATGTTTTTTATTTTTAAGTTTGAAGTCTGATGTTCGAAGACATGAGTGTTTATGCAATTTTTGTTAGTACTGGTTGGATACTTGCGAATTCGTGGATATTGCATGAGTATAAGTTATTGAGTATTTTTACTTTGGGGCTGAAATCATGGGTACATACCCGAAGACAATGCTCATACATCCAAAGAAGATGATATGTAAAGAGAATAAGAATTGTAAGATCAGATTTTTCTGCTTATGCCTCTCTTGGTGTTGCAGATCAAAAGGCAAAGGAAAAGCAAGCCTCAAAGAGCTAAAAGAAGAAAAAGCTATTGATGAGTCTTTTTCCATTTTCCTAGGTTAGATGTATAACTTGAAGCCATGGATGGTTTTTTTTTTTTTGATGGGTCTTTTTTATTTGTTTCATTTAGAATTATTATTTGAAAGAAACATGCTTACATTGAATCCATTATACAAAGGATTTGCAATGCTCTAAAATTTGAATTACGTGATGAGGAAGAGCTTCTTTTTAGTGATTTTTATCCTGCCCTCCCCCCTGTAATCCTGTATTCAATGTATGCTACGCTCTGAATTAGAATGAATGCTCTAAATGAGATGTGATCAAGCACGGTTCACAAATTGTATAGAGCTGCCCCTCCTGAGTTCGCATGAATAGCAAACACCAGTACAGAGTTGCCTCGAAAACAAGTTGATTGCTAAAGATTGTTAGAACCTTCAATTAGTAGTGTGATTTTCTAGCCACAGAGAATACAATAACTCACCTGTTTAACCCATATGGTTTCTGTAATTCTCATAGATAAAAGGAAAATTAGCTTAAACCTAGCACCACCCAACTTACACATCTTTCACTGCTTGCATGTATGGTGGGAGAAGGGAATTTAAAAAAATTCTTTTACCTTAATTTGCATGGCTCACTTCTAAATTCTTATAGAATTTATTTTAAAAAATACCAACTTAAGTTGTCCCATGAAACAAATTTATATAAGAAAATTGATAAAAGCCGTGAACAACTGCCTCCCACATACATAATCAGCATGTGATCTTCACTCAAATACTCAACTAGTAGTACCATGTAGATGGATCTTGAAATACAATCACCACCAAAATTTAAATTGAATATAAAATGAGAACATCTAAGAATCCAGTCAAATTCATCAATCACCACGGCAAGCCGTATAATTTGATACCCATGAAAGGTAAGCTTTGAACTGTCTCCCTTAGTTGGAATTCTTGAAAATGGGAAAAGAATTCCAAATACAAATTACTAAGCCTCTTTCGTCATCTATCATCTAGTGCACTCATCTAGTACTGGCAGAACAAAACTGAATTGTAAGCAAACAGGTACCAAAGAACTTACACGGTAATGTAGTCATAGCCTCAACAAAACCCACAAGTGGTTTGGGAAGCATTCGACCTGCAATGAGTAAAGTGGCTTGTTTAAAGGAAGTAACAAACAAAACATATATTTAAACAGTAACGAAAGAGATAAAGAGAGGAAAGAAACTTACCGTGGTAAAAGAGAAATACTACTTCTTATTCCTTGGGCACATGTGTGAATCATGACCCATCATTTGACACGTGCGACATTTTCGACCTATTCTTTTGCCACTTACTTTTGCTCTTATAAGCTTTGGGTCTAATATGGTAATTGATGTAGAAGACCCAACTTGGTCCTGCATGCAACATTGATGCATTGTTGTAATATTTAGATATTCGGTAATACCAATGGCTCTCTCTGCAATACTGTTAGTTCCCTGATTGTGGCCTTCAAGTGATTCTTCTTTTATTCATTATCTCACCTTTAAGAATGATATCTTTTATGCTCCCCTCCATCATATCATGAGTACGTTCAAACATTGCCCCTGTCTTTGCAAAATTATTTGCCCAGTACATGAGATTATTGTATCTTATAGACATCGTATGTTTTTGGATTACCTTGCATTTCAACACCGTGATATCATGTATAACTCCAATTTTTGCATCTTTAGTCCATCTCTTCATAATATAATGTTTTGGTAGCTCTTGGACATGTTTAGCTTGAATACACTAAAAATATGTTGGCAAACAATTCCTTCAAACTCAAACTTACAACAAGTGCACTTCGCTAAAAGTTCACTTTCAACATATGAGACCATATACTTGTTCTTCATATTGGCATCATGCGTAATTTCATACTTTTTCACTAATTCGTCATGTTCAACAAATATTGTATAACAACTGATAGTTTCAATTAACTCTAGCTGAAATTTTTTGAACATCTTGTGCGTGAAGATATCAGCAAGTTGTTTTTCTACTTTACTTTTTGAAGATCTTATTGGTTGCCCATTTAATGATTTGTAATCTTGTCTAGTTTCTTGCTCACGCCGCTTTTGTAAAGCCATATCGTACTTCTCAACAAAATCTTTCAGAGTTGTATGCACATTCACCCAGTCTTTGAAGAAATCATTCATACTTTCACTTCGTTGTGTCATGGATATACCAGCAAAGAATGTACTTTTTGAATAGATTGATATCCACATTTGATGAAGTTCCCACATGGTCTGGAGCCAATCAACATTCTGAAGATTAAACTCTTGAATCATTTCACTCCATTTTTTTTCAAATTCCTCAACAAATTCTATGTGATAAATGCATTTGTCCAATTTGTCTTTGAAACCAGGTTGCTCTCTGTACACGTGTCCCAACTTTTCTGGTATTTTTTGCAATATATGCCACAAAAAAAATCTATGAATTGTAGTCGGAAAGACTTTTCTAATCGCGACTCTCATTGCCGGATCTTGATCTGTAATAATAGCAGAGGGAGACCGATTACCCATTGCCCTAAGCCATTCCTTAAATAACCACACAAAAGAAGCTTCTATTTCATCTACTAACTATGAACAACCAAAAACAATTGACTGTTGGTGATGGTTAACCCCAGTAAAAGGTGCAAATGACATTAAATACTTATTCTTCTTGTATGTGGTATTAAATGGTATTACATCACCAAAATGAAAGTAATTTGTATGAGCTCTGGCATCAATCCAAAAAGAATTACACAACTGTCTAGTTTCATCTAACTGGATAGAATAGAAAAATCTGGGATTTTCTTCTTGCTTACTTTTAAAATAATTCAACATACAATTAGCATCTGTTCCATAAGTCTCTTTAGCAATTTGTCTAATGTATCTCTCTATATCTTCTTCGTTGAAACCAAGTTTGTCATATCCACCAGCTTCAATTGCCATCAGATTATGACACTGAGATGCCCTTATAGCAGATTTTTTCCAACTTTTGATTAATCTCTTCAAATTATCACTCAATCTCTTCGACGACCGAAGTAGGTGTTTTTTTGATGGAGTACTAGTTAGCAAATGCTTATGCTCCTCGATAAATTTATGGACTTTATAAATCCCTTCTTTTATCTGAAATTCTACCTTCACAATACACCCACATCTTGTGATTTTTTTTTGTTCCATTTTGGCATCGTCTCTATCAATCCATTTTCGGTCACGAGAATCCTCCTTAGAACAAACTATCTTTCGATAACTCACACTTGCTTTGTACCATGTGCTACCTTTCCGAACACTAAAGCCCGCAACTCTAGCATATGCATTGTAAAAGTCATATGCAAGTTCAAATGATTGAAATTCTATCCATATACACGGTTTTTGATCTGCTGGTGCATAAGGAAAGTACAGTTTTGATATATTTTCTATTTCTAAATCTGTATCCATATAACACACTACATTATTTCCCTTGATTGTTAAGTCCATGATATCATCTTCTCCCATCTTCTAAAGAGAATAATAATGAAAGTTATTGTTGCATATAATAATGAAATTTTGTCAAAAAGAGAGAAAAATAATAAAATCCAAGGAACTATACATGCTTTCAATAACAGTAAAGGGATATTTTGTTGTTCCATGTATGTAATTTCATTCAAATTTAAATTCTGAAATGGTTAAATGAGTTAAAAGAAACAATGGTTGCAAGTTTCTTTTTCCCTAAAGGAAATAACTGAAAAAAATCCATCCATGGCTGCAAGTTCCAGATCCAACCCGAAAAAATCAAAATAAGTATTCGGTAGATGATTTAAAGCAAATCAGATCAAACTAAATAGAGAAAACTTTAATCAATGATTAACCGGGGAAAATAAAAATCAGATTTTTCACTCAGATTGGTTGAGACCGTACCTTAGTGCCAAAAATATGATTTTTTGTTTTCAGTAGAAGCATTCACGACAGTGGCAGCGTTCACAGCAATAGCAGCGTTGTTCACGGCAGATGAGAGAGTATAGGGGTATGAAGAAGGTGGGTCTCGTGCTAGGTTGTTGTTAATGACAAGAAAATAGAGAACAAGGAAAGAAATAGAGAATAAGGAAAGAGGAGACGAATGAAGAGAGGTCTCTTCCATAGGGTTCGAAAGTGGAAAGAAAAGATCGTGGAATTTGAAAATTTTGGGTTTTTATAATACTTAGGACCACTGTTAGATGGTGGGTGAACGACTGAGATTAGGGACGCTAATTACATGTTGTAATGGGTGGCGCCCTCCAGAATGGTTCTCAATTACCATATTAGACACAAAGCTTATAAGAGCAAAAGGAAGTGGCAAAAGAATAGGTCGAAAATGTCATACGTGTCAAATGACAGGTCATGA
This sequence comes from Tetracentron sinense, assembly GCA_015143295.1. Taxonomy (NCBI): domain Eukaryota; kingdom Viridiplantae; phylum Streptophyta; class Magnoliopsida; order Trochodendrales; family Trochodendraceae; genus Tetracentron; species Tetracentron sinense. Next base: position 4,587,913 of record CM026555.1, on the reverse strand, counting down.
TTCATGCATATGCCCAAGGAATAAAAGTAGTATTTCTCTTTACCACGGTAAGTTTCTTTCCTCTCTTTATCTCGTCGTTACTATTTAAATATATGTTTTGTTTGTTATTTCCTTTAAACAGGCCACTTTACTCATTGCAGGTCGAATACTTCCCAAACTACTTGTGGGTTTTGTTGAGGCTATGACTACATTATTGTGTAAGTTCTTTGGTACCTGTTTGCTTACAATTCAGTTTTGTTCTGCTAGTACCAGATGAGTGCACTAGATGATAGATGACAAAAGAGGCTTAATAATTTGTATTTAGAATTCTTTTCCCATTTTCAGGAATTCCAACTGGGGGAGACAGTTCAAAGCTTACCTTTCATGGGTATCAAATTATACGGCTTGTTGTGGTGATTGATGAATTTGACTGGATTCTTAGATGTTCTCATTTTATATTCAATTTAAATTCTGGTGGTGGTTGTATTTCAAGATCCATCTACATGGTACTACTAGTTGAGTATTTGAGTGAAGATCACATGCTGATTATGTATGTGGGAGACAGCTGTTCATTGCTTTTATCATTTTTTTTATATAAATTTGTTTCATGGGACAACTTAAGTTGATATTTTTTTAAATAAATTCTATAAGAATTTAGAAGTGAGCCATGTAAATTAAGGTAAAGGAATTTTTTTAAATTCCCTTCTCCCACCATACATGCAAGCAGTGAAAGATGTGTAAGTTGGGTGGTGCTAGGTTTAAGCTAATTTTCCTTTTATCTATGAGAATTACAGAAACCATATGGTTAAACAGGTGAGTTATTGTAAGCTAATTTTCCTTTTATCTATGAGAATTACAGAAACCATATGGGTTAAATAGGTGAGTTATTATATTCTCTGTGGCTATAAAATCACACTACTAATTGAGGGTTCTAACAATCTTTAGCAATCAACTTGTTTTCGGGGCAACTCTGTACTGGAGTTTGCTATTCATGCGAACTCAGGAGGGGCAGCTCTGTACAATTTGTGAACCGTGCTTGATCACATCTCATTTAGAGCATTCATTCATATTCAGAGCATTGCATACATTGAATACAGGATTACAGGGGGGAGGGCGGGATAAAAATCACTAAAAAAAAAGCTCTTCCTCATCGCTTAATTCAAATTTTAGAGCTTTACAAATCCTTTGTATAATGGATTCAATGTAAGCATGTTTCTTTCAAATAATAATTCTAAATGAAACTAATAAAAAAAGACCCATCAAAAAAAAAAAAAAATCCATGGCTTCAAGTTATACATCCAACCCAGGAAAATGGAAAAAGACTCATCAATAGCTTTTTCTTCTTTTAGCTCTTTGAGGCTTGCTTTTCCTTTGCCTTTTGATCTGCAACACCAAGAGAGGCATAAGCAGAAAAATCTGATCTTACAATTCTTATTCTCTTTACATATCATCTTCTTTGGATGTATGAGCATTGTCTTTGGGTATGTACCCATGATTTCAGCCCCAAAGTAAAAATACTCAATAACTTATACTCATGCAATATCCACGAATTCGCAAGTATCCAACCAGTACTAACAAAAATTGCATAAACACTCATGTCTTCGAACATCAGACTTCAAACTTAAAAATAAAAAACATCAAATCGAATACATCCAAAAAAAAGGAGTTTGAACCAGATTCAGTCAAACAACTCCCAAAAATATGATCCAGCAACAGCAGTGTAAGCGGCAATGGCAACATAAGCTTGAGCGGCAACGGCAACGTAAGCTTGAGTGGCAATGATAAGTAAATAAGGGAAGAGAAGAGGTATTGTGAGCAGCAACAACAAGGAAAGAGAGGAGAAAAGAGGTATTGTGCTAGGGTTTGAAAGGGTAAAGAGAGGAGATAGAAGGTCTGCGTGGCAACTGCAACAAGTGATAAGGAAAGAGAAGAGAGAAGGGAAAAAGAAATGGGGTCAGTGCTAGGGCTCCGGAAGGGAAGGGAAGGGAAGGAAAGGAGGGAGTATGTTGCGAGGGGTAAACTTGTTAAGAATTATATAGTTCTCCTTGAAACCGTTAGATGGTGGGTGAACGACTGAGATTAGGGACGCTAATTACATGTTGTAATGGGTAGCGCCCTCCAGAATTGTTCTCTGCTTTCAATAACAGTAAAGGGATATTTTGTTGTTTCATGTATGTAATTTCATTCAATTTTTATATTCTGAAATGGTTAGATGAGTTAAAAGAAACAATGGTTGCAAGTTTCTTTTTCCTTAAAGGAAATAAATGAAAATGACCCATCCATGGCTGCAAGTTCTAGATCCAGCCCGAAAAAATCAAAATAAGTATTCAGTAGATGATTTAAAGCAAATCAGATCAAACTAAATAGAGAAAACTTTAATCAATGATTAACCGGGGAAAAGAAAAATCAGATTCGTCACTCAGATTGGTTGAGACCGTACCTCGGAGCCAAAAATATGATTTTTTTGTTTTCAGCAGGAGCATTCACGACAGTGGCAGTGTTGTTCGCGACTGATGAGAGAGTATAGGGGTGTGAAGAAGGTGGGTCTCGTGCTAGGTTGTTGTTAATGGCAAGAAAATAGAGAATAAGGAATGAAATAGAGAATAAGGAAAGAGGAGAGGAACGAAGAGAGGTCTCTTCCATAGGGTTTGAAAGGGGAAAGAAAAGATCATGGAATTTGAAAATTTCGGGTTTATATAATACTTAGGACCAGTGTTAGATGGTGGGTGAATGGCTGAGATTAGGGAAGCTAATTACATGTTGTAATGGGTGGCGCCCTCCAGAATGGTTCTCTCTCTCTCTCTCTCTCTATATATATATATATATATCATTTACTTATACTATTGACCCTGGAAAGATCTCCCCAATTATGCTTGGTTGTAATTACTCTGTTTTTTTATATCTCCTTGCGACAAAAAAAAAAAAAATTATGTAAAAACGACTTGATGCTTTGACTGTTCTCGTCTTGGAGAAATATTTTCTGGATGAGGAATACTAGCCCTACTCTCAGTCTCCACCAACCATTTGTCCATTCTTGATGAGAGATAGTGTTTTAACCACCAGAACTGATTTGACAATGGATAGATGGTTGGTGGAGGATGAGAGTAGAGTTTGACCGAGAGTAGGATTTGCGAGAGTAGGATTTGCACGCCTCTTTTCTGGATACGAGTCTCATCATAAACTTCTTGAAATTTCTGCCCACGTTCACCTCGTGCTTGCGCAAACAACCAATGTAGCCATACATGTTCACATTAGGAGATGGTCAGGGCGGAGCCAGGAATCTTTTGCTGGGGGGGTGGGGGCTAACAACCCGAATTTTTTTTTTAGGGCCAAATTCATAGGCACATCTTATCTGTTAGTGTGATTTGTAAACAATAATTTTTTTCTCAAAAGTTTAGGTGGGGCTAGAGCTCCTGTCCCCTTGGCTCCGCCCCTCCCAAGTCTATTAATACTATAGATACTATTAGTAATTTTTTTCCCAAAGTTTCAGGGGAGGCTTCAGCCCGTTGGGCTCCATGTGGCTCCGCCCATGGTTGAGTGGGTTGTCCCTCGAGTTGGCCTTGGAACCAATATTATTAACAAGGACCACCATGTAAATTGAGAAAAACTTCCGTATTCTTTTATATCTTTAGTTCTTTACTAATACTCTATTACTCCCTTCTTTTACATCACATCTAAACCACTCTTTTAAGAAAATCAGTGGTCTTAAAAATACATAGGTGGCATCTTGTATAGAAATAGTTAATTCTCAAATTAACCATCATTTAATTTAAGAAACATGCCCCCACGTTCTCATCTCTTTCCCTATTTATTCTCTCTCCTCTCTCCTTTTAATTCCTAGAAGAAATCTTTTCAAACATTACATTTTTCTTAAATCAAGACAGGTTAGCATAACCTACAAGTTAAAACTGGCCAACTAAGGTTAACAGGAATATGAGTGCTTGAAGGGGTAATTCGGGATAATCTATAGGATGAGGAATTATTAGAGATCATATAGGCGTTTTTATTGTTTGATTCTATAATTTTATGGTCATGCTACTAATGTTTCAACAGAATTCAAAGCTTTACTTGATGGCTTAAATGTTTGTACTTCAATGAACATCTAGTATGTTAAATAAAATCTGATTCTATGTTGATTGTAAATTCATTTGCTTCTCTCTTAACTACTCTTTGATCATCTTATTGTTGGATGAAATTTATTGATTCTACTGGTTTTAGTTATAATATTCATCATATTTACAAAGAATCAAATTGAGTTGTTGATTGATTTGCTAATAACGCTTGTTTAACCCAATGTTTGGGTTCACTTAGTTTTATTGTGGAGGTTCCTAATCTGATCAAAAGGATTATGATGATGGAATATTTGTTGGGTCTTAGATTTCGTAATTGCTTCCTTGGTTAAGGGTTTCTAGTATTTTTTTTTTTTTTGTAATTTATAACATTCTATTTAATAAAAGCGTAGGGGTCTGCCAAGCCACCACCGGTCTCTACTGGATGAATTTTGTCCAAAAAAAGGGTAAAGAGTTTCGATTGAACTGATAGCAATCACAAAGCTCTTTTAACCACCCTTTTAACTTTAGTTAACAAATTTTAACCTTAGGGTTAATATTTTTTTTCTAAAATCCAAACCCATAAAGGATAAATGAATCTTAACCACAGTTAATGAATATTAAAATAGATATGTGTTGATCTGTATGTATGATTGAACTCTGAATCGTGATTGAATATGATCCCAACTCTTAAAGAAGGTGGAGTTAACTTTTTTTTTTTGAGGTGTCCATAGACCGGCCGGGCAATGGCGCCCGAGTCAGGCGGGCAGCCCAGCCCAATTTGGTTTGGGCCCCTTTTCTAGGTGGATGCATCCATCCCTTAAGCCTAGGATAATGAGTCCATACATGTCCCAATTGGGATAGCTATGGTCCATCTCTCTACATAGGTTAACGAAGTCATCACTTATCTCTAGATGGAATGAATCCTTTGCCTTGCCTTGCCTAGGTAGGTGGACTCTCACTTTTGCGAAGGTTCGTCTATCATTATCTAGACCAGTTCGGCCTCACCCAGGGGCCACAAATAGCCTGTTTGATTGAGTCTGTTATGTTTATGGTAGGCCCCACCTGAAATCCCATGCACTTAGAGCATGGTCTCGGTGGTCTCGGCCCTAGGGGGTATCAGAAGCTTCATCCTATCAATATAGTGCTGCTGTTGGTGATAAGATGTGCTTGTAATGGCTCTTTGGAGCTTTGCTTTTGAGGCGCAGGCCCAGCTTACTACTTGCTGGGCTTTCATAGCTCCCTGAAGCCAATATGACATCTCAATAGAAGCAACACCTGATCCTCACTTAGTCACTTGGTCTGAAGTGAACTTTACTACTTGTAACTTTTCAGCAAAAATAAAACTAAATTTTATACTATATCATTTAATTTAAGACGGCATAGACATGGGCAAGGGGAGCAGCTGCCCCCCTAGCTTTAAAAAAAAAAAAAAAAAGGATTTTGCTTCTGAGACCGTCCAAAGATCGGGATGGTCAGCACAGGATTAATCGAATCCTGAAGTATTTTTTTAACATTTGAATCCTGTGCTAACCGACCTGGTCTCGACCCTAGACGGTCTCAGAAGCATAATCCGAAAAATATATATTCTTTACAAAGGGACACAAACAAATGTGATGGCGCACAAACTTGCCCTCAACACAAGGGATAGAAACATGAGAGGGATTTTAGAAATGAGGAGCTATTAAGAAACCAAATTCACTCTTCATTACATGAAACAACAAACTATAAAAAAGTTTCTTATAAAACACCATTATGCAGTATCATGTTCGTAGTATCCTTCTAATTTTCTTCATCATCTGTCACAAACCTGCCAGATCCTGGATTCAATGCTGCAAAGAAGAAAAATATAACATTGAACAACACCAGCGGTTCGATTTCACCCACAGGAACCCCAGTCTCGATGTTTAGTTGTGCTAGAGCTCCCTTTCCTGTAATTATTTCTCCAATTATAGAGAAAACAATACCCAACTGCGCTAATCTTCCTACGAAGAGCTCGTTAGACTTTGTAAATCCGAATAGAGGACCTTCCACATGAGAAAACAAACTCAGTAAGTTACACTTCGTGGTGTATATAACAGGTGTATCAATATTTAGATCCTAAGCATTTGAAATATTATGAGTATATTGAAGTTTGAAATCCTAAAAAAATTGAAATAACTTGAGATTTGGCAGTTTAGTATGTGCAATAATCTAGACACTTTGAGTAATTTACAACAGGAAACACCAATAACATTATAGACTTGTAGTGTACCTCCTTCCTGCAGGCCTAAAGCTGATCTGAAGCCTTTTCCTGGGGGGATCACCGCCCTTTCGAGTCCAGTTGGAGGATCATCAACAAATCGACCCCTATCGCCCAAAGCTCCAATAGCTCCGAGGAGTGTAAAGAGGATGAAGAAGAGAAGAAGAGGCTCCGCTTCGTAAATGGGTATTCCAGTTTCTAGATTCAATTGGGATAGAATTCCCTTGCCAGTAATTGCTTCACCCAACAAGGATGCCTGCAGATTTTGTATCCAAAAGCTGATTTCAACAATAAGAATATCTTGTATCTTACATTGATTTAATGCATAAACTTCATATGGCCAAGGAACAACTAATAGAAAGAAGAAGAAAAATTAAGGTCCCCTGTAGTCACATAACCAAAATTTCCCTATGTGATCCGCTGCCAATTAGATCTGTTCATACAGCGATAACCATCCAATCTAACACATTCTTTTTCGGATGCTCAAGATTGCTTTATAAAATCGACAATTGTTTAAGAGATACCCCTGCATGATTACTAATTTGTATGCATTTATCTGTTCATGAACTGTACTTAATGGCCTAGACCATTTCCATTTAGTTTCCTAAGAATGTCCACTAGGCACAAAATTGTTTCACAACCTTACAGAATTTGACTTAGCATTTGATATGGAAGAGAAAATTTCAGCGAAGAAATAAAGGAAAAGAAGAACTCACAGCGAATCCAATCATGGCGACGCGGCCAACAAACAACTCATTTTGCTTAGTGAATCCAATGCCCCCAGAGGTTCCAAAGATACCATCCTCGACCTTCGGCTTCGGCGGCGGGGCCTATGAAATGAATAAACCAAAATTGACATAAATTGAGCATGCACTGAGCTATTTTTTATGGCCTAAAAACTCACCCCATCAAAATATATAAGCAGAAAAAAAAGAACTCAAAATTTTAAGAATATGAAAACAAGTAAATTCAAATTCAAGTTAGAAATGGGAACCTTCTTGGCTGGAGCAGCTTTGGCTTTTGACTTGAAAAGAGCAACAGTAGGAGCTGAAGATGAAGAAGAAGATGAAGATGAAGAAGATCTAGAGAGCAGTTGAGTGGAAAATAGCTTAGGCCTAAGTCTTTGAATTTGAAATTGTAGCAAAGGGTCTCTCTTCAAATCCAACCCATTGCCGGAGATAGTGCTAGACGTGAGCATCATGGTTTGAGCCATGGCTAGCTTATGGTTGATGGTGAAGAAGAAACACAAAATGCAATCTTTCTATGCGTTTTTTTCCAAGGAGGAGGAGATGTGTGTGAGGGGGTCATAGAAGGAAGTGTTATCATAGATGCGGATAGGGTGGGAGTTCTGGTGGGTAAATAGAGAGAACACGTCTCCATGTACTTTCTGTTTTGGAGATGGTGTTTCCTGTCCATTTAAATGTGTCATCTCTATCATGTACTCAGCTGTAAGTTGGGTGAGAGAGAGTGAGAGTGTGTAGGTGTAGGTGTAGGTGTCTGTGTGGTCAGGTTGCAAAGGAGGTTGAGGAAATGTACTCTTCACTTTGTGGGGTCTCTCTCAGGCTCATGGTCCACCCTTACTCTTAAGTATGTGGTGATATGCTTGGGCTTAAGTGGGGATAAGAATTTGGATTGGGTTGACTGAGTCATGGGCCGATTTCAGCCTTCCCTCTCTTCAAAAATTGTATGGGCCAATGTCACCTTCTTCGAGTCTATTCTCTTCTATTAAATTTTTGGAGCATGTGGCTCACATTTAATAGAGTCAGTTGACCAACTTAAATCTTGGTTGATCGAGGTTTGATTTTTTTGGTATAGGCAAAATTTCCACAGAGTGTGTTTTAGGTCGGTTGATCCGACTTGGCATCTCAGTCGACCGACTTGCACAAAATTTGCGTTCTAAGTACAGATTTGGCATGTTACGCGAATTGAAGACTTTCTTTTTTATCTAAGATTCTTGTATAGACTTATGAATATGTGCTTATAGGTCTAGAGTTTTAAATGTTTAAGAGTGGGAGATAATAGAAAGGGTTTAAATACACTAGGGCTTGGGAAAAGTTTTAAGGGAAGATAGATAGAGATTCTTCTTTGGGTTTCATTGAGAAGGTGAGTTGAGTGCTATTATATTGATTTCTCTTAATAAGGAAGAAGTAATCGGATCTTGACCCGTGGACGTAAGCAGATTATTGCTGAACCATGTATATCTCTTATTTTCTCTTTTGTGTGAGGTTGTTTATCTTTTCCGTCGGTTCCATTATTCTCAACAAAATTAAGGTCAAAGAAGTAGTACATTCAAACTAGGCTAATAGTCCTTTTATTCCCATACAAATGTTCCCATTCATACATGTTGCCATTGAAATGGCTGCCACATGCCCATAGGAAGAGTATATTTGAAGAACAAAGCGTAAAGAGGCTCCACCAACTGAACCAGCTCCTCCAATATCTCTCTCAATGCAGGATCCACCTCCAAAGCCTACTCTATATCATATTCTTGTAGCCATCCGTAAAGGTAAGCATAATTGTATATGTATTGACAATCCCATTTTGAACTTTGTTTCTTCCTATAGTCTTTCTCCTCTTTTTCGTACATTTTCTTTGGCTAACTTTTTTATGTTCTATTCATAAGTCTTATCAGGAAGCTCATTTTCATCCTGGTTGGAGGGCAGCTATGGAGGATGAGATCTCTGCTATTCACCTGAAAATACTTGGTTTATAGTAACTCCTCCTCCTAAGAAATAGCAATTGATTTTAGAGGAGTATATACGATCAAATATAATCCAGATGGTATAGTTGAGCAATTGAAGGCTCACCTTATTGCAAAAGGGCATGCTCGATCTTATGGCATTGATTATTCAAAATCATTCTCCCATATTGCCAAGGTCAATTATATTTGAGTAGTGATCTCCATTGTCACTGAACATGGGTAGCCCTTATTTCAGCTTGATGTAAAACATATGTTTCTTCATGATAATTTAATAGGTGAATATAGAGTAACCATATGATGTAAAACTTATGTTTCTTCATGATAATTTAATAGGTGAATATAGAGTAACCATCTGGCTTTGTTGCTCAGGGGAGAATATTTAAATTATGTAAGGCTATCTATGACTTGAAGCAATCAACTAGGGCTTGGTCCGATAAATTTAATAAGGTGACTATTGCATATGGTCTTCATCAAATTGAGGCAGATCACTCTTTGATATAGTGATTACAGGGAGTGATAGTTTTAGTCTTGAAGAGTTGAAGAAATTGTAAGCACTCATTTTTGCACCCCCTATCCATCTTCCCGTTTCTTCAAAGGCTCCAAGCTTCACCCAAGGCCCAAGCCTATTTGGCCAAACTTATACCCAAATAACCCAATCAAGTCCAATTACCTAATTCCATTACCCCAAGCCCAAGTAGCCAAGCCCAATTACCCAATTGTCTTATCAAAAGCTCAGTTGTTTTAGTTAAAGCCTAATTATCATAGCCCAAGCTCAATTATCATAGTCAAAGTCTAATAATCATAACCAATGACCTGTCTACTAATAACTCATAATCCATAAGATTTAATCCACATACCCACATCCAATCAACCCACATTCAAAACCCACAAACTCAAGACTACTTTTCTACAAAAGACCTCTTATTTTTTATTCAAACCCCAAATAGCCCTATTTTTGTGTTTACACGCCTTTTTGACCACTCAATCACCTGTCACCAAAATATACACATTTTTTACTACCCAATCACCAACTTCACCCTTTTTGACCAACCAATTACCTCCCTTACTCTCTTACATCTCTTACATCTCTTACAACTCATTCTTACACCTCTTACAAAACAATTAATTTTCTTACACCATTTTTAACCACTCAATCATCTCTCACCAAGTACACATCTTTTTAACTACCCAATCACCAACTACACCCCTTTTGACCAACCAATCACCTCCATTTTTTTCACCAACCCTTCTATTAATTACCAAATTGTCACAACCCCTTGAAAACTTTATAAATTCAAGACTCTCATAAGTCATTTCTCTCATCTCTAAAATATCAAGTGGAAACCCTAGCTCTCCATCCTCTCTATCCTAAAACCCTTCTAAACAATCCTCAAGTCCCAAAGCCAATACACCCCTTAGGCCCCATGACTCCTTAGGAGACTCTACCCCTTTATATTTCTTTTAAAACTTGAAGAAAAATGTGAGAAGAAGCTAAGGTTTAGAGTGTGTAGAGAATTCTAGGATTAAAAGTCTAGAGCTCTTCACTAAATCTCTTCCTTTGTGGACTCTAAAATCCCCAACTCTTCTAAACAATCCCTCTTGGAGCATTGAAAAAGAAGTCCTGGAGAAGTAGGCACTCTTCCCTTTTTTCTTTACTTTCTTCTTTATTTCATTTTAATTTGTCTCTATTTTTTGGTTTAAGAATGTCTCTCCCTTCTCAAGCTTAGTTGAGTCTCTCTACACCAATCTGATAGTGTAGAGGGACCACACCTCAAAAGCAAGGGGCAGTCTTCCTTTTTTTTCTTCTTTTATGTAAATATCTATTACTTTTTTTATGTTTCCACTAATGTAGATATGGGTTGGCCCATAGAGAGTGGAAGCTAAAGCTATACCTCTCTTTTTATTTTGTTCTTAATTTGAATTCTAGTCCTCCTTCTAGAATTCTTTATGAAAGCTTATCCCTTCTCCAACTCTTATATTTACATAATTTATAATGGTGAAAATGGACCATATTAAAAGAGTGAGGATGAGTTTTCAATTTCTCTACTTGCCTATTTCTTTCTTTTTCCTTCATGTGTTATTTTGAATGGGTAAAAGATGGTTTAAGGACTTAAAAGAGGATATTATCAAAATGTCTCATACTAAAGACAATGGTATTTGATTTATTATCAATATCAATCCAACAAAATAGGTGTTGGCAATAGACCATCTACTATCCATAATGCAAGCACCTCTCTATATGTCTTAAATATGATCTTTTATCTTAAGCTCTCCTTAACCTTCTCTAGGGTTAAATTTGTCTTTAGTTAAGTATACCAACGCCCTACCTATATGACAACTTAGCATGCTTGCTTGTAAGAACTAATGTGGCTTGATCCTACCAAGTCGGCTAAGTAGGAAGCCCTAACGGGTTTAGCACCCCTAGGTTAGTTTCCCTTTAAATTTATTTTGTTTTGTTTGCTTAATTAGCATAATTACAATAACATTTTTATTTTCTTTTAGACTTCCACCTAAAATTGGCTTAGACATAGGAAGTACGTTACCATCTACCGGTGGGGGTCCCGAGTGCCTAACACCTTCTTTGGGGCTTTAAAGAATCAGTTACCTAGAATCTCGATCATAGGCCTAAAGCCTTATCCATTACCTGTGATCCTATTTTCCTTTAATTAAATAGGTAGCGACTCTTATCTTTAGCGTTTAACATCATTTCTCTGTAGAGCCCGCTCCGGGAGAAAATGCGGTAAATTCTCTTGATCTCAACTTGGTGATTCTGTCGGGGGGCAAAAGCCAGATACAGCCCAAACCCTAGGTCTAAGCCAAATAGTTGGAAATCAAAGGGAAAATTAATTTGTAATTTCCCTTATGCTAATTGTCTTGTATTTATGCATTTTCATTTGCATTTTATGATAGTATAATCACCCTACTCAAAGCCCAGTAGTTCGGTCTATTACGCTTACAGTTGTTGGATGATTATCCTCAGTGACAGAGGCTTACCGGTCGTGGAGGTCAGCTGAATTACGCATGTTGGATGATTATCCTCAAGGAAAGATTTGGAATGCTCCCGCTTACATCAATCATCCATTTTTAGATATGTTCTATACCTGAGAGTCGCATATATGGTGTTAAGTGAACTCCAACAACCTTAGGAACACCTTCATTCCCCCAGCATTTTCATATAGTTGGTAGAAGTATAGCCTACAAGCATCCCATCAGGAAGGACATCCTAAGCCTTAACCTACTTACACCCTATACCTGTCCCAACCATGGTTGAGTATCAAAGCACTTTTACCCAGATAACCTTCCATTACGGACATGTTTGAGGCTTGTTTGCTAAATATTTTCCCCTATCAATGTGGCACACATGTGATGTTCAAATACTAGGTTACAATGGGTTAGCTCATTAACTGATCTCAACTTTGGCCCAGTAGGCACTGGTGACCAACAACTCAGGTTAGCAGAACAGACTCTATCAGCCTACCCTACTGGACCACAGTGTCGTATCATACCCTTTCCAAACATGCTAATCAAAGAACAAAAAAAAGTCAAAAATCAAAAACACCCTCTTTTATGCATGACATCATAAATGTCCAGACAAGGGGCATTCTTCTATGTCAACTAAACTATGTTAGGTCAAATGCATGCCTTCTAAATTTTTTCTCTCATTCTTATTTACTCCGATCCTCACTCCCTATCTTTCCATCTTTTTAGAGCAGACTCTAAATTAAACCGAGCAACATATCTGGAGAGCAAGACCAGTTAATACCAGAATAACCAACCGCGACATGGAACGTCAAGATGGCCATGAAACTGAGTCTGATACCCCAATATCACAGCAACAAGCTCCAGATCTTGAGACCAAAGTGGCTGAAAATGCCCAAACTATTGAAGAGTTAAAAAGCATTATGTAGGATCTCCTATGGGCCATGGCACATGCTTTCTCCTCCTCCAATCCTCAATAGGCTAGTGCACCTAGCCCATCACAACCAAATCCACCAGCACCTGCTCTCAACATTCTATAAACGCTACTCATCCTTAATATTCCACCACCACCTATACAACTACAACCGGAACGCACTTTCAGCATTCCATCTCCGCCTCCAAATATCCAACCACAACCCACTCATTATATCTCTCCACTAGTCATGGAAAATTTGAGGAGGAGGAAGCTAGGTCTGGAATTGAGCATTAGATCGGGCTAGCTCACATCTCTTCCAACTCGGTCCAAATCCCAGATGCATACAAGGATAGAATAGAGAAATTAGAGGAATTGGTGAAGAAGTCTTAGGGGTCTCATAACTTTGTATCATTTCAAGGAGATGTGCATACATCTAGGGACTCAATTGCCTCATGATTTTAAGATGCCTGACTTTGAGAAGTAGAATGGGAAGGGATTTCCAGAGACGCATTTGAGGGTTTATCACAGAGAACGTTTTCAATTAGAGCATGGTGATAAGCTGTTGGTGCAACTATTTCAAAAGAACTTAAAGGGTCCCGCTCTGCAATGGTTTACCAAGGTTAACCCTAACAGAATTCATACATGGGAGGACCTCTGTGAGGCTTTTGTGAACCAATACTCTTACAACATTGATCTGATCCCACAAAGGGCAGATCTGGAGAGGATGTCTCAAAGGGACAATGAATCCTTCATCGAATACTCTTTTCAATGGAGGGAGACTGCTAGAAAAATAAGCACCCCATTACCCGCAGACGAGCATGTAACGACCTTTCTTCGTACCCTCAAGCACCCGTTTAAGGCTTTACTGGCAGCTCAGCCCATCTCCAACTTTAGCACCATGGCCAAGTGTAGGGCCAGGATTGAGGCCACTATGGGAGATCCAGGAGCAACTGATATGTTCTCGAAAGAGGCATTATCCTTTGATCATACTCCTCCTCAGCCAAGAAGAGACACTAGGAGAAGAGAGGATGAAGTGCAGATGGTGACAGTAATGCCTATCCAGATTTCCCATCTGCCCCAACGTATTCGACAACCCTAGCAAGCTCAACAGACCCAGGAAAAGCTGCTTTCTCATAAGATGACATTTGAGTAGAGAAAGGCCAGAGATTTTACGCCCATCCCATATACCATGACTCAGCTCTTCCCATTTCTACTGGACAAACAATTGATTGCACTGAAAAATCAACAGCCTCCGTCAACCAACCCACCGAAGGGGTATGGAGCAGATCAATGTTGTGCGTACCTTCAGGCTCCAGGGCACCCCATTGATAGGTGCTTTGACTTGAAGCATGTTGTCTAGGACATGTTGTAGATGAGAAAATTTTGCTTTGCACCAGGAAACACCGACATCACCCAAGTTCCTCTCCCCGCCCATGCTGCACAAGGGAAACTAAAGGGTGCCAGCCTGACCTCCCTTATAGTCAAATTTTTTAGCAATGTATGTCTTATGTGTCTATCTGTTTACTTTTATTCCTTATTTATCCCTGTATTTGGCCTTGACGGCCCATTTTAGTCCCTAGCTTCAGTCCAGTTAGTCAGTCAGCCAATGACCCCTATTTTTACTCTTCTCTGCATCGAGTCTGTTCATTTGTTTGGTTAGTTAAATGAAATGACTCCTTTAAAATCAATCTTGTTTTGAGATAATTAGCTTGAGAATTAAACTAGATTCTAATGCCCGGAAGGTGCATGTTGATTAAAACAAATTGATTATTCAACAAGATGGAAGGTGTTATGATGCTCTTCCAAAACTGAACGAACCAAGTCAAGGTCATCAGAAGAAAGATATCATGTAAAGGATCAACGAAAACCTCCCCGAGCCATAAAATGTTAACCATACCGCAGAAAGGACAATGGATGACCATACATGCTCTCGACCAATCAAGGAAAGGATAGGAGGCCATCTTTAGTTAATCCTAACAATCCCTTTCATACTCATGTTATATAAATTCGCTAGTTAGACCATTGAGCCTAAATAGCCTTTATTTCAAAAACCTTTTATACAAGGGCACCCCGTGACTATCAAGTCAAAGTTACAAAATTCGGATCCAAAGAAGGAAAAAAAAAAAAAAAAGCTTATTCAAACTACGTCATGACCTGACCACAAAATGGGTACGTATGCAGCCTAAAATCAGGTTCGGTCGCATCACAACAAATGTCCACAATTCAAGAGAACACCTTCACGTACAAAAAAAAGAGCAAAAAAAAAAAGGTCAAAGGCGAAGCAAAGTTTCATTAAAAGAGAAGAAGAATAAGACAACTGGTTCTATTCTAACACCAAGTAAACATCATAGGATGCCCTGCCATTCACAAAGAAACTTTGAATTATATCGTTTCTATCCAAACCACGTTTTATTGCAGAAGTGAAGTCCTACTTGATCTATGAAAGGACTTGAGTATCAATGGTCAGAAGCATTCGTCTTCACTTTCCAACAGACAATGATGGGAGAAGAATAGAGAATTATCAAAGAAAAATTCAAGAGCAGAAGATGAGAAAATACAAAGCTTATATACCAGTCCTGGAGAAAACCCGCAAGGGCCCAGGGGCAAAAAAGGGATGAATCAAACTTCAAATTTCATAGGCATAGTAAGGAATCATCAATCCTGCTATTGTGCAAAAATTATGTGAACCCAGTCCTGGTGAAAACCTGAAAGGGTCTAGGGGCAAAAAATGGACAAAGATCAAAATGTGCGGTCTCAATGGGAATCATGAACCCCGTTAGTGTGCAAAATTAATGCAACCTAGTCATGGTGAAAACATTTTTAAGGCCTAAGGGTAAAATAGGAAAAAATAAACAAATATGAGCTTTGTATCAATAATATGTGATTCGACGTCATTAGCAACAATCAGACATCAACAGGCGAACACTATCTTGAACATCAAGTACATGAAAAAATAAATTAAGAGCAAATGCAAATATATCTCAAAAATGATCAATCCAAGCTTAATCAATTTTCCCTAAAGACAAAGGAACCTAGCTAGGTCTCTCATTGTAAGCAATCTGAGCCATATTTTTAAAATACAGACAGTCAATTTCATTATAAACAATACATTGGTCAATCGTCAGTTTGTTAGTCAATTCTTCTGTCAATCAATTCATCAGTCTATTTGTCAGTCCTCTAGTCCGTCAGAGTCCACTGCTCAGTAGAGAGCTCAAAGTGGACTGCTCAGTAGAGAGCTCAAAGTGGACTGATCCTTAAAACTGACAAAATCAAGGCAAGCGAAACCAAACAAATCATCCATAATGGGATAGATGTCGGAAAATCACTAAATTCAGAGGTAAATACAATCAAGCAGACCATTCAAGTTGGGGCAGGTTCAAGTTTGGCCATAGCAGGACAATTATACTCAAGCAATGGCAAGATTCATGCAACGGCTCAGGGTCGCACTTAGTTCTCTCATTTGCCATATTTCATCACATCACCAATCAGCTATCAACCTATTCAAGTCATCCAATTTCACAAGATCATATTTATTAATCAAAACTTCTTGGTAGAGCTTTTCCTCAATCTTATCAGCATTTTCTCACTTGCTCATAATGAAGTGGATCATGTGATCAATTTGGATTTCTCCGAGTGAAGCAGTCGGTCGACTGTCTCTGCTCACTATCTCTCTTGCTTATGCTGAAGCGGATTGTGTGATCCATTCTGATCTCCAAGTGAAGTAGTCAGGCAACTGTCTTTGCCCTTTTTCTATTTTCTTGGCTTACTACCAGGTGAAGCAGTAGAGCGGTTGTCTTTACCCTCTTTATCCTCTTCTTGGCTTGCTAAAAAGTGAAGCAGTCGGGCTGCTGTCTTTACCATCTTTCTCTCTTTTTGGCTTACTACCAGGTGAATCAGTCGGGTGACTGTTTTTACCATCTTTATCCTATTCTTGGTTTGCTACCAGGTGAAGCAGTCAGGCGGGTGTCTTTATGATCTTTCCCTCTTTTTGGCTTGCTACCAGGTGAAGCAATCGGGTAGTTGACTTTACCTTATTATTTTTTTCTTGGCTTGCTACCAGGTGAAGCAGTCGGGCGACTGTCTTTACCCTCTTTATCTTCTTTTTGTCTTGCTATCAAGTTAAGCGTGCAGGCGGTTGTCTTTACCCTCTTTTCTCTTTCTGGGCTTGCTATCTCATGGAAGGTTTGCGTGACTGTCTTTACTCTTCTCATTTTTCATAACTTGCCTTCACCCCACTTGTATTCTTCACTACACTTGCATTTTTTACACCCATTACACTACTTGCTCACTCTTCAAAGAGTATACTAGTAATGTTTGTGTGATTGACCACCAGTTGCAACCTCTTAAGAGACTAGTTGTGTAATTAAATTTCACTCACTCCATCACATATTTGCATTTTTATATTCATATATCATACTCACGAAATGGTTGTGTTCGACCTTCGCTCCCGCTGAAGTGATTGTGTTTGACCTTCACCGTTCCTCGCGAAGTGGTTGTGTGTTTGATCTTCGCTCTACACTTATGTCCTACATTCACTCACTCTCATTCATCGTGCATTCACCCTCATCCCTAGCAGCCCTCCGAAATGAGGTTATAAACTATTATCCAGCACTCCACCTTTTTATTTTGGCAAACAAAGCTTAGGTTCAAATTAGTTCATTCTCATTTCTTGTGTTTTCACAAATTTCGCAGGTTTTTAGTTGCAAAATTGGGGTGATTTCAGTCTTTGTCATTCGCCTGTCCGCACCCTCCGACAAAGAGGCAATTGTAAGCACCCCATTTTTGCACACCCTATCCATCTTCTTGCTTCTTCAAAGGCTCCACCCAAGGCCCAAACTCATTTGGCCAAACTTATACCTAAACAAACCAATCAAGTCTAATTACATAATTCCATCACCCAAGCCCAATTACCCAATTGTCTTAACCAAAGCTCAATTGTTTTAGGCAAAGCTTAATTACCATAGCTCAAACCTAATTGTCAATGTCAAAGTCCAATTACCATAACCAATGACTCATCTACTAATAACCCATGATCCATAAGATCTAGTCCACATACCCACATTCAATCAACCCACAAACTCAAGACTACTTTTCTACAAAAGACTTCTTATTTTTTCTTTAAACCCCAAATAGCCTTATTTTGTGTTTACACACCTTTTTGACCACTCAATCACCTCTCACAAAGTACACACATTTTTTATTACCCAATCACCAACTTCACCCATTTTAACCAACCAATCACCTCTCTTACACCTCTTACAACTTATTCTTATACCTCCTACAAAACAATTAATTCTCTTACACCATTTTTAACTACCCAATGACCTCTTATCAGTTCATACTTTTTTGACTACCCAATCACCAACTACACCCCTTTTGACCAACCAATCACTTCCCTTCTTCTCAACAACCCTTCTATTAATTACCACAACCTCTTGAAACCTCTATAAATACAAGACCCTCATAAGCCATTTCTCTCATCTCCAAAATCTCAAGTGGAAACCCTAGCTATCCATCCTCTCTATTATAAAACTCTTCTAAACAATCTCCAAGTTCCAAAGCTAATACGACCTTTAGGCCCGATGACTCCTTAGGAGTCTCTACCCCTTATATTTCTTTTAAGACTTGAAGAAAAATGAGAAGAAACTAAGGTTTAGAGTGTGTAGAGAATTTTAGGATTAAAAGCTTAGAGTTCTTTACTAACTCTCTTCCTTTGTGGACTCTAAAATCTCCAACTCTTCTAAGCAACCCCTCTTGGAGCATTGGAAAAAAAGTTTTGGAGGAGTAGGCACTCCTCCCTTTTTTCTTTACTTTCTTCTTTACTTCATATTGATTTGTTTCTATTTTCTTATTTAAGAAGGTCACTCCCTTCTCAAGCTTAGTTGGCTCTCTCTACACCAATTTAATGGTGTAGAGGGACCACCCTTCAAAAGCAAGGAGTGGTCTTCCTTTTTTTTTCCTTTTTATTTAAATATCTATTTCTTTTTTATGTTCCCACTAATGTGGATATGGGTAGGCGCATAGAGAGTGGAAGCTAAGCCTATACCTCTTTTTTTATTTTGTTTCTTCATTTGAATTCTAGTCCTCATTCTAGAATTCTTTGTGAAGGCTCATCCCTACTCCAACTATCATATTTACATAATTTATAATGGTGTAAATGGACCACATTAAAAGGGAAATGATGAGTTTTCAATTTCTCTGCTTGTCTTTTTTTTTTTTTTTCTTTCATGTGCTATTTTGAATGGGTAAAAGATGGTTTAAGGACTTAAAAGAGGATATTATCCAAAATGTCTCATACCAAAGACAATGGTATTTGATTAATTGTCAACACCAATCCAACAAATAGGTATTGGCAATAGAAAATCTACTATTCATAATGCAAACACCTCTCTTTATGTCTTAAATATGATCTTTTAGTCTAACCTCTCCTTAACTTTCTCTTGGGTTAAATTTGACTTTAGTTAAGTTTGTTAAAACCCTACCTATATGAAAATCCAAAAAACATGATAAAATCTTAAAATACCAAAAACATTCAAATATGACCAAAATACCAATAATATTCAATCAACCCTACATCATCCTACCAACTTAGCATGCTTACTTATAAGAACTACTGTGGTTTGATCCCGCCAAGTCAGGTAAGTAGGCAGCCCTAATGGGTCCAGCCCCCCTAGGTTAGTTGTCTTTTAAGTTTATTTTGTTTTGCTTGCTTAATTAGCATAATTACAATAACATTTTTATTTTCTTTTAGACTTCCACCTAAAATTGGCTTAGATATAGGGAGTAGGTTACATCACCGGGTGGGGGTCCCGGGTGCTAACCGGGATCCTATTTTCCCCTAATTAAATAGGTGGCGACTCTTATCTTTGCCGTTTAGCGTCGTTCCTCCGTAGGACTGTTGGACATGATGCCCAGAAAAGTCATTTAGATTGTTAACCTTATTAATTTGATTAATAAATGCTTCTTCTTAATCTATTGTGTATTCATTATGGGTAATTGACCATGATCATGAGATGATCTATACGATATGAGACATCGATAAAGGTCCATAGGATATATTGTAGGAAAGTTATGTGATTAGATTATCATAGGTAGATATAACTTTCTGGTCCCTTATACCTTATATAGTCAAAGTTGTGGGTGAAGTTGGGCACTTCACTTATATGTCTGCCAGAATGCTAAGATGTTCTCAATAGTTGAGATGTAGTTCTATCTCGAACTATTGTAGTGGAGACTACACATCAGCATATGGGTGCTTAAATGTACACTGACTGATTGCATTCAATGATAAACCTCTTGCATAAACATACTATCAGATAGTTGGTCTCTCATTCACATTGAACTGTTTCGATGATCCTTAGATCTGATGAGTTCATCTATGACTGAGCAGTGATCTGACTGTTTTAATTCCACCAACATATTTTCTAACTTAGGGAATACAATACAGTGATAGTTGGATAGTCAGAAAGTTGTTCGAGTCATGATGAATTTCAAATAAGAAATCCATGCTCATTAATTTGAGAGATTATCCAAGTTCCGGGTAAGACAGTTGATTAAGTTTAAATCCTGCGCAGGTAATTTTGAAAACAAAATAAGTTTTGAAATATACTTTTATTAAAAGGTATTATACTTATAAAATGATTTTTTCAAAATATTTTTAACGAGAAATTGTTTCTCATGGCTTAATCATAAGTCTTGGAACCCGGATGATTTGCAATGGGCTATGAGTTAGATAGTATGTCAATCTCGAAGGCCCATTAGGGATAATGTATTTGGAATGATAAATCGAATTTAAAAGTTCATGTGGCAGGATCCGTAATGGTTAATGTTCATACACTGGGATTCAATTGCAACATGGATATCTCACGTCACTTGCAATTCCGATGTAATTCTCATTTAGGGTTAATGGGATAACATTGGATAAGCCAGGGTAAGAATGTCCCAGAGCAATCTATGGAAGTGCTCACATAAGAAATACAAGCTCAATAATTGATTAAAAGTTAATCAATTATTTTAAGTGATTAAAATTTAATCATTTTAATTAAATAGATTAATAGTTAATCTATTGTTTAAATTAATTGTTAATTTAAACTAAGAGATTATTTTAGTAATTATTTGATTAACATAATTAAAGGGGAAATGGGTTTGACCCATATCTATAAACCCATTAAAATGGACCTTTAATATGGGCCAAAGCCCATGGGTTTAAACCCTAGGGTGGGGCGCCCACATGAGGAATCCTAATTGGATTAGGATTGGTTTAATTGAATAATTATTGAAATATAATTCCTTTTATTATAGAATTAAAATCCAAGTGTTGGATTGCAATTAGGATTAAGATATTATTGTTATTAGATTACAATAAGGAGTTTTAACTCCTCAAATCCCACGCCCCATAGAAGCTCACGCCCCCCCCCCTCCCCCCCCCACCCCCCCTTTGTAGATTCCTAGCTTGACTAGGTTTCCTACTTTGGTGTAGGATGTTGACTTATCCCTTTTAATTAAGGAATCCTCTTATAATAGGGACTCTTTAATTAATAGGATTACTGTAACTAAAGTAGTTATAGATTAAGTAGGAGTTTATTTAATTAATAATAAGAGTTATTGTTAATTAATAAATCCTACTAGATAAGATTAATTTGGAGTAAGATTAGGATAAAATCCTAGTCTATAAATACCCCAACACCCTAGACCATTAAGTAGAATTCTTCATAATTTTTTCTCTCGTCTCCTCTATCTCTCCAAACCGGATCCCTATGGGAGACCCCTAGGGATTTTCGTGAGCAATATTGGTGGTCCTAGTTGGGTTTTGCAAATCTAGAGTTTTGAACTTTAGTATCAATGGTGATAGAAGGTCTACACCATTGATCCATCTTCTTCCTCTTGCTTCTATAATTCTAAAGGAGATTCTAAAGCTTTGTGGGGATAGCGAAAAACAAGGATCGAGCTTTTATTATTTTTTCAGAGAAATCTCTACAAAGAGTTCTGACGGTTCGAGTGAATTAAGCTTCACCGGTGAAAAACATTCACTGAGGTGATATGACTAAAACTGTCGCGCCCCAAAACCCACCCTAGGAGTTAGAGTGAACTTTGGACGACTAATCATGACTTGCTTGACAACTAACCTGCAAAACCCACAGAGCATATACGATAGAGGACAAAACAGCGGAAACATGCTCTAACATGGCATAGCGGAAGTCTACCAAACCTCTATGTATATACATAATCAATCCAAGTTTACACAAAAAGAATCCAAAAGAAAGTGCGGACATGCCCGCCCAAATACATAAATCTGACTCTCGTCTCACCCACAACTAAACCACTCAGAATCTACAACCACCTATTGGTAACCCTCTACTGGAGGTTCCTCCAAAGGCTCCTCGACATACTCCTCTTCCACCCATGGACCAGGAGCACAAACATCAAATGGAGTAGCAGCTCCCTCAGAACCTACCGACATAAGAAGTACGGCTGAGCATGGAATACTCAGCGGGTACTGAATACTAACCAACAATTATAGCATAAACATGGTAATACATAATCAGGAGAAATTCATATTTGTCACACGGAAACAATTTATATCATACAAGGAAGTAAAGCAGTTTATAATCATGCTTGAAACTCGTAGAAAACCGATAAATCCTCTTGAAAACATCGTGCACCTGACTTGACTTGAAATATCTTTTCGTACGTAAAAGCTTGTCTTGTCTATCTTGCTTGATTCTTGTATGTCATGTCATGTCATGCATGCTTGCTTGTGATCATGTAACTTGTGAGATGCACTTGTGAGATGCCTTGAGAGGGAAGGGAGACCCTTCTTTATGCAATGCACTTGCGAGGGAAGGGAGACCCTTCTTTATGATATGTATGCACTTGCGAGGGAAGGGAGACCCTTCTTCATGATATGCACTTGTGAGTGAGGGGAGACCCCTCGTGGAATGTTGGTTCTTGTCTTCTTGTGAAAAGCGAGGTAAAACATATCGTAGGATATGTCCCACCTCTAACCATGTTCTTGAAAACCTCGATAAATCATGCCATGCATGCCGTGCTCGTGGGAACCGTGTACATACTTGCATTCAAATTTAAAGATGACATTTGGGTAATTTCACAACACATATAGCATCAAAGATTGAGTAATGTAATATTCATAGCATTATGGGAAAGCAGGAAACACACTATCATAGTCCCTAGCAATATTCATAATTTATTAGGCATGCATTTCCAGATTTTCAGCTCACTGTGTTCACCTTGGCATTTCATCAAACATGGTATGTTCATTATGGATTTATCCTACAACATGCTTTTCTAGATGGGTTTACTCAAATCATACATGTACGTTCATTATTGGAACAATGCCCTTCCCCATTTGTTCATCACACACAACCATTGGCATCCAATCGCCCACCCCATCTCCATTCACCATTCACCATTTACCAATTACCATTTATTATTTACCATTCATCCATCTCATAGCACATGTGTAAATGAAAGAAAATGAAGAGGAAAGAAGGGAAAGAGGAACTATAACTAGGAGGGTAGTAAAAAGTACCGACCTTGAAGAAATGAGGAAGAAACCCCTTTCCAAAACGACTGTGTAGCTGCTGCCCTAGTTTGAGGAGATGCTCCTCACGAGTTTGTGCCTTGATCTTGAAGAAAAACGGGCTGGAGGTTGATCTAGGGTTTCAAACCCTTTGATTTCTCTCCCAAATGGAAACCCTAGGTTGGAATCGCCTTCTCCTCTTTCTTCTATTCTCTCAAACTCTCTAAGTGTCGAATGATGCCCTAAAGGCTCAGATTAAACTCTTAAGGTAAGAGTGAACTGACCAAAAGACCGAAATACCCTTATTGGGATTTCTGTGAATAGTGCTGTGAATAGTGCCAACTCGTGGTGCTGTGAATAGTGTCAACTCGTGGTCGGTGAATAGTGCCACTCGTGGTGCTTGTGAATAGTGCAAACTCGTGGTGCTTGTGAATAGTGCCACTCGTGGTGCTTGTGCCACTCGTGATGCTTGTGAATAGTGCCACTCGTGGTCCGTGAATAGTGCCACTCGTGGTGCTTGTGAATAGTGCAACTCGTGGTGCTTGTGAATAGTGCCACTCGTGGTGCTTGTGAATAGTGCCACTCGTGATGCTTGTGAATAGTGCCACTCGTGGTCCGTGAATAGTGCCACTCGTGGTGCTTGTGAATAGTGCCACTCGTGGTGCTTGTGCCACTCGTGATGCTTGGGAATAGTGCCACTCGTGGTCCGTGAATAGTGCCACTCGTGGTGCTTGTGAATAGTGCTACTCGTGGTGCTTGTGAATAGTGCAAACTCGTGGTGCTTGTGAATAGTGCCACTCGTGGTGCTTGTGAATAGTGCCACTCGTGATGCTTGTGAATAGTGCCACTCGTGGTCCGTGAATAGTGCCACTCGTGGTGCTTGTGAATAGTGCCACTCGTGGTGCCATGAATAGTGCAAACTCGTGGTGGCGTGAATAGTGCCAACTCGTGGTGGCGTGAATAGTGCAACTCGTGGTGCCATGAATAGTGCCAACTCGTGGTGGCGTGAATAGTGCCAACTCGTGGTGGCGTTGTCAAGGGTGACGAACCCGTTGTCACGTCGTCTCATGTACAGCGTGCCCGTGGTGAGTTGTACAACGTGCCCGTGGTGAGTTGTACAACGTACCCGTGGTGAGCTGTACAACAGATGCACACAGTATACGTTTTCCTACAGGTACAGACTGTTTTGGCCATATCTTTTGACTCGTTCGTCCGATTTTGACGATTCAACTTGCGTTGTGTTCGTACTTCGAAGAGGAACAATTCTGGCATTTCAAAATTTCCAAATTCTTCCTCATTTATTAATCATACCTCTTAAAAAGGCAAGATGACAACGAAAGTGTCATGTATTAAGCATGAAAAAGTCTGGGGCTCTACAAAAACTCTTAGATAATTTTGATACTTTTTATGGTGTTAAGGTCTAGGGGATCCAGTTTCCGCATAAATATTTATCCGAACCCCTCTTCAAGTGGTATCAGAGCGCATGGTTAAGAGTATTTTTTGTTTATTTTGATAAGGTAATTAAATGGATGATTTAATTCATGAGATGAATTAATATTGCTCTTAGTTTTTATTATTTTATTTGTTCATAAGATGAATAAATTAATATTTATTATATTATTGAATGAGATTTGATAATTAAATAAATTTTAAAAACTAGTATTATATGTGATATAATTAAATTCAAAACAAAGAGTTTATTTTGAAATTCCTTTTAAATGATTTGATCATTAATTAATAAATCCTATGGTGTTTGACACCCTTGCTTAAGCGATCTTGGAGATTAAAGCTTATTTCGATTTAAATTGATTCATAGATTTTTGGATTTGTATTTGATTAGAAGAATCGATATATTTTGGTATTTTGGCCATAACTTTATGACCGTAAGTCCGATTTAGGTCCGTCAGTACATCGTTTCGAAACCGTCAAAAAGATCTACAACTTTCATGAAGAAAGTGTTTCCAGAATCAATCTTTTTGAGGGTCAAAACTTGAGTCGAAAATCTAAAGCGGGAAAAAGAGTTTTCTAAATTAATTTGCCAAGAGGCTTTCAAATTTTTTCCTAAATTGCATTATTTGATTATGAAAATTGTTTTATGAAAAATATGATTGATTTATTTTTTCTGAGGTTTCATCTATATAAGATATAGATTTTTATCGGGCGATTTGATAATTGTTATCAAATTTTAAATCTTTTTAAAAATAAGAAAAAGTACTCCATCACCATGTAGCATCTTTTTTATATGAGATTATAGTTATGGGTCATAATATATGATAAATTATTTATCATTCATGCATTTATACTAGAGGTTAATATATAGTAGGTTTTGACAATCTGTAAAGGGCAGATTCATTCGGTTTCCCTGAAAAGGGCAAATAGAATACTGGTTTCCCTAATGCCATTTAAATTCTATTTAATGCACTGGTGGAGATGCTGTGAAGGAGGATGTTGCGATGTGATCTAGATAAGATGATGAAGGAAGGGATCGCGAATGAGTTTGCGAGCTACCTTTGTTCTTATCACATTCCCTTGCATCTATGCATTTTAATTTATTGACCCATAACGATTAATCTTGTATACTAATGTTTTATTATCATAAGATGATAACTGTTGTTTATTTATCATAAGATGATATCTGTTTATATGTTTAATTATTCTGTTGAATAAATTGCTCTCGATATATCATGTGTATATAAAACTGGGGACAAGTCCCTAAGTATTACGATCTTCTACCATATACTATGTGATCCTATAGTGGGGAGTGTGAGTAAGCTGACAGGCCAAAGTCGGGCCCAACCCCTCTCACCTATGAGTGAACATGGTGAAAACTGAATAAGCAAATAGTGGGAGCAATAACGCCAAAGCGTGAGCTTTTATTAGGGGTTTATTAGGTTCATGGTAGGTGGGTACATGAATAAGAGATATTATACAATAACGCCAAAGCGTGAGTATAACATCCCTTATAGATCAGACAGTAGATCGAATACTCCAGAATTCACAAGATGAGATCTGTGAAATTGGAGAAGATAGTTTCTATCTTCCTATTCAAGGCGATGTGATGATGTGCCCAAAGGCAGGATCACATTAAGCCAGTGTCTAGGTTTTCAATGCCAATTAATTCTTCCCAAATTAGCAATACTATTAGAAACAGACTCATAATCTAATTGGTATTAATGAATACAATAGATCTCTAATACTGTCTTATTTGTTATTTGATTAGATCATGACAGGCCTACACCCATTAACTGAAATTCTTTGTGATGAAAAGTTAGTAGAAACTAACTATGTAGACTGGAAAAGAAAGATTAGAATTGTGTTTACCGTGGATAACCTTGACCTATGTCTTAAGATACCTAAGCCCGAAATTCCTCTAGATGCTTCAGCGGCCCAAAAGGCTGAGTTAGAGCAATGAGAGAGGTCCAATCAGATGACCAAGTGTTATATACTGGCTTCGATGTCTAACATTTTGCAAAGCCAGCATGAACACATGGATAAGGCTTCTGACATTTTACAAAACCTTCATGAGATATTTGGTGAGCAAAATAGGTCAGCTCAACAAGTAAAGTTGAAATCCCTTGTTCACACCAAGATGGCTGAGTGAACTCCAGTCAGGGAACACATCATAAAGATGATGG
Organism: Tetracentron sinense; assembly: GCA_015143295.1. Lineage (NCBI taxonomy): Eukaryota > Viridiplantae > Streptophyta > Magnoliopsida > Trochodendrales > Trochodendraceae > Tetracentron > Tetracentron sinense. The sequence goes on along the minus strand of CM026555.1, from coordinate 4,560,872 downwards.
GATTATTGAATGAACTGGAAATTCTTGGTGGAGAGATGGATGCCATCACTCAAGTTGACACTGTTCTGCAGTCACTCCCTCTGTCCTTAAATTCGTTCGTGTTAAATTATAACATGAACAAGAGTGAAATGTCACTAAGTGAGCTTATGAACTCACTTGTGGCTGCAGAAGATTTGATCAAAAAGTCAACTAAATGTGAAACTTTAATCATCGATAAACCTGATACCTCTAAGAAATCTAAAAAGTTTAGAAAATGGAAGAGAGGCAAAGGAAAGTTTAAAGACAATAAGGGTAAGGCAAGAGTTGCCAAAGGTTCTTCAAGGACAGCTGGCAAGGAAAACAAAGGCAATGGAAAGTGTTTCCATTGTGGTAAAATAGGCCACTGGAAGAGGAATTGCAGGACTTACCTCACAACTCTTAAGAAGGGTAGCGGAAGTACTCAAGGTATGAGATATTTTGAAGTACATATTACTGTTGAGTCTAACTTTCTGGACGGTCCTCCTAACTCATGGTGTGTGGATTCTGGATCCACTGTACACGTTTACAATTCTTTGCAGGGGTTCAAGGAAACCAGAAAGCCGACCAAACAGAAGCTTAAAGTTAGCTCAGGTGCAAATGTTGCAGTGAAGTCAATCAGCTTGTTTACTCTTTATTTACTTGATGGAAAGACATTAATTTTAGAAGACTGCTTTTATGTGCCTTCAGCACATCGAAATTTGATTTCAGTATCTAGACTCTTATTTTATGGATTCTTTATCAATTTTAATTCAATTATTGAAAATAAGAAAGGTGAAATGGTCTTGATAACTGATAATCTAATTAATGGTCTTTATTTGATATTTCCATTGGTAAATAATGAATGTTTGCAAAGTGATAATGTCTCATCATCTAGAATGTCTGGAATGAAGAGACATTGCACTGAGTCTACTTATCTTTGGCACAAGAGACTTGGTCACATTAATCTTGATAGGATCAAGAGGTTAGTAAAAGATGGTTCCCTTGACTTCCTCAAGATAGAACCACTCTTCTTGTCTCGAAGGGAAGATGACCAAGAAGCCTTACCCTAAAAAGGTAGGAAGAACCGAAGAAAAGTTAAGACTAATACATAGTGATGTATGTGGTCCATTTAACATTGTTGCATGAGGTCAATACCGGTATTTTGTCACATTTACCGATGACTATTCCAGATATGGATATGTCTATTTGATGCAACACAAATCTGACACCTTTGAAAAGTTCAAAGAATTCAGATTAGAAGTAGAGAATCAAACTGACAAAACCCTAAAGACACTTCGATCAGATCGAGGTGGCGAATACCTCACCAATGAGTTTATGGATTACTTAAGGGATAATGAGATTATCTCGCAATGGACAAGTCCTGCCTCTCCTCAACAAAATGGAGTTTCTAAAAGAAGAAACCGGACCTTATTAGATATGGTTCGCTCTATGATGAGCCATGCCGATGTTCCTTCATATCTTTGGGGATATGCTATACAAACTGCCATTTATATTCTAAACTGGATTCCATCTAAGTTTACTCCATTTACACCCTATGAATTGTGGACTGGGCAAAAACCTAGTTTACAACATCTAAGGGTATGGGGTTGTCCTACGCATGTTCGCAAACTCGAACCCACTAAATTGGAATTTAGGACAGAGAACTAGAATTTTGTAGGAAGAAATAGATCTCCTTAAGAAAGTTGAATTTCATGAAATGAAAGACGACACAGCCAGTATCCAAACTGAACCTAATCCTTCCACTTTAATTTTTCCTAATTCTGTTCCACTGAGAAGGTCTGAAAGAGTTTCTAGACCACCAAATAGACTTCAGTATTACAATAATGAAGTTTATCTAGTTACCCCTGATGATGAGGATAAAGATCCTAATACTTATCAGGAAGCTACATTGGATGTAGATGCATCTCAATGGAATAAAGCCATGAATACTGAATAGATTCCATGTATGACAACGGTGTCTGGACTTTAGTAGATCCACCTGATGGTATATGGCCAATTGGATGCAAATGGATTTACAAAAGGAAGAAGGGTGCCGATGGTAACGTGGAGACCTATAAAGCTAGACTTATTGCAAAAGGTTATACTCAAATTCAAAGAGTTGATTATGAGGATACCTTTTCACCTGTAGTTATGCTTAAATCCATCAGGATATTACTAGCTATAGCTGCACACCATGACTATGAGATATGGCAAATGGATGTCAAAACTATTTTCCTTAATGGAATGTTAGATGAAGACATCTATATGAAGCAACCAGAGGGCTTCATTGCTCCTAACCAGGAGAACATGGTATGCAAGCTCAACAAGTCGATATATGGTTTGAAACAAGCTTCAAGAAGCTGGAACCAAAGATTTGTTCTTTCGATCAAAGAATTTGAATTCCAAAAGAATTTGAAAGAATCTTGTATATACAAGGACAGTGGGAGAGCGGTAGTATACTTAATTCTTTATGTAAATGACATCCTACTCATTGGGAATGATGTAGGGATGTTGTCATCAGTTAAGATATGGCTTTCTCAGCATTTCTCAATGAAACACTTGGGAGAGGCATCATATATTCTCGGAATAAAAATTCTGAGAGATAGAAAATGCCGAATGTTGGGATTGAGCCAAACTTCCTACATAGACAAGATATTGTCTAGGTGTATGAGTGATTGTAAGACAACACTCATTCCTTTTAGACATGGTGTCACTTTGTCTAAAACGATGGCCCCTACATCAGCTAATGAGATCGAGCAGATGAAGAGGTACCCTTATGCTTCGACAGTTGGGAGCCTCATGTATGCCATGTTATATACTAGACCGGATATCATCATGCAGTGGGAGTTGTTAGTCGGTTCCAAAGCAATCTAGGTATTAATCATTGGACTGCAGTGAAGCACATTATGAAGTACCTGAAAAGGACTAGGGATTATGTGCTTACCTTTCAATCAAAAGATTTAGTTGGACTGGGTTATACTGATTCCGATTTCCAATCTGATCCGGACAATAGAGCTTCCACATCTGGGTATGTGTTTACACTGGGTGGTGCTGCTGTTAATTGGCGTAGCATAAAGCAGAAGAGTATTGCTGACTCCACCACAGAAGCAGAATATATTGCAGCTTCAGAAGCAACAAAAGAAGCAGTCTGGTTCAGAAGGTTTTTACAAGAGCTAGGAAATGTTCCTTCAGCACTCAGACCTATCACTCTCTTTTGTGATAGTAACGGTGCAGTAGCGCATAGCAAAGAACCTAGCAACCACAAAATGATGAAACATGTGGAGCGGAAGTATCATCTCATTCGTGAGATCATTGACATGCAAGATGTAGTGGTTACAAAGATTAGGTCTCAACTTAATGTTGCAGACCCGATGACCAAGGCTTTATCAGATAAAGTTTTTGTAACACACTTAGATAGTATGAGATTGAAATCTATGGCACAGTGTCTTTTAGGGCAAGTGGGAGATTGTTGGACATGATACCCAGAAAATTCATTTAGATTGTTAGAACCTTATTAATTTGATTAATAAATGCTTCTTCTTAATCTATTGTGTATTCATTATGGGTAAATTAACCATGATCATGAGATGATCTATACGATATGAGATATCAATAAAAGTCCATAGGATATATTGTAGAAAAGTTATGTGATTAGATTATCACAGGTAGATTTAACTTTCCGGTTCCTTATACCTTATATAGTCATAGTTATGGGTGAAGCTGGGCACTACACTTATATAGCTGCTAGAATGCTAAGATGTTCTCAATAGTTGAGATGTAGTTCTATTTCGAACTATTGTAATGGAGACTACACATCAGCATATGAGTACTTAAATGTACACTGACTGATTGCATTCAATGAGAAACCTCTTGCATAAACATACTATTAGATAGTTGGTCTCTCATTCACATTGAACGGTTTTGATGATCCATAGATCTGATGAGTTCATCTATGACTGGGCAGTGATCTGACTATTTTGATTCCACCAACGTATTTTCTAACTTAGGGAATACAATACAGTGATAGTTGGATAGTCAGAAAATTGTTCGAGTCATGATGAATTTCAAACAAGAAATCCATACTCATTAATTTGAGAGATTATCCAAGTTCCGGGTAAGACAGTTGATTAAGTTTAAATCCTGCACAGGTGATTTTGAAAACAAAATAAGTTTCGAAATATACTTTTATTAAAAGGTATTATACTTATAAAATGATTTTTTTCAAAATGTTTTTCATGAGAAATTGTTTCTCATGGCTTAATCATAAGTCTTGGAAACTTGGATAATTTGCAATTGGCTATGGGTTAGATAGTATGTCAATCTTGAAGGCCCATTAGGGATAATGTATTTGGAATGATAAATCGAATTTAAAAGTTCATGTGGCGGGATCTGTATTGGTTAATATTCATACACTGGGATTCAATTGCAACATGGATATCTCACGTTACTTGCAATTCCGATGTAATTCCCATTTAGGGTCAATGGGATAACATTGGATAAACCAGGGTAAGAATGTCTCAAAACAATCTGTGGAGGTGCTCACATAAGAAATACAAGCTCAATAATTGATTAAAAGTTAATCAATTATTTTCAGTGATTAAAAATTAATTATTTAATTAAATAGATTAATAGTTAATCTATTGTTTAAATTAATTTTTAATTTAAACTAAGAGATTATTTTAGTAATTATTTGATTAACATAATTAAAGGGGAAATGGGTTTGACCCATATCTATAAACCCATTAAAATGGACCTTTAATATGGGCCAAAGCCCATGGGTTTAAACCCTAGGGTGAGGCGCCCACTTGAGGAATCCTAATTGGATTAGGATTGGTTTAATTGAATAATTATTGAAATATAATTCCTTTTATTATGGAATTAAAATCCAAGTGTTGGATTGCAATTAGGATTAAGATGTTATTGTAATTAGATTACAATAAGGAGTTTTAACTCCTCAAATCCCACGCCCCATAGAAGCTCATGCTCCCCCCCCCCCCCCCCCCCCTTTGTAGATTCCTAGTTTGACTAGGTTTCCTACTTTGGTGTAGGATGTGGACTTATCCTTTTTAATTAAGGAATCCTCTTATATTAGGGACTCTTTAATTAATAGGATTACTATAACTAAAGTAGTTATAGATTAAGTAGGAGTTTATTTAATTAATAATAAGAGTTATTGTTAATTAATAAATCCTACTAGATAAGATCAAGTTGGAGTAGGATTAGGATAAGATCCTAGTCTATAAATACCCCCAACACCCTAGACCATTAAGTAGAATTCTCCAGAATTTTTTCTCTCATCTCCTCTCTCTCTCCAAACCGGAGCCCTAGGGGAGACCCCTAGGGATTTTCGTGAGCTATATTGGTGGTCCTAGTTGGGTTTTGCAAATCTAGGGTTTTGAACCTTAGCATCAATGGTGATAGAAGGTCTACACCATTGATCCATCTTCTTTCTCTTGCTTCTATAATTCCAAATGAGATTCCAAAGCTTCGTGGGGATAGCGAAAAACAAGGATCGAGTTTCTAGTATTTTTTCGGAGAAATCTTTACAAATTGTTCTGACGGTTCGAGTGGATTAAACTTCACCGGTGAAAAACATTCACCGAGGTGATATGACTAAAACTCTTAGATAATTTTGATACTTTTTATGGTGTTAAGATCTAGGGGATCCAGTTTCCACATAAATTTCTATCCGAATCCCCCTTCAAGGACCCGGTCCGGAAGGAATGGCGGTAAATTCCCTTGCTCTCATAAATATTTTAGGCAACACTTCTATATTAATTTCTGGGAATTGTAGTTACATGATCAAATACTGAAATAAATTTATGTTAGAGAAAGTATGTTCTTGATATTTTATTTAAGATGAAGTTATTAAGAGTTAAGCCTAGTACATCTCCCATGGATCCTAATAGTAAATTAATTATGCCAGATTAGGTGAAGCTTATTGATAATCTAGAGAGATAAAGAAGGCTTGGGGACTAGCTTATCTACTTGATGATTACTAGGCCTGAATTAAATTTGTTTTTAACATTGTTAGTTTGTTTAGGTCCTCACATGTTGGCAGTCTTTCATATATGGATTTTGCTAGTCCCAATCACAAATCTTCCAAAGACACAATTGGGGCGCTACAAATGTCAAACGTTCTCTAAATTGAATATTTTTAAACTGTTATAATATAAAACATCTCCACTTGTTAGGGCCAACTTGCGTCTATGGAAAAAATTGGAGTACATGCAAATGGGGCTATCACTCCTCTTCATATATTTAGGGGTGGCAATTGGGTTGGGCTGGACAGAAGCCCGATTGTTCGGCCCGAAGTTTGGGTGGGCTGAGCCTTCCTTACTTTGAGTTGGGATGAGTTTGAATAAGAATATGGGCCCAAAGTTAATAATGGGTTAAGCTTGGGCTACCCTTAGGTCAGCTCGAATTCAGCCCGGCCCAAATTAAAAATATTTTATATTTTATAAATAATATATATATAGTATATATATATATATATATATAGAGAGAGAGAGAGAATGCCCACGGTTTATCTCTTTAACTCTTGTCTTTTCTAATTTTTTTTCTATTTTCTTCACTTTCTCTCTTCATTCTTCATGGCTGGATAGAGAGAGAAATCCTTGCATGGAAGAAACCAAATCTGTACACTTTTCATTTGATGTATCACTCCCACGAGTAAGAAGAGCAGGCAGTAGTAACCCAAGGGGACAGCCCAAAAGGAGGCCTCACAAAAGGAAAGACTACATTTTTTAAAAGCATACTTTGGGCCCAAACTCAATCTACATTGGTCTAGTCCGAACTCAACCCGAACTGAGCTCGAACTCAGTCTACTTTGGGCCAGCCCGATCTTGGCTCAAAGCCTGATATTATTCATGAGCCGAGCTTGGGCTAAGGTGCGTGCTGAGATTGGGCAGGACTGAGCTTGGGCAAGGTTTTGAACTTTGGGCTAAGCTTGGGCTAACCCCAGCACGGCCTGATTGCCACCCCTACATATAATGCGTTATCTCAAGAGTGTTCCTATGAAATGAGTGTTCCTATTAAATGTTGTTATACAAGGCAAATGACCATCTATATGTTAATGCATACTTAGATGCAGATTAGGTAAAAGATCTTCATCTCATAGAGAATCAATTACATGGTATTGCACCTTTGTTGGAAGAAACTTAGTAAGTGTGAAGAGAAGAGTTATTAATATAGCCAAGTCTAGCTATTTCTGAAATAGAGTATTGGATGATAGCTCTTACTACTATTATGGTTCAAATCACTAATGGGGGAGCTTGGAGTTCTTATTGATGACTTTAAGGAACTTTATTGTGAAAATTAGAATGCAACACATATAGCCAACAATCCAATCTTTCATGAGATGATAAGCACATAAAAAGTGGCCATCATTTCATCGTGAAAAAAGTGGTGGTCATAGTTATTCCTATACCGTTTGTTACATTTGTGTGTCAACTACTAGATATGTTCATCAAATCTCCAGGGCATACCCACTGATAGGTGCTTTGACTTGATGCACGTTGTCTAGGACATGTTAGAGATGAAAATTTTTTGCTTTGCATCAGGAAACACCGACATCACCCAAGTTCCTTTCCCCACCCATGCTGCACAAGGAAACTAAGGTGTGCCAACCTGACCTCCCTTATAGTCGAACTTTGAGCAATGTATGTCTTATGTGTCTATCTGTTTACTTTTATTCCTTATTTATCCCTGTATTTGGCCTTGACGGCCCATGTTAGTCCCTAGCTTCAGTTCAGTCAGTCAATCAATGGCCCATCTGCTTAGTCATCTACATCGAGTCTGTTCACCTTTTTTATCAGATAAATGAAATGACTTCTTTTAAATCAATCTTATTTTGAGATACTTAGCTTGAGAATTGAACTAGATTCTAATGCCTGCAAGGGACAAGTTCACCAAATCTTTGAGTCATAATTAGTTAAGAGAAGATTTAGTCCAAGTTGGGCATTCTTAATTCAAATAGGTCACAAGAGCAATATAGGGTTAAGGGGTTCCTTATTTGGTTGGATTTCTATTTTCTATTTATTAACAGGTGGAATTGAAACTGAGAGTATGCTCGCTGTCCCACCACATTTGGGCAAGATCATCTTGCACTTCCTTCTTCTTGTCAGATTGTTCATATTTGACTATTTAAGGCATCTCAACGTCGTTAGAAAATCCATATTTCTTTCGAGATTAAACTTTCTCAATAACCTAATTGGTAATTTCTTCTAATTAGTATAGGATACTCCCAAAGTATACTCCCATATATACTCCCAAATCCTAACCGTTTATCTCAATTATTAAACGGTTAAGATTTATACTGATGTGACATTAGAAAAGATAAAATAAGTCAACTCAAATCCTAAACCCTAATGGTTAGTAATAAACGGTTAGGATTAAAGAGCATATTTGGGAGTATATATGGCAGTACCCATAGCCGGACTCAATTTCTTTTCTTCTTTATTTGTCATTTCTTTTCTCTGTTTTATTTATTTATTTATCTATTCTTAATAAACTCATAAGAGTCCCACTGTGGTGGGTTGGACTAGTGACTGATCCAGGACCAACACTGACAGCTAAACACTCCGCTCGTACTACCAAGGATCTAGACCTTAGCCCAACCTTAGGTGCCCATTTTCTACGTATTGAGTTAGGTTAGATCGGGTGGGACATGTTAGGTTAGGTTAGGTTTGGCTTGGATATCATTAAACTATGACTTTTTCTGTGGGCTAAAATTATATTCACATCTCCCCACAATTTAGAGCAATAGTTCCTAGCACTAAACCAAACATCTTAAAAGTATGGGAGTGTTAGCCTTAATTTTCATCCCCTTAATCTACCCAAAATCTGAAAAATATGACACACTTTTTGAGTGGGCATACTTAAAAGTGTTTTGTCTTTTCTCTTTTTTGTTTGTTGAATTATTTTTCTCATTTAAGGAGCAATTAAATCGGGCAGATATATCTATATGTTTGTGCCTGTGGCAGTGTACATCTCCCATGAGGTTGACCAGTATCCATTCCCTTAAATTGCGACTATTGATACACTCACCCACCGCTTAGCCCAATTCTATTGCTATGTGCTCTAATAACCCAGTAATTGGGGTTGTAATCTAATTGTATTTTAGATACTCAAAAAAAAAAACGCCTGACCACGATTAAGGATAGCAAAATCCTTGTTATTTACACATTTGTAAATGTCAGTGTCCAATTATGAATTTTTTACCACCTAACGCGCTAGAGTTAGTAGGAATAATTACCCTTTTGTTTAAACTTAAAACATCGATCATTAAAAAAGTTTAAATTGATTGACTACAATGATAAGGTTGATTGTATAACTTGGTACAGATTTCAAGAGAGATTTAATACTAATTTGGTAGCCTTAACCATTTCCTAGGATTCGAAGAGTAACATAAAATTACTTTTGTGATGATTATCTGATTAAAATGAGAAAAAGAGACTGATCATTATAGTTGTGATGATCTTTAATCAGAATATCTTTTGTCACTAGTAATCAACTAACTATAGATAAATGATGCCTTGTTGTATGACACTAAAACGTTACAAGACAATATCATTATAAAGGCATTAGTACCTAGCATTTTTCATAGAATGAGCAAAAATATTTTGAAATTATTATGTAAATGCAAGCAGATGGAGACTAAATTAATCTTGTTTGAAGATGCTAATTAACCATCTAAAAAAGGACTATAATCGTTTGAGTAATGAAATTTTTCTATGACCCTTGTAATTAAAGTATGTGTCATCATTCGTGTATATATATATATTTTTTGAGGCAAAAATATTATATGCTACTATGAATGTAAACTTGTTAGGCTAGAAAGTTAAAATAGATGAGCGAATAAACTGGCGAAAATGATAATCTTCAAGCGACCACGCTAATCACATTATTATGCCCTAAATGTCATTATGCGAATTATTATGATCATCTAATTAATGTGGATGTCAACTAGAATTCACTCAATAGGTGTGATATTGAAAAGTGGCAAAAAGGCCTATTACCGGAGAGGAAAAGGGTTTTTATCCCCTTTTTCTTTCGTGTGTGTATTGGATCATGATTTCTGCCCCTTTAGGCTGCCATATTGGGCCGTGGGTGCAGGGCGGAGTCAGGGGCAGCTGCCCCTAAACTTTTGAAATAAAAACTATATTATTTAATTATTTAATTGGGTATAACTATGGGATAAGGAGAGCTACCCCTGAACATTAAAAAAAAATTATACAATGTCCAATTATTCAACAAGGCATTTACCATGGGCGAAAGGTAAGGGGACAATTGCTCCTTAAAGAAAGGGGTACACTGTAAGATATGTACGTAAGATATCTACAGAATGTACAAACAAGATGTCCCGAGGTGAAACTTCCGGCATATATGGATATTTGGCTCGATAGCTCGGTGGGCGAAATGAATGCTATACATAAGTGCATGGGTCATCTTCAATGCTCCATGTCCATTGGACAATCATATATTTCAAGTGACAGACTTCAATGGAGGTAGCTGTCAAATGGGTCCTGCATAGCATGGCATATATACCTTACTCTTTTGACTTTGCAATCACATCTCTTGTCTCACACGGCCTATAATGTAATGGATTAATCCAATAATTGTTTGTTTAAGTAGTGCAATTGCCCTTGGGGATTTATCCCGGTTTTCCTGACTGTGTAGTGTAAGGGAATTTGCACGGCCTGAGGGACTTAGTCGGGTGCTCTAAGAAACCCAGATACCCTCGTTCCCAAAAAAAAGAAAAAAACTCAGTCGCATAGGATCTCACTTTCGGTTTAAATTTCATGCATCAATGAGCATTGACGATGGCAGATTGGGGAGAAGGAAAACATGAAAAATCTAAAATTTACCGAGGATGATGATAATAGGCCCCGTGGATTATTACAATATGTAAGAGACCAAAATATTATTTGAGAAGACACTCATCAAAATGAGATGAATCACTCAACTCTCTTGAAGGAGTCACTAACTCCTACAATGTTTTTTTTAAAAAAAGGCTAGAAATTCTCATAACATTGGTCTATATCTCATGACGAGGTGCTAATTGATTTATACACTTATCCATTGTTATCATTGGTGTGTGTATTCTCTTTTATGAGGTATGAGATCGATTTTCATGAGTTGATATAGCAATTGAAAAATTCACCATTTGACCAGCTAAAATGCTAATCATCTAACTTCTAACCAATAAACAAATACTAACACTACTAATTAGGGTTGTGGCCTAATTGTATTTAGGAAACCAAAAAAAAAGTTATATAAAGCCTCTGGAATTATGAGTCAAACCTAGGAAACCAATTAATTTATCTTTTCAATGCAACCACCTCTACTTTTTAATATACTAAATTTTCCTGAATCTAACAATCCAATTAATTATGTGATTCCATGTAAGTCAGCCAAGTCCGGATCTTGTCCAATTGCGATTGACCCTTACCATTAATAGTTTTTATTGTAAACCAAAGGATAGATTGTTGAACCCTAAGATTTGATGAATCTTAACCACATATTAATGAGTATTAAAAGAGACACATGTTAACCTGTGGGTACAATTGAACTCTCCTAAGCCCACTAAATTGAACCGTTTCAGTAGCTTTTCATCTCAGAAAAGATGGAGAAATAAGAGAGTAATGGAAGGGATAGGATCTGTGGTTAAGAGGAAAATGAAGAAGAACAAGCTAACTCATGATGATAAATTCTCCCGAATTCCAGAGAATAGAAATCGCACAAGCTAACTCATGATGATAAACTCTCCTGAATTTAGAGAACAAAAATTCATGCATGCTTATTCTCCACTCCAAATATTCATCTCTAATGAAGAAGGGTCATCCCCTATTCATAGCTTTCCTGGGATGTGCCAATAAAACAAAGTTAATTAGAGTCCTCAGTCAATAGGAATCTATCACATTGGTTTTAATTAAGTCATCATGACCTTACACTTTAGTGAGAATGTTCGGTTAGTAGTTAGGAAATCAAGACGACCCAACTACTAACAAATTCTTCTTATATCCTCCAAACAACAATAACTAATATCTCTCCTCAAATATAATATATATATAGGATTCCACCAAGGCGGACCATACACCTTAGAGAAGTCTGTCTATTGGGTAAATCTAGGTGTTAGACAAGGATACCTTTACTGCATTGGGCAACACATTCAAGGGCTTTTACCTTAAGAATAAACTCATTTGAAGGTTTTAGAAGATAAACTCATTGAACTTCCAAAAATAGCACATTGGAGAGATGACCAAGAATTCTAGCACAAAGTATAAAACATATTAGATTAGCTGTTAGCATAAGTGGCATGCATGCCCTTTTGTTTGTATGATGACACATGGCAATATTTCATGTATCATATAGAGAGAGAAAATGTGTCTAGTCAACCCACATGACTATGACTATAACGTATAAGCTATAGTTAGCTCCACATCGGTTGAGAGACATGAGATATTTTTTCAAATTTAATCGTCAATGTGGGTAACTTGGGAAACACGTGGAATTAGCAATTTTTAGCCTTGGTAGAGACTAGCGACCCCTTATGGGAAACCGTGCAAGAATTCTCCAATGTAATGCCATCAGAAAGATAAGTATAGATTAGCAACAATCCTTGTTGTAGCCCTAGAGGGCTAGAACAGACATACTATTGTCCCTCTCAATAAAAAAATTCAAAAGAAATGACTTTTCACTAGAAAGATAAGTATAGATTAGCAACAATCCCGTTGTAACCCTAAGAGTGTGTTCGTTTGGCAAGAAAGTGAAGGAAAAAAAAAAGTGTGTTTTCTTGCACTTTTCTTGTGTTTGATTTACAAGAAACACATTTTTATTTTCTTGCACTTTCTCAATTGTGACAAACTTTATCCCAAAAAATCCATCCATCTTTTTATGGTTATTTTACGAGAAAATTTAAGTTTCTTTTATTTTTCCTTTCTTTTCATTTCATTTCATTTCATTTCTTTTCTTTTACCCACTTTCTCGCCAAGTGAACGGACCCTAGAAGGCTAGAACAGGCATGTTAGTAATCATCAAATAAAAATAAAGATTCAAATGCAATGACTTTTCTCACTATAACACGTGTCCTTAAAAAATTAAAAAAATATTCTTTTTTTAAATACTTTATTGAGATTGACAAATAGGGGTTGTTACTAATCACAGTCCAGAAAGGTTTGTGCTCCAAGGCAAAATTATCTTTGGTTGAGACTTGGCAATGGCATTGGGGGGATCTTAGAAGGTGGGATCGCCCATCTTTTTCTATGATTAATATGGCTTACCATCTTTTAGAGTTCACTAATTTGTTTGAAAGTCTCCATTGTGTCACATCTTCACTCCAGTCTTCCATAGGGATAGGGACAGGTAGTGTGGGGACTATGCCCCTTCCAGTCTCGGACAGGGCTCGGCTAATCTTAGAGCACCAAAAGGCAGGCCAGCTGAGATCTCTAGGCTCAAAAGGGACTTGGGCTAGGCTAATGCCTGCCTTCTTTCATCCACCCTCGACCCGACCCATCTCATAGGGACCCGGTTATTGATCGAGTCAGGGTAATCTAAACATATATAACGTGGAATATAGTCGGTTTACGGGTCGGGTCGGGTCATGCCACCTAGGGTCCACTCCTTATGATATTAGTCATGCCACCTAGGGTCATCTCATTTGTTACTCTTAAATACTTGGGGTCTATCAAACAACTGTTTGATGTGAGTGTGAGAGAGAAGTGTTAGGAGAAATAAATAAAAGGATAGTAATGTTGACATAATGTGAAGATTTCTGTACAATTGACAATGAAATCCGTAATTTAATCAAGATGATAACATTTATGAGTTGTGTTAACCTTACTCTCAGCCGAAACTAAACACATGTTCATGCTTTCAATTAAAACCAACACCAATTAACACTTGTAGTTGCTTTAACAGGTATTGCTTTTGGCTGAGATTAAGAGCTTCGTGAGTGTAGGACTAGCACGCCTCCATACGACCATAGAATTAATCTCGTTTGGTTTTGTTGAGCATTTGGGTACTAAGTTAATGTCCATAATCATTCTATTGATTATATTGTACAATATATGCCTTCATCAACATGTATTTTTTTATATGCCTTTATTAATGTGATAATTATTAAACAACTAATTTTGTATGTACCTACTTACTCAGCCAACGAGAGCCTCTCACTCTAGAATAAGGGTGTCAATGAGCTTTGTCAGGATCAAGCGCTGACCACTACACCAAAAGCCCGGACTTGTAGTGAAGGCGCTACTTTATTTCCTTATACTAGGCCATTACGGGCCCCGGACTGTTTGGTATGTCAGACACCTATCGAGCTGTGGCTGGCACTATTTGAAGTCATCGCCCAGTGGTAGACTACTGGCACCCATAATGCCAACAATCTCCCCCTCCCCCAGCAGCTACTCTGAGAACACTCAAACCCGCGACCTCACTCTGATACCAATTGTCAGGATCAAGCGCTTACCACTATAACAAAAGCCTGGACTTGTGGTGAAGGCGCTACTTTATTTTCTTATACTAGCCCATTACGGGTCCTGGACGGTTGGGTACGCCAGACACCTGTCGAGCTGTGGCTGACACTATTTGAAGTCATCGCCCAGTGATAAACTGTTGACACCCATAATGCCAACAGAGTTGAGCCGAGCTAGGACCTATTCAAGCTTTCGAAGGATAGCTTGAGCTCTACTTGTCCGTAAGTGATCGAGCTCGAGCTCGTCCTAGCTAACGAATCAAGTCCAGTTCACAAACATACTCAAAACTAAACTCAGCTCGACTCTACTCTACTTGATTCGACTCGTGTTCAGCTCAAATTAAAATGTAAAAATGTATATTATTAAGAGTAATAATTATTAATTACATATATATATACATAATTAATTAGTTAGAACCGAACTACCTCTTTCTCGAGCTCAATTCGTTTATTAAACTAGCTCTCTCCTCAGCTTGGGAGCTATTATATCCTACTCAAGCTCGGGTCGTTTCGAGCTGAGTCGGGCTAGCTCAGCTCATTGACAACCCTACTCTGGAACATGACGAAGAAAGCAGAAGGTTGAATTTCCAACCTATTTCAGCCAAGTGATGAGCTTGTAAGTTGTAGTTTAGAAACCATTTTAAGGAGTTCACAGTAAATGAACTCCTTACAATAAATACAAAAGCATTTTAAGGATATCACCTTCCACTCTGATAAGTGATATGTCTGACTGAAGTTGCTTGCACTGCAATAGTGTTTGAAACACACCTCCATAAAATTATACTTAAAAACTTCAACACAATCTGAAGATTCCAAATAGATTTCCAAAGTTCAACTGAGAGTAAGTGGGATGAGCTGCCTCTTTGAGCTTGTTGCATTAGGAAGGATTGTTTGTTAAACTGATAAGCTGACTTCACCAAAAAGCATCTTGAACTTTTGATTATGTGCCACACATGGTATCCTTAACTCCCTCTGAACTTGATGTAGAACAGGTAGTAGTTGACTACCTAGATTGATAGAATCAGAAGAAGACGAGCTGAAGAGACAAATAACAAAACTATCACGCACCCTAGCTTCCAAAGGAGCGTAATTTTGCACATGATTATCAAAATCGCTATTATAATATATAGTTTGAAAGCTAACTATGAGATGCAGAACTATCAAATGGAAATAGTCCATTGGACCTTAGATCATCACGAAAAGAAGATATCTTAAGGCTCATAATTTGGTTTGGGTTGACTTTTTCTCTTTTTAGTAATTTTCTATTTTTTAGTTATGTTCCGGGTTCTAAGAGTCTAGTTGGGTTGGGAGATTCTTAATAATTAAGAGTTAAGTGTTTTGGTCGGTTTTTAGTTTTTACTATTGTAAATCCTAATTTGGTTTGGCAAATTCCGTGATCAAAACATAGGTCTTATGTTGTCATTTGTCTTGGTCCAACTTGTCATGGGTTATGAAGCTTGGTGAAGCCAAAGAAGATTGAAGAATTCTACATTCAAGCTTCGCTTCCGGATTTAGGAAGGTAAGAGACCTAGAGACCTAATACCTAAGTTGTAATTGACTTAGATCACATAAAAAATACCTAGGTGATTAGTTTAGACTTAGAAAAATTCCCCATGATCCTAATGGTTGAGAAAACAGGCTGGGAGGCAACCTGGTAGGCAAAACCAGTGCCATCGGTTGACCAGTCAAGACGAGCGGTCGACCCTGACCTACCAGTCGACCGCTCATCATGACCGGTCGACCATTCCTCGCACTATTTAGTTAGGGGATTTCTTTCAGAGACAACCAAAAGGACCAGTCGACCCCTCAGTCGAGTGGCCGACCCCTAGTGGATCGGTCGACCTCTTCTGAGCAGGGGTCGACCTGTCTTGCGTTTTTGAGTTCCCTAGTTCTACTAGAACTCAATTAATCCTATAAATACAACTTCTAATGACCTAATTCGTAGAGATTTGACATTTTGGTGAGAGTGGAAGCTAATGAACTCTTTCCTAGGGTTTTTATTGATCATTGTTGATCCCTCCTCTCACAACCTCTCTAGAGAATGCAAGATTAACTATTCCATTCTTAGATCTTGCATTGTGTGATCTTTATATTCTTAAAATCCCTCTAAAGACTTGTTAGACTAAATTGATTCATCAACCCTTAACACACAAGGAGTGTGTTCGGCCGGTGTGTGATCCGGAGCCTTCGCGGAAGGAGATCGATCTTCGAAGATCATGGATTGAAGAAGCTTTGAGAAGAGTTGGCCAGTGAGGAACCGAAGCTGCTGTGACGAAGATCGAACCTGCTGGTTCATGGACTTCAAGAGGAAGAGTCTGTACCGAGGAATGTATTGTCGTGTCCGTGTTGGGTAAGTTCTTGTCTTATACTTAATAACTTTCTCTTAGTGGATTTTATGCTGGATTAGGTCCCGTGGTTTTTCCCGAAAATGTTTTCCACGTAAAAATCTCTTGTGTCAAATTGTGTGGATTAAATATTTATTTCTTCTTATTAACTAGATAAAATTAAAAATTAGTAGAAATCCTTAGATAGACCTATTCACCCCCCCCCCCCCCCTCCCCCCTCCTTAGGTCAAAGAGATCATCGATCACTGTAGATTTCAACTATTCTCAAAACTTTACTATTTCTGCTAAGTTTGCTTTTAGAAGAAGACAAGTCGAGTTAGGATTATTAGTCTTATATATAAGCTACGGTCGTCAAGAGTCAATATAGTTTTTGATCAATTGAATTTTGTATTTATTTCTTGACAATTTCTTCTTTTTTTCTTCTTTGGTGATTCAAGGTTTTGTTATAATGAAGAAGACAATGATCTTCTCATTCTTTCTGTGCACTTTAATTTGGACTACCAATGGAGTAATTAAGCTTTGGAGCAGCTCCGAATTCCATGACTACTTGGAGTGATCTATCAAATCAATAATTTAAGTATAAGAAGAAATTGGCAGCCTAACATGACTGAATATTAAAATTTGGATAGAGAGAGTTCAAGGTGAATCCCATATTTGAACCTATCGGCCATCTTATATTTACCAACATATACATAGTTATACAAGCTAACCAATAGGATATTAACAAGTCATGAAAAATTTTTAGACACCAATATGTTTAAATAATAAAAAAAGATGTAACATTCTTTAAAAGTGTGCATATCTAATACTTTTTCGGACGTGTCAGCATCTTATTGATCCTTTGTAATCATAGGCTTACACCCTAGAAAAAAATCGTATCATACTAATGATGGTGGTGACTGGTAGCCTTTAGGTTTTTAACTTAAGGTAACATCATTGATTTTGATGATAACACAATAATGTAATGTCATTTGTGTTACTAATGCTTCTATTAAGTTTAAAGAGTAATTCAGTTTATGAAGAGTATTAGCGAAGCCATTCAAGAAAAAAACATGAAAATGATACCATCTATAAGAAAATTCAACATCAAGTTAAGCAATTCTATACAATCAATCAAAATAATAAAGTAAGGAGAAAGAGTAAGAGAATGCAAACAGAACGATATTGATCTCGAGGTTAAGCAATCCTGCCTACGTCCCCGCCTTAAGCTTTCCCACTCCAAGGATTCACCACTATTTTACTAATCGTACGATCTTCTTCCGGGTGAAGATCAAACTTTTAAAATGCAAGAGAATCTCCTCTCTTGATTTCCTAAATGATGAGAATGATTTTCAAGGACTTTTGGCTCATTTTTATCATTCCAAATGATGTCCTAGGGCCTTATAGAGTTATTCAATTTTGTCTAAGGCTCTTATGGTCAATCTAGGCTTTGAGCATTCAATCAACCACACTTTGAGGACTTTTTACAAAAGTCCTAAACATTCTCATCCTATAAATATAAAACAATAAACCTTCTAAGAGAGTCTTCATTCTTCATGACTTGATCTTGGATCTTGATTTCAACTTTAAGCTTCTTTGACCAAAATGACTTCTCATCTTAATATCTTGGACTTTGATTGATCTTTAATTTTATCAAATAGCTTGCTTGACTTAATGTTGAATCTTCTTATAGATGGTGTCATTTTTATGTTTTTTCCTTGAATGACTTTGTTAATGCTCTTCATAAACTGAATTATACGTTAAACTCAATAGAAGCATTAGTAACACAAATGACATTACATTATTGTGTTATCATCAAAATCAATGATGTTACCCTAGGTTAAAAGCCTAAAGGCTAACAGGGACCTAATTGAGCCATACATAAATCTGATTTTAAAAATCCAACCCTTTATAAATCCTTCTCCATAAAATAAATTAGGTTTCATCTTGTGTTGTCAATGATGCTTCATAAGCCAACTAATGTCTTAGAAGCCACTCACAAAGTGGCTTGGCAACTTGTATGCAAGCCTAAGGATGAGGGTGGGCATGGCATTCTGAGTCTTGGTGATTTAAAAAGTTGTATGTTGATAAGAAGAGCATGGGATATTGTGACTTCTAGAAATTCCTTGTGGGTCCAGTGGTTCATACGAACATACATGAGGCATGAGTCTTTTTGGTCAATGCCGATTCCGAACAATCTGTCATGGAGAGTCCGTAGCATATTGAAGATGAAACAATAGGTTGAGGGCGGTGTTCTCCACCTTATAGGGAATAAAAGGTCTACCATTTGTGGCTGGACCCTTGGCACCCAAGAGGGGTTTTGTAAAGACAAGTTAATTCGACCTTCAGGCATGGCATTGATAAGCTAGCTTATGTTGAGTCTATCAAGAGTAGCAATGGTTGGGGGCTCCCTCATCCCTGGGCTCCTAAACTCCATGACATTTGGGACGAGACTAATTATGTTGAAGTGTTGCATGCATTCAATGATGATAAAATCATATGGAAACCGGCTACGGATGGTAAGTTTTCGACGTGTTCAGCTTGGGAGTTGGTTAGGGAGCCTGGGCCGACGGTTAGGTGGGTCTAGCTTGTGTGGTTTAATTAGTCAGTTTATTCCTAACCAGTCCATGGTTGCTTGGATGGCAATCATATGTGTAACGGATAAAATTCGTAAAATCAACTTAGCGTTGGAGAACGAGCTCGTTTTTGTTGTTTTGTTCACAAAAGTGACATGTGGACACGAGTTGGGGTCACGTGCTTAAAATAGAGGGATCACACGTTGTCTGATGCACAACGTTCACGTTGTGCGCATTACGACGTCTTTGTTTTCTTGTAGAACAACGCTTCCGTTGTGGCTCGACAACGTGCTCGTTTTCTGAAGCACAACGTAACCGTTGTACTCTTGACAACGTTTTTGTCGTTACATAAACAACGAGTCCGTTGTCTCACCGACAACGATGTCCTGGCTGTATTTTAAGACATCTACACCGTAACCGAGCTTGAGTCAACAACGAGACCGACTCGTAGGAGGAAGTGATCAGGAGGCGATCCATAATTCTGACAGGTGTGCCGAAAGCACTGTTTTGTGCCGAAAGCACTGTCTTGGCATTTAATGCTGGTCACTTCTGCGTACTGTCAGATGCCGGCCGACTGAACTCATAGTAGGCTCTCACGTGTGATGCAACAGGTGACAGATATGTCTGACATATTTGGCAATGAGTGCAAGACACGTGGTATGAGCATCTATGGCCATCCATGGTCATCGATGGCCATACCAACCTTACCCTATAAATACCCCGTGATTTTTAGTGCTTGAGATCACGTTTTTGGCCGTACTTCAGAGGATAC
The DNA here is from genome assembly GCA_015143295.1 of Tetracentron sinense. Lineage (NCBI taxonomy): Eukaryota > Viridiplantae > Streptophyta > Magnoliopsida > Trochodendrales > Trochodendraceae > Tetracentron > Tetracentron sinense. The sequence continues at coordinate 4,540,724 of CM026555.1, read as the reverse complement.
TTGTTCAGTGCTTCCCAGAATCTTGCGTAACTTACAGTGCCTATTTCAGAGTTTACTGTTCATCATCTTCTACATCTACTTACTTTACCATCGGAGTACAGGTCAGGGTGTCACACCCTCCACTCCAACCTTCTACCGGTAAACCAGAGCGTGTGTGGAGCTATAGCTGACGCGTGTTCGTGACTGTATTTTTCCCCCTCAAAATTGGCGCCGTCTGTGGGAAACATCTGTAAACGAACCCCCCTTTGCTCTTTGTGATCATGGCTGATCAGTCATTGGTGTTCGGGCGTGAAGATCAAACCCCTCAGGCCACTCCTTTTGCACCTTTTGTCGTGCACATCCTTGGGGTCAGTCCTTCGTCTGGGCAACCAGAGAGGACCGTGCCTCCTCGTGTTGAGCTTTCTGTTTCTGATCGCATTTTGGCGATGTTGCAAAGGCAACAGTCTGCTCTGGATCAGATCATCAGGCAACAGCAGTTGATGCAGGAGAGGCTGGAGGCGTTCGAGCATAGTAGGATCGAGGTGGATGAGGTGCCACTGCAGAGGTCTTCCGTGAGACCTCAGCTTGACTTCTCTTCTTCTCCTTTTGCACCGGAGAACCGTGAAACCAGGTCTGTGCTTCTTCCTACTGAAGGGGATGTAAGGCAGCCTCAGGTTCAGGCAGAGCAGAGTATTCCTTCAGATCGTGTGGATTTACGAGAAGGGGCAGGGCAAGAAGACTTGAGAGGGGGTACCAGAGGTACAGACGCCCAGAAGACTTGGGTGACTGCCAAGGAGGTGGAGGCTTGGATCGGTGCTCGTGTTAAGAGCATGAAGGGAGGGATTCCTGACCACTTTGCTCAGTCAGCAAAGGACAACGTTGAGAACTCTCCTTTCACAGACGCCATCAATCAGTCATATACTTCTTCCAAGTTTATAACTCCGATCTTCCCCATGTACACTGGAAGGACGGATCCAGAGGAGCATTTGTTTGATTTCAAAATGCGATGGCTGTTCGCAATCCAGAGGATGACCTGTATTGCAAAGCTTTCCCCAACAGCCTGTCTGGGGCAGCGTCGAAGTGGTTTCAGAACTTGCCTCCTAGTTCCATCAGTAATTTCTCAGAGCTCAGGTCAGCTTTTATTGATCGTTTCATTATCAATAAAAAGAAGAAAGCAGGTGCAGATACTCTCTTCTCTTTGAGGATGAAGTCGGCTGAATCCTTGATGGACTTTATTTCGCGTTTCACTGATGAAGTCCACAACATCGATAAAGTCGACGAAGGGAGCTGTATCGCTGCTTTCAAGAATGCTATCTCTAGGCATTCCGAGCTCTATAAGTCCTTGGCTCTTGACTATCCTGTCAAGATGGACGAGATGATGGTTCGTGCCACCAAGTACGGAAGGTATGAGGAGGACGTATCCGTTGTGTCGAAGCCCAGGACGAGAGTGGTGGATGTCGTAGAGAGGACACACCGATCTTCGAAGAAGAAGGAGAAGAAGCAGAGGTACGAGTCTTCATCATCTGAGGACTCACCACCAAGGAAGTAGAAGGAGAGAGTAGTCTATGTGACTCAGCGGGATCAGCCGGTTCGGCGTCCGCTTGAAGGAAACTTTAATCAGCAGCAGAGTAGGACGGAGAGACGTCCTAATGATCAGCAGCAGGCGAGGCAGCAGTATCAGCCACGCCAGGTGCAGCCTCAAGTACAGCAAGGGAGAGGCGTGCAGCCTAGTGAGCGGCGACCTTTTGCAGATCGAGCACCGCCCATCAATTTCACAGTTAGCCCGGCGACCATCATGAGGTCGATGGAGGATCAGGCGTACTTCGAGTGGCCGGCTAGGATTGTGCAGGATGTTACATCGGGACCCCGGGTGCATGAGTATTGTCATTATCACAAGTGCCGTGGTCATCTCACCAACCGATGTCGTATTCTGAGGGAGTACTTGGAGAGGCTGGTTCAGGAAGGGTACTTGGGAGAGTATCTTGCTTCTGGCAACGGCGGCATGGAGCATGCCAGGGAGCCGGTATCCCAGTCTCGTGGAGGAGAACCTGCCAGTAATCCAAGTACCAGTGGAGGAGCTTCTTTGGGCACGATCAATGTCATTTGCCGCGCGCAAGCGCCGGAAGCAGATGTGGAGAGGAACTTCAGGGCGAAGGCCAGGAAGCTGTCTCACGATGCTGCAGTGTGTCAGGTGCAAGTGCCTACCAGAAGCGTTGAGCAGGCACTTACTTTCACTGATCGTGATCTGGCAGCAGTAATCCGACCTCACTATGATGCTCTTGTTCTCACTATGAGAATAGGAGATTTCGACATCAAGAGAGTGCTCGTGGATTCCGGGAGTGGAGCAGACATCTTGTATCTTCATGCTTTCACCCAGATGAAGTTGGATCCTTCCGTTCTCATCTCTGCTCAGACTCCACTGTTCGGATTTGATGGCAGCTCGATGATGCCTGTAGGCGACGTTGTCTTACCCGTTGTGGCTGGACCCGTTGTCCTTCAGACCAGGTTCTCCGTTCTGGATGTGTCATCGCCTTACAATGCCATCTTGGGTCGTTGGTGGACCCATGAGATGAAGGCTGTTCCGTCCTCATACTATCAGGTGTTGAAATATCCAACGCAGGACGGGCCTCAAGAGATCAAGGGTGATCAGTTGGCATCGCAGAAGTGCGATTTTCCTGCTTCCGTTGTGCCTCCATAGCAGTTACAGGTCGTTCCCGTTGTGGAAGAGAGCTCGGAAACCTCGTTGTGCAGATCTTCCGTTGAGCCCACGAGAGCTGTCAATTTGGGAACGGAAGAAGAGCCAAAGGTGTTGCAGGTTGGGACGAGCTTGACAGCGGAGGAAGAGCTTGAGTTGCTGAGTTTCCTTAGGCAGAACCTTGATGTCTTTGCATGGTCTCACAAAGACATGACTGGCATCGATCCGAGTGTTATCTGTCATCACCTCAATGTTGATCTTGCTATCCCTCCAGTGAAGCAGAAACCTCGGAGGCTTGCTCCAGCTTATCATGATGCAGTGAACGAGGAGATTGACAAGCTGATTCAGTTCGGGTTCATTCAGGAGGTGCAGTACCCTGATTGGATAGCCAATGTTGTGGCTGTGCCTAAGAAGAACGGGAAGGTGAGAGTTTGTATTGACTTCACTGGTGTCAATAAGGCCTGCCCCAAGGACTTTTTTCCCATGCCAAGGATAGACAGGCTCATCATCGCCACTGCTGGCCACGAGATGTTATCCTTCATGGATGGTTATTCAAGCTATAACCAGATCCTCCTGGCGGAAGCAGACCGAGAGAAGACCACCTTCATAACGGAGCGGGGCTTGTTCTGTTATCGAGTGATGCCTTTTGGCTTGAAGAATGCAAGTGTCACCTATCAACGTCTTATGAATCTCATGTTTGGGTCACTTCTTGGCAAGACGGTTGAAGTTTACATCGATGATATCGTTGTGAAGAGTCGAGTACGATGTACTCTAGTGACGGACCTTGCTGAGCCTTTCTCTGTTCTGCGATCTTTCAATCTAAAGATCAACCCAGAGAAGTGCACCTTCGGGGTTACCTCAGGAAAATTTTTGGGTTATCTTGTGAGTCGGCGGGGGATTGAGGCTAATCCAGCTCAGATCCGTGCTTTGCTAGACATGCCAGAGCCTAAGTCGAAGAGGAGATCCAGAAGCTGACAGGCCGGATTGCTGCACTCAATCGGTTTATCTCCAAGTCATCCGATCGTTGCAAACCTCTTTTCGAGTTGCTGAGAAAGGACTCCATTTTTGCATGGACTCCAGAGTGTTCTCGAGCATTCCTTGCCTTGAAGGAATATTTAGGCTCAGCTCCTATCCTTTCGGTACCTGAGCCAGGTGAAATCTTATATCTTTATCTATCTGTTTCAGAGCAAGCCCTTGGTTCCGTCCTGGTCAGGAGTTGTGATGGCATGGAGAAACCTGTTTATTTCATCAGTAAAACCTTTCTCAAGGCGGAGTGCAATTATACCAAGCTCGAGAAGATATGTCTAGCTCTTGTCTTTTCTGCGGAAAAGCTTCGTCCTTACTTTCATGCTCATTCTATCATTGTCATCACAACATATCCCTTGAAAGTCATGCTGGGACGACCCGAGCTGGCGGGGAGGATGTCGAAGTAGGCTGTGGCTCTGAGTGAGTTCGATATTCAGTATCGGGCTAGGAGTTCAAAAAAGGGGCAAGTAATAGCAAGTTTTCTTTCTGATTTCCCTGTGGAGGAGGAAGCAGAGGAGGTGGTTGTTGATCTTCGGGAACTTCATATTGAAGTTGACAACGGAGATGTCGTTGTGGATGGAGCCAAGTCATCAGAGTGGAGTGATTGGTTATTGTACATGGACGGATCTTCTAATTTTAGTGGTTCAGGACTGGGTGTTGTGCTTGTAAGTTCCAGAGAACATCAAATTGCAGAAAATGTCGCGTCTTGGGTTCACTACCTCCAATAATGAAGCTGAGTACGAAGCCTTACTGCTTGGGTTGCAGAGTGCTCGAGAGCTGTAGATCTCCATGTTGAGAGTGTTTTGTGATTCACAGCTCGTGGTGAATCAGGTGAATGGTGTTTATGACTGTAAGGACGACCGGATGAAGCAGTATACTACTCTCATTCGTTCGCAGTGTGAAGCATTCACCGTTGTGGAGATCAGGCACACCCGGAGAGATGAGAACAGGCATGCTGACGCTTTGGCATATCTAGCTTCCATGATGCAGGCTGACGAGCCTAAGGCTATTCTGATGGAATTCCAAGAGTATCCTTCAATAGCTCTTCAGGCACAGCGAGAAGTGTTTTTTGTCAATCCAGTTCTGAGCTGGATGACAGGGCTGGTGGCTTATCTGAAGGATAGAATTCTTCCTATCAGTGTGAAGGAGTCGAGACGTATTCTGTTCAAGGCACCTCGTTATGCCTTGGTGCAAGGAGAGTTGTTCAGGAAATCTTTTGATGGGCCTTTGTTGAAGTGTGTTCATCCTGCAGATGTGGAGAGAATACTTGCTGAGTTGCATGAAGGTATATGTGGTATACATTCAGGCGGGAGAACCATTGCCCATCGAGCTCTGGGGCAAGGTTACTTCTGGCCTTACATGCAAGCTGATGCTCAGAAGTATGTGAAGAAGTGCAGCCAGTGCCAGCGGTTTGCTCGTTTGATTCATGCTCCGGCTCAAGAGCTCAACACTGTATCTCAGCCTTGGCCATTTGCGCGTTGGGGAGTTGATATTGTAGGACCTTTCCCTAGGGCTCCAGCGAATCTGATCTTTCTTCTAGTGACAACTGATTACTTCTCTCGTTGGATTGAAGCTGTTCCTCTTGCTCGTATCAGAGAGCAAGAGGTGAAGAAGTTCTTGTGGGAACATATCATCTGCAGATTTGGCATATCGTAGTCCATCATTACTGACAACGGGAAGCAGTTTTCAGGACGTTTGATTGCCGACTTTTGCAGCGAGCTGAAGATCAGGCATGTTTTCTCTTCCCTATATTATCCTCAGGGGAATGGATTGGCCGAGGCAGCCAATAAGAATATTCTCAATGCCTTGAAGAGAAGACTGGAAGATTCGAAGGGGAAGTGGACCGCCGAGCTGCACAACGTTTTATGGGGGTACAGAACAACTCCAAGGAATCCTACCAATGAAACTCCTTTCTCTTTAGCGTATGGTATGTAAGCTGTCATTCCTACTGAGATCAGTTTGCCTACAGTGCGTTCTTGGCACAACAAGAAGAAGGATGGAGAGAAAGATTAGAACACAGAGCTTATGGCTATTCATCTCGATCTGCTAGAAGAGAAGCGAGAAGATGCCAGCATTCAGATGAGGAGGTATCAGCAACGATTGAGGAAAGTCTACAACAAGAAAGTACAACGGAGAGTGCTGCAGGTCGGTGATCTCGTTTTCCGAAGAGTGTTCTAGAACACGAGAGAGCTTAACAGTGGCAAGTTGGGACCTAACTGGGAAGGGCCTTATATCGTAGAACGATTGGGAAGTCCTGGAGTCTGTTACTTGAAAGACTTACAAGGTAACCTCATCTCAAAATCCTGGAACATTATGAATTTGAGGCAATTCTTTCAATAGAATCTATGTTATGATACTACATGCATCGTTGTGCTTACAAGTTTTCAGTGATTTTACATAATCATAGTGCTCATATTTCAACATATGACTTGCAATATTATGCGCCTGCTCGTTGTCTACACTATTCTCTGTCTGGTTCATCAGTGTAATATTGTGAATGTTTTGCAAGTAATTCAAATAAAATTTTGACTGAACAACCTACTCATAACGAACACGAGTGGCTTATATAAGGGTGTCATCTGAGCAAATCCAGTGGCTTATCCTAATGACATCCTCTGAGCATGTGCTTCGAAACTGAGTTACATTGTGTTCATCATATGAATTTTATTTGTCAGATTGCATTCACATTGAACTACGCAAATGATGTATCTAGAGTAGTACTTGTTCGTAGTGCTTGTTCGTAGTGTTTGTTCGTAGTGCTTTGTTCGTAGTGCTTTGATCGTAGTACGTGTTCATAGTACTTGTTCGTAGTGCTTTGCTTGTAGTGCTCTACTCGTAGTGTTCTGATCGTAGTGCTTTGATCAAAATAATTTGTTTAAGTATGTGCATCAGTTATAATTTTCACCCTCATACATACATTCACATAGTAAAGTGTCATATTCACATCAATGCTGTGAACCGTGAAAATTAATTCAACTACTTGTGTTGTATTGTTTGTGCATACGTTGTGCTACGTTACGAGGAGGAAAGAAACACGTACATAAGAAAGTAAGTGATCCATTCATGCAGAAGGCCCATTTCTGGGTAATTACAGTAACAAAGGAAAGAAAAGAGTTTACATCATCAAAAGAGAAACAGAAACATGAAGGGGAGTAGCAGATCAAGCGAGCTGAAGGTCAGCGTCTGTCGTCGTTGCAGCAGGGGCAGAAGTAGAGGCTTCAGCAGTTGGGGTTTTTTCTGGAGTAGCTTCATCGGCAGCAGCAGGAGCTTCGGGAGCAGCTGGCTCGAAGTACGGCTCAGCTGGGAGAGGTGCAGGACCTTCGAGAGAGTGAGGTTGCTCGACGCCTTGGACCTCGGCCTCGTTGTCTAGCTCGATCACGTCTTTGCTCTGAAGCTTGGAGAACGTGATGGCGTCCTCTTCATTGTCTTCTTTCAGACGGCCTTCTTAGCGGAGCGATTCGAGTATCTCTTTCTCGGTCTCTGCCCGATCCTCCTACAAGAGCGTGTCCAGCTGAGACTGATAGTGTTGTTGCAGTCTCAGGGTCATGGTCCTCTCGATGGTCTCTTCAGCTTTCTTGGCCTCCTCGAGCTCCTCCGCCAGTGCTGTCCTGGCTGCCTCAGTTTCCTCCAGCTGTCTGCCCAAAGCTTGGGAGACGAGCTCCAGTTCGCTGATGCGTAGAACAGCGTTCTCTACCTCCTGTTTGGCCTTCTTCTCGGCCTCCTTTACTGATCGTGTCTCAGCCTCAGCTTTTTCTTGTGCCTTGGTGGCAGCTTTGAACTTCCCCTCGACGCGAACAACGCCAGCTTTGGCTTGAGACAGATCAAAGTCTGCCTTGAGTCTCTCTTCGGCGAGAGTCTTCTCCAGTGTCTCAGTCCTGTCTTGCCAGTACTTGATCCCGTCTCGGAGGTGATTGTAGCTATAATGGCTACGATCACAGAGTTCATGCACGAGCACGTTCATCTGCAAGGAAGTATCCGGGCATTAGCACAACGAGGAGTAAAATTTCAGCAGTAGAGTAAGAAGAAGAGGAAGTGAGAAACTTACTGACGCCACAGACTGGCAGGCGGCGTAGGACAGGTCGGCCAGATTGAGATTGCCGACGTCAGCAATGTCTCGGGGCAATCTCATAGCATGAGTCAGAGCTCGGGCGGCCTTGTCGGATCTTTGCACCGAGTCGTTTACAGTCGGTCTCCCGTACCGAGAGAAGTCGGGCGACCAGTCCAGAGCGCTCGCCGGTAGCATACGAGCTGGAAGACTCGTTGTGCCAGCTTCTGTTGCGGCCAGGGCAACCACAGCGGAACTCGAACTGGCTGGAGCAGTTGCAGCTCGAGAGGGGGTAGGTGCCGAGCTGGCTTCGGGCACCGCCGTTGTCACTTCTGCTCCTGGAATTGTTGTAGGAACGGCAGAGGTGGAGGGGGAGCAGCAATGGCTGCGTTCTCTTTCTCCAGGCATATGTCCGCCTTCGCTTTCTTTCTGGCCTCGTACTCGGCCTGGGTCGGCAGCTTTCTTTTCGGGTCAGCAGTTGCTGTACCCTTGGAAGGAGGGTTCTTCTTCTTCAACGGTGGTGGCAGTGGTGACAGCAGAACTGCAGGGCGAGCAGACCTTGGCTTCCTGCTCAGCGGAGGTGGATCTATGCCAGCCATGTCTTCTTCTTCTTCTTCGTTTAAATTAATTGTTGGTGAAGGTGCAGAAGTAGAAGCACCTGGATGCTGTTGTTGTGGTTGTTGTTGTCGTCGTTGAGCAGTTGCAATAGGAGTGCTGAAGGCGACCCACGTGTCAGGTTCCAATGGTTGCCACCGGACGTATTCCCCACCTCGAACACGTTTGATGTTGGTAAGGAGGCCTTCTTCTTCTGGGGCCAACTTCTTGTATGGGATTTTCTTTCCGTCAACTGCACACAGAAAAAAGCAGAATGAGTACAACGAAAGTCAGCATGACGAAAGCATACAACGTACAACGAAAACAGAGTCAGAATAGTGGTGCACAACGGACGACCGTAGTAGTATACCTGGTTTCGCTTGGAAGACATTGGGGACCGTGGAATTCTCTACCTTCCAACCGCCAGACACAACGAAAGGAGTGGCTTTCCACCCTCTTTCTCTATCGAGAATGCCAGAGACGAGCTCTGGATGTAGAGGTTTCTTGTTCCACGAGTAGTAGCAGAACAAACCATCGTCAGTGCCTCGGCATCTGACAGCATGGCAGAAGTGGAATAGATGCCTAGCTTCTATTGGGTAACCGTCCTTGATGAATTTGATCATCATGGACATATATTTATAGAAGCTCAGATGCATTTGTCCCGGTGCGAGTTGCAAGGTGGACAAAAATGTCATCCAGGACGGGATGGAGAGGGAAGCGGAGGCCAGCCTCGAGCTGGGAGAGGTAGACGACGGTACAAGCAGAACGCTTATCAATGAGAGCGTCATCTCGCTTGAAGTGGAGATGGACGTGGGAAGGGAAGTCGAAACGTCCCTGTAGTGGTTCAGATGTGCCAACTGATGTTGGCTCAGAGCTGAGGATTGTTCGATGTAGGCACCATGAGGTGCGCTACCTGTGCAACTGGCCTCATCTTCAGTAGGGCCTCTAACTTCCTCTAACCTAGTGGATTCTACGGGAATGTTGGTAGCCATAGTAGTTGGAAGAAACAACGAAAAGGAACAAAGAACAGTGAACAGAACACAGAAGAATACCCAGAGTAGAATCACTTAAAGAACCAGAGAAGAAAAGAGAGAGGGAGAAACAGTAAGAAATATTAAGGAGAAGGGTGAAAAGCATACCGAACACAAGGCGACTGAGAGAGACTGATGAGAGCTTGAGGAAGATGAACTTTCGATTGAGAAAAAAATTCGACAGAGTAACAGTACTTGAAGGAACAGGGTGAAAGAGGAGGTGCGTTCGATGGAGATTTATAAGCATCACAGATATGTGAAACTACACTACTACCCTTCATCAGAGCCGTACACCTGTGTCAAAGGGAAGAAGAGCAGTAGCAAGATCGTCTTTTCACCAAAAGAGAGTAACAGTCAGAGTTATTAAAGCATTTTGAAAATCGAAACGGCGATGATGACAGCCTGTCCGCATTAAAGCGACGTGACGGCTCGCACGCGCAGCCAGCTGGCGTGAACGGTCGATCTTCTCAGCGAGCGTTTAAAGCACGCAACGTTACATCTTCTGGAGCAGTGCCAGGTATGATCTTTTTGTCCGTTTATGACACTTCGAACTACGTTCCAAGCATCATAAAGGGGCAAATTGTAACGGATAAAATTCGTAAAATCAACTTAGCGTTGGAGAACGAGCTCGTTTTTGTTGTTTTGTTCACAAAAGTGACACGTGGACACGAGTTGGGGTCACGTGCATAAAATAGAGGGATCACACGTTGTCTAATGCACAACGTTCACGTTGTGCGCATTACGACGTCTTTGTTTTCTTATAGAACAACGCTTCCGTTGTGGCTTGACAATGTGCTCGTTGTCTGAAGCACAACGTAACCGTTGTACTCTTGACAACGTTTTTGTCGTTACATAAACAACGAGTCCGTTGTCTCACCGACAACGATGTCCTGGCTGTATTTTAAGACATCTACACCGTAACCGAGCTTGAGTCAACAACGAGACCGACTAGTAGGAGGAAGTGATCAGGAGGCGATCCATAATTCTGACAGGTGTGCCGAAAGCACTGTTTTGTGCCGAAAGCACTGTCTTGGCATTTAATGCTGGTCACTTCTGCGTACTGTCAGATCCCGACCAACTGAACTCATAGTAGGCTCTCACGTGTGATGCAATAGGTGACAGATATGTCTGACATATTTGGCAATGAGTGCAAGACACGTGGTATGGGCATCTATGGCCATCCATGGTCATCGATGGCCATACCAACCTTACCCTATAAATACCCCGTGATTTTTAGTGCTTGAGATCACGTTTTTGGCCGTACTTCAGAGGATACTTGTTCAGTGCTTCCCAGAATCTTGCGTAACTTACAGTACCTATTTCAGAGTTTACTGTTCATCATCTTCTACATCTACTTACTTTACCATCGGAGTACAGGTCAGGGTATCACACCCTCCACTCCAACCTTCTACCGGTAAACCAGAGCGTGTGTGGAGCTGTAGCTGACGCGTGTTCGTGACGGTATTTTTCCCCCTCAATATGTGCATTAATTACTAAAGAAAAATTCTTCTGTTGTTAGTGTTGACGCAAGGCACTTGTGTTCTGCGTAGGGCTATTGATGAAAACCATAGTCATCTTTTTGTGCATTGCCCCTTCGCAATGGAAGTGTGAAACAGTGTGGCTAGGCTGCTTCGGTTGCGGTTTCCTAGTTTTCGTGACTGGCGGAACCTAGTTAAGTGGATGAGGCGGAGAACTAAAGGATGTGTTTTAATAATTGTCCTTAGAAAGCTTATGTTTTGTGCGGTCGTGTATCATATCTGGAAGGCATGTCATAGACGGTGTTTTAACAACAAATATCATCCCTTTGTTGTGTTGGTCTAGAGCATCCTTGATGAGGTGGTGATCAAAGTTAGTTCTTCACCTCTCGTGGTTGTTGATACGACTGGTGCCCGTGAGGTTGTAGCTGATTCGGGGATGGCTGTGGACTAGCAACACCCAGTGGTTGCCTGAGCTAGTTGGAGACCCCTGGATAGTGGGTGGATAAAGATTAACTCAGATGGGTCGCGCAGGCTTGATATTGGTTAACCGATCGATGTTGTAGCTGGGTTGGTGAATGGAAAATCAATCATGTTTTTTGGAGTCGATGGGGATTTTGAGGGGCCTAGAGTTGGTCATGGCTAGTGGCTTGAGGTGGGTGAGTGTTGACACTGGTTTTAAGTGGGTCATGTCGTGTGTCTGTAACTCTTGCGAGTGGTCGTGGGAGTGCACCTTTTTATTAACTAGAATTCTAGAAATAGTGTTCTCTTTCCCTCATTTTGAAATATATTATATCCCTAGGGAGGGTAACCAAGCTGCGGATTTCTTTTCTAAATTTTGTACATCTACAGTTGAGATTAGGATGTGTGTGTTAAGTCTCCCTAAGCCCTTTGCTATGATTGTTAGCAAGGATGCTAGGGGGTGTAGATATATGCGTTTGTAAATTGATCTTTTAGGAATGCAGGTCGGAGTCTGCCTAACCCCAGCTTTCTTCGTTCCAAAAAAAAGCCCATCCTACCTTTGAATTTGGACTTACATAAAGTGCCCCAACTCATCCAATGAAGTTTCTTCTCTTCCCACTTCGTACCCTACCAAAATTTGTCTAATAGTTTCTTCTCTTCCCACTTCTTAACCTACCAAAATTTGTTCAATGTTGCATGAATATCTCGGCAAACGCTCACAGGTAGCTTAAAGCATAGCATAGCTCGGTTTAGCTTGCGCCATCGCTTTTGTCAAGATTTCCATATTTGCTTGAGTTAAAAGAAAAAAAAATACTGAATATCTTTGACAAAAGGTCACAAGTAGCTTGAAGTATAGCATAGCTAGGAATAGCTTTTGCAACCGCTTTTGTCAAGATTTCCGTATCTGCTTGAGTTTAAAAGAAATAAAAAAAAAACAAAATCTCACAGGTAGTTTGAAACATAGCCTAGCTTAGCTAGGAATAGCTTGTGACATCGCTTTTGTCAAGATTTCCAATTCCGCTTTAGTTAAAAAGAAAACAAATTAATAAAGTTACACTTAAGATCTTATTAAAGAAAAATACAATTGAGATTTAGAACATTTTGCGTTTTCTTCAATAAGGGTCTAGGGTTTCAAAGAGCGAAATTGAGGGGGCACATGTCAACTGACTGATGATTGTCGAAACTTAGTTTTGATTTTTTTCTTTATCTTCATCTCTTGACTTTTTAAATTACTTTTTTGGTATAATCTCTTGAAAATTGTTGCATTAAAGGGTATCTTCTTATATCATTTTGAAAAAAAAATAATGGAACTCAATTGAGTGTGATTACTGCCCGTTTATGATTTAAATTTAAGGTTCTTAAGTTTAAAATTCACATCCTTAATAGTCTTCAAAAATAGTTTGATCCTTGTTTTATAAAAGTTATTTACATTGAAGTCCTTCCTTTTAAATTCTAAAAATACCATTTGTATTGTTGAATGAGTTGATGCGAAAGACTTGATGCTTGGTCGTGAGACCTTGCATACCCACTAGTTTTTAAGTGTGTTTTACCTCTTGAAAGTTATGGTCCCACATTTCTTACTTATATAACTTTTCATGGGTATATGAAGGCTTGTGAGCCTTCTAGCTATGAAACAATTAACCTCTATAGACATCACACCAAATCTTGGCTTCGCAAGCCACGCACGTCTCAAATGCGAGCAAATGGCTTTGGGCATTATGAGGCACACGTGTCCTTGCAACTTTGACGAAGTGTGATGCATATGGGTCACACATACGAGATCACGTGGAGGCAATCATGTCAGTCTGATCTTCCTGATTGCGATAGAATCCCTTTGGTTGACCAACCTAGGGAGCCCAAGGGTAGGATTCACTGAACTCAATTAGTCGATTGTATGGAGGCTTGGGCACAAGGTCCGAGACCAATGGAGCCAAGCCCACAAATGGGGTCAAGCCTCCTAGCACCTCTATATTACAGGATGAGAAGGGTTCATTAGAGATATTGCACCAAGGATCAAACACCTCAACTTGATCCCGATTCCCCTTCATGTCGGAGATCCAGAATGACCACCAAACTTGCAAGAGCTCCAATGCACAAGCTAACATCTGTCGTACTGACCGTAGTAACGTAGGTAAATGATGCCTATACCAAATAAAACAAAAAAAAGCATCCTGATCGGACTTGATTATCCATTAATTGGAGATGGACCTGCCTGGACTATCCTAACAAATAGACCTCTAAGGCCCGTCTAAGAGACTATCTAACTGGACTTACCTCATGAACTGTCAAATTGGACTTCTATTCTTTAAAAGTCTTTTTTTCCTTTTTTTGGTAATGGTAATACGGTTAGGCCGCAACCCCAATTAGAGGGTTAGTATCTGCTCAAGTTAGTTGGACAGGATGGAAGTCGCACCCTGACGGGATTGGAACCCGGAACCACTTCCTTATGGAAGGGATACACTTACCAATGGGCCAAAGCCCTGGAGTGTCTGAGAAATCAAAATATGACCTTCAGCAATAATTGGAGGTCATTATGAGTCTTATTAAAAATGTGTCTGAGAAATCAAAGGACCTAACTCTTTTTTTTTTATCCGAAGGACCTTACTCTTAACATGAGAGAAATAGAGGGCGTATTCCTAAATAACAAACAATAGTGGGGGCAATAATAAGAAACCCTAAAATTAGATTATCCCTTGCTTTTATTGGTTTGAGGTGGGCCCTAAAGTAATAGATTGAGAGATTTGGTTAGGTGGTACATACACGTCATCCTCATTTGAAATTCTAAGTAAAAGAGTGATGGATGATAGTTGGTTTTACAAACACCAAACATTAAGCTTTAGAAACAATCAAAGTAATCAACGACACACTCATCTCCCTGCCCAGAATATAAAGGAGAGAGAAAACAGCCTTTTGTTGCTTCGTCTATGCTGTAGACGCATATTAATGCCCCCAACAGTTTTTATAATTTACAATAAGAGGACCCACTATTTCTTACATGGTTTGATTTGAAATATTGGTCCTATATCTCCAAAAGAGGAGTGCTAGCCCCAATGTGCTTAGTCAATAAATAAATAAATAAATATTTATATATATTACAGAGGTAAGGTGAGTCAAAAAAATTTGAGAGACACAAGGTGAGTGCAATAGGTGGTGTTGTACATTATAATAGGGATATGTTTGACACTTTGTTGCCACCATCTTGCATCTTTGGAAGACGGATAGCATTTCTGATCCCAAAATTTGAGTTCATTCCTTCAAATTTAAAAAATATGAATTATATCAGTCAGCATCTCAAACTATATAACCAAATTTTTGAAATTTGAGATTTCGGAAATTTATTTGAAATAATTCTATTTTATTTTTAATTATATTGTAATAAATGAACCTTCCTGGCTTGCCACTTATCACTTTTGACTTTTGAGTTGTTTGAGCATATCATTTCGCTAATGTGAAGAAATGCTTATATTATGTGTAATTAGTAATTAATAACTAAATATAACACCAATAAATTCATTGAGTGAATTTTATCTTCTTCTTTTATTTTGATATAATAAATGCACACTGTCACAACTCACACATACCCAGGTGACACAAGATCACAATTCCCACACAACCCTCTCAAGTGATTTTTATCTTACTACCAAAGAAAAATACATAGTTTTGTTTTTTATTTGGTCAGAGGTGTCCAACATTTGGCCAACTAATCCCCTCAACACGTGACAAGGCCATCGCTCAGCACATGCAAGTTAACGCCCAATAAAAACCCAACCTAATGGCTGGCCGCGAGAGGGCATGGAAAGTCGATACCAGGATGTCTGAGCTTAAGACTCACCCCAGAGACCATAGAGCCACCCCTCGGGGGGGGGGGGGGGGGGGGGGGGGGGGGCGCTCTAAGAGGCTCGGATTCCCTCTTCCAAAAAAAAAAAACTCCTTTTTACAGTGCATTAATATGATTTATCGATTAATGTGAGCGTTCTCCCGAAACTTGAACTCAGGTGGTATCAGATTGGGATTGATAATGCTAGTCATCCAAGACTCCATCCCTAATGTTGTGTTTGGTTGTTGAGAAAATGTGAAAATGAAAAAGAAAAGAAAAGAAGAGAAAATGAAAAACAAGAAGAGACAATTATAGATTTTCCAATGTTTGGTTATCTAGAAAATTAGAGAGAAAATTTATTCTTTTAAAAAAAAATTATCAAAATGTCCCTACCTTTTCAAAATTATCAAAATATCCCAAATCATTTAAAATAACTTCAAAAATTTTAATTTTACTCAATGTTTTTTACACTTTTAAATTTTTGTTTTTTACATTTTTTAAAGATTTTTTTCAAAAGAATCTAAAATTGGGAAAATCTTTACTCATTTTAACTAAAATCTAATATGGAATTTCTAAAAATCATTTTAAAACTTAAATCCTTATCCAAATCAAAATTAAAATCTATCATAATCATATTTTTAAATTAATCCAAACCCCACTGTTTCAGTTTTTTTTTTTATTTATTTATTATAAATCTTTGCTTATTTCAACTAAAATTCAACATGAAATTTTAAAAATCATTTCAAAACTTAAATCTTTATCCAAATCAAGATTAAAACTTATCATAATCATATTTTAACTTGCTTAAATCAATCCAAGCCCCCAAACTGTGAGTTTGTGAGAGATAGATATAGAGGTGGGAGAGAGAGGAATATGCTATTGCCATCGTTAGAATCGCTGGTGTTTTCGACGGAACTGTCGCCGGAAATCAACGTTGGAGAGTTGGAGTGGGGAAGAACAAGATAGATGAGAAATGAGAACCCGATAACTTTTTTTTTTTTTCCTCTTCAAAATCCAAGATTTTAAAAAAAATTATAAATCCATCAAATTGAAGAAAATTTTCTAAAATTTTCTTTTGTCCTTTTTTCACTTTCTTTATAACTAAACTATAGAAAATCAGACTTTCTTCCTATTTTCTTCTCCATCCTTTATTTTCTCGACAACCAAACAAAGCATAAAAAAAACGGATTGAGTGATCAACAAATGATACATAGAGATTCACTACCCAAATTTACTCCCTCAAAGATATATCAGCTGGGCCCCATCAGCTAGCAACCGTCCAATTAGTAGATTGATTACAGTTGGACATGCAGAGAATCAACGAAGTACATGAGGCCTCCTATGCTGTTAACTTATCGGCCGACATTGTCGACTGTGATGAATTTAAAAATTCTCGCGCAAAGAGATTGAGTGTACTACTAATATTACCGATCAGATAGACCTTAACAATTCTCTAATATTACCCTTCAACTCTAATG
Source organism: Tetracentron sinense (assembly GCA_015143295.1). NCBI lineage: Eukaryota > Viridiplantae > Streptophyta > Magnoliopsida > Trochodendrales > Trochodendraceae > Tetracentron > Tetracentron sinense. The sequence goes on along the minus strand of CM026555.1, from coordinate 4,524,122 downwards.
GTGGGGTGTGACCTCTCTCAAATGAGAGGTTTTGAGATCTATTCTCATTAGGGGTGTCAATGAGCCCTCGGCTCAACTCGAAATAAACCGAACTTGAGCTTTTACTTTGGACTCGTTGAGCCAAGCCGAGCCGAGCCTTAAAAGTGAGCTCGAAAAATAAACAAGCCAAGCCTAAACAATAGGTGGCTCAGTTCAGCTCGGCTCGGCTCGATTAATTTTATAATATTACCCTTTAAAAATTAAATTTATATTATATATTTAGTATACCTTTTTTTTGGTAAAATTATTTAGTATACATTAACATAATTATTTTCGTTTAAGTTTTAACTCAAGCTTTCACGTGAGTCACATAACATCCCAAAAAAAAAAAATGCCCTTTTAATTTTTTTTTTAATTGAATTTAGTGCTTATCAAAATATATATATATATATATATATATATATATATATATATATTTAAAATTATCAAGCCGAGCTCGAGCTTGAGCTCAACGATTTGTGGACGAGCCGAGCCGAGCCTGAGCCTTTATAAAATTCCAACAAGCCGGGCCGAGCTTAAGCATCTGTAAAATTCCAACGAGCCGAGCCCGAGCAGTGCCCAGCTCGGCTCATTGACACCCTTAATTCTCACGGGCAATGAGTTGTAAGAGTTCTAATCACTGCTTTCATAACCGGATTGGGCATTGAATAGGTAGAGTGACCGGTTCCGATTCCACCGATCCAATCCGACTGCATACTTTTTGAAAAAAAACCAATTTTTATTTTTCATTTTTTTTTGGTTCTGATCAGTTCCCAACCAGTTCTACCGGTTCTTAAAGAGTTCCGATTTTGAGGGTTTTGGAAACTATCGGGGGGGCCAGTTCCCGGTTCAACTGTTCAGTCCGGTCCGGTTCTGACAACACTGGTTCTAATCCCCAAGCTAACTACTAACCACTACCAGAAAGTAAGTGATATCCAAAGGAAAAATAATAATAATTAAAAAAAAAAAAACAAATGTAGTGCAAAAGAGTAGGACCCACAAGCATCAATCAGTTGATCAAAATCACTTGATCATCAAATTTTTCTTGATTTAGGTTGCCGGATAAACTTTTAAATTGACTTTTAACTTTTACTCCAAAAAGTCAAAAGTCAATATAAATGATGTTTGATAATACGTATAACTTTTTACTTCCTACAAAATCAGAAGTTAGTAAAAGTCAGAAAATAATTTTTCTAGAAGCTAGCCCAAGAAAATTTTCTCCAAAAGCCCGCATTTTAACTTTTATCAAATGTTATTTTTCTTGAGTTCTCCCAAAAAAAAAAAAAAAAGGTTATTCTCTTCTTAGAGAAGTTTATTGAAACAGCACCTTAGGTTTTAAATTTTATCAAATGTTATTTTTCTTGAAAGTTACCCAAAAAAGTTATTCTCTTCTTAGAGAAGTTCATCCAAATAGCCCCTAGGATTGTCTTATCAGGATTAACTTACTTTGTGATGGGAGGTTTACTAATTGTGGGTACATGATTTTCTCCTTTCACTTCAATTATTCTTTCATGCCCGTCCTTGAAAGGAAGGGTGACGTATGTGAGCAAGCCTCTTGTACACGAGATTATATCATGTTCCAAAAACATTCCCAATGAATTTAGAGATATTCGATCATGGTAGTAACCTTTATGATTATTTAAACTAATGATAATTGATACAAATAATAAATAGTACACAACTCATACGTAGTCCCACACACAAGACTTGGGTCTAACTCATCTCACCAAAAAGGCCTATATCTTGGTAAGAGTAAGAAGCCTTATATGGGACCAAATAGCGTATCGTTTAACCGTCCAAATCTTGTGTAGACCGTGTGTGAGAGTAGTATGTGTGAGTTGTGTATTTGCACCGATTCATTTTTTAAAAAAAGGTTATTTTTTCCCTTAATTGTAGACAGTTGGTGCTATTACCTAACTTTTTATAGTAGTCTTACATCAGTTATTCACACAGTTATTTTAATCAATTTTATACGTGTTTAATAAAGCAGGTTTAGGCCGAGGAATTATGATTGGAAAATGGTGGCAGATCTCATCATTGAGGATAGACTATGGAGACTTCACCATTTACTGGCTTTGTTCCCACAGTGTGATTAGTAAGATCCTAACAATCCCTTTACCACTCTCTAGTATATATAGTGGATAGACTAATCAGGAAGTGGGATAAAATGAGGTTCATTCTCAATAAAATCAGCACATCAGTGTGCTTCTGAGATAGAACCAGAATCAGGGAGAGTGAATTTTAGGGGTCGGCCCACAGACTCAGGGGCCCAATTCTAGCGACCTCCAAATCGAAAACACTGTGAGGTATGCGTCCTCCAAAAGTAAAGGAATTTGTATGGTGGTGTATCCTAGATGATCTGCCGGTAGAGGAAAACATCATTCTAAAAATAATCAAAGATCAATCAAGTGTGCCCCAAGCAGGAGCGGAGCCAAGAATTTTTCATTGGGGAGGGGGGAAATACATGTATAAAAAAAATGGAACTAGGCGGGTTTGGGGCGTAGCCCCAGAGAAAATTTTTTTTGGGATAATTTTTTATTTTGAGAATTTGTTTCTAGTAATGTCCTAGAGGTCGCCATGTGTCCCTATTGATACTCTTAACCGTGGTTAAAATTCACCCACATATCCTTGGTTTTTTAAAAAAATATCAAAATATTCAAACCATAGTTAAAATTCACTAATTCCTAAAGTTAAAAAAATCTTTTTTTTTTTTTTTTAAAACCAAGGATAAGTAGGTGAACTCTAAGAATGAGTGATTTTTAACCATAGTTAAGGGGTGCTCAATAGAGACATGCGGCTAAAGGGCATAAAGGTCCATTAGAGGGCCCACTATATATGTGAAAAAATTGGGGGGCCAAGTGTACTAAAAAAAATTTAAAAATTTAGGGGGCCCATTATTTCTTAGCAAAGCACTAAAGGAATTCCAAAAAAAAAATTTTTTTGTGGGGGGGGGGGAATGGCCACCCCCCCCCCGGGGGGTCCGCCCCTAGCCCAAGGTTTGAAATTTCAGAAATCTCGATGTTCTCCAACATGAACTGAAATTTCGAAAATTCTGGATTTATCGACAAAATTTTGGCAATTCCTTTTGTTAAATACTTTATTAAATTAAATATATTCTTAATATTTCACAAAATTTTGAAATATTTCTAAAAAATAATATTTTATTAACATTTAATATATTTATATAATATGATTAGGGGTTTTTGCATATCAACTACGGTGTTTCACCAGCTTTACAAATACATTGTTATGAGTAAATAGTTTTGCAAACTAACTCATGGTTTTACAACCGTTAGACAATCAACTTCAATACTTAGTTACTTTAGACATTCGTTTGTTATTATTAAGAAAATGACTATTATGCCCTTATGATATTTTTTAATCTTACAAATCTTTAACTATTATTGAACTATGATTAATAACCCTTATGATTAAGATTTACACTCTTAGGGATAAAGCATCTAACTCTAGTTTTTTTTTTTTTTTTAATTTATCGATCATGTCAGATGCGAATCAAGTTATCCATTTTGTTCTCTATAGGAAGGGACTATTGCTCTTTCACAAATTACCCCTCTATCTCATGCTCTCTTCACCCCAAATAATCTTACTATCTCCTAGGGTTTCAAATGGTGAAGCCCCGTTTGGAGCGATAAAGAAGAGCATTTCAATAGAATTCGACGATATAATGACCGATAGAAATGTTTATAGGAATACATTGAGACTGGTGGAATGCTTCGATATTTGCCGTTGTTGCCTATTAGCATTTCTTGCATTTTTTCATACAGTTTCATCTCTTTCTTAAAATATTTGGAGGGAATATAATTACGTGAGTTTAGATTCCGATATGGGAATTTTAATTTCCCAAAAAAAGAAAAAAAATATATTAGCAAATCTCCAAAGTTATTTAGGACATACAAAGACTAATCTCTATATTTAAACTTTCTTTTACTCCTATACATAGACAAAAAGTTGAACTAGCTCATAAGCTAGCTAGGACGGTAGTTTGGAGGGGAATGTGAGGTCTATGGTTTTGGCAGGTACTTCTCTATAGGATTGGTTGGCTGACAAGTGACAACCCCTTTCACTATCTAATGAAATGTCATTCACTCAAAAAAAAAAAAAAAAAGGGTTAGGTTGATGATTTTTTCGCTTTTAACTTAAAATTTTTTTTTTTGTTGTTATTAATATCTCTGAAATGTATTTATTATAAGAAATTAACTATGAACATGAATTCCAATAAAATAAATAATCTAAACCAAAAAAAAATGTAGAATAGATAATTAGAGTAACCCAAAAAACCCATTGACATGAATATTTCAAGAATTACAAAAAAAAAAGATTAGTGATAGAAATACCTTTATTTTTAGTTTTGATTGCCAAACTACCATTCTCAAAAGGCTTTTTTGGGTTGCTTCAATTATTTGTTCAACCAAAACTCCTATTCATAATTAATCTCTTATTATAAGTAATGATAAATAAGTTTAAAATTATTATTAAATATTAATATAAACAATATTACCAAAAAACTGATATAGATATAATATTTAAAACTTAACTGAGCTTAAATGAGCCAACCCAAATCAATTAGGGTTAAGATCGAGGTCCTGTGGCTGGTCTCATTTCAACATGTTAATCGAAATGCAAACTCCATGTCTCACGATTTAGCGCAACAAGCATTAAAAGAAAACCTAAGAAGTCCTTTGTTTCAAAGGAATTTTCCCAATTCTATTTTTGTACAAACATCTTAATATCAATGTGTCGGGAAACATGTGCAGTAACTCAGATCGATAAATGAAAGACATAAAAGATAAGACACGAACAATATAATAAAACAAAAATAAAAAATTTATGTGGTTCAACCAATAATGCTTATGTTCACAGATCCACACCAATTGCACTATGTTCCAGTGTTGTCAAAACCAGACCAGGCATCAAACTGGTAGAGTGGCCGGTTCTTGGTTCCACCGGTTCAACCGGTCTAGTTCGACCGTGTACGTTTTACAAAAAAAAACTATTTTTAAAATTATTTTTTCCTAATTTTTCCTGATTCCAGCCAGTTCTGACCGGTTCTTACAGAATACCAGTTTTAAGGGTTTTGGAAAACGGCAAGGGGACCGGTTCCTGATTCCACCGGTTCAACCGGTTCGGTTCTGACAACACTACTATGTTCAAAGACAAACTCAAACAAAACAATTACAAAATCCTCTATGTGAAAACTTTTCTGAGTGATTAGAGTAATAAGAAACCCTAAATATAAAAGTATATTAAAATTTAGAGTTAAATCCATTAGAAATACTATTTTTGGAGTTACTAATCTGATCCTAGCGGCACTCGCTCGAGCCAACCCATTCTTATCGAGCAAGTTAGCTATAGGTTTGTCTCAATTACTCATACTGAAATTCTAATAACATATTCGCTCGAACGAAACCAAACTCCAACCTATGTCGCTTGAGCCAACTCCAGGTTTACTCGAGCCAACCAAAAAATTAGCTCGACTCACGGCTACTTGCTATAGAGCAAACCTGAAGCTGGTGCAATTAAGCCCCATACATAACACAATGAAAGTTACCTCTTCACAAAAAGTTACCTCAATTAAAAGCTTAACTTATTTGTGTGAATTTGAAGAGCTTGGCATGAACTTAGCCGAGCGACCAAGCCAGCTTGGCTTGAGTAGAGCCTAATAATCGGCCAGCCGACCAGGTTAACGGGTCGGACAAGAGAATGACAAGATTACTTTCAGACGAGAAGAGTAAAATAAATTAGACAAGTGGTATTCAGTAATTTATATGGAAATGGAGGGTTATCAAGGTCGAATATAAAACACATATAGCAGCATTCTTATTTCTCTCTGCAAGTGCATTAACAAGCAAGGAAGATTTACTAAAAAAAAACACAAAGAAAAACTATCAAGAAAAAGAAGAAGAAAAGAAACTGAAACAACAGAGAGAGAAAGCTTCTCTGCAATAATTTATATTGATTCAGAGTATTATTAACTAATAAATGGCGGTGGAGAAATCCCTCATCCATGAGCGGGAATGAGGGCAGCTCCATTTGAAAAAAAAGGAAGAAGAAAAAGCTGAAAACAGTTAGGACCTTCAGTTCATCTTCACATTCTCTCCTTAAAATTTGAAATCATAAGGTAAAATATTTTTAAAAATCCCATTTTCTGAACCTCGTTATATGCATTTTTAATGCTGACATTCCACAGATATTTGCAGGGTCTTTTAAACTTGTTATCTTCTGCAGCTTCCATTAATTTACTCACTGGGTTACTTCTGATCTCAGCTTTTCAGTGGTTTCCAGTCAAAGGTATTTAATCTGGGTATGGTTTCTTTATCAATATATTTTTCTGTTTTTTATTAATATTTTTTTTAAAAAAGTTTATCTGTGTTTTTTATTTAATTCGTTCTTGATTTTTTGGGAAAGTGAGGAGGTTTTGTCCCTTTTAGCTTTGAAGGGTAGCTCATTATCGAGATGTTTTATAATGGGTATTCATGATTTCTTAGTTTCGTATCGTTTTTTTTTTCCTCTTCTTCTTATTCTTTTTTTTTTGGTATGTGGGTCTTTTGGAAGATTTAGTACGTATTTATTAGATGGGTTGGTTTCATTTTGGATTTTAAGTAATGGGTTGTTGATGATTTTGGCAAATTGAAGCGGTTTTAGCAGCCATTTATTTTGAATGGAACAAACAACCCTTTATCGTCTACCTTTGTTTATCCTTTCTTTTCTTTTCTCTTTATTTTTATATTTTAGAAGCTTTACGGGTTTTTAAAGGTGTGTATTTTGGTTACTGGGGTGGTTTTGAAGCAAAGCTGAGAAAATGAAGAACAAAGTCCCTTTTTTGGTTGAACAGTAGAGATCGTTGAGGGTGATAGATTTTTTTTCTTCTAGGGTTTAGTTGACATTGTTTGGAGTTTCATTAACTAGCTTCGATTGCTTTTCTGCAATTGGGAATTCGTTTGCTGAGCAAAAATTGGTTGAGGGTATGGATTAGATCCATTTTTTTCATTCTATGTTGTTGAAATTCCTGTGATTTGGAATGATAGAGGTTCAAATTTGGTGGATTTGATTTCCTGGTTCTTTGAGTGATCTGTTGAAAAATGGTGGGAATGTATGTGCAGATGAAATCTATGTGAGGTTTTATTGGGTGTTGGATTGCCGGATCTCAAGATGGATCTCAAGATGGACCGGCGGAGCTGGCTGTGGAGGAGAAAGTCATCTGAGAAGAATCCTGGTGAAACTGAAAGTTCAGGATCCATATCTTCTCATTCTGAAAGATACTCTGATGATCAGGTAGGTGACTGAAATTTTTCCATGGCATTTCACCCAATTCCCTTTCTGCTTTTAGATTGAAGGTCTTGTCTTTAACCTGAATGTTATTATGATTCAACCAACTTGGACATTTGTACTTAGTTTTTCTCTGCCCATTCACCAAACATGTTCTCAAACATCATGTGTGCTTAATTCTTGTTTTTGAGGTATTGCTGTAACCATTTCTTTGGGCATCAATTTACCTTTTTATGTTACCTGGTTTGTGTTTCAATTTTTTCTTCATTGTACTAAACTTGATTCAAAATACATAAGAAAGAAATAGCCTAATTGGTTTGCCTAATCCATAAGTGCACCCAAATAATTCATGCTACTTCTTTTGAATTACTCATAACCCATTTGTGAAAGGCAATCATTGATTCATTTCATCTTTTTCTAATGGTGCAGAAAGGTCAAAGGTTTCCCACAGAGGCTGCTGTGGATGTAGACGTCAGAGCTCATATATTGAATATTTAATGAATTTTCTTTCATTACTGATAAAAATTGGATTTATAAAATAATAAAAATAGAAATATAAATAAAAATAGAAGACGAAAAATGGAAAATACTAGATTGTAGAAACCACTTTGTGTCAATGCTGTTTGCAGTTCATGAGATTTCTAGCTCTAATTTGGGGAAATATTATTCTACATTGCATATGTATCAGAAAATTGTTCGGGTAGTTTCAGGTTCACTCTAAGTCTAGGTTTTCTCTGGAAATATGTCACAGGCTTTGATCCACCTAAAATTGTGTTTACCTAATCCAAGCAAATAAAAGGAAGAGAAGAAACTGATCTTGGACTACTCCCTTGTGGATCTATTCATGTGATTCTTGATTTCTAGTGTGATATGTATGCCAAACTGTTTCCACTTCATATATATATATATACATATATATTTGATCAACAATTGAAATAATATATTAATGATTGTAAATGAAGTATAGTTGAATCCCGGTCAGAGGTGGGAAAAGAATCTTTCAGCAACACTATATTGAACACGAATCCTAGTATTGAGCCCAATAGTAGATTTATTAGTTAAGGAACATCCTTACACCAATGGAGAAGAGGAGAAAGAGTTTTGACTTTGTATGCAGGAGTGTTGGAAAATTTTCAGATTTGGTGGAGGTGGGAGTAAGAGACTACTTCTATTGAGTCACTGATGACATTTTAGAGACTCAGTATATCTATATAATTTTCCTCCAATGTAGAGAACAAAACTGAATACTATCGTCTATGCTTACATGATATTTTTGGTTGTATCTATCCTCAAAAGTATTAACAATGATTATTAATGTACAAACATATAGATAGAACTTTATATTTTCAAAATTATTGTAAATGTATAATTCAATTAATCTTCTATATTGAAAATTAAAAACAGTTTTATACCAAAAATATAAAAATAATCCAACCAAGTTGTAGATCAGTTGCATTTAATTAATATATGAATGATTTAATGGGAACATTGAAGTTTGGAGTGTAATTTAGGGAAATTAATGTCTTCCCAAATTTCTCCGAATTTTATCTACAAATCTACTTAGAATTCCCAAAATCATGGGTAAATGCATAAATTTGATGCATCTTCACACAATTAAATTAATTAAAACCTTTTTTAAAAATGAAAAATATATAATTGAGTATACTCAAAGCGGTTTACCTTGTTTTAAAAATTTTCATCGATCTACTGATAAATAAAATAATAAATAAACAAATAAATCATCATCAATAATATTTCAAACCTACCCAAATAGGTGTTTTTATGCGTAATGTTGGAGTTGAATCACCAAACATAAGTTTAGAACCCGTAAATGTACAAATTGATTCAAGAAAATGGAGGGAAAGGATTTTTAAAAAGATAACGGAGTTTTCTTAACAAAAATAAATGACTTCCGTCGACGTTGGTTCATTTCGACCGAAGTCAAGTCAACCAAAGTAATGTAATTCAAAATAAGTTTTTGTAACGTCTCGATCGATGTTATCGGAATGTTATTGAAACTATTAAAACCAAAACATGTCGCCAAAACCCTGTACTATTTACACTTCAAGCATATATTGTTTGTTGGCTAATGAAACTGAAACATTTTTACCAAAGTTCAAAATGTGCTGATTTTGCAAACTACACAAGCAGGTTTCATGTCGGTACCATGGAAATATAAGCATTTCATAGGGAATAATAGGAAATGTGTCGGGAAATACTATTTGATGTTGCAGGTTGGTTTTATGGGAGTACCCATGAAAATGGAAGCGTTTCATAGGCAACATTAGGAAACGTGTTGATTTTACACCATGAGTCATAGAGTGATTTATTTTTTAATGTAGGACCATTGAATTTTGTTCAAATATAAGGTTCAAAAGGGATAACAAGTCTCAAAACATAATAGGATTTAGAATAAATATGAAAAATTGCAAGCTTGTTTGAGCTTCAGCTAATTGCTTAATGATTCATGAAACGTTTTCCTAAGGCTGTTGAAAGATATGAGTAGTTCCAAGAAATTTTAGTGCAATGGCAAGGCTGGGAATCACCTTTGGTAAGCTATCTAGTTGGGTTCATTAGTATATCATAATTTGAAATCTACTGTTGAAGCTCCAAGATGGAGATTGAGTTGTACGGATTGATTCTCCTTCTTTTTGGTTTTTTTGGAGACATGGTTGTGAAAGCAAGACGAGTCATAAAAGTGTGTTGATGTTGAGTCAAGCTAAGGAGCATATGCTTCAACAAAAGTATCAAACAAAAGCAAATGTGGAAAAAAATGTCTCATCAATTTCGTAATGATTTAGTTCCATTCCATTTTAGGTTACTACATTGAATAAGATTATGCTAATTTTTAGGAACCTAACCAATATTCCAAAAGGCCCTAGGGTGATTAAAGAGTGGAAAGCTAGTCTCATAAACCATTTGGGATCGTAACATATCACCACGCTCCGCCACCATCCATGGCAGCCCACTCTATGGCATCTTTCACTTATCCCTCTAATTGTTTTAGAGCAATGCTAGGTCCACTTTCCGGTCGTCCACTCACCAGTAGTTTTTACTATTTTATACAAGACAAAATAAAAGTGGTGGGACCCACAAAAAGCACATACTATTTTGTCTTCCTGTATAAAAATAGGGGAGAGTGGACGACCGGAAAGTGGACGTAGCATTGCTTATTTTTTTAATAGCCCATGTCATTCAGGCAACTCTTTCCATATGGCAGCTCTCACTTTGGCCCATGGCGTCCAGGTAGCCCTTTCCAGTTTCCCCAGGTTGCTATCTCCAAGGCTCGAAATCGACTTTGTGTCAACTCTGATACCAAATGTGAGGAACCTAGCCAATACTCCAAAAGGCTAGGTTCATTAGGAAACTAGCCAATACGTTGTGGCAGCTCTCATCTTTTCCATCACATGCTATTCATTGTTTTTAATCTAGCATCTAATCTTTCTCTTTCTTTTTTTTTTTTTTTTCCCCATGTTTTTTTTATTTCGGTTTTCATCTATGGTATTCAGTATTGATATCTTTCTTTGCTTAGTTAGACGTGAAACATATCTTTATTTCTTTCAATATATAATCAGTGAGCCCCACTGCTCTCAACAATTTTTTTCTTCTTCTATCTTACCATATTTCCATTCTCTTTCTTTCCTTTCCTGTCTTCCCTATATATCACCATTTGCATAAAATAAAATTAAAAAGAGGAAAACAGAATAAATGGGTCACCTCGATGGCCTTTGGTGTGGAAAGTTGAGAACACTGAAGATTTATATAGTCTGATTTGACTTGTGGAAATTGGTCATTCAGTTAAAATCTGCCAATTCATGGAAACAAGAAGTTTGAGATCTTACTGCATAACACATTACACATCTATGCTTTCTGACAAAGATTCTGGTTACTGCAGTGATGGATTTTTTAAAATTATAAATAAACACTAATAATGTGAGAGAAAGCCTGAAAAAGAGATTTGCAAGGCTTCATGAAAAAGCATTTGGGTATTCCTGCAAGTCCTCATCACACACAAGATATGGCTAGTAACCCCTGACCTAATAAACAAGACTCTGAGCCAACCAATCCAAACCTTGAGTTATATTAGACAGGAAAATGGAAAGTGTGACAGTAGATAAGAGCAATTTGGAAAATTTACAGTTGGTGGGATCCCTGTTCCGTGCACTGGTTGGAAGTGTCAAGTGTGATAGAATAAAGTATATTCCTTATTTTAGAATCTTCATTTTTTTTTTCAATTTTTTCTATGCTTTATTATCGGTAGATAAGTGGAAGAAAATCCAATACCTCATCATTACAGGCATTACGTGAACCAATTGATCTAGGCTCAGTCCATTCTTTTCTATGCATGTTTTACACTGGGTTTATCCTTTTGCATGATGATCCATATTATGATTTAATGGGTTTCTCCTTTCCGTTGTTTCATGTGTGTGTAACATCGTTTATACTTTTGCTGTTTTGCATCATGATGTCGTTGAAGCAAATCTGATGGTTCTTAAATTTTAATCAATGGAACAGGAGGCATCAAGGGCATCTCCAAATCATAACACTCAATCGCCAGAAGTCACATCAAAAGCCACGACCAGTGGTGACGAAGTTAATGACAGTGTGAAGAGTCTGACAGAGAAACTATCAACTGCTCTTTTGAATATCAGTGCCAAAGAAGACTTAGTGAACCAGCATGCCAAAGTTGCAGAAGAAGCTGTCTCAGGTATTAATCATGTTGTATAGGTTAGGCAATTCAAATGGAAATGCAAAAGTTTTCAGCCTGATATCAATTTATTTGTATAAGTACGACTTTATTGAGTGAAAAGGAATATTAGCAGACAAACCGTCCCTATTTAAGATAAACAAACATAAGAATGAATGAAGATTAGGGAAGAGGAAGAGGGTCCTTCAAGATTTTTAAATTGATGGATCTTCTAACTAAAAATGGCATATTTGTTGTAATTGACATGTAGAAAGGGACTCTATCTTTACTTTCATCCTGTGTTTCTTCTCTTCAAACGATCTATAAGACTGAAGAATGATTTCATCTCTGAATTTTAGATTTTTCCTTTGAATTTGAGAAACTTGGCTAGTCTACTTATGACTTGACCAAGTGGAGTCAATTTTCAGGTCTATAAAAAACTTGCCCGAGTCAAGTTTTTTAAGGCGACAACATGGGCGCACAAATTTTTAGGAACTCATCTTGAATATGAGTTTTCTTGTTTTTGTTATTAATCAGATGCCTCACTATCTTTTGAAAGGTCAGTACTTTTTGAGTTTTATTTTTTGCTTCTCAAATGCTAGTGTTCTACCAACATATATCTTTAGCATAGTTACCAAACACCCGTATTATACCCGTTTAGTACTTGTATAATACTTTTAAGGGGGGTCGCCGTTTAAAACTCCGTACTTTTGTCGTGTTACGTATTATACCCGTATCGCCGTTTAATACCCGTTTAATACACGAATTACGTATTAAACACGTACAATACGCGTATTTTTGCCGTTCTTTTACCATGTTAAACGCTTATTCCACATTAAATGATTGTTATTAGTTAATATCATATTTTTATTTATTTATAATTATTAATTATTTTTTAATTTCCCCGTACTTTTGTCGTGTTTTTGCCGTATAACACCCGTACTTCCCGAACGGATCATTGCCGTATTATACCCGTACCCGTACTTGGTAACTATGATCTTTAGTAGCTTTGCCAATAAATCCTGTTCTGCCTTTGGTCTGTCTGGAAAGAAAGGAATAGGAGAGCTTTTGAGGACACCTTGTTGACCTTGCCACGGATCCAGTAGTGAGTACGCCATCTAGTTTCAGCGTGGTGTTCTGTAGGGGAGAACTGTACCCTTGGAGGGATTTTTTCCCACCTTAACCTTAATCTATTAATGTAACCCAGGTCTTGTGTTTGCTTATTGCTTTTTGCTTTCCTGGGTTCACTATTTGTGAACTTTCTTTGTTCTCCCCTCTTCTTTTCATATATTGATATCTTGACTACCCATAAAAAAGGGATGAAAATATTATTGAAAGGAGATTTTGATAGAATGCTCACACATTGTTCTCCCCTCTTCTTTTTATATATTGATATCTTGACTACCCATAAAAAAGGGATGGAAATATTATTGAAAGGAGATTTTGATAGAATGCTCATACAAAGTCATTGGGGCATTCTTATGGTGGGGGAATTCTTTTCATGTCACATATATTTTCATTGTGTGGAAGCATCTGTCATCATGAGTGAGTGGAAAGGATCTTATAAAATTTTATGTTCTGAGCAATAACTTTTTACATTTTCTTGTTTGCCTTTATTTACAAATGAAGATGGTTTCATTTTCTGATAATTCAATAATTATGTGGTCATCTCATTTGCAATTTTAAATGCTAGGTTGGGAAAAGGCCGAAAATGAAGTGGTGGTTTTAAAACAACAACTTGAAGCTGCAGCTCAGAAGAGCACAACACTTGAAGATCGAGTAGACCAACTTGATGGTGCCCTCAAGGAGTGTGTCAGGCAGCTACGGCAAGCGAGAGAGGAGCAAGAGCAGAAGATCCATGGATCTGTTGTCAAAAAAACCCGTGAATGGGAATCCACCAAGTCTGAGCTTGAGAGTCAGATAGTCATGCTCCAGACTCAAATTCAAGCTGCTAAAGCTGAAGCTGCTGCCCCTGTTGACCCTGCTAAAGCTGATCTTCTCCTGAAGCTTGAGGCTGCAGAGAAAGAAAACTCAGCCCTCAAGCATGAGCTCCTTGCTCGAGCTGAGGAGCTAGAAATTAGGATTCTGGAGAGAGACTTGAGTACCCAAGCAGCTGAAACGGCAAGCAAGCAACATTTAGAGAGCATAAAGAAGGTGGCAAAGCTCGAGGCAGAGTGCCGCAGGCTAAAAGCAATGGCTCGTAAAGCATCCTCAGCGAATGATCACAAGTCTGTCGCTGCCTCCTTAGTTTACATTGAATCTCTCACTGATAGCCAATCAGACAGCGGGGAGCGGCTACTCGGAGTGGAAATCGATACCCGAAAAATGAGTAACATGGAGCTGAACGAGTGTGAACTGAGCTGCTCGGACTCGTGGGCATCAGCTCTAATTACAGAGCTTGATCAGTTCAAGAACCAGAAGGCCATCTGCAAAACCCTAACGGCCTCTTCAGTAGAAATCGATCTGATGGATGATTTCCTCGAGATGGAGAGGCTTGCAGCATTGCCCGAGACGGAGAGTGGAGGTCATTGCCTTGAGTCAGAAGCTGCTTCTGACAGACCCATTGGTAGAGAAAGCTCATTGAAAACCGAGTTCGAATCCATGATTCAGCGGACAGCTGAACTGGAGGAAAAATTTGAGAGGATGGAAGTAGAGAGAGCGGGACTGGAGATAGCTTTAACAGAGAGTCAAGATCGACTTGAGACATCACAGGTTCAGCTGAGGGAAGCCGAGGTGAAGTTGGTGGAGCTGCAAAAGCAGTTAGCTTATGCAAATGAATTGAAGCAAGCTGCCGAGGTAGAAATAGAAGCTGTCAATGCAGAGAGAGATGTGGTGGAGTCACGCCTCATAGTTGTGGAAGTGGAGGTTCAGACCTTGCGTGCGAATGTTGGTTCATTAGAAGCAGAGGTTGAAAAAGAGCGGGTTTTATCAGCAGAAATTGTGGCCAAGTGTCAGAAATTGGAGAATGAGCTATTGACAAAGAAACGCGAAGCCGAGCTAAGGCGAGCCACCAGCTCGAATGGCGAGTTGAAGATAAAGCAGGTTGGCCTTTTATGACATTATTTATTCACTTTTTTATCCCTTTTGCACATAAAATATAACAAGTTGTGCTTGAAAGAGATCAAAACTTTGGACCAAAAAAAAAAAAAAAAAGAGATCAAAACCATATGCATGGCTTTCTATATCTTCAATGTTTGGGCCGAATTGGGTATTAGCTAGTGCATATTTCTGCCATATCACAGAGTTGAATCCAGTCGTCTTCGGCTTGGTAAAAGAGAATAGTTCCTCTACCATAGTTACCAAGTCGGAATTTGGGAACTATTTGGCTATGAAAAAGTATCGGCAAATTTTGGGAAAATAATCGAAAAAATGTCTGTAAAGAGATGACTAGATACTAAATTAAATTTTAATAATGAAAACTTATAAAAATTTATTTTATTACATTTATTTGGAAATTTAAATTGTTTGAATTTTTCACGCTTAATTTGCAAAATTGATGACTTTTTTAAAAATTGGTTTTTTTTTTTTTTTTTTTTTCTAGAAGCCGCAAATATTTCGTGAATTAATTGTTCGACGAAAAAGTCATGTCTTATCCGAGACTTTTTGAAAAAATCGGAGAACTTTGTTACTATGCTTACCACTAACTCATGACAAAGGGAGTATGGACATGTTTAGAAGCTTCGAAGCCATTAAGCTGAGTTATGTTGAATGATTGGGTGAAGTAGAATGATAAATGTTTTGAGATCATGCTGGGTAAGAGGTGAAGATCCTGATCTGCAAGGAGACCCCAACCACATATGTACCTTAACACTCCTTGTGGGGATAATATTGTATGCTCAACAGTGCAGCACAATTATTTTCATGATAATTCTTTCTTTGTTTAATGATCTTAATCTTGTTTATGACAGGAGAAGGAGTTCACCATGGCGGCTGGAAAACTTGCAGAGTGTCAGAAGACAATTGCTTCTCTTGGCCGGCAGTTGAAATCACTAGCAACGCTGGAAGACTTCCTGGTTGACTCTGAGAAGCCACTTGAGCTCACTGGTGGAGGCTCTCCCGTTCCTAAAGACAGTGGAGAACCATGGAAATTTCATCCTAGTGACAAATTATTGCTCAAAACAAATGCCGAATCTTTGAAATAGATGGCAGAGGAGTCATCACCATCGCCATCCTCATCATCTCTTGTCTGCATTGTCACTGAATTATGCAGTCACCTCTGCATTGTCACTGAATTATGCAGTCACCTCCGAGAAGGTCCGAACTGGGTTTGGAATATTCTTTCCCTTGAAGTAAGAGCAAAGTCCGAATTGAAAATCAATTAAGATTGAAGTAAAAAAGAAAAGTAACACCGGTTTTGACACTGCGAT
The DNA here is from genome assembly GCA_015143295.1 of Tetracentron sinense. Classification (NCBI taxonomy): domain Eukaryota; kingdom Viridiplantae; phylum Streptophyta; class Magnoliopsida; order Trochodendrales; family Trochodendraceae; genus Tetracentron; species Tetracentron sinense. Next base: position 4,507,763 of record CM026555.1, on the reverse strand, counting down.
TTGTAAAGCAAAGGATTCATTGTTTCCCATTAGCAGAATTACTGATAAAATGTGCATTAATCAGCAGTTATTATTGCATACATGAAGTCACCGAGTTGGAGTTTGAAAATTATTTAGTGGAAAATTTCAGAAAAAAATGAAAAATTAGGATAAAAGATTGAGAAAATATTGGATAACATATAAAAATAAAAATAAATATTAATTATGAAAAATTAGAACTGAATATATTTTATTTGTGATTTTTACAAAAAAAATCTTGGGTTATTTATAAACACAATGTAAATTAGTCATTTGATGAAAAGCACAAATTAGTAATGATCTTTTAAGAAATTAGAGAACTTGTTATACATAGTGCCTTAAATTAAGACAGAACGATTGTGAACATCAAATTACTTTGGTTGCCTTTTACTAGTTTTGTTGCTTCTTTTGGTTTCAGCTTATTGTCTGGGGTGTGTGTGATGATTTCAAGTATCCCTGTGGGACCCACCACATGCTTAGGTTTAGCTGGCCATGACCATGAGTCAGGTGGTGGACCCTTAACATCTCCACCGTCCGATTGTTGGTGGTTCAATTATAAATTTGAAAAAGCCGAAAAAGAAAAGTAAATTATAGTATTGGGGTGAGAGAGGTTTGAACTATCGACATCAGGATCACTCAAAAACTAGGAAAGTAAACTGTATTTTATAATAAAAACCATATAACAGTTTCACCTTTTGATGTAACAAAGGTAAAATTGGGAAATAATTCCTTATCTTGTTCAGCTATGATTTTTTGGATTAGTTAGTACCTTGACAGTGGGAACTGCCCTAAGAGCCTGAATAACACTTGGAAAGTTTGAAGCTCAGGAGTTGTGAGACACACTCGCCCTATGTGACAACGCAATTGTTGGGTGTACTTGAGATCCAATAACCACAAGACTCCATAGGCTGCCTTTGGATTCGTGGAATTGAAATTGACCTAAAGAATTGAATTTTATCGAATTGAAATCCATTGAATTGAATTCATCAGAATTTATAATTCTGCCATTTGGATGTACTATTGATTAGATGGAATTTGGATAAATAAAAATTATGCAAAAAATAATATGAATACAATAATAGGAATAAATAATTATGCAAGTAATATATTTATTAAATTTAAAAAATGTGGAATTGTCAAGTAAGACCTTTTGGTAAGGATTTGAATTTTGTTCATTTAGTTTATGAAATCAATGCTTCAATTCTGTGCGGAATTGATGATTCCAATTCCAGTGTTTTGTATTGTACAAGTCAAACGAGAGAATTGGAATTCAAGAACGAAATTGCCAATTCCGTCTACCAATTCCACAAATCCAAACGCACAACAAATATTCTATTTTGAGTTGTTTCAGGAGATCACTCTCTTTAAAATAAAATAATAATAAATAAATAACTCAACAATACTTCCACTCAAGTTTTTCTAAAATCATAAGAATATAGAAATTTAGTTTTGATTCTAACTTATTATTATTACAAAAATTATAGGCATGTTAGGATTCAATTTTCTAGCCATTGGATTCGATTCCTAACCTTAGGCATAGAGTCAAATCAAAATGGTAGAATAGTATAAAAAAGGTTAAGAGAATGCTCGAATCAAAAACTTATGTCTGAATTCCTAGCAAAGTTTGAGCTTGGCTTGAACATGCTTTGAGCTCGGGTTGAGCTTAGTTCGAATGTTTTGGCTTCAACTTGAGCTTATTTTATTCAAGCTGAGTTGGCTCAAGCTTGGTTCACTGATTTTTTTGTTTAATTTGACATAATTTTAATAAAAACGTTTGTTAATAAATTATAATACAATAAACTAAAAAAAAAAAAAAAAATCAATACATTCATATACCAAAATAGATTTTGGAGTATTATTTTATTCCAAAGAGAAAAGAGTTAGATTTGATTTTTTGCTTTTAGCTTCTTAACATTATTATCTCTTATACTTGTTTATTATAGGGTTAGAACCCATCTTATCCTCAAATGCCATTTAAAATGATTTCCTTTAATAGACCCAACTTTCAAATAGTGGACAAATTGACACCTGACGTCATCTTCATCTAACCAATGTTAATATGCTCACTTAAAATGACGTCATCTTCTCTTGCTTTTAGTTCTTGGGAAATTTATGAACTTAAAAGCTGCTGCATTTAGTGATTCCTAATTGCAAAACTTAAGGACAGATTAAAATCAGGGGCTCATCCGTCTAAGCGAGCTCCTCGGTGCCAAGATCATTGGTTAACACTTTCAAACTCTTGCTTCTTTGCGTCAGAAGCTTTGGCAGCCTCTTCAGCTGTATTATACGTACCCAACCAGACTCGAACGCCTCGTTTATGTTAATATAGAGGTGTATTATACGTACCCAAGATTATGTTAATATAGAGGTGTTCAGTGTTAATCTTGGGTTCTTCCTTATTAACACTTTTGTAAGCTTTGTTGGAGTTTTATTTTTAGCAATGGAGCCACTGGAGCACGAATCTCTCAAATCAAACACTTCAACTTCATTGACCCATTCTTCTTCCTCTTCTCATTTCTTTCTTAGTCTTCGCTGGATCAGAAATCAGTGGGCTCGGGATCGTAATAAATTAAAGGAAGAGATTATTGCAGCAGTAGCCCTGAAGGTACCCGGACCAGCAGACTAGCTAATCCGAGCCCTATTCAGAAAGTGTAAATCATCTTTTCATGAGAAATCGCATTAAGTGAGGGTGTTTTTGTAATTTTAAGTGAGCATATTACTGGTACTTAGCTGAAGATGACGTTGTGTTTGTCCAATATTTTGAAAGTTGGGTGAGAAAATCTTTTTAAATGAGGGACTTGAATGACATTTAAGAATAAGATGGGTTCTAATATGGAATTAACCCTTTATTATATAAATTTATTTCAACCTATGATAAAGAAAATTTTAGAAATATTGTGTGGATATATATATATATATATCTGAATCGAGCCAAACCGAACCGAGCTTCGAGCCAATTCAAATCAAACAGGTTCTAGCTTGAGCTTGACTTGTTTAAACATTTGAGCTCAAATAAAAACTTGATTTGATTCGTTTGAGTTTAAAATGCCATCTTGAGCTTGCATTTTAAGCTCAAAAAGATCAAGTCAAGCTTTTATTTGAGCTTGAATGTTTAATCAAGCCGATCTCTGGCTAGATTGGCCATAAAGTCTGCGCAAACATTAGTTTATCTATATATGTGACAAATAGTGGTACAAATACTCTTCTAATAATTTGCTCATTCCAGTACCGATTTGTCTAATGATGATGGGATAAACCATTTCAAGTATCAATTAAAATTTTAGAATCAAATTCAATGCCTAGATTATTTAAAATCTTGGGACAATAGAGAAGGGATCTCATCTCAGCAATGTTGTTGCTCAAAGTAACATAATAGGGATAGAATGCTGCAATAAAATTACCTTCGTGGTCTCTGATATATATCACCTCCACTTGATTTACCAAGATTACCTCCAGTTGCTCTGTCAATGTTTAATTTAATTCTACCTTAAGGAGGCCTAAACCATTTGATATGGGTTGTATATCTAGATCTTTTGAAAGTCGGAGTAATGATATTAAGAAGAGATAGATTATACTTGTTGTTAAGATGAAAACCTCTATCTGCAACCCAGCATTTAATATGCTCGATAATAACGACCTATGTGTTCTTCAAATTATTACCTTACATCTTTCCAATGAGATCTCCCATATATATGATAATAGACAGTAAGACTATGAAGAGATCATTGTGATTTTGGGCTGATCTTCTAAACCAACGCATTAGAAGGCAATGAATATTGTCACTAGACAAAGGAAGGATGAAACATAGTCTCCCAAAAAAGTACCAAAGTGGGCGAGCAATATCCGTAGGCAACATGAGCATTGTGTCACAGTCCAACCTTTTTGTAAGCGAAGCGACCGTGCGGCACTCGGCTACACCTACGAGTCAGCCAACCACAAGATACTCACCCGAGAAATATTTCCAAGTGGTAAGATGCACACCAAGTCAGTAAGGGACAAAGTAAGCAACACGTAGCAACACGCAACACCGATTGAAGGCAACTTTAAGCTTTATTGATCCTTCCAAGCAACTCTTTACAGACTACAATTAGTGAGGAGATTGAGCTTGCTACAAAGTCAAAGGGACATGGGCTAAGGACTCACCTTGCTCACCTCTCCTCAAGGTAGGAAAATAAACATTTCACCCTTTTACAGAAGGAAACATCCTCTTTGCTAGTAGAGTCATACTGGGGTATTTACAACTCTGCCATTACAAATTACCTTACTAAACTACCCTTGACTACAAAAGGAATTTACAATAAACCTCGAGACACTTTACATGACTCATATGTACAAGGCTTACAAAACACGGGTCATGGCCATGTGCCGAGCAGTGGACAAAATGACCATGACAATTGGCTAACAAATGGAATTCAAGTATTTTGGATACTAAGGTCTGTGGGGACAACATTATAGACAATTTTCCATAAAAAAACCTAATATTTCCTTGGGATCAAGGAATTTCAAATATATTGGCTCCACACATTATTCTCTGCAACCATTGGTGTTCCAAGCTGATTTTATAGATAAATTACATTTTTTAATTGGCTTCCATATAAAGAGATCATCAGAATTGGAGATAAAAAGATTAGATTCAATAATAGCTTGTTTGATAGAGCCAGGAAGAAAATTTGTCGCAACAAAAAATCTCATCCCGGGTCAAAATGGAACTTTGACTCGTGAGATTGCATTATCTTAGAATCTCATCTTGAGAGTTCTTATCTTAACATAATCATATAGGGCACACCAAAGAATGAATTAAAATTCCTTTATACTATGTTTGGTTGTCGAGAAAATAGGAGAAAACATGGAAAAGAAAAGAAAATTTTGAATTTCCAATACAATTTTTAGTTGTGTTTTGTCCAATTTTCTTTTCTTTTCCATGTTTATAATTTTTTCTCGGCAACCAAACATAGGGTTAATCGATATCAAAATTATGATATCTAAGAAAGCAATATCCAAACTAACTTAAACATCTGTCACTAACTGTCTTATTAAAATCCCTTAAAATTCTAAGTCTGATAAACTAAAATTCAGTAATATAGATATCTATCCAAATAATTCTCCTTTTCCGTATTATCACCTTCCGCTTCCTCGAGATATTCTTCATCCTCCCAAGGTTCTACAACTATCTCATAGTAGAAACCTATCAACATAAAACATATCGATAGAGCAACAATACGCTCAGTGGATATAGAGTCCTATCTAACAATGTTATAAACACATCATACACATGCTTATCATACTCAATTTAACATTGCATAATTAACCTGACATAGCATAGATCAGAGTGCAAAATGTTAGAAGTATATGTCCTCGAAAGCTAATATAAGACTGATCTATGTTTATTAGATAAGCATCACATTCATACAACTATATATAAAAGGTATTTATATTTGTTAATGTCTCATTTGATGATGATGACATAAGGTTCCTTAGGTAACATTGTAGAAAAATCATGGAAACGGTTGCGAAGAGATGATTTTCCAGTTCCTTGTAAACCTATTATGTTCTAAGCCTCTAGAGTATTAATTAAGCGTCATACTTTATAGAAACCCTAAAAATTTGTTCGTTTCTAGCCATTTTTATGATCTAATTGCATGAATTTGAAACTAACCAAAAAGTAACAATTTAAAAAAAAAAAAAAACAAAAACAAAAAATAGCAGTCAGACCGTCCAAGCGCCGAAGGCTGCCGCCCAAGCGATTACTCTAGATCGCCCAAGGGCTCTGCCTGAGCAGCCGCGTCCAAAACCCACCCACGGATTGGATTTTTGACCGCTCGAGTGGCCATTACCTCTGCCCGAGCGGTGGTCGTGCACATGATTGCGTAAAAATGTATTTTTTGACCCCTTTTAATGCTTTAGGGTTCCCAACCCTATAATACCTATTATTTCGTGAGTCTAGGGTTAGGGAGAGATCTTCTAAGAGTTCTTGAGATCTAAGAAAGGGAAATCTAGGGATTGCAAAAACTCAGCCGATCTCCTCTCGGTAATCAAAAGTCGCTCACTTACCTCTCGGCATGTTCTAAAACGTAGGATCTCGACCTTATCTCGGATGTAATCTCTCAAACCTCTGTCGAATCTCCTCACCTTCATACTCTTTGTAATGATCAGATGAGGTGCAAACCTAGACATCTCCACAAACTTAGCCTCATACTTGGCCATGGGCATATTCCTTTGTCGAAGAGTAGAGAACTCGATCTCCTTCTGTTCCCTCACAAATGTCGGAAAATACTGCTCATAAAAGACACCGAGAAACTCTCCCCATGTCCACGCCTATCCAGCTAGTACCTCATTCCTCTTCTTGGCTATGGCCCTCCACTAATGTTTTGCCTCTCCTTCCATCATAAATGTAACGACCCCAAATCCTACTAAGGCTAAAATAGGACTTTGGAATCGCCACATTCACTTAACCTGCTTAAAACCATGCATACAAGGCTACTACACGAGTCTCCAAAAATGAGAGTAATAAAATTCCGATATATAAACCCAATCCAACCTGCACAAGTCTAAGGTCTATATATACAACTCACAATGAACCAACAAGTCTGATACACAACTAATGAGAAGTCTACAACAAGTCTGATACACAACTAATGAGAAGTCTACTGAGCAACATCCTCTAAAAGTTAATTACAAAACTCTGTCAATGAAAAGAAATGTAAACTAAGAGGTGTAGCCGCCCAAGTCTCCGGCTCCCTCCTCAGAAGGCTCACCTTCACCTCCTTCCTCAATGTATGTTTCCTCAACCCACGGCTCCACCGTGTACTCCTGCTCTATACCTGCCAAGACAAAAGTCCGGCTGAGTACAAAGGTACTCAGTGTATATAAAATCCAATCAACAATAATAATATACCTGCACTTAGTCAGAAACATATCCAATAGCATAATAACATAATCAGAGTGCGGAAGAACGTGTGCGCATATTCATCATATCATCACCTTGACTTGTGTACTTGTGAGAATCTTAGACTTGGAAGACAATACACTTATGAGTTGCTTATGCTTATGAGACCATGTGCTTGTGAGATGCTTACACTTATGCTTATGCACTTATTCAGATCATACCAGGATGAGACATGCCGTTCTTGGCGGATACGGACCATGCCTTATGCACTTATTCAGACCACACTGTAATGAGACATGCCGTTCTTGGCGGATACGGACCATGCCATGCTTATGCTTATTCAGAATGTCATACGTATGCCATGTTCATGCTTGTAGTCCATATGTGTGACTTGTGAGACTCTTATCTTAACATACACGTGCATATGTGCTTAAGTGTCGAAATTAATATTCGAGTTGGTAATTGCTTAGGTTCCGATCTCCCACCATGGAAACTCCACTATATGTCCCATACCAAATAGTTAGAGAATTCCCGGTTTGAGAGATGTTCCTCTAAGTTCTTACCTTCCCGACTATCAATTTCCATGCAAATAATTAGACATACTTAACAAACCATTCACATATACATATCTTATCATAATTAATATCGCAATTCATAATCAATTTACCACCATTTCATAAGAGTATAATAGCATTTATCCATTCAAGCCTTTTCACAAACACCTTGTGTACGTATAATATGAATCCATTTCTCCTCTATATTTTCAAGCATTCATCAAACCATAATTCATCCATACAATCAATATATTCATCCACATCCACAAATTAATCCCATCCTCCATACATTTCTCATCCTCCATACATTCTACCCACATTTCCAATCCACATATCCATTCACATTCCCATCCATAATTAGCTTATTTCATAGAAAATTAGGGAAAATGCATCAACTATCTATTTCTACAATTCTTAGCACATCAACATTCACAAAACCTTAAAATAGAGTTGATTAGGATAGTATATCGACCTTAGGAATCCTTCCCTTGGATTCAAAACGCTCCCGAGACAATTTGGAGAAGCTTCCCAAACTTTTCTTGCAATCTCCTATCAATCTCCTCCTTCTCCAAGAAAACCCTCTCTCAAAACCCTAGGGTTTCTCCCCCTTTTTACCAAATTAGGTTAGAACTAGGTGGAGTATTTTAATATTTCGAGTAGGACCCCCTATTTATAGCCCCAAGGTCTGAGAACGAAAAGACCAAAAAGCCCATACTAAAATTCAGCAAAAACATGAAGGACCGAGCGATCGGTTGTCTACAGATCGATCGGTGTTTATGACCGGGCGATCGGTCAAAAACACACTCTCTGGAAAATTTCCCCATACAAAATTTTGGACCAGTCGATAGATACCGATCGATCGGTTTTGGACCGATCGATCGCTGGTTCTGACCGAGCGATCGGTTCCTGCAGGTTTTGACTCCCTTTACTGTTTTGGCCATAACTTTTTACTCGTTCATCGGATTTTGACGATTCAACTTGCGTTGGATTTGTCTCTCGAAAATGAACATTTCTGGCATTTTAGAATTTCCAATTTCCACTTAATTTATAGACTAAAATATCCCCAAAGTTGACTGATCTGCAATTCCATTAGACAAAACTCACTATTGACTTGACTTAAACTCAAAATGAGGAAAAACACTAAACATGAATCTCGAAGAGGGTTCCAACACCTTTCTAATGGTTTAAGAATCACACAATTCCAGTAAACGGTGCTAAAACTAGAGCTTCCTAAAGTTTAGGATGTGCTATGACATCCATCCGTTACAAGTTGATTAAGCCTAGTTTACATCACCATAATTAGATATGAATACACACACTTTAACATCTTATAAAGACTAAAATACCCTTAATGCAATGCACTAAAACATGAAAAAGATTCGGGTCTCTACAATAAAAGAGGCCCATCTCACTCTCTGTTCATCAATGGCCTCAAGCACAGAGAATATCTTCTCCAACTGTATGATTCATAGCTTTGTCACCGTCGGATCAGTGCTCCCATAGAAAGCTGGAGGACCCATCCTCCTAAAATCTTCTACTACGTGCTGTCGTGGTGGGTGGACCTCAATTGGCCTCTCTTGCCTAGCTTGCCCTACTGATAGCGAGGCAGTCTGTTGAGTTATAATTTCAGCCTGTCGAGTCATGGCTGCAGTAATAGCCTCCATAGCCTGACTCACATTGGACTGGTTAGCACCCTCTGGGTATCCCCATCAGTCACACTGCCTCCTTAATTCCTATTGTTTCTCTTGTCTCTTCTCATGTTTACGGTCCTGAGAAGTAGAAAACAATTCACTTAGGAGCAAGTTTGCATGAAAATCCTAGGTCTACACCTAACAAGGACTCAATCTTCAACAAATTTAAAGTCCTAAGCTTGATCTTGCTCCCATAAGTTAGACAAATCCTCTTATCCTGCACTTAATACCTTAGCTCTAAGGACTCTAATGACTTGTGCTCTGATACCACCTCTATAACAACCCCAAATCCCACCTTGACCAAAATGAGACATTGGGCCATCACATTCTTAAACTTGTTTAAATCCCATGACATGCAAAGCATACTAACCACGAGTCTCCAAAAATAAGAAATAACAAAATTCAATATATAAACAAACCATCCTGCACAAGCCTAACTCATAAGAACAATAACCCACCATAACTAAAATCCAACAAAGGTATAAAATTCTAAGCAACTTCATCCTGAGTAACATAAGAATCATAGCTAACATTCTTAGCATAATTCATTTATTTTCATAATACATTTCTTAACATTAAACTCATTTTATTTCCATTCATACATAAAAACAAACACCATTCCTCCAATTCATATACCTCATCCTCCATTAAATACATACATCACCATAGACATGCATACCAATCCCATCACCATTCATTCAAACCAAATCCATCACCATTTTCCTTCCACCATTTCCTATCCATTCATCCATTAACAAAGAATAGAGCATAAGCTACTAATTCCCAATATCTTAAACACATGCCAATAATCCCATTTCATGAGTAGAAACTCTCATTCACCATTATATATCAATTTCCATGAAAATCATGCAAGAAAACTCTAAATCAAACATACTTAAGTTTATAGATTACATAATAGATTAAGTTAGAAAGCATATTGACCTTTGGAATCGTTCCCTTCAATCCAAAACGCTAAAGAAGGCTCCTCAAGGCTTTGGGGCGATCTCCAAGCGTTAATCTCCTTTTTCAAGCTAAAACTTCCCTTCTTGAGCAATCTCCTTTCTTCTCCAAGCAATCTCTTCCTTAGAACTCTAGGTTTTCTCTCGCTTCTTTGCCAAATTAGGTTTAGAAAATTTAGAACCCTAAAACCCTCAAAATAAAACCTCTATTTATAGCCTAGGGGTTTAAAACCCTCATTTTCGTAACTCTTTTCAAAACCAGAATCGCAATTTACGATCGATAGTCATATCTGGGCGATCGATCGTCGCATCCGTTGTGATCGATAGTCGAAGAAATCGAAACATTCCAACTTTTTTGGTTCAGGACCGATTTCACATTAGTGCGATCGATCGGACACCAAAAACAAAGGCTTACCAAGTTTTCAGGTTCTTGACGATTGATCGTCGGTTCCCCTGTGATCGATCGTCAGCTCCCCTGTGATCGATCGTCGGCTCTAATTTTTCACCATTTGATCACTTAAACAATTAAACCATTGTACACATATAATTATGTAAACCTTGTAGCTAACCTTAATTGATATAAGGAGCAACGGTGGATTGGAGGAGATTGTATATATGCCATTGACAAAATCATTTGACTTTTGTCTTAACAACCATTATCTCCTTCTCTGAGCAAGGGTATATCTTTTCTTGTATGGGAATTATCCTCTAATGATGGGGATAATATTGATTTTTATTGGTTTTTTATTTAAAATTCAATATTTTTCTATTATATTTTTAATGTTTTAACATATCTTTTATATGATAAATAGTTAATAAATAGCTATAAATTATTAAAATTAATAAATATTATTTTCTATAAATAATAGCTATCGTGGTGATAATAAAAACCAAATTGAGGACTAAGTATAATTATTGTTTTTTTTAATTTAAAAAATGGTTTAGATAGTAATTAGTTAAGTATTATCTAAGTTACCAAAAACACTCGATATTTATAATTTATTTTATTTTATGTTTAAATAATAATTAAAACATTAATAAGTAATACAAATTTTAGTGTTTATATTTTTGAAGCACTTTAATGTAGGGGTACTCATGAAGTTGAAATGAGTTGCTATTTGTATTTCTTAACCAATATAACTGGGGCAAAATTTCATAAGTATGATTAAAATTTCATAATTGATCAGTTCTTCATTTTTAGAAAACATCTCAATGTAAATTTAATTTTTCTTTAAAAAAGAAAAAAGTTTCACACAAGAATTTAAGTGGGACTTAGAGTTTGAATTTTAGATTTGCTAACTATTTGAAATTTTGGAATATTTTGTTTATTTCAACAAAAAAAGGGAAAACTAAAAGAAAAATTAAATTTCTTTGAGGTCCTTAATCAGAATTCAAAAAATTAAGAAATGTTAGCAAATGTAATTTTTATTACATTTAAGGTCCTCTAAATGACCTTGAGGTGTGGTTAGCTCAAGAGGACCTTGAGGACCTCTAATCGGAACTCTTAACTTTTTTTTTAGATATCATTTACCTACATTAGTCGTTAGATAGAGGTAACGTAGTTAGTTAGAGGATTGGAGTTTTTGGGAACTCATCACTCGAGGATTGGATCCCCAAACTTCCCTCAACAGAGAGGCCACATCTCATCCACTCATGCAAGAGGTGAGGTATAAAGCTCAAGGTTGGATTTGATCTGGCTCTCGTCAAACCAAAATCATCCGGCCTAAGTGCAGTGTATGACATGTTGCAATAAAAATGGGAGAAGATATACTTAGGACCGATGGTTTTGGTCTAGCGAGAGCAGGATCAAATCTGATCCTGTAAAGCTCCTACTTAAATCTATAACCTATATAAAAAGATCGTAAGTTCATTAGCATCCAAAAGCTTTCATCGAACTTTTCTATAACCTATATTTCCTTCAGTTCTATCACGCTGTAATCGTTTTTAGGAAATGTCGTTCTCTCAATTTTTAACATCTCCATTCCCTAAAATACTCTTCTTCAATATGCTAGCTAAATGATAACCTTAACATGTCTTCCATCTCATGTCTATTCCGTAAATAAAAAGTAACATGCCCATCACTCACCGCCTTCCTTCTTTTACTTTATCGTTAATCTTTATCCTTAACCAACACAACAGTTGGCAAAGAAGTTCCTGTCTAAGACTAAGACTCTAGAGACCTCTTCTTGGTTCTCACTCATCTCACCTCAGGTCATCTGATCAAATCTGACGTGTGCAATTGCTGCATTGATCTTGGTTCAGTTAAATGAAGTTAATTTAATGATTTATGAAATCTATTCATGATTTTACCAAAAAAAATTATATTCATGATTATTTGATAAATAATTTGAATTTTAATGATTTTTGAAATCAACTCATTCTTTTTTCTTTTTTACAAGCACCGATTAACTATCTCTTAGATTTTTAATTGGAAGATAAAAATGCACCACCCACAGACTCCTCCGATTTCTCTCTCAGATTTTCACAGGCACCGATTAACTATCTTGTGCCATTGCTGGTGTAGAGACCTGAATCTAAATTCCCTATTTCTATCTTGTTTAATAAGGATAGTTAGTCTTTTATCATATTTTATGCATATGTACTTATATCTAATTGGTGTAGTGTAATCAAGGCTTAATCAAAGTTGTAGAGAGAGGGATGCCTTAACATACCCTCAACTTTAGGAGGCTCTAGTTTTATCACCGCTTATCAGAATTGAGTGATTCTTGAACCATTAGAAATGTATTAGAACTCTCTTCAAAGTTCATGTTTAATGTTTTTCCAAATTTTGAGTCTAAGCTAAGTCAAAAGTAAGTTTTCCGTTGTTTTGTCTGCTGAAATTACAGACCAGTCAGCTTTAGAGCCCATTTAGACCTTTAAAAACTTAAAATTATAATTTTTGTAAAACAACAAAGTTGTTCACCTTTCAAAGACGAGTCCAACACAAGTTAAATCGTCAAAATCTGATAAACAAGTCAAAAGTTATAGTCAAAATAACAAAGAGGGGTAAAAATCAGTCAGAATCCAGGGGAGCTGCAATCAATCGCATATCAAGTTGGATCAATTGCACAACAACTGCGATCAATCACATACAGGCGAGTTCTTTTGAGTCCTTTCGGGTCTAAGTGTGATCAATCGCACCTATAGTGCAATCAATCCAACTCGCGCCCAGTTTTTCTCTTAAAACAACATTTTTGGGGGGTTTTTATCTATTGAGGCTATAAATAAGGACCCTATTTCAAGGTTTTAGGGTATTCTACCAATTTCTAATCTAATTTAGCAAAAGGAGAGTAAGAACCTAGGGTTCTAAGAGGGTTTTGGCTTGGAGAAGAAGGGTCTTGCTTAAAGAGGAAGGAGATTAGCTTGGAGATCTTCCTCAAAGCTTCTTGGGAGTGATTTAGATCCAAGGGAAAGATCCCTAAGGTCGATATCCTTTCTAATCTAACCTTAGTAAATGTTTTACATGTTTTAAATAAGCATTTTTATGGATTGTCAAGAGTATTACATGAATATACAAAGATGAGTAAGTAATAAGCATGAATGAGAGATTTTACTCTTGAAATGAGGGTTTTGCATGTGCTATAAGCTCTATTGTGTATGAATAGTCGATATCCTCTCCAATCTAAACCTTGTATCCTTATTATTAATGATTAAGTATGATAAATGATGAATTTATATGGGATATTGCATGTTTAAGTAAGGATATAGATGAATTTCTATGTTAGAAGCTTAAATTGGATTATGGGTTATGTTTTATGAGTTGTGGATGTATGGAAATGATAGTGGATGGGGTAAAAAGGTAAATGGATGGATTATGGATGCATGGAGTGGGGTTGAGCTTGAATTGAATGCTCATGGATTATATGAATGACTACTGTATGATAGAAAAATGGGCAAAGGTAATGTACACATAACAAATACACATAAGGTGTTTGTTTAAATGCTTGAGAGTGTTTTCAATGTTAAATGTGATGTTATTGAAAATTAAGAAACTAAGCAAATGAAATATTATGGTTTATCATGCTAAATTAGGTACTATTTATATAACATGGGGGTCTTGCATGTATTATAAATTCTATGGAAATGAATGTGGAATTTTATCTATAACATGGGGGTTTTATTTTTTATACAAATTCTATTACGCATGATTCTACTATTATGATGTTCTATAAATGAGGGAATGAGATGAGTTTACTATTTATGAAATTGGTTAAATGAATTCGTGAAATAATGATAAAGTATTGTTTATTATAACTATGTAAATTATGCCCTAAACACTCGTATGTTAAATTATGTCTTATTTATACTTGTACGGTGATCAATATTCGGATATGTAGAGACCCAAATCTTTTTCATGCTTTTTATGCAAGTATTAAGAGTATTTTGGTCTTTTATCATGTTTTAATGCGTGAGTATTGATATCTAATTAGTGTGGTGTGATCTAAGCTTAATCAAAGTTGTAAAGGGAGGGAGGCCTTAACACACCCTGAATTTTAAGAAGCTCTAGTTTTGTCACTATTTATCAGAATTGAGTGATTCTTAAACCATTAGAAAGGTATTAGAACTCTCTTTAAGGTTGATGTTTAATGTTTTTCTAGATTTTGAGGCTAAGCTAAGTCAAAAGTGGGTTTTCTGATATTTTGTCTGATGAAATTGCAGATCAGCCAGATTTAGAGGACATTTAGACCTTTAAAAACTCAAAATTAGGATTCTTGTAAAACATCATAGTTGTTCCCCTTAGAAAGATGAGTCCAACGCAAATTGAATCGTCAAAATCCGATAAACGAGTCAAAAGTTATGATCAAAATACCAAAACGGGATAAAAATCAGCTGAAATCTGAGGGGGGCTATGATCTATCACACACCAAGTGCGATCTATCACACATTATTGTCATCGATTGCACTCCAAGTGCGATCTATCACATGCAAGTGTGTTTTTAAACTGTTTTCGGGTATAAGTGCGATCTATCGCACCTATAGTGCGATTGATCGTACGCATGCCCAAATTTTGTTAAAAAATATATTTTTTTGGGTTTTTTAACCCTTGGGGTTATAAATAGGGGCCCTATTTCGAGGTTTTAAGATATTCTACCAACTTCTAACCTAATTTAACAAAGGAAGAGAGAGAACCTAGGTGGTTTTAGCTTAGAGAAGAAGGATTTTGCTTAGAGAGGAAGAGGATTAGCTTGGAGATCTTCCCCAAATCATCTTGGGAGCGATTTGGATCCAAGGGCATGATTCCTATGGTCGATATCCTTCTAACTCAACCTTATTAAGATGTTTTGTATGCTTAGATAAGATTATTTATGGATTATCAAGAGATCTACATGATTATGGATGAATTAAAGAATGGAAATGTGATTCGAGATTGATATCTTCACCCATCTAACTTTTATATTATTATGACTATTGATTTATTATGATAAATAAGTATGGATTTGAATGTTAATTAAGGATCTAGATGAATTTGTATGCTAGAAGCTTAAATTGAATTATGGATTATGTTTATAGATTATGAATGAATGAAAATAATGGTGGATGGGCTAAAACGGAGAATGGATGAATGTATTGATTGATGTTGGGTTTGAAAGGGATGAATGTGGCTTATAAATTAGTAATGATATGATTTTAGAATCTAAAAATGGGAAGGGCATTGTATACATAATTAATGCATTGTATGTGTTTGTTGAAATGCCTAAGAACACTAAGTATGGAAAGTGATGATATTGAAAGGCATCTATGAGTATAATAAGATATGTTATGATGAATTATGCTTAGATATGATGTTAGAAATATTAGCATGAATATGCCAAGGTATAAGGTAAGTTTTGATAAAATTATGTTTATTCAAGTTGCATGGTGATTGATATTCAGATAGACCAATGCTTAGAGGAAGTCCTCAATGCTGGGAATTCTCTAACTAGGGAGATATAACTTAGTGGAGTTTCTTGACGGAAGATGGAATCTAAGTGATGACCGAATTCGGGTGTTAATCACGACAAACAAGTACAAGTGCACGTGTGTTAGTTTACAAGTCTCACGGGTACACGGACACAAGCATGAACACGGACATTGCATGGATATTGAAATACAAGGACAAGGACAAGTACAAGGACTATGAACACTGAAATACAAGTACAAGAACACTGAATCAAAAGTACAAGGACAAGGACATTGAATGGTTTTACAAGGACCCTGAAATTCAAGTAGCTCCGATATTCGTTAATGCTCTTCATGGATTAGATTTCAAGTCCTGGATAATTATCATGGACATTTGGGATCTAAGAGCTCTAGGGGCTTACGCTTCTGTCGATGCACCTCCATGGATCTAAATACAAAATCATCGATAACTATTTTTATGGGAAAACAAGCATGCATTGCATTCATGGCACAAGTTCAAGAGTCACACAAGTACACAAATCAAGTTAAGTCATGATGTTCACATGTTTCCGCACTCTGATCATATTATTATATTATACTGCTATTGACTTTACAATTATTACATGGTTGGGATATAGGATATATGCATGTGCTATTGTTGATTAGTTTGGATATTCGCTGAGTATTCAATTCTCAGTCGACCTGTTATGTCGCACAGGTATAGTATAGGATCAGGCGGCAACTCCTTGGGTGGAAGAGGAGTATTTTGAGAAAGCGGAAGAAAGTTCGATATCCGCCGTAGCAGCTTCGGTTCCTAACCGACCAAATCTTCTCAAGCTACTTCAATACCACGATCACACACGATCGATCTCCTTCCACGAAGGCTCCAGATCATACCCCGGACACACACACAAAGTGTAGGGTTGTGAATCAATTTAGAAAGCTTCAAACCCTAGAGGGATCTCATACAGATCTGAGATCACACAATGCAAGATCAAAAGAATAGATCTATACTTGCATTCTCTAGGATGATTGAAAAATGAGGGATCACTAAAGATCTATGAGGAACAATGGAAAAAGCCCTAGAAGGGTTTCTCAGACCTCTACTCTTTCAAAAATAAACAAAGATACGAATTAGGTCTCCAAAAAGTTATTTATATAGGGTTTAGAAAAGAGTCCAGAAAAATAAAATTATGTTTACGAGGACCGATTGATCGGTGCTTATAACCAATCGCTCGGTCCAAAACCGATCGATCGCTATTTTCACCGAGAGATCGGTTAAAAATTGTCTCTCTGGAAAAATATCTCATACAAAGTTTTTGACCAGTCGATAGCCACCGATCGCTCGGTAGGACACCGATCGATCGGTCGCAACACCGAGCGATCGGTTGAGACAGAATTTCAGCCTAAACATTTTTCTTTTGTTTTTGTTTGATTCAAATAAGATCAAAACTCTTTGGTAGGCTTAAAACTATACTCCTAGGTATGTTTAGAGTTATCTAAGTGAAATCCAACTTAGGTAGGGGTCTCTAAGTCCATTACCTATCTAGATCCGGAGTAGAAGCTTTTTCTTCAATATCTTCAGTCTTCTTGAAACTTTAACTCTTCCAACAAGTTGAACAAGACACAACACTCATGACCTATCTAATGATCACGGAATTTGCCAACGCCTATTTTTGGATTTATAATCTCCCCATTTGGCAATTCCGGGACAAAACAAGACTAACTCACATACTAGGTTCAAATTTTCCCAAATGATTTAAAAATGGAAAATTGAACCTTTACATGACTCAATAAAAAATTTCATGACATTCAACTTGTCATGTTTGAACAATCTTAGAACCTGTTTGCCTGCACAAGCTCAACCAGAAACCTGTGAAGCATGGGAAATAAAAATTTCATAATAAGTTCATCTATATCAAGTGCATCCATAACAAGTTCTAACTAAGTTCATCTATATCAAGTGCATCCATAACAAGTTCCAACTAGTTCATCATCACAAGTTCATCATGTTCAATCATATAGTCACTCCCCCTTTTTGACGCGAAATGCCAAAGGTAGAATGGAAACAAATGAATGTAGGTAAAATCAGAGTAAAAGTGAAAACATCATCTCATAGAGAATAATCAACATCCAAGTCAATATCATCCATAAACATCCAAGTTAATATCATCCATGTGTGGTATGTACTGAGTACAACCAAGACAAAATACATCCAATGTCTCAAAATAAACTAGGACAAAGTAAACTCCTAAACATAAATACATGAAACATAAGGAGTAGCCTAGTACATCAAACTATCACTCCTCATCATCAGAAGTGAGATGGGATTCATAATATGCTCTAAAATCAAGAACATCCCGCTGGACACCCAGCACTGCTGCATCAAGTGATCCAAGTCGACCTCGGATCTCTGTAGTGAATTCCTGGTAAGATGAAACATGAGTCTGGAGATCCATCTGCATCTCCCTCATCATTCTGGCAAGATCATCAATTGAGGCAGGAGGTGGATGAGAGGATCCGGTACCAACTTCAGCTTCCTCCTCAATATCTCGAACTGAGGCATGTGTTAAACTCTGAGCTAAGGTCTTTTTGTTGATTTGACCCTTCGGATTACGAGTAGGAACACCAGGAGGAGCAATAACCCCTTGAGAACCAAGGAGTTTAGTAATCAGGGAACCAAATGGAAGAGCTCCAACTACAGTTTGAGTTTGATGGGCTTAAATCATCAAATCAATTATGTGTGCTGCAAGATCAATATCATGTCCACGAAGGAGACTGAACAAAAATCGGGCTCTATCTTCCCTAAGGTCCGCAGTATGAACCTTTGGGTGGATATTGGCACTCATTACTAGGTTTACAAGTCTTGCATCCCTAGTGAGTTTAGACACTTCAATAAAGGAACTAACCCAAAGTGTAGGAGCACCACAAAGAAAGGTGACTACATTGTTCATAGATTCTTTATCCTCATCTTTCTTATATTTATAAGGATAATAGGCATCTGGAACTCGAGGACAACCAAGAAATTTAGCAATGACATTAGGATTTATCAAAACAGATTTTTCTAAAGATCAAGATTTAAAAGACCAGGTTTTAGAGTTGATTTCAGAGAAATTTGAGTAAAATTCCTGGACTAACTGAATAGGAGCAGGACCGGATAAAGTAAGAATACCTTCCCATTGACTATCAGTAATGAGTTTAGGAAGGTGATAATCACCAAAATCGGAAATTCTAATGTCCCTTTCAACCATAACAGCATTTTTGCTAAAATACTCACTATAAAGCCGAGCAACAGTAGGGCTAATGAAGGGACCCAATAGAACATTCGAAGACGAACTAACTTTTCCTTTTTGTTTCCGGGTTTTATCTGCCAAAGACTTTTGGTGATTTTCAGTAGTAGAATCAACCATTCTACGGATTGGTCTATCCCATATTGAAATCCCATGACCTATTGGAGTGAAAGAGTAGGGCTCATTGAGTTCCTCTTCCTCGAGAGGGTCCTCTTGGTTGTTGAGGACCAATCTCCGGCGTTTAGAGACACCGGACATGAGGAATGCAAGAATAACTAAGGAGTATGAGAAAATCATCACGAATTTTTGATGCCCTAGTTGTGAAAAGTAAACCAAAATCAAGAAAAGGAATAAAGTTTACCTTTTTAGATGCTTGGAAACCCTTGGAGTAGAAAGAAATGAACGTAAGAGAGATTTGGAGGAGAAGGAACCGAGAGATCGCTCTAAAGTTCGGAGAACAAAAGAGTAGGAAAATGAGGAATGAGGGTTTTATAACCCTGTTCACGAAAGACAGATCGATCGGTCATTAACACCGAGCGATCGGTGGTCTAGAAAATTTTTGAAAATTTTTTCTTAAAACCATTTTTCTCCCCCTCAATCAAAGCAAGATTTAAAATCATTTTCACCTCAAAATCACCTAATAACAATGCACTTATGCAAACATTTATGTCATCAAAATCATAAAGAATATTCAACCAAGAATGTATATTACAGAATAGTTATGAATAAGGATTATGTAAATAACTTTTAGTTTCCATAAGTGATTAATTTTGATTTTTGCATCAAATCCACATTTAGAGTAAAGAAACGCTCAGAAGTAATGTGTGTGTAATATTAAAAATTCATAACATGACTCTGAGGATTGGTTTCATCCACAAAACAAGATTTTGACATTATAGCATAAAAGGTACTTTAGAATGTTCAAAAACTAGAATTAAAACCAAGATACATCCATAGAATTATGATGAGCAATGTTTACCCCAAATTTGATCAATAAGGTCATTTCATTTTATAATCAAATTTTACACATTATCTGTTTTTTGGACACTGGTGACTTTCACTCAAGTAAGAAGGTAGCCCTCTCTAATGACAGTGGGGGCTTTCACATTAGCAACCCATATAGATACCTACTATTTGTCTAGGTAGCCATTACTCACTATTTGCATTCACTAGAAGCTATCACACAAACTCACAGGTAGTCCTTTCCATGTCAATAATTTTTTAAAACTAGGGGGCTCACCTTATGAAATTTTAATCACTTTGGTTATACTAGATTTGATTAAACTAGGGAACCATACGATATAATATTAGAATATATAAATAGGAACTAATATCATCTCAAAAATCAGTTAGAGTGCATGTGCAACACATAACATCTTTGTTTACTCAACTCTAACTGAGATTGGTGATCATGACCATTTTAAATCACTAGATAGAACTAATAGTTGAACTATCCTTATTTACTCAATCCTATGAAAAATTTAACCTTGGAATTAATCTTCAATTATGATTTCAAGGAAATAAATTTATGCATAATGATAGGAAAGAAGATCATACGAACACACTATTTTTTGCAACATTTTTCAATTTTTTGAATGTTTTTTTTTTTGGATTTTTATTAATTAAAGAAAACAAAAAAAATAGCTCTATGACTTAAATGAAACAAGAAGAACACATAGGCTATGAAGAAAGCACACCATCACTCAACTCAGCACAAACTAATGGATTTCCTAAAGAACTAAAACCTAAGGGAATCTAAGGGTTTTGTGAGAATGTCTGCAAATTGTTTCTCTGTTTGGACATACTCAATACACACAACATTTTGCTCAACTAAATCACGAATGAAGTGATGCCTAATGTCAATGTGTTTTGTGCGAGAATGTTGAACGGGATTTTTGGAGATATTGATAGCACTTGAATTATCACAATACACAGTCATAGTGCCTTGTTCAATCCCATAATCATGCAACATCTACTTCATCCACAGAAGTTGAGTGCAACAACTGCCAGCTGCTATGTACTCAGCTTCGGCAGTGGACAATGAAATTGAATTATGCTTTTTGCTAAGCCAAGCAACTAAGCAGTTTCCAATATAGAAACACCCTCTGGAGGTGCTCTTCCTATCATCAGCATTTCCGGCCCAGTCGACATCGGCCCAGTCGACATCGGAATATCCAACTATTGTGGCATTGGTATCAAAAGAATACCAGAGGCCAAATGATGGAGTTCCACTTACATATCGAATGATATGCTTGACTGTAAGTAAGTGAGACTCTTTTGGGCTCGCTTGATAGCAGGCATATGCTCCAACACTAAAGGCAATGTCTGGTCTAGTGGCAGTTAGGTAGAGCAAACTACCAATCATGCTTCTGTAAGAAGTTTGATCAACATCCTTGCCTGAAGTATCTTTACTAAGTTTTGTTGTAGAACTCATAGGAGTCCTAGCATGCTTAGCAGAACTCATACCAAATTTCTTCACCAGATTTTTAGCATATTTGATTTGAGATACTGAGATCCCAGAATCTAATTGCTTGATCTGAAGACCAAGGAAGAAACTCAGCTCACCTACCATGCTCATTTCAAATTCATTTTTCATTTGTTCAGCAAATGATAGAGCATGTAAGTCTAATGTGGAACCAAATACAATGTCATCAACATATATCTGGGCGATGACAATATTACCTTTCACATTTTTTATGAAAAGGGTTCTGTCTACTCCCCCTCTCAAAATTCCTTTTTCCAAGAGATAAGTAGTCAACCTTTCATACCAAGTTCTTGGAGCTTGCTTTAAACCATAGAGGGCCCTTTTTAATCGATAGACTTGATCAAGGTGATGTGGATCTTCAAACCCTTTTCGTTGTTCCACATAGACTTCTTCCTGTAGAATGCCATTCAAAAAGGCACTCTTAACATCCATTTGAAACAACTTGAATTTCATATGGCAATCCACAGCTAGAAGAATTCTGATTGATTCTAGCCTGGCAACAGGAGCAAAGGTCTCATCGAAGTCAATGCCTTCAATTTGGGTGTATCCTTGTGCAACTAACCTAGCCTTATTTCTTATGATAGTACCTTTTTCATCAGATTTGTTCTTGAAAATCCATTTGGTACCTATCACATTTGTTTTGTTAGGTCTAGGTACTAAATACCAAACATCATTCCTAGTAAACTGAAGTAACTCTTCTTGCATTGCATTGATCCAATTATCATCTGCAAGGGCTTCAGCTACATTCTTGGGTTCAAAAGATGAAGTATAGCAAATGTAGCTAACTTCATTTTCAATTTGTTTCCTTGTTCTCACTCCACTTTCAAGATCACCAATAATATCTGTGGAGGTGTGAGGACTTATGACCCTTGGATGTGTAGGTTTTAATGGAGATGATTGCTTAGTAATAAGTGGAGTTGAAGAAGTTTCAACATTTTCATTTCCAGCATTATCATCATCCTCAAGTTGCACATTTTCAACACCAGAGTCATCCACAACTACATTGATGGACTCCATAATTGTAGAGGTTCTCAAGTTATACACTCGATAAGCTCTACTGTTTGTGGAATACCCAAGAAAAATCCTTCATCACTCCGGGATTCAAATTTGCCCAGTTGCTCTCTACCTTAAGGATATAACATTTACTTCCGAATTCTCGAAAGTATTTGATACTGGGTTTCTTGTTATTCCACAACTCATATGGGGTTTTCTTTGTTCCAGGCCTTAGAAAAACTCGATTAACTATATAACAAGCAGTATTAACTGCTTCAGCCCAGAAATGAGAAGCTAGATTATTGCTATGGAGCATAACTCTAGCCATCTCTTGGAGAACCCTGTTCTTCCTCTCCACAACACCATTCTGCTGTGGTGTAATGGGTGCAGAAAATTCATGTTTGATACCCGACTCATCACAAAAGTCGTTGTACTTAGAGTTTTCAAATTCCTTTCCATGATCACTTCGAATTCGAGTGATTGGGCATCTTTTCTCATTTTGAATTTTCAAGCAAATACTTTTGAAATTTTCAAAAGCATCGGATTTCTCTCTTATAAATGCCACCCATGACATTCTTGAGAAATCATCAACCATGACTAGGATGTATCGCTTTCCACCTAGACTTTCAATTCTTGTAGGACCCATAAGATCCATATGAATTAATTCCAGTAGATATGAAGTAGCAATACTTAAAGTCTTCTTATGTGGGGTTCTAATTTGTTTACCAATCTGACATGACCCACACACAGCAGTAGAAGGCTTTCCTAGTTTGGGCACACCTCTCACAAGTTCTTGCTTTGAGATTTCGCATAGGTCTTTA
Organism: Tetracentron sinense; assembly: GCA_015143295.1. Taxonomy (NCBI): domain Eukaryota; kingdom Viridiplantae; phylum Streptophyta; class Magnoliopsida; order Trochodendrales; family Trochodendraceae; genus Tetracentron; species Tetracentron sinense. The sequence goes on along the minus strand of CM026555.1, from coordinate 4,484,186 downwards.
AAGTTCATGTGACCTAGCCTTTGGTGCCACAAATCAACTTCCTCAATTTTAGCCCTATTACAGACATTTGAGAAATTAGAACTAGGGATTAAGCAGTAGCAATTGTCAGTGGTTCTCAACCCTTCTAGAACACACTTACCTTTACCATTAATGACTAAGAATTTATTTTGGGTAAAGTGCACAGCATGGTTATCATCACATAGTTGACTTATGCTAATCAAATTAGCTTTCAGTCCTTCAACAAACAAGACATTTTTTAATTTTGGTATGCCTGGTGAATCGATGATACCCTTCCCTTTAACTAATGACCTACTTCCATCACCAAAAGTAACAGTCCCATCTGGACAGTCCTCAAATTGAGTAAATAGGGACTTGTTACATGTCATATGCCAAGAACACCCACTGTCGAAGTACCACATTTCTGTGTTTTGAGCTTTAAAGGCAGTATGAATGACAAGGCACTTAAGGTCATCCTTTCTCACATACACAGTTTTTAAACTTTGTTTAGACATTTGAATATTGTTCTGTGTAGTAGAGACATTTTTTCTTTTTAAACCTTCTAGTCTTCTTTCTGTTCTGTTCAGTTCTAGTATAATGATTTGTCACATTCTTTCCTCTTGAGTAATCATAAGGAGTGAATTGACCATTTTCATTTCTAGACATTTGAGCAATCCTATTGATATCTTCGCTCAAAATTCTAGATTTTTCAGCCAGAACTTGAATCTGCATTTTAAGATTCCATTGACTTTGATTTTGGTTCCATGAACCATTTTGGAGAGCTCTTCTAAACGAATTACAGTTTGGTTGTATGTGACCTCTTACACCACAAAAGTGACATGTGGGTATGAATCTAGAAAGAGGAGGAGGATTTCTTCTAAAAGGAATTTGATTCCTCAAAGCATTCACCCTAGGAGCTGCATTTCTAGGCTTTACAACATTTGTATAAGCCTTAGTACTTGATGTGGAAGGTACATTCACTTTGGGATCAGAATGTATTGGTTCCAACACAGCACTAGCCATTGTACCAACAGCTAAAGGACGAGCTGGTGTGTCAGCATGTCCTATCCCAGATCTATTAGAATTTGATCCATATTTTCTAACTAATTCATCTAGGCAGCTAGTATTTCCAAACATTCTTACTTCTTTCTCAAGAGTATAGACCTTCTGAATCAAGTCAGTCTTGTCTTTAAGGGTTATATGATGTTCTTTTTCAAGAAATTTCACCTTATCGACAAGAGAATCTTTTAAAGATTCCAGCTCCACTAATAGAGTCCTAGACTCTCCAACTTCTTTCAAGGAAGTGTCTCTTTCAACTTCTAATTTTTTGACAACATTAGTCAATGAGACATTTTCTTCCAAAAGACATTTAACTTTTTCAACAAAAGCTTCTTTCTCATTTTCAAGTTGACTAACTAGAGCATTCATCTCCTTTGCTTCTAGTTTACAAGTATCTCTTTCATTTTGAATGATTTTGAGTTTTTTGCTCAAAGAGATTTTTGCTTTAGTCAGTTTCAAACTTTCAGAATACAACTTATCATAAGTTGTTTTCAAATCTTCATCACTTTCAGAGTCAGTATGACTCTTCTCAGTGTCTCCACTAGACTCAGTGTGACTACTTTCATCACTTCTATCCTTCTCATCAACCACCGAGGTAGTCTCAAGAATCCCAGAAAGGGATACAGTGAAAGCAGTATGATTATCAATTTCTTCACTTGAAGAAGAATTGTCTGATTCTTCATTCTCGGAATCACTGTCATCCCAACAGGCATTCATCACCTTGCCCTTATTTTTCTTCTTGTTAGGACAGTTAGGTGAAATATGACCGAATCCATGACATTCATAACATTGAACACCTTGGGGTTTCTTGTCGCCACTCTTGGAATTTTCCTTGATTTCCCAGGGCTTAGACTTTGACTTCTCAAAAGATTTTCCTCCCTATTTAGGATTGAACCTCTTTTTCGTTCTAAAAAATTTTCAAAATTTTTTAACGAAGAGAGCCATTTCTTCCTCATCCATCTCTCCATCACTGTTATCGTCATCCAAAGATTCCTTAATTGATTTCAAGGCTAAAGCTTTGGTTTTCTTGGATGGTCGAAGATTGAGTTCATAAGTTTGGAGTGAACCAACTAATTCTTCAATCTTCAGAGAGTCAACATTTTTACTCTCTTCAATAGCAGTGACCTTGGGTTGAAATCTCTCAGTTAGAGATCTAAGGACTTTTCTAACTATCTTGGACTTAGTTAATCTTTCACCTAAGTTGAAACTAGCATTGACAATGTCACTAAGTTTTGCATAAAATTCATCAAATGTGTCATCGTCTTCCATTTTCAAATATTCAAATTTGGTGGTTAACATTTGGAGTTTTGAGATTTTAACAGTGGTCGTACCCTCATGGGTAATCTCAAGAATGTCACATGCCTCCTTTGCTGTTTCACATGAAGAAATTCGTCTGAATTCCTCAGCTGTGACTGCAGTAAAGATATCATTGAGTCCTTTAGTATTCCAACCACTTGTCTCAAGCTCTTCTCTGGTCCATTCATTAGAATATTTGACGACAGTCAAATCACCTAGAGTTTTCACAGGCGTAGTCCACCCATTTTGAATAGACATCCAAATTCTCTCGTCAATTGATTTGAGAAAGGCTCTCATACGGGCTTCCAATATGCGTAATTATTCTCATCGAACAGTGGGGGACGAGATACTGAACCGCCCTCTCTTAGAGTACTCATGATCACAGAATAAGATATACAGGATCACACTAAAGGGTTTAGTCTTAAAAGTGAACCCGCTCTGATACCAATTGAAATTACTCTGATCAATGATCTCTATGACCTAGAGGGGGGGTGAATAGGTCTATCTAAGAAGTTCTAACCAATTTTTAATTTTTTTAATTAATTAGATTAGAAATCAATAAACAATTCACACAAACAATCCACACAAATCAAACACAGCAGATTTTTACGTGGAAAACCCTTACGGAAAAAACCACGGGACCTCGTCCAGCAACAAACTTCACTATAAGAAGAATTCAAGTACAAGACAAGATCTTACCCAAACCGGACTCGACGTTCCTAGGTACAGAATCTTACTCTTGATTTCCACGAACCAGCAGGTTCGATCTCCGCCATAGCAGCTTCGGTTCCTAACCGACCAAATCTTCTCAAGCTACTTCAATACCACGATCACACACGATCGATCTCCTTCCACGAAGGCTCCGGATCATACACCGGATACACACACAAAGTGTAGGGTTGTGAATCAATTTAGAAAGCTTCAAACCCTAGATGGATCTCATACAGATCTGAGATCACACAATGCAAGATCAAAAGAATAGATCTATACTTGCATTCTCTAGGATGATTGAAAAAGGAGGGATCATTAAAGATCTATGAGGAACAATGGAAAAAGCCCTAAAAGGGTTTCTCAGACCTCTACTCTTTCAAAAATAAACAAAGATACGAATTAAGTCTCCAAAAAGTTGTTTATATAGGGTTTAGAAAAGAGTCCAGAAAAATAAAATTATGTTTACGAGGACCGATTGATCGGTGTTTATAACCGATCGTTCGGTCCAAAATTGATCGATCACTATTTTCACCGAGAGATCGGTTAAAAATTGTCTCTCTGGAAAAATACCTCATACAAAGTTTTTGACCAGTCGATAGCCACCAATTGCTCGGTAGGCCACTGATCGATCGGTTGCAATAACGAGCGATCAGTTGAGACAGAATTTCAGCCTAAACATTTTTCTTTTGTTTTTGTTTGATTCAAATAAGATTAAAACTCTTTGGTAGGCTTAAAACTATCCTCATAGGTATGTTTAGAGTTATCTAAGTCAAATCCAACCTAGGTAGGGGTCTCTAAGTCCATTACCTGTCTAGATCCGGAGTAGAAGCTTTTTCTTCAATATCTTCAGTCTTCTTGAAACTTTAACTCTTCCGACAAGTTGAACAAGACACAACACTCATGACCTATCTAATGATCACAGAATTTGCCAACACCTATTTCTGGATTTACATATTGGATGAGAACTTGTAATAGACTTGAGACTTATTAGTAGATGTTGCTTTAATTATGTTACGGATTTTGGATATATCAGTTGACGACATTTGGATGAATCTTTTTATATTGAAAGAAATTGTATCGTTATTATGTTGGTGAGAATTATCTTTTAGTTTTGCCTTTTGCTAAGGAGGTTAAGCAAGAATAAGTAATGTAGTGGACCCAAAGTCTCATTATGACCAAGGTGGAGTTTTGGGGTCGTTACAGAGGTGGTATCAGAGCAAAGGCATTAAAGTCCCTAGGACTAAGATATTATGGTTAAGAAGGAGAGATTGGTCTATCTTCGAAAAGCAACATCAAGTCTAGGATGATAGGTTTATTTTAGGCTTAAGTTTAGAAGTAGTAAATGTTTGTAAAACTATTTTTGAATGATGAAATGGGTTGTTGTGCTTCAGGATTGAAGCTATGAGGCGCGGCACGAGAGGATACCGAGAGGATACCGAGAGGGCCATGGGACAGGAAGTAGTGGAGGAGGCACTCCTGATGATGTTCCACCGGATATGAGTTGTATATTTGAGACTATTGCTACTGCTATCACCCAATAGACTGCACTCCTAACAGCAGGGCAAGTGAGGCAGAATAGGCTGGCTGATGTTCACCCACCCCGACATAATGGAGTGGATGCTTTTAGGAGGATGAATCCTCCAATCTTTTATGGTAGTACGGATCCTGTAGTTATCGAGCTGTTGATCATGGAACTAGAGAAGATTTTATCCTTGCTTGAGGTCACCAATGAACAGAGGGTGAAATGGGCCTCCTTCGTCATGGAAGGCAAGGCCAAACATTGGTGGAGAGCCGCATCTAGGCAGAGGAATGAGGTGCGAGCCGGGCAAGAGTGGACTTAGGGAGAGTTCCTCAACATCTTCTACGAGAGATACTTTCCGGTGTTTGTGAGAGATCAGAAGGAGATTGAATTCTCTACCTTGGAGTAAGGGACAATGTTAGTGGCCGAGTATGAGGCCAAGTTCATGGAGCTCTCGAGGTTTGCTCCTCATTTAATTGCTATGGAGACAATGAAGGCAAAGAGGTTTGAAGGATTACATCTGAGAGAAGGTTTCAATACTTCAGCTCGAAACATGTAGGGATGTGTACCAGCATGCCTTGATAGTTCAGAAGAATTTAGAGGAATTTTTGAAGAAGAGAGAGAAGATGCTAGCAGGCAAGCATGGCCCTCAAGACAAAAGGTTGAGAATGTCAGGTCAAGCGCTAGTTGCTAGGCTTAGCCCTTACCAGAGGCCGGCACCAGTGGCTCTTCAGACTCCACGAGCCGTTCCTCCTACTCCTTGGGCACTTACCCATCCGCCATGTGGCAAGTGCGGCAAGAGGTATCCAGCAGGGGAATGCCGATCAGCTATTGGATGATGTTTCCATTGTGGGGATCTTACCCACCGGATCAGAGATTGCCCAGTTCAGGCTCGACAGGTGCCTCCGCAAACTCAGCCTCAGGGAGTTAGACCATTAGGCAAGCAGCCCATACAGCAGAGGCCACTTCAAGGTCCTAGACCTCAACAACCCTGCCAGCTAGCTCAGGGGCGAGTGTTTGCTACCTCGGAGCAGGATGCACAGGCATCCGACAACATGTTGCAGGGTACATATGATTTGTAAATTTAGTTTTGTATGTGATGTTCCTTCTATGCCTTGGTGATGTTTGCTATTACATATCAACATGCTAAATATATATTATTGGTTTGTGCACTTGATTTGACACACTTAGTTATGTATCCAAATTCAGGCACTTTGTTGGTAAATGACTTCTTAGCTCATGTGTTGGTTGATACTGGTTCTACTCACTCCTTCGTTACACCTATTTTTGCACGAGAATTTCTGATGGAGCCAAGTCTGTTAGACCGTCAACTGTCGATCGCCACTCCTGTTGGTAGTTCAGTCATCACTGATAAGGTCTATCGAGATTGTGATATTCGAGTGGGTCGGAAAGAAATGCCAGCTGATCTGATTGTCCTTAAATTCCAGGACTTTGACATCATACTAGGCATGGATTGGCTTTCCAAATATCATAGGCATGTTGACTATTTTGGGAAGGTAGTCAACTTTAGGCCAATCAGTGAGCCTCCTTTTCGTTTCCAATGGTTGAAGAAGAAAGACTTAGTTAGATTTGCGGCATTGAGTCTTACTACCTCGAAAGCACCAGATTCCTCGAGTATCCCTGTTGTAAAGGAATTCATAGATGTCTTTCCAAAGACTTATCAAATTTGCCGCCGGATAGAGAAGTAGAGTTTGCAATTGAGTGCACCCCGGGTACGGCACCCATCTCTAAAGCGCTATATAGGATGGCTCCAGCAGAGTTGAAAGAGTTAAAGGAGCAGATTGATTAATTGCTTAATCTTGGATTTATTCGCCCAAGTGTATCGCCTTGGGGAACTCCAGTGTTGTTTGTGAAGAAGAAGGATAGTTCAATGAAGATATGTATCGACTATCGGCAACTGAACAAGGTCACTATCAAGAACAAATATCATTTACCAAGGATCGATGACTTGTTTGATCAGTTGTAATAGGCTAAGTATTTCTCTAAGATTGATTTAAGGTCAGGCTACCATCAGCTGAAGATAAAGGCGGAAGATGTGCCTAAGTCTGCTTTACGAACCCGTTATGGGCATTATAAATTCCTAGTCATGCCATTTGGTTTAACAATGTCTCGACAGCCTTTATGGATCTCATGAACAGAATCTTCGAGTCGACTCTTGACCGCTTTGTGATTGTGTTCGTGGATGATATTCTAGTGTACTCTAGGACACAGAAGGAGCATGAGATGCATCTCCGGGTCACACTAAAGACACTCCATGAGCATAAGCTATACGCTAAGCTTAGCAAGTGCGAGTTTTAGCTAGAAAATGTAACATTTCTAGGTCATGTGGTGTCAGGAGAGGGGATTTCTGTGGATCCTTCCGAAATAGAAGCAGTGGAAGGATGAGGACGGCCAAAGAGTGTTATAGAGGTTCGAAGCTTCTTAGGCCTAACTGGATATTATCGGAGATTTGTAAAAGGATTTTCCAGTTTGGCAGCTCCGCTCACTCATCTAACTCAAAAGAACGCCAAGTTTGAGTGGAATGAGAAATGTGAGAAGAGTTTCCTTGAGTTAAAGAAGCGTCTCACTACCGCTCCGATCTTGACAGTATCATCCAATAGCGGGGGATTCGTGGTGTATAGCGATGCCTCACTCATTGGGTTAGGATGTGTTCTTATGCAACATGAGAAAGTTATTGCCTATGTTTCTCGGTAGTTGAAAGATCACGAGAAGAACTATCATACTCATGATTTGGAGTTGGCAGCCTTAGTCTTTGCTCTCAAGATCTAGAGACACTACTTGTACAGTACACAGTTTGAAGTTTTCACCGATCACAAGAGCCTGAAGTATTTGTTCTCGCAGAAAGAGCTGAATTTGAGGCAATGCCGTTGGGTGGAATTCTTCAAGGATTATGATTGTTTTATCCAATACCACCCAGGGAAAGCAAATGTGGTGGCAGATGCGCTATGTAGGCGACCTACTGGATTCTTAGCACATTTGATGGTCCAAGAATGGAAGCTATTCGAAGAAGTGTCTAGCCTTGATGCGGTTTTTAGTATTAGAGCGTATGGAGCTTTGTTGGCTAACATTATGGTCAGGCCAACCTTATTGGATAAGATTAAGGACCTGCAGTGGAATGATAGAGAACTGCACGCTGCCATTAACAAGTCGCTTAACAGCGGGTTTGAAGATTTCTCTTGGAGAGATAGTGGAATCTATTTCAAAGATAGACTTTGTGTTCCTGATAATGAAGATGTAAGAAGGGAGATTCTGGATGAAGCACACAAGTCCAAGTACATTGTCCATCCGGGAGGTACCAAGATGTACCAGAACCTCAAGAAATATTTCTGGTGAAAGGGTATCAAAAAGGATGTGGCTACCTATGTATCCAAGTGTTTGGTGTGTCAGCAAGTGAAGGCTGAATACCGGAGGCTGGCAGGACTTCTTCAGTCACTTCCTATTCCCGAGTGGAAGTGGAAAAATATCCCAATGGATTTCGTTGTTGTTTTTGCCAAGGACAGTGAAGAACTTTGATGTCATATGGGTTGTGGTTGATCGATTGACTAAGTCGGCTCATTTTCTTCCATATCGGACCACTTTCAACTCCAACCAGTTGGCTAACCTTTATATCAAGGAGATAGTCCGTTTGCATAGAGTGCCAGTTAGTATTGTTTCCGATCGAGACCCGAGATTTACTTCCAAGTTCTGGAAAAATTTTCAGCATGCTATGGGTTCCCATTTGGATTTTAGTATGACATTTCATCTGCAAACAGATGGGCAAACTGAGAGGGTAAACTAAATCATAGAGGACATGCTACGGGTTTCCATGTTAGACTTTCAAGGTAGTTGGGATGATCACCTGCCGTTGGTTGAATTTGCCTACAACAATAGCTATCAAGTGAGCATTCAGATGACACCGTTTGAGGCACTATATGGGTGGAGTTGTTGTTCACCTTTGTGTTGGGATGAAGTTGGTGAGAGGAAACTCCTCGGTCCCGAGCTCATTGGTTAGACTGTGGATAGAGTTCAGTTGATCAGGGAGATGTTAAAAACAGCTCAAAGTAGGCAGAAAAGCTATGCCGATACTTGCAGGAGGGATCTTGAGTTCCAAGTTGGAGATTTTGTGTTTGTTAAAATCTCACCTACAAAGGTGGTGATGAGATTCGGCAAGCGAGGCAAGCTCAGCCCAAGATATGTGGGTCCTTTTGAGATCATCACCTGAGTTGGGGAAGTTGCTTATCGGGTCACCTTGCCACCTCACATGGAAGGTATGCATAATGTCTTTCACATCTCTATGTTGAGGAAGTATATTTCGGATCATTCACACGTCATTGATTTGGAACCGTTGGAGATTTGGGAAGATTTATCTCTAGTGGAGCAACCGGCTCAAATCTTGGACCGGAAGAAGCAAGTCTTGCGTTCTAAGATCATTCCTTTTGTACTCTTGCAATGGGAGCATTACTCTAGAGAAGAGGCTACTTGGGAGAGAGAAGCCGAGGTCCACGAAAAGTATCCGCACTTGTTCACCTAAGGTACGTAAATTTCGGGGATGAAATTCTTTTAAGGAGTGGAGGATGTAGAGACCCGAATCTTTTTCATGCTTTTTATGCAAGTACTAAGAGTATTTTAGTCTTTTATTAAGTTTTAATGCATGTGTATTTAAATCTGATTAGTGTGGTGTGATCTAGGCTTAATTAAAGTTGTAAAGAGAGGGAGGCCTTAACACACCCTTAACTTTGGGAAGCTCTAGTTTTGTCACTGTTTATTAGAATTGAGTGATTCTTAAACCATTAGAAAGGTATTAGAACCCTCTTCGAGGTTGATATTTAAAATCTTTCTAGATTTTGAGCCTAAGCTAAGTCAAAAGTGGATTTTCTGATATTTTGTCTGATGAAATTGTAGATCAGTTAGCTTTAGAGGCTATTTGGATCTTTAAAAACTCAAAATTAGGATTTCGTAAAACATCAAAGTTGTTCCCCTTCAAAAGATGAGTCCAACACAAGTTGAATCGTCAAAATTTGATAAATAAGTCAAAAGTTATGATCAAAATACCAAAATGGGGTAAAAATCAGTCGAAATCCGAGGAGGGCTACGATCTATCGCACATTAGTGCGATCAATTGCACTGCAAGTAGGATCTATCACATGCAGGTGCGTTTTAAAACTATTTTTGGGTGTAAGTGAGATCTATCGCACCTATAGTGATATCGATCGCACGCGCGCCCAAATTTTGTTAAAAAATACGTTTTTTGGGGTTTTTTTAACTGACGCTATAAATAGGGGCCCTATTTCGAGGTTTTAGGGTATTCTATCCACTTCTATCCTAATTTAGCAACAGAAGAGAGAGAACCTAGGATTCTAAGAGGGTTTTAGCTTGGAGAAGAAGAGTTTTGCTTAGAGAGGAAGAGGATTAGCTTGGAGATCTTCCCCAAATCATCTTGGGAGCGATTTGGATCCAAGGGAAGGATCCCTATGGTCGATATCCTTCTAACTCAACCTTATTAAGATGTTTTGTATTTGTAGATAAGATTATTTATGGATTATCAAGATATCTACATGATTATAGATGAATTAAAGAATGGAAATGTGATTTGAAATTAATATCTTCACCCATTTAACTTTTATATTATTATGGCTATTGATTTATTATGAGAAATGATGAATAAGTATGGATTTGCATTTTAAATAAGGATCTAGATGGATTTGTATGCTAGAAGCTTAAATTGAATTATGGATTATGTTTATGGATTATGAATGAATAAAAATAATGGTGGATAGGCTAAAATGGAAAATAGATGAATGTATGGATTGATGTTAGATTTGAAAGGGATGAATGTGGCTTATGAATGAGTAATGATATGGTTTTAGAATTTGAAAATGGGAAGGGCATTGTATACATAATTAATGCATTGTATGTGTTTGTTGAAATGCCTAAGAACACTAAGTATAGAAAGTGATGATATTGAAAGGCTTGTATGAGTATAATAAAATATGTTATGATGAATTATGCTTAGATATGATGTTAGAAGTGTTAGTATGAATATGCCAAGGTATAAGGTAAGTTTTGATAAAATTATGTTTATTCAAGTTGCATGGTGATTGATATTCAGATAGGTCAATGCTTAGAAAAAGTCCTCAATGTTAGGATTCTCTAACTAAGGAGATGTAACCTAGTGGAGTTTCTTGACAGAAGATGGAATCTAAGTGATGACCGAATTCGGGTGTTAATCACGACACGCAAGCACAAGTGTACGTGTGGTAGTTTACAAGTCTCACGGGTACACGGACACAAGCATGAACACAGACATTGCATGAATACGACATTGCATGGATACTGAAATGTAAGGACAAGGACAAGTACAAGTATAAGGACTCTGAATACTGAAATACAAGTACAAGGACACTGAATCACAAGTACAAGGACACTGCATGACCCTGAAATTCAAGTAGCTCCGGTATTCGTTGATGCTCTCCATGGATAAGATTTCAAGTCCTTGATAATTATCATGGACATTTAGGATCTAAGAGCTCTAGGGGCTTACGCTTCTATCGATGCACCTCCATGGATCTAAATACAAAGACCTCGATAACTATTTTTATGGGAAAACAAGCATGCATTGCATTCATGACACGAGTTCAAGAGTTACAAGTTCAAGAGTCACAAGTCAAGTCATGATGTTCATATGTTTCCGCACTCTGATCATATTAATGGTATATTATACTGCTATTGACTTTACAATAATTACATGATTGGGATATTGGATATATGCATGTGCTATTACTGGTTAGTTTGGATATCTGCTGAGTATTCAATGCTCAGTCGACCTGTTATTGTCATACGGATATAGCACAGGATCAGGTGGCAACTCCTTGGGTGGAAGAAGAGTATTTTGAGGAAGCAGAAGAAGGTGATCTTCTAGTTGAGGTAGTTCAGGATCTTGACTGGTCCTCGTATTACTAGTTTATTTCCAGTTTCAGTTTTGTTGGACGAGAACTTGTAATAGACTTGAGACTTATTAGTAGATATTGCTTTAGTTATGTTATGGATTTTGGATATATCATTTGACGACATTTGGATGGATCTTTTCATATTAAAAGAAATTTTATAGTTACTATTTTAGAGAGAATTATCTTTTATGGAGGTTAAGCAGGGATAAGTAATGTGGCGAACCTAAAGTCCCATTATGACCAAGGTGGGGTTTTGAGGTCGTTATAGGATAGGCCAAAGCCTAGAGGAAGTCCTCCAGGTCGGGAATTCTCTAACTAGGGAGATATAATCTAGCAGAGTTTCTTGGTACAAGACTGAAGTCTAGGCGATGATTGAGTTCGAATATTAATCACAAATGTTAAATTATGCATATCTATATCGTATGGTGATTGATATTCAGGTAGGACAAAGCTTAGAGAAGGTCTTCTAAATCGGGAATTCTCTAACTATATGACATGAGACAGTATAGTGGAGTTTTCATGGTGGGAGATCGGAATCTAAGCGATGACCAATTTGAATGTTAATTACAACACTTATGCACAAACTCAAGTGTATGTTAAGATAAGAGTTTCACAAGTCACACATGTGGACCACAAACATAAGCACTGCATACGCCTGATAGACTGAATAAGCCCGATGAGGGATCCGAATAAGTGCATTATCTGAATAAGTTGTTCAAGGACTCATAAGCATAAGCATGTTGTCTCCTAAGTCTAAGATTCTCACAAGTACACAAGTCGAGGTAATGATATGAACACTAAACTTATCATGCGTTGTCGGATCTACTCATGCGTTGTCGGATCTTATCATGCGTTGTCAGAACTTATCATGCGTTGTTGATCTTATCATGCGTTGTCAGATCTTATCATGCGTTGTCGAAACTTATCATGCGTTATCGGATCTTATCATGCATTGTCGGAACTTATCATGCGTTGTCGGATTTTATCGTGTATTGTCGGAACTTATCATGCGTTGTCGGATATTGAAATTGAATTATAAGTACTGAAACATGAATATGGAACTTATCATGCGTTATCGGATATTGAAATTGAATTACAAGTACTGAAATATGAATATAGAACTTATTATGCGTTGTCGAATATTGAAACTGAATTACAAGTATTGATACATGAATTTGGAACTTATCATGCGTTGTCGGATATTGAAACTAAATTACAAGTACTGAAATATGAATATGAAACTTATTATACGTTGTCAAATATTGAAACTGGATTACAAGTACTAGAACATGAATATGGAACTTATCATGCGTTAACGGACATTGACACTGAATTGCAAGTACTAAATCATGAACACAGAATTACAAGGATAATGAAACATGTCATGAGACGCTCTCATCTTTTTCGCACTCTGATTATGTAAATATCATATGAACCTGTCATTGATTATGTTATATGCACCTGTTAAGGATTATGTAAATGTTATATGAACTTGTTATTGATTATGCTATATGCATCTGTCAAGGATTATGCAAATGTTATATGAACCTATTATTGATTATGCTATATGAACCTGTCATGGATTATGTAAACGTCATATGAACATATTATTGATTTTGTAACTATCGCATGAATTTGATATTGATTATGAGCATGAGTTATTAATATTGTCAATTAAACTGTATATCCGCTGAGCGTTGTCAATGCTCAATCGACCTGTTATTGTCGACAGGTTTAGAGCGAGTTGATTGTTGAGCCGTGGTTGAGGATTTCTACATCGAGATAGAAGAAGAAAGTGAGCTTCCGGTTGAGGAAGTTCGAAAGTTGGTTAGGTGGACACTTTATTAGGCCTTGTTTTACATTTTTAAAATGATTGTAATAAGCTTATGTTATTTTAGGATGTTGCTTAGATTGTTCACTGTTATTTGATGACTTTACTCTATCCCAATTATGGTTGGTTATGTTGGATAAATTATCATTGTAAAGGATGGTTTGAGTTTTATATATCGAATTTTATTATCCTCATATTTGGAGACTCGTGTTAGTATACCTTGTATGTCACAGATTTAAGCAGGTTCAAGAAATGTGGCTACCCAATGTCCTATTTTAGTCAAGGTAGGATTTTGGGTCGTAACAGCTGGAGTCTTCCAACGACAATCAAGCTTAGGTGATCGTTAGATTAGCTTTCAATCCTGTCATCTACTTTTCCTCATATTTGATTGATATATATACGGACAAAAATAAAGAATTCAAGATTTATAGCTACTGTATTTCATTCTCCTTTGTTTGATTGATTCTTTGATGGTAAATCTAAAAACCCTCCTCTTTACCCTATTTTATTTTTTCTCCCTGCTTCAAGAAATTCTAATTCCTTTGTTTTTTAGGGTTTTAAAACCGGTATATATGTTGTTAGTAGCTGCTGGTGATTCTTTTTGAATTTTTGGTAGCTAAGGTGGTTTAGTTACTTTAGTTAAGAGATTAAAGCTTTTCTATTTTTATTTTCTGTTAAATTTGGGGTGTTTTTTTTTTTAAAATCAGGTTTAGTATTCATTTTCTTGTTTGTTCATGAATAAGAAAGATAATGCATAAACCCTTCTTCTAAATATCAACAAATTGGTTAAAAGTAATGGTTCCAACTCCCAAGCTGGGGTGAAAGGGGTCAAAATGAGATTGGATCACAGCCAATCGTGATTGAATTTCGAGAAAGTTACAACTGGTCAAAATGAGATTGGATCACAGCCAATCGTGATTGAATTCCGAGAAAGTTCAATTGTAACCACATGTCAATATGTGTCCCTTCTAACCCTACTAATCTTATTGTTAAGATTCACTAACTCGGTTCAATAATTTAATATTAGTTTTAGAAAAAAAAAATTTATTTTAATGCACGCACGTGCCTTCAACAACCAGCCTCAACTATTAGTATCTATATAAAAAAAAAAAAAAAAAACACACAAGAAAAATTGCGGAAAAAGGTAAAGCTCTTGGCCATAATTGAACTCAAATAATAACTAAGGCATACAAATTAAAATATTATCTAAATCCGAGCTGGCAAGATTTCAATATCCACTCAGCATCATTCTTTTCCATAAACGCGCCTTCATGCAACAAACTTGTGGAAGGAGAAGATGCCACGTGAACGACAGAAGAGTCTACGGTCATCCACGTGTCAAACATTGGGAGGCCAGTCGAGATCGCGCGAAGCACCAACCTCTTATCAACTGGTCGATGGTCTCTACCCAATAAAACCCTCTCTCTCTCTAAAATTAAACCATGGCTCTCTCATCCTCTCCTGTTCGTCAGCTAAACGCCATGGCCACTGTAGCAACAGCTGCAGCTCTATCTCTCCCCATCTCTCTCTGTCGATCCTCTAAACTCAACCCCAAAAAGGTACCATTTTTCTTTTTCAAGGAAATAAATTTTTAAAGTTAGTTTGTGATAGCTTGCATTGATTGTTCTGGGGTGTGGGATTTCAGGGTTTTAGAGGAGGATTTAGGGTTTTTGCTGTGTTTGGAGAGGAAGGAGGATTGGTGGAGAAGAAGAACTTGTGGGGTCCTCTTTTTGATGTCGAGGATCCGAGGCCTAGAGTTCCACAGTGTAAAGGGAAATTTTTGGATGTTAATCAGGCTCTAGAGGTGGCTAGATTTGATATTCAGTACTGTGATTGGAGGGCTCGCCATGATCTCCTTACTATCATGCTCATTCATGACAAGGTATTTGTTTTTGGGATTTTGGAATTTAAGCTTGAAAATTTATGAGATTTTCTGATACTTTGATGAGGTTTTGTATTTAAGTTTTCAAAATTTTGCTTTTTATTTTCTTTTAGTTTTTAAGATGTTGAACATTTGAGTTTGAATTTGAAGATGCTTCATCTGCACTAATGCTGAATGTAATTTTTATGTTGATTTCCTTGTGATTTTAAATGTTTCATTGCGTTTGAACATTTGGATTTTATTTATTTTATTCTTCTGTTTATGTGGTGAGATTGTTTTTCTCACTTTCAGCTATATGAGTGTAGGTGGTGGATGTTCTAAATCCTTTGGCGCGTGAATACAAGTCTATTGGCACCGTGAAGAAGGAGCTTGCAGAGTTGCAAGAAGAACTAGGACAGGCACACAAACAGGTCTGGTAAAGTTCAGTTTCTTTCAGAGACAACATGATTTGCATAAATCAATCATTACACATACCCAAAAATGAGTAACACAAACCCATTTGATCTGAACTAGCTAATTGATGAGTTTCACAAACTTTCGAACTGCTACCTCCCGGATAGACCATGACTAGGGCTGTCAATCCACTCTTTGATGAGGGGGCCTGGCCCTTCAAAGCCTGCAAAATAGAGGGATTTATTCTTTCTCTTAAGGTCCTAGGGCCAAGCCGGGTCTAATTTTGAAAGGCCCTCTTACTTGAGGGTCGGGCCCAGTAAGCACCTAGCCCGGCCCGGCCCGGCCCAGTCCTCCACTTTATTTGTCATACCATATATATATATATATATAATAACCTAAAGCTAAGACTTGCTTGTATGTGTAATCATACAACCATTGTAGTGTAGTCACTTTTAAAATCTAAGAAAGGCTATTGTGTGTATGTGTAATAGAAGTGTAGATTTTTTCAAAATCTTCTTGTAAGTATTAACCTTATAATCCTATAGATTAAGACTTATGATAACCTATGACTAAGACTTATATGTGTAACGGACTACCATTGTAGTGTAGTCACTTATTTATTTATTTATTTAAAACCTAAGAGAGGCTATTGTGTGTATGTGTAATAGAAGTATAGTATCTTTTTAGAATCTTTTTGTAAGTTGTGACGTTTTTCATTTTTTTTCTAACCATACTAGTCTAAAATTCTAACGGTAACAAGTGGGGTGTATGGGGATAATTTCACCAAACCCCTCACTATGAATAGAACCTAACCCCCCACTGTAACATAAGTGTGTATGAGGCTAGAAATTCTTATCTTGCTTTGTTGGTCCCAAGTCCGAATAAAGGAGGAGGGTTACATGTTAGGTTGACAATCAATGTAGAAAAAAATCTAAGATATGATATAATTTTTTATTGTTCTTTCGGCCTTGACTCAGCCTTTACCCAGCCCTGACCCTTGAGGGTAGGGCTTGGGCCTAACCAGTCCAGGCCCTTTGAGGGCTAGGGCCTCACTCTTGTAAATGAGTGTCAGGCCTGGTAAGACCTAGGCCTTGCCCTGGCCCAACCCTTTGACAACCCTAACCATGACCCTAAAACTGCAACCAAATGGCGATCCTAACCAAGGGCTAAAGACTTGGTATTTCATTGTACAACACATATCAGTCCTCAAAAGCAGGTGGATTGGTCAGACTAAATTGTAAGGAAATGGGTGCGAGTCTTGTACTGTGGGCATGTGGCTCTAGACTAGTATTCGAGCCGAACTTGGCTTGAACATGCTCGAGCTCAGCTTGAGCTCGAATGTTCAGGCTTGAGCTTGGTTTGAACATGCTCGAGCTCAGCTTGAGCTTGATTCGAGTTCGAATGTTTAGGCTTGATCTTGACTTGAACAAACTTGAGCTCCGTTCGAGCTCGAACTTGATTTAAGCCCAACCGAGATTCACGAGATTATTTTGTTTAATTGTAAAAGATTTTAATAAAAGCATTTATTATTAAATTGCAATAGAAAAGGCTTCAAAAAAGTAATACATTCATATACAAAAATAAAATTTGAGCGTAGTCCTTCAGCACATAGAATAGAGAGTTAGGGTCAGGGTTCTGTTCTTAACTTATTTAACTTTTTTTGTTATTATAATCTCTTAAACTTGTTTATTATGGATTAAAATTTTTTATAAGCTATGATAAAATAAGCTAAAAGTATTATTTTGTATTAATATAAGTAACATTACCCAAATATATATATATATACAATATAATATAATTTTACAAGCTGACCTAAACTCAAGCCGAACCAAATAAAATACAAGCCGAGCCGAATCAAACATGGTGTGTCTTGAGTTTGGCGTGTTTAAAGTTTAAACATTCGAACTCGAATAAAATCTTGGCTTGATTCGTTTGAACCTGAAATGCCAGCTTGAGCGAGCCAAGGTGAGCCGATCTGACATGCTAGCTTGACTTGAGTGCAGCCCGATATGGCTCCATCCTACACTGTCGAACTCCAATTCGAACTAGATGGTCCATATCAGTTGCGGGTGAGATAGACAAAAATATATATAAAACTTGCCTTTTGAGTATAGAAAATATAAAAAACTTGCCTTTGAGTTATTTTCTATCGATGAACTGTGTTGTATCACATGCATCACCATATATACTCAAATGACCAATTTCCCTTCTGGGTTATGAATAACAGGTTCACATATCTGAAGCAAGGGTTTCCACTGCTTTGGATAAGCTAGCCTACATGGAAGCATTGGTGAATGACAGGCTCTTACAGGACAGGAACACAACAGAATCTGACCAGACCTCCCTTTCTCCTAGTACTTCTTCAGCAGCTGTGGATACTGTAAAAAGAAAGTTGCCACGGAAAAGCCTGAATGTATCAGGTCCTGTTCAGCCGTATCATCCCCGCTTGAAGAACTTCTGGTACCCAGTGGCTTTCTCCACTGACCTGAAAGATGACACCATGGTAAGCTAATTCTGCTATGAAATCGAGATTCATTCCACTATGAAGCTCAAATCAATACTAAGTTATTTCCTTTCCCTGGATTCCCCTGTACATATGCTTTTCTCTTTCCTGTTTCAGACTCCCATAGATTGCTTTGAGGAGCCGTGGGTCCTGTTCCGTGGGAAAGATGGGAGACCCGGTTGTGTTCAGAATACCTGCGCTCATAGAGCATGCCCTCTTCACCTTGGTTCTGTGAATGAGGGTCGCATCCAATGCCCCTACCATGGTTAGTATGATTAGAGGAAATAATCAAAGTTAGATATCAAAAATTAGGACCATGGGTACATAAATTTGTTCACACATACATGTTATTATAGATAAATCAAAAGATTTTCCTAATGGAAAGAATAACTATTATTAAAAGGTGTATGTAATAAATCTTAAAAATTTGGGATGAATGAACTTCAGGATGGGAATACACGACGGATGGGAAATGTGAGAAAATGCCATCTACCCGGTTACATAATGTGAAGATAAAATCATTGCCGTGCTTCGAGCAAGAGGGGATGATCTGGATTTGGCCTGGTAGTGACCCTCCAACAGCCACAATTCCTTCTCTACTACCTCCTCCAGGATTTACAGTCCACGCAGAGGTAATTACACCATTATAAATGCATTTTAAACTATAGGTACTGTGTACCATTCTGGTGGTATCAAGTCACGTAATGCTCTCTGTTATGTCCTTGTGAATGGCAGATTGTCATGGAACTGCCGGTAGAACATGGGCTACTTTTGGATAACCTTCTGGATCTCGCTCATGCCCCTTTCACCCACACTTCCACCTTCGCCAAGGGATGGAGCGTTCCCAGGTTTGTCCCCACTTTTCCCAATTTTTAAATTGATCAAAGAACCATAAAATCAAGCAACAGGCTTTTCATAGTCATTTCTTGGGCGCCCAATAATTTTAGTTAATCAGCAGAAAAACCTGTTAAAAGAATAATATAATATCACAATGGGCTTTCCAGAGTCATTTCTTTGGCACCCAATACTATTACTTGATCAGCAAAAATACCTATCAAAATACTTTTAGAAAAGGATTGAATGTGAATTTTGAAGATCATACCACATCCCCAGATTCTAAATTTTGAATCGGTATCCATGAATGAGGTGTGTACTGATTGCATCTCCAATACCTGTGGAATGATGCAGATACAATAATTTAGATCCAACAAGGGTCAGAATCAGAGGGGTTACAGTTAAGTAGTAAAAACTAACAATCATCCAAATTATAATCAAAAGAAAAATCTCTTTTCACAATTTGCTCTTAATACTGTACATTATCTGAATTCTCAGCTTGGTGAAATTCTTGACACCTGCATCCGGCCTTCAAGGATACTGGGACCCCTATCCAATTGATATGGAATTTCGACCACCTTGTATCGTGCTCTCGACTATCGGAATTTCAAAGCCCGGAAAATTGGAGGGGCAGAATACCCAGCAGTGCTCAACCCACCTTCACCAGCTTCATGTGTGCTTACCTTCATCAAGACATAAAACAAGGTTATTGTACAGAATGTCACTGGATTTTGCTCCTCTGCTGAAGCACATTCCATTCATGCATCTTTTGTGGAGATATTTTGCGGATAAGGTGAGAATCTCTGTCCAAAGATAGTTCATTTTTTCCAAATAACTTGGTAGAGAAGCAGAAGATTCTTCTTTGTTATTCCATCAGTAAATATGCTACATTACAATACTAAGGCTTCAACTAGTCCTAAAGCCTGGTGAGCAATATAGACCTCATGCCATAGTAACGTGTTCATTTCTTTGAAAATACATCAAATCACACAAATCATACCATGTTTTCTGCTGCAAATGAAATATGAAAATTTCTTTTCTCTCTGTTGCTCATTGTCACTCTTTTCTCATGTTTATGCAATAATCCAGGTCTTGAATGAGGATCTTCGGCTTGTACTTGGCCAACAGGACCGGATGAACAATGGGGCAAACGTCTGGAACTTGCCTGTATCCTATGATAAGCTAGGGATAAGGTACAGATTATGGAGAGATGCAGTGGAGCGAGGAGCTAAGCAGTTACCCTTCAGCAACTCGGAGTAGTGTCGGATTCGAGGATGGGCATAATTTCTGTTGGTGGTCCTTCAAAAGCTGTCGATGGAACCCAGTGAATAATCCTGTGCAGATGATCAACCTCTCCCTAACAGTGTTATCAAGTTTGGTTCCTCCCTAGTTCTCTTAAAAAAATCCTAGTAACCCCGCCGGAAACTGTTTATTGATCTAAGGCAGAGAAGAGATTATCTCTACATAACAAGTCCTTGTACTATAGAAGAAACTGTACACTATGGTTTTTGTGTACAGCCCAATTTTTATTTTATTTTTTTACATTTTATTTTGGCATTTTGGAGCCCAATAAAGTCAATCCTCATCCTTTGTATGTTCACCTTCCCAGATTATTTATAGTCCGAGGACTGGTCTTTGATCTTTATTTATGTTATGCAATCTCTGCAGAAGTTATATTCAGATGAACTTTAAGAAGTCCTCTGGTGTATACATCAAAACTGCTGTCGCTCCATCTCAGCAGGCGCAATGCCAGTGTAGTGTGGATCTATTTTCTGTTTGTAATACAAATTTTAATGTTTTCTAAAACTTTAATTTTGTGCTTTCTATTTTAAATTACTTTTATTTTTATGTAACTCATTTCATTTAGTGGGCTGTTTCGTGGGTTATTAATGCCCATTATCATCATGTAGAGAAATCTCTATTATAAAAGGGGTTTAACCTAAGGTTTATAGTAGAGAAGGTTTTCACTTCTAAAGTTTCTTGTAAAGAAAAGAGTAGTCTTTTCATCTTCCTGTTTATTATTTTGAGTTGAGTTTTCTTTTGAGTTGGGTGTCATATCATAAGTTTATTAGTGAGTCTAATTTGTGAGTGCATGCTATTAGACTGTGACTGTTGAATCCTGGATATCGGCCGTTATAACCGTTTGCATCGAAGGAGATACTCAAAGGAGGGGTGAAATTGGTCTTAAAGACGGCGATTTCAGTATCGTGCCTCAGTTGGAATGCTAACATTAATCGAAACGTTTTCTCTATTTTTTTTTTCAGATTTTTGTTAATTGGAGCTTGACAAAATACTATTGTTATATGTGCATTTTTAAATTTTCAATTTCAGATTTGTTAGTATTTTCATAATCTCCAATTTTTACAACAATCTTAAGACCGATCTTATGAACAAGTCTGTTGCCGTACCTTCATATGCTAGACAGAAATTTGGTTACCAAGTTTAAGCGTTCTCTGTAATATTAATGGCTTTTCAGTTTCACTTCTTGTTCTATTGCACACATCCTATTCCTAACGTACTAGCTTTGAGTTTAGTGAACTTGGCACATGGATTTTGGTTCAAGGGGAATTTTCATGCAGCTTTGAAATATCTAATTTTGTTAATAATATCTTCCAATGTGACATGCTGTTATTTCTTGGTCCTGTTGCTCTAGAACATTTGCTGACCATATCAAATTCATTACGGGAATCCTTAAAATGTTGTATTGTAACTGCTCAATTACGCATATAGGTTTTACTATACTGGCCGATTCGATTATGTGGCAGAATTTAGTGTGGCTTGATTTTGAAGTTTTCTGGTTTAGCTACTAGAGTTTCGAGTGGATTGTAACATCCATGTACACTTCTAATGGACATAAAAACAAAATCCTTATTATGAAAATAGTTCGATTCCCTTTCTCCATTATGAAAGTTAATTTTTTTAAATTATTCTCTTCAATATTCTTGTGGGCGTCAGTCCCTAGAGAACCCAAACCATGTTAGGTCTGAGGCCCTCCACTTGGACAAGGTCAGCTTGGGAATTGTAAGTGGAGTTGTAGGCAGACGAGTATGAATCCGAACTTCTCTCCAACCCTAACCCTAGTAGACACTACAAAAATAATGACATGTGGCGGCGGATTTTTGGAGGTGGTTCCAATAATCCGCCGCCATATATCATATACCACGGCGGGTATGTAATACCGCCGTCATAAACTATTTTCGGGACAATACCAACAGCAATTAATTAATAACAGCTATTATATATCATATACGACGGCGGGTTCATACATACCCGCCGCGGAAATCTTTTCCTCCAGCCCTTTTGGTTTTTCACCACCTTATTCGTAACTCGCAACGAAAATATAGTGACGGGTTTATCAATAAACGTCGCTCATTGTTTAGTTATGGTGACGGATATAGTATAACAGTCATGGATTTTTTATATATGACGGTGGTTATAATATAACCACCGTGATATGCCTTTAATAGTACCCCGATGGTTTTTTCTTTCTTCCTTTCCGGCTCACCTGTTCTCTCTGCTCTCCGGCTCACTTGTTCTCTCTGCTATCGTGCTCTCCGGCCACTCCACCACCCCCGACGACTAGTTCTCCGGTCACTCCATCTTCGACGACATCCGACCAGCGCCGGCATCCTGCAACTTTCTACATCACCTGCTCTCCCTCGGCGGCCACCTTCGGCGACATCCGAAACCTCCGGCCACCTCATTTCCCCTCTCCACGCTCAGGTAATCCCTCGAAACGTGCATGCAACCCTTTTTTTTTTGTTTTAGCTTTCTCTCTTATCTCTCTCTCTCTCCCACCTTCGGTAGCTCCACGATCATCCACAGCACGGTAGCCTTCCGACAGCTCCATGATCATCCATGGTAGCCTTCCGGCAGCTCCACGATCATCGACCCCTCCACGGCCAACAGCACCCCTCCACAGGTAATTTCTTAAATTTAAGTGGTAATTTCTTAAATTTATAATTTTTTTAAATTTAATGAAAATGACTTAATTTAATTAGTGGTAATTTTGCATATGTTGATATACTTAGAATGACATAATAAGATTCATGTTGCCTTTTTTTTTTTGATAAATTTGTGATAGTGATTGGTTAAATTACTAGTAGTGGGGGCACTAAATGATAAAATAAAAATGATAATAATTATTGATAAATTTGTGAAGAATTATTAGGTGGGTTCGGGGGCTATGCCCACCCTTTCTTTTTATGACTATAAATTATTAGGTCATTTCATCTTTATTATGAGACAACTATCCCTTGCTCTATAGTCATGCCTTGTTAATTAATTAAATAACATGATATAAAAGTTTTCTTTTTCAAAAGTTCATGAGGTTGTCCTCTTACCTCATGACTATGTCATATTAAATAATTAAATATTGTATTTTCTTGGTGAGCAATAGTTCGCTCCACAGGCCACGAACAAATTATTGCTCCTCGCTCTCAAAAAACCACCCCTTCCACCTGCCATGAACTTGGGTTAAGTTTTGACCCATTGGTTAAATTTTTTTATTTTATTTTTCTACAACCAAGGGTAGAGGGATGAACCCTAGCGGTTGGTGAATCTGAACCATAGTTAAAGATAGTTAAAAGAGGGACACATTGCAAGGAAAAGGGAGCCAAGACCCCCTCCTCGTGTCACCGACCAAGGAGGTGATTATTTTCTATTTTTTAAGGGGCAATTGTCTATTATCCATGATTATGCCTAATTAAATAATTAATCAACTTAGTCTAAAAGATTTTTTTTTAAAGTTGATGAGTTGGAATCAAGTCAATTGCGATTAAACTCAGGAGAGTTCAATCGCACCCACCAGTCAACACATGTCTCTTTTTAATCCTAATTAACTATAGTTAAGATCTACAAATCTTTAGGGTCCAACAATCTAACCATGATTTTATAAAAATATTAATCCTCCCACTTTAATTCCCACTCCTTTGTGAGTGAGTGCAATCTCAAGTTCTCACAATTGGACATATTCGAACTCAAAGCTCGGGGGCATAGGCCTCCATTCCCAAATATCGAATCACAACCAATTGCAATTGAACTCGAGACCTTTTGTTCAATTGCACTCACAGGCTAAAACGTGTTCCTTTAACCCTTATTAATTATGGTTAAGATTTACTAACTCTTGGGTTTGAACAAGATAATCTCATTTTATAAAAAACATTAATTATAAGAGTAAAAAATTCTTAACCATAGTTAAATATTTAAGTGTAGTGCAAGCCTAGTTGATGAGTAGATAGAAAACATGTTCAGTTTAATATGAGTTATCTTTCTATTCCCTTGGTGGATAACATAGTTTGCTATTTATCATGGTTTTACTAATATGTTATAATCTATGTTGATTATACTGACATAATTTATTCAACCCTACATAGGAATAATTTTTTCCCTTAGGCTTTGGTCTTTTCTTAGAATCTTGATTAAATTATAGAAAGATTAAATTATGATGGGGAAACTACCCCATAAATGTGTAATGCTATCGGTTTTAATGACTTGTGTCAAATGCCAACTATGTAATTGGTAGATCAATTTTCAATGTCTTTTGTTTAGATACTAGCATAACCCTCGTGCACGGGCACAAAGTAGAATGAGATATACATGTATGTTCATATATTTTAAGATATGTGTGTTTGTATGCGTATGCAAGATAAGGAAAGAAAATCATCACAACTAATGAGATATGAAACGAAAAATACATTAACTGGAGAATCATGAACTCTATATATTGAAATGTAATCTTCCAACCAATTGCGAAAGTGGGAAAAAATTAGAAAGAATTTGTAATTAAAATCTAAGATCTGAAACTTTAGTTGGTATATAAACCTTAAAATCAAAACATATAGCACCCCCCAAAATAATTTCATTAAAAAATAAATATACTTTATAAGAGAATAGTGCAAATTTAGGAAAATAGTCTACAGGGAAAAAATGAATGAAAAATCTGATTTTTTTAAGAATCAAAATTGATAAAGTATAATTCTAAAATTGTAAGGTTTCTCATCTTCTATGAAATTCAGTTGGTATAAACCATAAAACAAAAATATCAAGAGACCAAATCCTTTACAGTGATAACCAGATTTGGCAAATCCGGTAATCACCCCTGAGGTCGCCACGTGTCCCTTTTGAAACTTCTTAACTATGGTTAAGATCCACCCACCCCTAGGGTTCGTCCACCCATCCTTGGTTCTTAGAAAAAATATTAATTATTTTTTTAATATTAAAAAAAAAGGTATAAAGTGGGTAGTTAAGAGAGGGTATTTATGAGTCCCACTTAAGTAGAGTTGGAACTTGGGGAGAGAGATGAGGTATTTGTTGAGTAGAAGAATCTGTTGGGGCATGGGAGAGAGTTAATAATGGGGAGAGAAAATAGGAAGTTAAGAGAGGATATTTATGGCTCCCACTATGTGATGATGTGGCATCACAAATCTTAAAATGGAGATCAAAGAGGATGCCACCTAGGCATCCTATTTCTATAGTATATAGTATAGATAGATGTCCATAAGGTGGCATTTGGTAACTCTAAATAATAAGAGCTTATTTGGGTTTTAGAATGTTTGATAACAGGCTTATTAGACCTCTAGAAACTTTAAAAGTAGAGGAAAAACCTCTAAACAAATAAGTAGCACGGGGGTAACTTATTTTTCAGGTGTAAAACTTTAGAGTTTATTTTAGAGCTTATGATATGTGAGTAGAGTTTCCAAACACACTATAAGTTATTGGGCTTTTTTTCTTTGCCCCATAGCTATGCCATATTAAATAATAGAGTATAATTATTTTTAAGGTATAATTGTCCCCTTGTCTCGTGATTATGCCCAACTAAATACGTAAACAATTACAAACCATGAGAAGAGCCTAATGGTAGTGTGTCTCCTCATTACGAGGGAGGTTCCGGGCTCGAAATCTCGTGCAGGTGGGCGTTGTCATCTATCTAAGCTTGGTTTTTAGAAAAAAAAACTTAGTCTAATTATGCTTAACCACAATTAAAAGGCTCTACAAGCCGACACGTGTTCCCTTTATCACCCATGAACAGTGGTTAAGAGTAACTCAGTACTAGGATTTATCCATCTAACCTTGCCCAAGTAATGAGATTTCTTAATCTACTGTTTTTTCTATGGTATATATGCCCAGTAAGATCTGTAGTTCAATTGTATGTATCTTGTGCTTACTTAATTGTTAACAGCCTTGTTCCTGCTCTGCTACACTTTGTATAGTGCATGACTGAACTCCGTGGTTTATGTTTATTGGTTGGGTGATTATATGATATTTTCATCTGATCTCTATGTTATATGTCAATGTTGGAGAAGATAATGTACATATTACCCTATTTAAGACATTATCAGTGACTAAATGGAAATTTAAGTTCATAGGTTCATACTCATCCATGCATTGAAGCTTAGATTTCCCGTTCAACAATCATTACGTGACAAGTGCATTTCTTGTATCACCTATTTGGACGGATTAGTTGTAAACTATGTCATTTAGTTCTTTTGTGGGGATAAAAAAAGGTTAACAATTTTTTGGTCTTGTTTGTGATACAGTATATTTGTCTGTATATGATTCTTGAATTGTCCGATTGGACAATTTGGGAATGCATAATCTCCAATATATTCAGTTGCTCATTGTTTGTCCAGATTGAAGAAAATTTTGGCATTTATTTCTCTTGTTCTCTGGGTACATATTCAGACCATGTGGCATGCTTGCACCTAGTCTAAGTCGTGTGCTTGGAGAACCATAGGAAAATGCTACCGAAATTTCCTTAAAATGGAACAAAGCATTTGAGCAACTGAATATTGGGGATTATGCATTCCTGAATGGGATAGGGACACCCCACCTATTAGAAGAGAAGTTGATAACAATAAGAAGCATGCATGCATACATATTGTGTAGATAATGAAGTCATTTGAATTCTGTTTTATTGCAATTGACTGATATGATCAACGTTTGCTATTTCTTAGAATAGCTAACGAAGAAAGACTTAGCTATCTAATCTCATCCCTCATGGATATGAGTTGGATTGGAAAGTCAAAGTAATATTTTCATAGGTTTTGACGAAACTCGAAATGGTAAAATTTCCTGTATCTAAGCATGCATATGATCTATTTTGGGTTACATAGGGCATCAAGGGAATACATAGAAGTGGTGAAAGGGTTTATAGAGTTTGCATTAGCTCATGGAGTAACTGATAACAATGGCGGTATAAAGTGTCCATATCCCAAATGCAACAATGTAGTTTATCAAGAGAGAGGTACAGCGTACGACCATATGATCTGTTATGGATTCGACATTAACTATAAAATCTGGTTTTATCATGAGGAAGACATATTACAACACACATCGGTTAGTCAAGTGTCTCAAAATCCTGACGTGCACGACAAATAGAATGAGATGGAAGATCTGGTGCACGATTTATTTGGGGTACCAAATCGAGATGAAACTAGCACCAGTAGTCGGGATCCCACTCTTGAGGCGGATAAATTTTTCTAATTGGTAAGGGATGCGGGACAGACTTTGTATCCAGGATGTTTGAATCACACGAAGTTGTCTTTTATCATAAGATTATATCACATTAAGTGTCTTAGTGGATGGAGCAACAAATCATTCACCCTATTACTTGAGTTGTTGAGGGAGGTACTCATCGAGGGATCAATACTATTGGATACGTACTTTCAGACAAAAAAAGTGATGTTTGACTTGTGGCTTAAATATGAAAAAATCGATGTTTGCCCCAATGATTGCATGTTTTACTGGAAAGACACTGTGAACAAGCAAACATGTGACATCTATGGTGAATCAAGATGGAAGATAGGGGATGATCAGTCAAGAGGCAAGAAAAATAAGACTCTGGCAAAGATTTTGCGTCACTTTCCGTTAAAACCCAGGTTACAAAGATTGTTTATGTTGTCCAAAACTGCTTCTGAAATGAGATGGCACGATAAGGGTCGAACTAAGGATGGAAGGTTAAGGCATCCTACAGACTCACCGTCCTGGGAAAATTTGGATAACAAGTACCCTTTTTTCGGTTCGGATGCTCGAAATGTGAGACTTAGGTTGGCAACTGACGGCTTCAATCCATTTCGGACGATGAGTATTGCTCACAGAACATGGCCTGTGGTTCTTATCTCATACAACTTTCCATCGTGGATGTGAATGAAGTAGACAAACTTCATTATGTCCTTACTTATTCCCAATCCCTTCGGGCCTGAAAATTTCATTGATGTTTACATGATGCCTCTAGTCGAAGAGTTGAAGGACTTGTAGGAGAATGGTTTGGCAACTTATGATGTATCGAAAAATGAGACATTTGTAATGCGTCTGGGATTGGTCTGGACCATTAGCGACTTCCCAAGGTATACTATGTTGTCTGGTTGGAGTATGAAAGGAAAGTTGGCATGCTTGTCATGCCACAAGGACACTTACAGTCGACACTTGTCTAATAGCAGGAAACAATGTTACATGGGGCACCGTCGTTTCCTAAAGGCGGATCACAGGTTTCGGAGGGACAAGCACTCTTTTGATGGCACTCTAGAGTTCAGTACTGCTCCAACTACAATGTCTGGGTCCAATGAGTACCATCAGTTGGAGGGGATTGCTTTCTCCCTTGGGAAGCAGATAAAGCAAAAACGACGAAGGCAGGTTGCCCAGGATATCATGTCGTATAACTGGAAGAAGCTGAGTATATTCTTTGAGTTGCTATATTGGGAGCACAATTTATTGAGGCACAACCTTGATGTAATGCATATCGAGAAGAATGTATGCGACAATATGCTTGAAACTTTGTTGGGTTTGAAAGGAAAATCGAAAGATAGCTTAAAAGCTTGACTCAACTTGGTTGATATGCGCATAAGACCAACACTTCACCCTCAGTTCCAGCCTGACACAAACAAAGTGTATCTTCTCCCGACTTGTTTTTCAATGGACAAGAATAAGAAAGAGTTGTTTTGCAAAGTTCTGAAGAGTGTGAAGGTATCAGATGGTTACTCATCTAATATTGTAAGACATGTCAATATCGAGCAGCGTAAAATTTATGGACTAAAGAGCCACGACTCTCATGTCATAATGCAACAATTTCTACCATTGGTTGTGAGGAAGACATTACCGAAGAATGTAACTTCCGTGTTAATTAAATTGAGCAACTTCTTTCTGGTTTTAGGTTCCAAAGACTGTGATGTCGAGGAATTGAGACGGTTAAAGGAGAAAATTGCGGTTATGCTATGTCATTTAGAAAAAAAATTTCCACCGGCATTCTTTGATGTTATGATACACTTGCCTATACATCTGGCAACAAAGACAAGGCTAGGTGGACATGTACAATACCGATAGATGTATCCCATCGAAAGGTATGACTTCAATTATAATGTATCAATTGCTGAAACTTCTTGTGGTAATATGATTGTCTCGTTGTTTTACCTAAATTTAATTCCTATAGGTACTTGTCAACACTGAAATCGTATGTCTGCAACCAAGCTCGACCAGAGGGTTGCATAGCAGAAGGGTACTTGGAAGAAAAATGCTTGACCTTCTGCTCAAGGTACCTAAATAATGTTGAATCGAGATTGAATCGGCGGGTGAGGAATGACGATGAAAATGTAATAGGAGGTGCACAGCCATTCGCTCTAACTGAATTAGAATGGCAGCAGACACATCGTTATGTGTTGTTCAACTCCGAGAAACTCACAACATATCGAGAGTAAGATGAATATTATCATGACTTTTTTGCTAATTGTCTTTCATTTAATTTTCATTTTAACAGTCGATCTGACTTGAGAAACATGGATCGATTCGTTATTTGCAGTCAACACATGAATGTATTGAAGATGACCAATCCCAGACTAAGATCGTCTCCCCATGAACTCTAAAGAAAGCATAGGGATCAGTTTGTTGAATGGTTTAGGGGTTATATAAGTCATATGCTCTTAACTTTTATATTTGCACAACACATACACGAAGTTTTGCATAATGATTCAATCTTATTATGTAAGTCATATGCCTTTGGCCTTCAAATAGGTTGAAAGGCTACGAGCGTCATGCAGTTCAGTGTTTGATGAGATTAAATGCTTCACATACGGTCCACAGACAGCCGCACAAAGTTTTAAGGCTACGTCATTAATGGAGGTTTTATACTACAGATAGAAAGCGCAGACGCAGGAGTCAAAATAGTGGTGCTACGGTCACTATAATGACTCCTTGTTATGCATCTTCTAGGGACAGGATTTTGATTGCAGGAGATATAACCTACTATGGTCACTTAACCAATGTTGTGCAATTGACATATTCAGAAAGCCTAAAATTTATATTGTTTAAGTGCGACTGGGTTGATGTGATGTCAAAGAGTAGAGGAATAAAGATCGATGCGTATGGGTTTACGCTTGTAAACTTTACACCTGCTCCCGACAAACGTTGTGTCTCATGAACCATATGTTATAGCATCTCAGGCAGAGCAGGTATTTTACGTAGAAGATCCTTTTGACTCAAATTGGCATGTTGTCATCAAGACAAAACTAAGAGACTTCTTCGACATGAATGAAGAATCTACTGTGGACGATAATGCATTCAGAGAAAACAATTCATTCAACGACTAACATTTAGATGTCACTGAACATGACTATGACGGAGGTGTTAGTTGGGTGA
The DNA here is from genome assembly GCA_015143295.1 of Tetracentron sinense. Classification (NCBI taxonomy): domain Eukaryota; kingdom Viridiplantae; phylum Streptophyta; class Magnoliopsida; order Trochodendrales; family Trochodendraceae; genus Tetracentron; species Tetracentron sinense. Next base: position 4,453,586 of record CM026555.1, on the reverse strand, counting down.
GATTAGGGATTACCGGAACAACTGTTGATGCGTCCCCTCAAGTGTAACTCCACCAATCTCCTTCGATCGAATCTAGTGAGGACGAAGTTGAATCGGACTGTAACAATGAAACAGATAGAAACGACTAATATGTACCAACATATACAAATAGAAACAATGTAAGTTTAATCCAATCGCGGAGGTAAACAAAGTTATTTTTTTAAAAACGATGCCATGGGTTGTTTATTTGCATGTTAATGACGAAATACAAGCTTTTTTTATGTGATTAAACTTTCTAAGTATGAAATTTCCTTTAATGAGTTGTTTATTTGCATGTCATTTATTTACTCAAATATTATTATGTCTTTAAACTCTCTAAGTATGAAATTTCCTTTAATGAGTTGTTTATTTGCATGTTAATGGGGCAATCCAGATACTTTTATGTATTTACACTATCTAAATATGAAATGTCCTTAAATTCGTTGTTTATTTCCATGTTAATGGCAAAAGATCCTATAATTTTGGTTATGTTGAAACTCTCTAATTATGAAATTTCCTTTAATGAGTTGTTTATTTACATGTTAATGGCAAAATACAAATATTTTTATGTGTTTGAACTCTCTAAGTATGAAATTTCCTTTAATGAGTTGTTTATTTGCATGTTCTTTTTCAGATGGATCCTACAGGACCTACTGGGTCGCCACCACATGCCAAGCCCTCTGTACCTACGCCTGGGCCTATTAGGAGGACCCGAGGCCATACTAGGATGTTGGGTATGCACGGTCTCCAGCCAGGGAAGAAGAAGGATGTAGAGATCGACAATCTTGCCCAGCCCGTAAGGGAGGATGGCAAGACGTTAGGTCAGTTTTTGGGTACTCTAGCCCATGACCCGCACATTTTCTGCTTCGATGCCGGTTGGAGGGACATCGACGCTGAGGGAAAGGCACGTGCTTGGCTTCTAGTCCAGGTAAGACGCAAAAAGATATGTATGTCCTTTATTCTTATTTTTTGATTATGTAGCATTCGTTATATTATGTCTTCACTTCCCTCGAGCATAAGTGGAGGGACTGGAAGGGGAAGTTGAAATTGAAATACATGGACCAGGAGCTTGGTCCGGCGTCCATCTATGCAAGACGCCCCCTAGATATTCCAGTGAGCCAGTGGCATGGCCTCGTAGATTACTGGTTCTCTGAGATGAGGATGGTATATTTTGATTAAGCTCTTTATTCTAATTGGTAATATACTTCAATTATGTCACTTCTCCATTCTAATCGGTAAGAAATTTCAATTTTATAGAAACGAAGTACTCAAAATAAAGCAAATCAGGAAAAACAGAAGGTGGTGAACACTTCTAGGTCAAAGAGCTCCGCTCGTGTGCGAGACGGAATGGTAAGTTCGAAGAAACGTGGTCTTAATTTGAAATTTATCATATTTTGAAGTTGTGTTGACTAGTTTATGTTGTCATTATTAAAACTGTTACAGAAAAAGGCAAGCCCGACCCAAACAGTCTCGGGCCGTGTAGAGGTGTGGATCGCCATGCACCAAACCGCAAGTGGTGCACCGGTCAACGAGGAGGCTGGAGAGTTGATGGTTGGTAAACTTTAGAAGTTGGAATAATCCATAACCTGAAATACTAAATTTTTTAACATTTGTGACATCCAATAACTGTTTCCAATTGTTTGTAGGGACATATGAGGGAGCTCCTGACGTAGTTACCGGTTGGCTGGCAGGATAGCACGGTGCGAGATGATGTATTCTCCCAAGTCATGCTGCCTGAGCATCTTGGGAGAATACGTGGTCTTGGATTAGGCCCGACCGCCACCCAGTTAGGCTGGTCACGATCCTTGAGCCATGTCGGTTCTGCTTCAGGAGCTGTTGAGGGATCAACTCATGGATACGAGGGCACAATGGTGGCCCAGCAAACTCAGCTCGATAGGATGTAGGCGACCCTCGACTGGGTATTACAGGGGCAGGGGCAAGTATATAATCTTACTAGAGTGTTAATTAAACATTTTTAATAATGTGATCTTGAATCATTTATTTACTTGAATATACCATGAACAACATGCAGGTGAGCCTTCGACAGCATCACACGCGTTTGAGTAGGTAAATGTTAATTTTAAAAGTTTTATTTCTTATTTTTAACTGCATTAGGGCATTCCTAGGAGCCTCACCCTTTTAACACAAAAAAAGTTATCTTGGTGAGCCACTTTTTTAAAACACTTCCAATAGTCTCACCATTTTAACAAAAAAAAAGGAGAGAGAAACAATATTTTAATATTTGTGTGGGAAAACGAAAAAAGAAGGGAGAGAAACATTAATTTATTGTTTCTGTGGAACCACAAGAAAGGAAGGGAGAGAGAAACCTTTTTTTTCAATTATTTGTTTGGGCCCACAAAAAGGAGGGAAAGAGAAATCTTAGCTTTGGAGAGTGTACAGTAACTCACCAAATTTGGTGAGTACTGTACACTCATCAAACCCAAATCTTTATTTTGTTGAGTTTTGGTGAGACTATTAGAAGAAATTTTTTAGCACTTTTTTGCCATTTGGCTCACCAAAATAACCAAGGTTATTTTGGTGAGGCTGCTAGGAATGCTCTTATATATTATTGTTTTTATTTTGGTGAGACTGCTAGGAATGCTCTTATATATTATTGTTTTCTGTGGGCATGTATTTGGTTGTAGTAGTAGTGGTATTAGCTAGTGGTGATGGACTAGTGGGTGGGTGGGTTAGTGAAGTTTATAACTCAACTTTATGAGTTATGTAGTATATATGTTAGCGGGTTGATGAACCTCACTTTCGAATGCCCAATTTTTCTTCCCCGTAGAAGATTGGAAAATTAACCTTTTGATATTTCTTGTTTGTTATCCGTAGAATCACTTCCCATTTTGAAAAAAGATTCGCACAATTCTTTCATTAGCTTCATCAAAGAAAAATTGGGCTCAATAATTTTGTATGATGTAATTTTCATTTATCATACACTAACATTAGAACTGGTATCAGATACTAGGTATGTGGAAGTTAGGTCGTTTGAGAGCAGAATTACCATTCAGAGAAATCTTCACCTCTCCCAAGGGTGAGGAAGCAAACATCAAAATCAGCAGATGCCTCCGAACAACATACAATCTCTTAAATTGTTCAAGTCCTGCATGTTAAATCCAAAACACCATCACCTTTATTATATATAATCTTGAAGATTGCTTCCTCACCCTAGGGGGAGGTGAAGATTTCTCTGAGCTGTAATTCTCCTTTCAAACGACCTGACTTCCACATACATACTCTGAATGTAGTTCTAAAATTAGTGGAAGATAGATGTCTTATGCATCATAAAGAATTATTGACCCCGGTTTGTCTTTGGTGGAACTGATGAAAGAATTGTGCAAATGTCTATTTATAAATGGGTACTGATTCTATGGATAGTAAACAAGAAAGATCTGATAATTTTCAATCTTCTACGGTGAAGAAAGAGCCTCAAATTAATATGGTGGTGGTGGTGTATGTGGTGGTGCTAGTGGTGGGTGGATGGTAGTGGTAGTGGTGGTGCATGGATGGTGGTGTGTTAGTGTTAGTGGTGGATGGGTGGTGGTAGTGGTGGTGTGTTAGTGTTAGTGTTAGTGGTGGATGGGTGGTGGTAGTGGTGGGTGGATAGTAGTGGTGGTTTGTTAGTGTTAGTGGTGGATGGGTGGTGGTAGTGATGGAATTGTGTTAGTGGTGGATGGGTGGTGGTAGTGATGGAATTTTATAAGTTATAACTTTAAGAGCATTCCTAGCAGCCTCATGGAATTTTACTCACCAAAATAGCCAAAACTCACAAAAAGTTATTTTGGTGAGCCACGTTTTTAAACACTCCCAGCAGCCTCACCATTTTAACAAAAAAAAAAAAGGAGAGGGAAAACAATATTTTATTATTTGTGTGGGAAAACGAAAAAAGGAAGAGAGAGAGAGAAACATTATTTTATTGTTTGTGCGGGACCACAGTAAAGAAAGGGAGAGAGATACCTTTATTTGATTATTTGTGTGGGCCCACAAAAAGAAGGGAAAGAGAAATTTTAGCTTTGGTGAGTGTACAGTACTCACCAAGTTTTGGTGAGCCTGCTAGAGAGTTTTTAGCACTTTTTAGTCATTTGGCTCACCAAAATAACCTTTTGGTTATTTTAGTGAGGCTGCTAGGAATGCTCTAATCCTTAAAAAAATCTAAGTGATTGGGTAGTATGTTACTGATGGAAACAACTCATTTCCATAAGTTGGAACACTTTACTCTACAAATTTGAATCTTAAACCTATTCAGTTAGTATGTTAGTAAAGGATGAACCTCACTTTTGTGAGTTGGACTCTAAACCTTGCAAAATCTGAAATATACGTGATTGCTTAGCATGTTAGTGATGGAGATACCTCACTTTCGTGAGTTGGAATACTATACTCTACAAATCTGAAATTAGAGTTCTACTTAATTAACATTTTAGTGATGGATAAACCTCATGTTTATGAGTTAGAACTTTATGTGTTGAAATGAAAATGATTGGTTACCATGGTAGTAATGAGACCAAGGGACTATTAGGTGTTTAGTCTTTATGTTTAACCTGCAAATTGTATGTTATACCTCGATGTATCACCCGGTTCCTGCACTGCTTATTACAACCGTATTTAAGGAAGAAGATATTTGATAACTTTTCTTACTAAATGACCAAGAATGTCCTCAATCTTAGACTACTTATGCGGGCACTCTTTACTATAAAAACTCCGGTGATGTTGAGGCTCATGATTTATAGATATACATTCTTTCAGAACCTCTTCCTTGACCAAGCCTTCACGTGCGCCTGTACACGGAATGAATGATGATGACATACAGTGACCAAACGAATGTGAGCATCAATATTCACCTTTGGTTATATCGTTAACATCATGGAGGGTTCCGTGCTACTGAACAACCATCATACTATGTCAATTTGAATAACATGAACTTTTTCATTTCTTTCTCTACTTCTCCCTTTCACCATTACCATTCCCGACAAGTTTCTTTTTGGGATAGAAGTCAACTAAACCATTCAGAGATAAAAGAAATAACATCTCGGTAACCAAAGCGGGCTGACTTCCACATACCTAGTCTGAATCCAGTTATAACATGTTTTCGAAGACACAGTCATTCAGAGTCCTTCATTTTTGCATTCCAAGTAGTTCCTCGAATGGATAGCCAAATTTTCAATCTTCTACGGTGAATGTACCTCAGATTTCAAGGCTTCTATCTCTGAATGGTCTGGATGACCACCATCCCAGTAATGAAGTTGTCGCGAACGGTACTAGTGAAAGGGATAAGAAGAGAAAGGAATCAACATTTTCAACCTATTCAAATTCACGTAGTTTGGTGGTTTTTTAGTAGCACGGAACCCTCCAAGATGTTAACGACATAACCAAAGGTGAATATTGTTGTTCACGTTCTTTTGGTCACTGTATGTTATCATCATCGATTCTGTGTGCATGCTGACGTGAAATCTTGGTCAAGGAAGACATTGTAAAAGAATGTAGATCTATGAATCTTTCACCTCAACATCACCGAACCTTTTATTGTAAAGGGTGCCCGCATGAGTGACCCAAGAATGAGGACATTCCTGACTCTTGCAATGGTCATTTATTAAGAAAATTTATAAAGTATGTTCTTCCATAATGCGGTTGTAATAAGCAGTCCGGGCAAACGGCCTCAAATTCCTTCGAAACCAACTCCAACACTTAGAATATATTAAAATACATGTTCTAGAAGAAACGGGATCGAAATCCGACCCCTGGTTTGGATTTGGTAGAAGGTGGTAGGTTTATGCCAAAGCATACTTGAGAAACATGGATTTCGGCCTTCTCGGTGCCCAAATCGAGCAAACGGCCTCGGAATAGCTCGAAATTGACTCCAACACTTAGGATATATTGAAATGCACGCGTTAGAAGAAACGGGATCAAAATCCGACCCACGGTTTGGATTTGGTGGAAGGTGGTAGGTTTAGGCTAAAACATACTTGAGAAACATGGATTTCGGCTTTCTCGTTGCCTAAATTGGGCACACGGCCTAGGAATTGCTCGAAACTGACTCCAACACTTAGCATATATTTAAATACACGCGATAGAAGAAACGGGATCGAAATCCGACCCCTGGTTTGGATTTGGTGGAAGGTGGTGGGTTTAGGCCAAAGCATACTTGAGAAAAATGGATTTCGGCCTTCTTGGTGCCCAAATCGGGCAAACGGCCTCGGAATCACTTGAAACCGACTCCAACAGTTATGATATATTTAAATACACGTGCTAGAAGAAACAGGATCGAAATCCAAACCCCAGTTTGGATTTGGTGGAAGGTGGTAGGTTTAAGCCAAAGCATACTTAAGAAACATATATTCGGCATTCTCGGTGCCCAAATCGGACACACAGCCTCAGAATCACTCAAAATCGACTCCAACACTTAGGATATATTGAAATACACGTGCTAGAAGAAACGGGATCGAAATCCAACCCCCGATTTGGATTTGGTGGAAGGTGGTAGGTTTAGGCCAAAGCATACTTTAGAAACATGGATTTCGACCTTCTCGGTGTCCAAATCGGGCAAACGGCCTCGAAATCGCTCGAAACCGACTCCAACACTTAGGATATATTGAAATACACACGCTAGAAGAAACAGGATTAAAATTTGACCCCCGGTTTGGATTTGGTGGAAGGTGGTAGGTTGTCACACCCGAAATTCCCCTAAGAGAATGTGGAACTTTGGCACATGATTTACTTGACTTAATCCATTTAATAAGCTTTAAAGGCATACCAAAATCTGAACTTAAAAATTTCTTCATTAATTACTTCAATTGAACATCAATTAAAATCTATAATTAAACTGAACCAACATAATCTGAATCATCCACGTGATTCTCAATTCTTTAAATAACCGCATCAAATCTAAATATCCCAAATTAAGATTAGAACATAACAACTAGTTACAATCTCTCTAGAATTTAAAAAATTTCTAATAAACTAAAATAATAATAAAACCATTCATCGAAATCTAGTTCTTTTTCGGGATGATCACTTACAAGATCTTCCTTACGTACTCATCTTCAACTCAAGGCTCCTGCGCACAATATTTCAAATCTCGAACTTGCTGACAACAAAAGTCATCGGCTGAGTAACAAGTTACTCCGCATATATAACAATCTATAGTAAACAATTTCATAACGATAACATGCAGACAAGTAACAGTTCAATTACAATTCACATACATAAATCAGAGTGCGGAAACATCTTTTCTTTTCAACTGTTTCATGTGCCCACTTGTACTTATCTTTCTTACTTTTCTCTTTCTTACATTCTTACTTTTCTTCTTTTCTTACTTTTCTTTGAAATCTTTCTTGAAGCCAGATAACTAGTACCCTTGGAAATTTATCTTGAAGCAAGGCACTAACATCTTTTGAGATCTTTCTTTTCTTACTTTTTATACTTCATACATTATCATTCCATGAACAACACATTCATATGCATCAGTAATAACTTAAAATACCGCTTTACCTTATAAGGAAATGGGTTATTATACTTCACTTTACCGAGATACCACCCTTCGTACATTACTCGGTACGGACGGCTTAGTACATTTCCTGGTACGACAACTTACTTACTTTGGCATACTTCTCACCCTTTGATGCTATCCGGTGGTGCACAACATATATATATGCATTATCACTTTTGTGTGTTCTTCTTTCTTTCTTACTTACTCACTTTATCTTAGGTCTTACTTATACTTTTCTTTAGTGTCTTAGATTCTCTCTTAATTATTATACTTTTTTTTTTCATTCGTGAGTGTTCAATGATACACCTTTTGTTTAAATTACACCTAAGAGTAACCGTCAAGGGCCATAGGAAATCTCACCATAGCGCCCCATCCGACTATGTTAACCAGGATCTAGATCTTCAAGTCTCTTTCCTTTTTCTTTTGTTGAATCCTTGAAATTGAATCTCTCAAAATACTCTCTTCTCTCTCTCTTTTATGTCTATAGGGCTCTAGAAAACCTAGTTCATGTGTTAAAGAAGTATTTATAGAGTTGGGAACCCTAGGGAAGGTAGAAAGGGTCAAAAATCACGTTTCTCAGCAAAAAAACCCGTTATGGGCGACCAGTCGCCGGTGGTGGGCGATCAGTCGCCCTCCCTTTTTTTTTGACTCGGAACTATTTTCGGATAGCCGTCCAGCCTCTCGAAGTTCAATCAACAGTTCTTTCTGCGTTTCGGCCTGGTCTTCAGCTATCAGCCGGTCCATCTCCTTCTTAAAGTGGCTGCGGAGAGTTTCCGTTAAGACTTCCGTTGCGGCCTTTGATTCCTCGAGCTGCTTTTTTAGAGCTTCCTTTTCAGCATCAGATGTTTCATGTTGCTTGACTAGAGTTTGTGAGAACTCATCCAGTTCGCTGATTCGAAAGACAGCAGCTTTGGCCTGTTCCCTTGCTTTCTTTTCGTCCTTCGCTGCCTGTCAAGCCTCTTTTTGGACTGAGTCTCGTTGCTTCTGAGCTAAGATGAGCCTACCTTCGGCGTCCCTCAAGTCAGCCCGAGCTTGCACTAACTTAAGGTTCAGCTCCTTTTTCTCTGTTGCAGCCTTCTTCTCCAGAGTGATGAGCCTTTCCTTCAAGCCATTCGCTATCTCTCTGAGACTGTTGTGGCTCTCATACATTCCCATAAGCATGTTGCTCATCTGAAGGAAGAGAAAACAATGACAGAATAAGAAGGAATGAATTGAGAAACAGGAGAATGCAAGTTAAATAATAGAGTTTACCATTGCGACGGCCCGATTCGTAATGTTGAACATTCCCATCCTGTCCAAATTATTTGTTGCAGCAATATCGACAAGGAGCCTCATTGCCATACACAAGGATGTGGCCACGTAGTCATGGTCCATCGCCAAGTCCGCTACGGTCGGATGAGGTACCCATGTGGGAAGACGGGAGCCCAGGCAGTGGGTCCCTCTGTTGTGGAGCGGTAGCAGTAGTAGCGGTAGTAGCAGTAGTAGCAGTGGCAGTGGAAGTGGCCACGATGGTCAGAGGTTGACTGGCAACCAACGACTTAGCCTGTGCAACTGGTTCTGGGATTTCTAGCCCGGATGGGGTCGAGCCCATGACAGCCTTACCCTGTTCTTGGAGCCTTCTATCATATTCCTCCTCTCTCTTCCTCTTCTTGGCTTGCAGCTCTTTAATGGTTGCTGCCCTCTTGCCAGCGGTAGCGGCTACTTCAATTGAAAAGAAGGCAGGGAAGATGTATGTTTCTTGGGATGGGGATGAGAGGGAGGAACAGGAGCCTTTCTAGGAGCCCGTGGTGTTCTGGACAACAGAGAAAGGTTGTCAGGCATATCTTCTTCGACGTCTTCGTCAAGATAAGTAGCTGCAACAACAAAGGGACGAGGAGAAGATGGCCCGGTTTGTCCTTGATCACCGGAAGGGGTCGCCTTCGGTACGCTGTCAATACCAAGCTCTGCCTCTAAGACCTTCCGTGGTTTCTAGGTATCGTAATTATCCCTTTTCTCCTTGCGGATACCCCTTAGTCAGTTTTCCTCTTCTTCCATAAGGTTTGCAAAATGTGGCTTTGAAGCATCTGCACAAAAGAGAGAAGTTTATCAGTAACTACGGAAATAAGCAACGGAAGTAAATAGTGGAATTAGACAACGGGAAGAAGAAAGACAACAGAGAATGGATCAAGAACAACGAACCTTTGGAGAAAGTGTTGGGGACAGGACGGGCAGTCTCTGCCCTCCAGGCACCAAAGACTATGAAGGGCATCTCCTTCCAATTCCGTTCTAAGTCAGGAAGATGCGAGATAAAGTCAGGGATCTTGGCACGTTGACTCTAGGTGAAATAGTTTTGCCCTTCGCCCTCGTCCCTTCCTCGGCACCTAACGACGTGACGGAAATGGAAGACATGCCTAGCCTCTATCTGGTACCTGTTCTGATGAACTTGCCCACCAGAGACATGTATTTGAAGAATTTTGGGTGCATCTAACCCAGGGCAAGTTGAAGGACGGTGAGAACAGAATCCACGATGGGATCTAAAGGAAATCGAACTCTAGCCTCGAATTGAGCAAGGTAGACAACGGTGCAAGTCAAACAGTGATCGATGTGGGCATCCTCTTTCTTAATGTGAAGGTGGACATGAGGAGGGATCTGGAATTGGGTTTTGTAGTACTCAATGGAATGTTTGTGTTGAGTTTTGAATTTGGGGGTAGAGGCAACATAGGTCCCATGAGGGGCATTACCAGAGCAACTAGCCTCGTCAGCACTAGCCGCTCTGACCTCTTGAGCAGAACTTTCAGCAGACATGGTTCACAAAAAGAAATGAAGGATAGAGAAGTCGAAATGAGATGAAGACACAGGGAGATAAAAGAGAGGGGCAAAAACCGGAGAAAAGAATCAGAGTATGAAGAATGAAAACAAGCAAGGAGCAGGGTCTTACCAAGTTATAAACTTTGAAAGGAATTTTGCGAGAGCAGGGAAGAGCTTGGAGATCCTGAAGTCTTCGGCTGAGGCAGAAATCCGGCAGAATAACAGTAGGTTCGAATGCAAGTGAAGACAAAAAAATATTGTGCCTTGAATTTATAGGCAATTCAAAAAGGTTTCAGGACGAAAGTGGCCTCCATCGTTGTCGTACATGTGTGAAAGAGCAAGGTCAAGATGGTCATTTGCATAATTCAAATCGGCGTGTCAGACAAAAATTCGTTCAAGACGGAGTTAGCCTTCATCTCCATCATACACATAACCATTTTCATGGGCACAATTGTCTTTTGGGGCGAATAGAGTAACCGTCAGAGGGAACAAAACATCTCGAACTTCTCAAAAGGCAATGATGACAGCCTACCATGCACTTAATGAGGCGTGATGGTTTTAAACGCGTGCTACAGCTAGCACAACGATTCACCTTCTTGTACAGCTCACGCAACATTTCAGTGACTGCTCAGGTATTCCCCTTTGTGTGACGTGTTATTTATGACACTTTGAACTACGTTCAAGGTATCATAAAGAGGCAAATTATAATGGATAAAAATTGTAAAAATGCTTAAGTGTTGGAGAACGAGCTAGTTTTCGTTGTTATGTCAACAGATGGGAGACATGTACCCAAATAGAGAACGAATCCGTGCTCCTTTGGACAATGGACCCGTTGTCTACATGACAACGTATTCGTTACCCGGAGGACGAACGTAGCCGTCCTCTTTGAACAACGGTTATTCTATCCATGTTCGCATACACAACGGGCCCGAGCTTTAGTCAACAACGAGACCGACTCACAGGACGAAATAATTAAGAGGTAATCATTTTACTATGTTGTTAGGTGAAAAGCATTGTCTTAGCATTTAATGCATTTAATGCTAGTCATCTCCAGTCGGGTTTCGACCCCAAACAGACCTTACGAATTGTAGGCTCACACGTGTGACACGTAAGACTCAAGATCTGTCTGACATATTTGGTAATGAGTGTAAAGCAAGTGACATGGTCATCCATGGCCATCTATGAGCATACAGAGCTAAACCTATAAATACCCCTAGAAACTCAGTGCATAAAGATCATGAAATTTCATATTGCTCACTCTTATTGTTTCAGCTTTCTTACTGTCCATCATCTTCTTCAAATATTGACTTTGGTATTGGAGTGTATTACAGGGTGCACACCCTTCTCTCCTTTACCTCATCAGCAGCTAGAGCTTTGATATCTTCCTTCTACCAATAAACCAGACTTTGAAGCAGCTACTGACGCGTGGACTCTTCGAAAAATTCCCACACACTAACCATACAGTGAATCGATATTTCAGAAACCACAATTTTTCCATGACCCATAATCTCTGTTAGGGAGGAGTGAGTGAGTGAGTGAGTGAGTGTGGAAACTACTAGTAAACTCTCACACCAAGTGAAGCTTCAACTAATATTGCATAAGGAAAAGGAATGGGATTTGGTGTGACCCTAGTCCCACAGGTCACACATTCAATCAAAAATGCGGCAGCGCATAGCACGACAAGCAAAGAATTGGACGGGAGAGAGAGAGAGAGGTGTTGGTGAATGAAGTTGGTGAAACGATCCCTATTTAGGAGGGGGGGTTACGATTGTACCTATTTGCAATTAACAAAACGGCACAGATGTAGATGGGAGGAGTTGCAACTATTTGGATTTAGTTATTCTTTGAATTACTATAATGCCCTTATGTATTCACCCATGTATATCTCAATAAATAATATCATATAAGGATATTTTTGTCATAGTCTAAAATTTCAATCAATGTCACTTATCATTCTTTCCGTCCTTCCCTCATTATAATAGTAGAGATATAAGACAAAAAAATTGATTAAATGTTTTGCTTAATTCTCATGCTACCCCTTAATGAGAATGGCATGTTAAAGACGTGGATTGATTTTTTTATTAATTCTAAAATTGTCCCTTTATCATATATAAGACAACATATTCATTAAATTTTGTGCTTAATTCTAAAATTACCACTTACTCATATAATAATGAGAATGGCCGTATTAAAAAAAACGTTGATTGCTTTTTTACTTAATTCCAAAACTACTCTTACCAATGTTCTTTCAAATATGTGGGTCTACAAAATCAAGAAGTCGGATGACTCTATTGAATGCTACAAAATAGACTTGTAGAAAATGGGTTCCATCAGCAATAGAGATTGGACTACACTGAAACCTTTAGTCTAGTGGTGAAGCAGACTACTATTAGAACACTACTTGCTTACTATTCATCAGAAGTGGAACATTCGACAACTTGACATCCAATTTGCCTTTCTTTATGATATGTTTGGTGAGGATGTCTACAAGCGACAACCTAAGGGATTTGAAGATCCCAACTTCCCTCACCATGTATGTATGTTGCACAAGTCTCTCAACAGTTTAAGACAAGTACCACGAGCTTGGTTTTAGAGATTTACTGACTATCTTGAAGAATTGGGTTTTTTCAGTTATAAGGCAGATTATGTTGTGGGTAGCGAAATTAGCACACCCTAACAAGTCGGACGCACCAAGTTCAATGCATTTCCCTATACCCGATCTCTACCCTTGATCCAAGAAGACAAAACCTCTTGAATACCTCTTAGTGCTAGCCTCAAGGAGGCTTATAACACATGTTCAATCCATGAAGGCCAAAATTTTATGGATCAAGTCTTAGTGTCAACCCCCGTGGGGCTAACACCTATCCAATCCATGAGGACCAAAACCTCACGGAAGGCCTCTTAGTGTGAGCCTCCGAGAGGCTGATATGTATCCAATCCGTGGTGATAAAATCTCATGGATCAACCGTTTGTGCAACTCCTCACGGGGGTTGACATATGCCCAATCTGTGAGGACTAAAACCTCACGGATAAGTCTTGAGTGTCAACCACCAAGAGGCTGACACGTACCCAATCCGTGAGGACCAAAACCTCATGGATCATGCTTGAGTGCCAGCCTCCAAGAGACTAGCACGTGTCCAATCTGTGAAGACCACAACCTCACGGATGAGTCTTAAGTGTCAGTCTCCGAAAGGCTGACACGTGTTCAATCCATGAGGACAAAAACCTCACTGATGAACCTTTGTGCTAGCCCCCATGGGGCTGACACATGTCCAAGAGAATGGCCCATGGACCATTCTTTGACTGTCAGGTGTAGTCAGTGGCTAATTGCCACGTATTAGAGGATCTCAAAAAGAGATTCTCCTAACTTTGGGGATCCTGAGATAAGGATCCCTTCTTTCAAATCTCATAACGGGGTGCCACACGGCACCTAAGGGTTGAGAGGGATGAGGACTCTATCCTCCATCCCAGTAAAGGATGTAATTTAGCATCCCTTGATTAGAGAGGGGATTATCCTCTTCTGTGTTTTCGAAGAGGATCAGAGGTTTTCCCCCAAAAGGAGGAAAAACAGTATAGAGTACTCTTTGGAGAGGACTTTGTTCCTTTTGGTCTATCCAAGATAAGGGAGACCAGCAGGTGGCCCTCTCTACGAGGGTGACCGCCAACTTGGCCTCCCTAAAAAGAGGGAAGTAAAGAGAGAGACTCAAAATAGACTCTCTCACATATATAAGGGAGTCTCTCACGAGAGACTCCTCAAGGAAGTTCTTTTCACACAAAGAACTCCCGAGAAAATATGCAGCTCTTTTCTACCTTAAAGAAAAAACAGCAAACAAAGAGCAAGCTCCAGAAGAAGAAGAAGACTCTCCCGACATGGAAAATATCAGGTGAGCCTCTTAAAATAACCGCCTTTTTTCCCTCTTTTTTTCTGTATTTTCAAGACCTCAATGAGGCACCCTATAATGCCTACATGTGGATTGGGAAATCCCTTTAAATAAATATAAATTTATTCAGTGTGTGGCAGTGAAATCTCACCGCCAGCAAGGTGGGTGTATGGTGCACCTGCCTACACCTGATCACTATCCATAGAATGAGCGGCTGGACTTTGCGTATGCCAAAGGCACGTGCACCAGCTGACCAAAGGCTGGCGCCTAGCATTAAATACTGCTAGTAGGACAATAATTCCCCACATATACCCCTTTGTGTCAGTCCTTAGGGGATTGACACGTGGTTAGGTTTTGCCTTTGCAGGAAGAACCCGTTCAAGCTCTACAGATAGACTCTATGAGTCCATCCGCGGGCCAGTCAATGACTAGCCCAGTCCATGACCATAAATGGCCAAGGAATTGACCCAAACCAAGGGCTGGACCCATGGTCCCACCCTGTGTTGGTTTGCGGGCTGAACAAGGTCAGACCCTGGTCGGCAGCCCAAATATGTTTTAAACTTGACCTAGGCCGCGGTTGAGACCCCTGGTCTCACCCCTTTAACTTGCAGACTGACCAAGGTCAATCCTTTTCCAACTGGCAATCAGGTACTGATTGCCAAGTGGCAGAGAATCTCTGATAAAAAAGGACTCTCTGTCAGCTTTGGGGGATCCCAAGATAGAGATCCCCTATTTTCCTCCAATAATAAAGTGTCATATGACACCCCACTCGAAAGAGGGAGTAATCTCTTCCATTTTCTAGGAAGATAAGACTCTTCCCTCTTTTGAAGAGAAACCTTATCCTTTCAGGATTCCCCAAAAATGGAAACCAATTTGGAGTCCTTAAAAAAAGAGGACTCCCATGCATATCAGGTTTCCCCAGGATAAGGGAAACTAACTATCAAATGACAAATGAATCTCTCTAAAAGAAAAGAACTTTTTCGACCTTCAAAAAATAAGGAAGTCAAATGGGAGTTCAAAAAGGACTCTCCAAAAGATATAAAAAGGGAGTTTCTCACAAGAAACTCCCATGAAGTACAAAGACAAAAAAGCATGAAGGACAAATACAAAGAAGAGGAGAGAGAGAAAAAGAGTTTTCTTTTCTTTTGGAGGAAAACAGTTACCAAAGAGGAAGAAGAATGATCTCCCATCAATGGAGAATATTAAGTGAACCCTCAATATGGCCACCTCTTTTTTTTTGGATACAAAAACCTCTATGAGAAATCCTGTAACGCCTACATGGGATCTAGGCAACCTCATTGAATAAATATAAATACTTTATTCAAATTTTTGTTCTTCTTAATTAGAGGTTCTTCCCCAAATCGGGAAAATAATTAACAATCCGGGTTTACTTGAATTGAAAGGATAGTCTCTCACACAAAATAATAAACTCCATATAACAATAAAGGCAATTTGACATGCAACGAAATTTACAAGTTACACAGTGTTTTCTTTTCTTCTCTTGTTTTTCTTCTTAATCAGAGGTACTTCCTCGAATTGGGAAGGTAATTAACGATCTGGATTAATTCGGATTGGAAGGATAGTCCCCCACAAAAATAATAAACTTCACGCAATAGTGAAGGTAATTCGATCACACATGAAATTTGAGCATTACATATGCGCTCTTCACATATCACAGGTTTTGGAGTGTCCCTCTTTCTATTGACATATATTGATGATATTTTGCTTACTGGCAATGACAATTTGTATCTTAACCGCCTTGTTAATTACTGGTCTTGGAAAATCTTTGCAATGAAAGACGGGTTATCCTTAATATTTCCTCAACCTTGAGCCTAACTTTTCTATTGGGGTCGCTATATCTCTCAAACTGCCTATGCCTTGGATCTTTTCAATCGAACTCACATGGCTGATGCAAAGCCATGTCTCTCCCTCTATTTGTGTCAAATTGTTGGATCCATTTATCGGTGATCCACTTGAGGATCCAACTAAATATCACAGTTTGGTTGGGGCATTGTAATATCTAGCTCTAATGCAATCTAATCTTGCATTTGTTGTTAATCAGGTGTGTCAGTTTATGAATCGCCCCTCTACTAATTATTGGATTGTAGTCAAATGGATTCTACGCTTTATCAAAGGAACAATCGCTCACGGTATTATGTTTTAGTTGGTTCTCCTAAGCTCAAAGCCTACTGTGATGTTGACTATGTTGGAAGTCCGACTGATAGAAGATCCACACGTGGTTAATGGCAACTTGACATCCAAATTGTCTTTCATCAAACCACCGCTTAAGGTTTTAGCGGCGGTTTGTAGCTGCCGCTAAAAACCATTAATTTTGTAGTAGATCTCCTAAGTTCGCAACATGTCTAACTATGGAAAGAATTCAAACTCTTCAACTGTGTCAATCTCTCCGTGAGGTGGCAGCAACTGCATCTTAATTAGAAAATATCCAACTTATTCATGTCTCTTGTAAATCCATGCAATCTTGCAAATCCTTGCACAACAGGAAACGTTACATATTGTATTGTCTATAAGTATTATTGAAACACAGAATCAAGCCAAGATTTTTACCACACAATCAATTATTTGCCTTGAGATTTTACCCATGACATCTTTTTTCTCTCAAGTACCTTAGCCAAGGGTTGTTAGTGTATTTGACCCGAACGAAGAGGACAATGTTTAATTTAACGGTGCGTGTTCAATTATTCTTAGTTTGGTGTATGGTCAGTTTTTAAAGGTTCGTAATTCCCCCATACTCTCCCACTTTCCTTAAACAAGTTCATTTTTCAGCTAACAAAGAAAAGGAGTTGTATAAAGTATCATGATTTACACACAAAAAAAAGTATCATGAAAGAAGAGGACGGAAAGATGTGTTTTTCTTAGCTTTTGCTTTTGCTTTTGCTTTGAAAACTTTTTGTGAATGTAAAAGATGAAGCCATTTTGCAGTGTGGAGGCCAACCTTTTCACAACCCCAATGGTAAGCTGGTAAGCTAATATAAGGATATTAACTATGAAAAAGAGCTCTAATTAAATGGAAACCGAGTAATCCAAAATTATGCCTTCACAAAGGTAATTTTAGAAATATATGAAAAAGGTTTAATAGATTGAAATACCATTTCTTTGTATTGTAATTTTTAAACTACCCTTATTATAAGGCATATTTTTGGTTGTTCGGGCTTGCTCTCAACCAAAGCTCCTATGGTCCTGTTCACAATTAATCTGTAATATAATATCATAGCTTTGGTTGAAAGGATTTTTTCACACCCATCAACTAAATCAAACTTTAGCCTGAAAATAATATTAAAGGGTGACCGTATGTACTCTCTATCAAACTAGGAGTTAAATTGACTTGTTTATCTCAAGAAAAATGATCGATCAACATAAAAAGATTGCAATATTTTCTCACGGGAGATTGTGGCCACGCAACATATGTTAATAGTCATACATATTAGCATTAAGAGTTGAAAGAAAATGAGTGAAACAAAATACCCTCTATTTTTACTATACCCAAAATGCCCTCAAGTTTGTACATATTTTATTTTCTTTATTTCTAAAATGTCACTTAAATTTATATACCCAAAATACCATCTATTTTTACTATACCCAAAATGCCCCTAAAGCTTTTTGATTCTCAAAATATCTATACGTCATATTTCTATAACTAAACGTGTCTCTCACAATTTTTATATCTAAAATGTCATTCAAGTTTTTTATACCCAAAACATTCCTTAAATTTTTTTTCTAAAATGCCCTCACTATAGTCTCTCTTCCCAGTCTCTTTCCCCTTCCCCTCTCTCACGTGCATTCACGTGGCGTCCACTAATTTATAATAAAAATAATAATGAGTTTATCATTAAATGATAGGAGGTGTACATTGCAATAATAGGACATTTATTCGATTCATTTAGGAGAAACTTCGATGAATTGATAAAACTTTCCTTAAAAGTGACCCAACTCCTTAAAAGTGACCTAACAGGAGAGTCGCTCATCCACAAACATTAACAATTAGTTATATTTAAGTGATATGGACATTCCATAGTGAGCCTGCAAAAAACAAAAGATAAGGGGGAATAGTGGGGTATCTTAAAAGGAAAGTGATAAAAAAAGCTCTCGATACTAATTGGACCGTTGACTTGAAAATCCAATAATTTCATGTCCGCATATGCTTTAAATGATGGCCCACTTAATGCTTGATACAATTAGATTGTAAATCTAACAATCCAACTCTCAATAGTAGGTAATGTCGAGAGTTTTAAATCGCTTCCCATCTTAAGAAAGCGATAAAACAACTCTCGGTAGTACCTACTATCGAGAATTGGACAGTTGGTTTGAAAATCCAATTGATTCATGTCCACATATACTTTAAATGATGGCCTTACTTAATGCTTGACACAATTAGATTGAAAATCCAACTATCTAGCTCTTGATAGTAGGTACTATCGAGAATTTTAAATCACTTTCCATCTTAGGAAAGCGAAAAAAAAAAAAAAAATTTCAATAGCACCTATTATCGAGAAGTGGACCATTGGATTGAAAATTCAATAGCTTCATGTTAATAGATGCTTCAAATGATGGCCCCATTTAATGATTGACACAATTATATTGAAAATCCAACTGTTCGGCTCTCGATATTAAGTACTATCAAGAGTTTTCAATCTTCCCATCTTAGGAAAGTGATAAGAAAAAAAAAAAAATTTATAGTATCTATTATTGAGAACTAGACGGTAGGATTAAAAATCCAATAGTTTCATGTCCACATATACTTTAAATGATAATGCTTGGCATAATTAGATTGAAAATCGACAGTTCAGTTCTCTCGATAGTAGTTATTATCAAGAGTTTTAAATCGTTTCCCATTAAAAAAATCAAGATATACCTACTATTATATGTCTTAAAATCCCTACATTTTTTTAACCAAGAAAAAAATTATTATAATAATTCTTCCGTTAGTATTGCACTAGGTGACATAAGTCGGCAATATCAAACTCTTTTTATATAGGGTTAATCATCAAATCTTGTTTTAAAGAATTAGAGGCGGCAATACTATAATACATAGACCAATGCTGTATGCAGAAGTGAGGCATGTGGAAAGTAGACCGCGATGCAATTTGAAATCTAAGCAAGCTACGGTTCCCAGTCACCTTTCATAGGGCAAAAAATTCATAGGTAAGAACCGAAATTAAAGGATGAGAATTTTAATTTTGGTTTTTTTTTTTGTTCGAGATATACGATTAGGCCGCAACACCGGCTAGGTATTAGTATCTGTTCAAAACAATGAGAAGTAGGGGTCTCAATAGTTGGGGTCTGTGTTGTGTTGGGTAGCCCATTTGTCCCGCATCGACTGATAGTGGGATTCCTTTTGTACTATCACCGCACCTTTTTTTTTGACGGGTGTGTTGTAAAAGGCTTAAATGTAGATTGAGGACTAGTTGTGTGTATTGAGCGTGTGTGTTGTTCCTGTAATAAAAAAATAATAGTTGGAATGGTGACGACCGGGCTTGGGCTTGGGCTTGGGCTTGGGCTTGGGCTTAGAGGCTCTTTGGCATAGGGCTCGTTAGACCTGGTATTTATTGAGTGATTAATGAGTTAAAGAGCCTATCATTGAAAGGTAAGCATATCAATTATCACGTTATAAATTATTGGAATGAATCCTAAATCCACCCAAATGGGGAATACACACTATTACTAACAGCAATCAAGTATCGTGGAAGTCTTTTTTTTTTTTTTTTTGCCCGGAGATGTCATTTACCTACGAGTTACCGGTGAGGAGTAGAGCTTTTGCAAGTCATCATCAGGTGGGAAGGATCCCAAAACCTCTCTTATAGGAGAGACCACAGTCACCACATCCTACTATTGAAGCAAGTGGCAGGGTGGTGTGTGGAAGAGTCTGCTTAGCATTTCCCAATTCATTTAGGGTGTTGTGAACTTGTTAACAACCATCAAGATATTTGTAATATTTGTATTCCTGTATTAATTATCAAAATCAACTAGACAATACAATATGACTTTTCATGTATATTTTTTTTATCCTATTAAATAAATTGTTGCCTATAAAAATTTTAAAATACTCTTATATTTATATTTAATAGAATAGGATTCAATAGGACAATACTTAAAGATAAGTTCACATAGTAAAGAATAGCATTCCCCATTTATATATTTGCGTATCCATGGCATATGTTTCGATTTCTACAATGCAAACAGACCCTTGATGCATATGAAAGAATATTGATTTGGCATAAGACAATGACACACCATATTAAATGAGCAATAATCCACTTGTCTTGGCGGAGGAGGGGACTATATTCCTCCGCGCTCTCACATAGCCGACCCTTCAATTCCCATTAACTTGTGTGGGCCAAGATGTCCCTCCTCACATCACCGACCGATGAGGTGATTATTTTTCATATTAAATATAAATATCATGTGTGTGTTTAGGGTGTATGTGTATTACAAAAAGAAAAAAAATTACATACATGACTCATGACTTAAACATTAGGCCGAAAGAGCAGGTGAACTTTTATATGCCAATAGTACCCTCCGAAAATATAACAATTGACAAAAAAAAGAGTGATTAACTTTTCGTTTGTCTTAAGTAAGAAGTAAAGGGCATTCACGTAATCTACTTTTTTTTTTTGATCAGACCAATTCAATAGGAAGGAAGGGAAGTCCACCACCGCCACTGCCAATATTTAGCTCTCCTCTTGCATGGTCGTAGGAAAAGTTGCAGACTTAAGAGAGATGAGCGATTCCAAGGTAGAAACGATCTCGAGGCTCGCTCAATGGAGGATCGAAAGCTTCGGTCCTTGTTCTTACAGAAGATCCGATCCTTTCAAGGTCGGAATTTGGAACTGGTAATCCTTCCTCCTCTTTTCTCTATTATATAAATCTTCTCCCCTCCCTAATCGCTTCTCATTTTCGATTAACTCAGGCACTTGTCCATCGAGAAGAATCGCTATCTCTACATTCGACTCTTTCCAGAGCCATGTCGAATTTCCAAAGAACAGTCTCCAACCGCTAGATTCGTTCTCCGAGTCTCTAATGTTGGCGCTAACAGGAGGCCCTACATCTCTCCCAGTATGCATTTTTAATAATTCTTTTCTCTTACTACTTTCTCTCTCTCTCTCTCTCTCTCTCTCGATCATAATTTGTGTAGATTTTTGAGTTTTATAACATTGGGTTGTTGATGTTTATGTGAAATTTGGAACTGAACTAATTCCATATGAATAACAAAATTAAGATTATCTTTAGGATTGGAGATGTGAAGCTTCTCTATATGCTGAAATCTTTTGGTGAAATACTGACTTCAAATCAATTTTATCAGCTTCAAAACCTCTAAACCTAACAGAGTAAGTAAAAAAATAAATAAAAAATAGTCCCTCAACTTTGATTACCATCAAACATAAAGAGTTAGTTCCCAAAAAAAAGGAAAAGAAAAAGAGATCAAGAATCATTCAACTAATCTGATAAGCATAACTGATAATTCTCAAATATAGATTGCTTACTCTGTGTCTCAAATTCAATCAACACTTTGAAAACCTCTAAGCATAGGATAGGTCAAGAATCAAATATCAGTTTCTCAATGTCTCTTATTACTTTGTTACCTAACAAAACTTAACAAGGTAATGTTTTTTTTTTAAAAAGTGTTTTCTAATGAGTCTGATATGGGTAATTGATAACTCACAAAGGTTCTGCATATTCTTATGTAATCTATCAAGTTAATTTACAGCTCAAATGTTGCTTGTTATCAACCACTAGTGGAGATTCCCCCTATTGATCTCATGCAAGGATTTATGGCGCCTTTTTTCTGTCTTTTCCTGCTATGATATTAGAAACCATTCTTTTACTTTATTACTTGTATGTAAATGTCATTGGTGGATGGTAACCTTGTTTACATGGATGAGACCTCTAGATATATAATGGATATCCTGGGTTAGCAATTCTGAACCTGGTTTGTTCTACTAGACACCGAATTTCTTGAAATAGGCAGGTGGTTCGCTGTTTTGGGACCATGTCTTGCTTTGTTGGACAAGCAGCTCAACTCTTCAGTGTAAGTGGAGCATGTCTAGGGGGACTCTTGAGAAGTATATTGATCAATCTTCTTTACTTTCCAGATGTTTGATTGATTTGATGACTTGGATTGGTAACAAAGCATAATGGGCCTCTTGGCTTTTAATCCTGTTTTCCCATTTGGTGGTTAGTAATTCTTGAGCTTATGGATCCATTCAGAAAGGAACTTTGTTTCAATTAATTTGAACTTGATTGCACGCGTAAATACATAAGTACTATATTGAGACATTGAAAAGTCATGTGCAACATTTGTGTAACCAAATTGCCTTTCTCACATCTACAATATGGTATTAATAGTACACCCCATTATTTTATTTTTTTTGTTTTTTTGGACTTAACTCGGCTCATAATGGCAACAAACCTGGACCAATTCATCCAAGTGAATTTATTAAAAATTTTGCCAAAAAAAAAAAATTAATTAAAATACATCCATTGTACTAAACAAAAACCAATTTGATGATGATATTTTGCACGTATGCATATGTGGTGTATATAGATGCCTGCTAAAACTGTGTTGCTGAATGTTGCAGTTCATGAGAGACAGCTTCGGACTAGTGATGATTTTGTCTGGCCTGTGGATTCCACTTTTCATGGACGTATCATTATTGATGTAGAGTTTTTGGACCTGAAGATTTCTCCACTAAATGTGAGCACCTTTGGATTATCATTTCTGGGATTTTGATGGGCTCTCTAAATTTATGTGTGTTTTGGCCATTTAAACATCCTTTGTCCATCTTTGAAACTCAGGGCGGGGAAGGCTGTTCTATATGGCCTACTGAAGGAACGATGCAGACCCTTTCAACCCAGAGTACTCTTCGATGCCTCTCTCGCATGCTCGATGAAGCTATCCATGCCGATGTCACCATCAACACAGCCGATGGCACTCTGAGAGCTCACAAAGCGGTTCTGTCCGCAAGCTCTGCCGTGTTCCAGAGCATGTTCTTACACGACCTCAAGGAGAAAGAGTCATCCACCATTGAGATAGAGGACATGACATTAGAGTCATGCATGGCCCTACTCAGTTACTTATATGGTACCATAAAACAAGTGGATTTCTGGAAGCACCGACTGGCACTTCTGGGGGCAGCAAACAAGTATGATATCACAGACCTAAAAGATTCTTGCGAGGAAAGTCTCCTGGAGGACATAAACTCGGGCAACGTCCTTGAGAGGCTACAGGAGGCCTGGCTTTACCAGCTGAACAAGCTGAAGAAAGGGTGTTTGATGTATTTGTTCGACTTTGGCAAGATATATGATATTAGAGATGAAATCAATAACTTCTTCAGGCATGCGGATAGGGAACTGATGTTGGAGATGTTTCAGGAAGTCCTGACAGTCTGGAAGCCAGCGTAGCACAAGCGTGATGAGGTAATCTTCTAGACGGTAGTATCAAGTATGTATATATGTATGTACAATTTCATGGGCATGTTACACTCCATGTTACCAGTTGTTGTAGAGGTAGACTCCAAATTCCAAAACACCAGCCTGATGGTTGCTGGTGTGAAGTTAACATTGTGAAACTTGTCAGTGGTGGTAGTCTATTTTAGTAGATATGCAGCCTGGTTTTTGATTTGCTTGGAGTATGTAAGCTCTTCAACCAAGGATATGCTAAGAAACATGTTAATCTTCTATAAGTGTGAAATTTGCATTCCAACTATTACAGTAAACATATCTGAAGCTGGTTCTTCTTCCTTTTTCATTTTTTTTGTTATTGTTAGAACCTCTTCATGTACAAGTCATCATTTATCTGTTAAAACATACATGAAGCTAACTTGTCAGTCAAACATTAATAAGGAGTCCAGATCACCTTTGTTAATTAAAGCTCTAAGGGTCCATTTTTTTGCCGAGACTTATAAAGCTCGGCACTTTACACTTCATCTTGATGGTTGGTAGGAAATTTGAGTCACTTTGTGAAGATTTTTACAAGAAAAATTCTTATCATCATGAGATTTCAAGTGAGATTTTAAATCATTCATTTTGCTTCATTTAAAGTCCTACAGGAAATGCAACCCAATAGATGAAAAACATGGATATATCTAGTTCTCAAAAGAAAATGCATATTGTCCATTGACAAAAATAGCAAAGTGCCGGACTTTATGAGTCTTTGCAAAAGAACGGAGCCTAATTAAACTTAATTTTAGAAATAGGCAAACAAAAGGAAGATAACAATGTTCAAACTCTGTTTTCTTTCATATTCTTACATCCTTCACTTCTCATTGAACTTTCCATTACAGATTCTTGAAGAAATTTGTTTTAAATACGTAGGGTTTCAAAGAGATATTTGCATTGATATGTCATTTTTAATCTTGCCAAATCATGGCTCTCCTGTTCATTTTGAAATTTCCTAGGGCACTGAACATGGTTCTATGTTCGGTAGGCCACTAGATGCCGAAAGCGTCCTTAGGGTGATCGCTCGCATAGTTCATCCTCGTGATTGATCTCCTAGGCATACTGGAAATTGTGTAATTGATCGTAATTTATCTAATATCTATTTAACAATTGAGGAATAATCCACTCCTGAGTACAAGGTGCGGAGTGAGGTGTCCAAAAATTTGAGGGGTCAAACTTCCCACATAATCAACAGTTACATTCTAATTTTGAGGGGTGGGACTATATACTAGGTTAGATATTTTTTTATTTTTTTTAAAATTGCACTTATATAATAATAATAATAAATTCAAAAATGGGGGGCACTCCCCTAGCCTTTAACAGCCCTTGGACTCTGGTAAAAAAGTGTTCCTTGTGGTTAAATTTTTTTCCTAAAAACGAAGGTTAGATTCTTTAATACTAAGGATTAGTGAATCGTAACCACAGTTAAAATGGGTCACATGGCAAATTTTAAGGGGGTGAAATGCCTCACTCCGCTCCTCCCACGAGGAGCCAATTATTTTCTTTAACAATTTTTTGTTGGTAAATAACACACAACACACGTACACAGGTCAACACACACATACATGACCACAAATGCGTAACCCAACCCATTTCACCAAAACCAAACTTCTTGAAGTGACGTAGATCAATTATTTTTTTTGATCAATAAGACATGTATTAATCAAATAGAGTTACATAGAGAGTTTACATGATTGTAAACCCGAATATCACAAAGAAATATAATGATTGGAAACCCGATTATAACAAAGAAATATACAAACCACGCAGTTGAGAAAAGCAAACAGCATAATGATCCTATGTATTCAGGGAGGTGTGCTGACACCCCAGGATGCCTCTCAAAATTGTTTCCTCCTGTCGAAGACTTGCCTATTCTAATATCAAATAGCATGCATGAGAGCATATGCGGGTGATGGAAGAATGAGAGTTCTCGAAAACTCTCTTGTTGTTATCTTTCCAGATAGCCCACGAGATCAGGGACAGAGCCACATGGGGCCCAGGAGGGGCTTACTATAGGACTTTTTTTTTCTTTTTTGTATAGTATAATGTAGGTGTGGCCTGGGAGCAAAGGCAAAGCCGAGTGGCGGTGGGGACTCTAAGCCCCCCTGAAAAATTTTTAGAAGAAAAAAAATTTTGTACTTATATTATTTAATTTAAGATAGCGTAGGCATATGAAAATGCTTAACTTACCCATGGTTTTCATCATGTAATGAAATGACCGGTCCTCATTGGTCCACACCCCACTTTTTAACACTCACCAATTGTGGTTAAGATTCACTCACCCATAGAGTTAAGCAATTCAACCTATTTTTTAGAAGAAAAAAAACAACAAAAATCTTAAATTTAATTTTGTAAACCTTAACAAGGGTTAAAAGAGTGTTAAAAGGGACACGAGGACACGACGGTAAGTTAAGCAGCGGACCTCGGGGTTCGCTACTCACTACTCAAAAATATATTCTTTACAAGCAGACAGAGATGAGATGACCCACAAACTTGGCCCTAATTTTTATTTTTGAGGGTTGGGCCCCTGAACCCCCGCACTTCACTGTTAGCCCCCTTGGACGAAAATCCTGGCTCCGCTCCTGCAAGAGATGGCCTCCCGAAAGAACTACCCAAAGTACCTTCTGAGCATTATCTTCACCAAAACCTAGCAGGATAAGAAGCTGTGAAACAATGAAGGAAAAACCCAATCCACCCCTATTCGAGGTAGAAAGTATCTCCATACCGCACCCACCATAGGACAATGTAAGAGCAAATGGTTCATCGTCTCTTCCGCGTGAAGGCACAAAAACAACGATTGGTCAACCTCCAACCTCTAGATTTTAAGTGATCATTTTATTCAAAGTGACATTACATAAATAGAAAGATACCTTAGAAAGAATTCCTAGATTCCACACAAATCTATGAGAGAAAGGTGTAGAGGGGGTTGACTCTAAGGACTTGACTAGTGTTCTAAATAAAAATCGATCATTGTTGCCCCTAGACCAAGTTCTAATATCTCTAATCTGAGGTCTCAAAGGGACAGATCCTAGATGCAGAAGAAGACGACTCGGATCGTCAACCTCCCAGTCATTGAGGTTGATCAATTATAACTTCAAGTTTCAACATAAAAGCTATAAAAATAAAAAATAAAAATAAAAAAGAAAGAGAGGAATGTAATTACCTGTCATAAATAAAATTTGGTAGGGTTCATTCTTTTGGTGAAACTTTTAAAATCCAGAACTTTCATTTATTCAGATCTAATTTTACTTAATGTCTAGAACTATATTATTCCATAGACTGCAAAAATTCTGCAAATATGGGAACTTTTAAGTTCCACCAAATATTTTGGATTTTTTAAGTTCCATGCATATGGAACTTCTAATTAAATTGAACCCAATAAATCTGAGATGTCATCGTGTAAAAGGGTTGGAAACCTTCTCCCCTCTCGTCCTAGACCCTTGACTCTTCCAAAATATTAATGTTCCGGACTTTTAAAGTTGCACTAAAAGAACGGAGCCTACGTGAATTTCTATTTTCTTTTCTTTTCTTTTCTAAGTCTTGAAGGTTACATGGTGTGGTCCTGCAATAATCACAAGCTTTTTGTCTAAGTCTATTCTCTTTCTTTTCTAAGTCTATGCGGTAGATGAAAATATGTCCACTACATCTATTTGTAAGACTTTTTAGTTTGTGGTCCTGCAATAATCACAAGTTTTTTTGGTTTTAATGAAAAAGCTTGGAACTAGTACAAAAGCACTCAACTCACTTTCTTTATGAAAACCCAAAGGAGAATCCCTATCTATCATCTCTTAAATTTTTCTCATGCCCTAGTATGCTTTAACCCTTTCTATTATCTCTCACTCTTAATGCTATTACATTAACATTGTAAACTCTAGGCCCATAATTACATATTCATAGACCTAAACTCAAAGTCCTAGACAATTAGAAAGACCCCTCTCATAAAATGAGTTTCCAAAAAACAAAATTCAGACTAATCCCGCTTTGGTCGATCGATCGGTGTCACCCTGGCCGATCGATCGGCACTCTAAGCATATTTCACGACGCCCCACCGATCGATGGGCGCTACCCTAGCCGATCGATTGGTAGTCTTAGTTTTCTTTAATTCACGCCAAAAACATCAAATCTTCACCTTGGCGAGAATTTTGCGACATCGCCGTAACCAAGAGAACTGATTTGCTAATCATCAAACAAATCTTCAAGACTGAATACCGCATCACCTACATTCGGAAAGCACCTCCACCTCGAACCAAAACTTCTCTCAAATTTTTGTAACCCTATTTGCAATTACCGCAAACCTATTTGCAAATACCGCAAACAACCGTTTGACTTACCCATCTCTACACCATCTGCAAAAGAGACCCACAAAATAATTTTTTTGGCCTAGCCCGCCTATACATCATCTGCGAAAGAGACCCACCAGTTACACACCCTCAAATCACCCCAGAAAGTCATTCACTAGATTCGATAAAACTTGGTCAAAACTCATGTGTAACCTGAAAACTCCATCCTTCATTCTAGAAGAACTCCACAAGGATATAGACTCGTCCTCTCCATCAGACACATCATCACCATCTACATCCTTACGAAAACCTACTAGAATACCTGTCTCCGCTCCAACTGCGAAAAAGATCTTAGGTGAGCTTTTTACCCTCTGCATAACATCTGGTTTTCGTTTTCCTACAGACCTTGTAGACGCTCCACCTACCACCGTATTCTCATCTAGGAGATATAAACCACCACACTTCTTCTCCTTCATCAAAACTAAGCATCTTTACTTTTCCCACTTTATTTTGATAACTCCACCTGCAATTGTGTAGCAATAGCCCCTAGAGTCTAACTGGCCGAGGAAAATTAAATTCCTTCATAACTTAGGGACACAAGCTACCCCTCCCAAAGTCCGAATTGCTCCATCAAACATTCTTATCTTTACATTACCAAACTTCGTGATTTCACATTCAGATCCATCACCCAAGAACACCTTTCCCCTCCCCTTTTGGAATGTATCAAAAAATTTCATATTTGAACATATATGACATGAAGCTCTTCAATCTAAAATCCACTCACCGGAAGAATTGTTCATACCTTTGGAGATTATGAAAGTATCTTCCATGTATTATTCCTTGTCCGTTGCTATTATCGCCAAAGAATCTCCTTTGAAAGAAGCTCTCTTCCCATCAGCACGTAGCGAACACTCCCTTTTGAAATGTCCTAATCTCTAGCAATGATATCACTGGACCCTGCCTTTTTCCTTGGATTTGGATCTGCCCCTGTCTTTTTCAAATCCTCTCTCCAAGTCCCTTCCTCTTCCCCGAGCAACCATAGCATGACTAAGATTCTCATCATGCATTGGTTTCCGCCTAATCTTGTTAAAGAGTACCGCTGTTGTGACCTCCTCCATCTTCAATGTCTCGTTGCCATACAAGTCCTCATCCATAACGCTATACATCACGTTCTTCGCAAGATAGAGGTGTATTGTGCTAATTGCTATCGCCTCAATGTCTTCCCAATTTGTATCGGATATATTTTCTGGTCTATCGGACTCCCCCTTAACACCCTTGCGAGACCCTGTTGAACTAAGATATCATTTACCCTCATTTGCCACAGATTGAAACTCCATTTTCTGTCAAACTTCTCTAGGAAAAATTAACCAGAGTCAGAAAAATAATTTAACTTGAAGCTCTGATACCAATTATTGGGGAAATAACAGAATAATACTGACAGAAAAGAATAAATAAAGCACACACCAAAAGGGAACACAAGAAATATACATGGTTCGGCAACAACCTACCTACGTCCACGAGTCAAGATCTGATTACTCCTTTATTCAGAAAAACTTTGAGGAACTAGTACAAAAGCACTCAACTCACCTTCTCTATGAAAACCTAAGGAGAACCCCTATCTATCCTCCCTTAAAACTTTCCCAATCCCTAATATGTTTTAACCATTTATATTATCTCCCACTCCCAATGCTATTACATTAACCTTGTAAACCCGAGACCCATAAATACATATTTTTAGACCTAAACCTGAAGTTCTAGACAATTAGAAAGACCCTTCTTGCAATAGGAGTTTCCAAAAAAAAAAATTTGGGCTAATCCCACTTTGGCTGATCGATCAGCGCCACCCTGATCGATCGATCGGCGCTCCATTAAGCATATTTCACGACACCCCACTAATTGGTCAGCGCTACCCTGTCCGATCAATCGGTGGTCTTGGTTTTCTTTAATTCACGCCAAAAACATCAGCCTTAGATATGCTTCCCTAGCGTTTGTGAAAATCATAAGTTTTAGTCGAAATTTTGAAAATTTTGGCAACTATTCACTCAAATTAAAATGTATTGAAAAAAAAATGGCAGAATTATTAATAAGCCATATTTTGGTATTGCTAACCTTACAAGACATCCTGAAAATTTCTAAAAATTTTGGCAAAATTTCATATTCGCCACATTGACAAGGCAAGAACAAAATAAACAGAAATTGTAGCATCAGTTGCAGTCTTCTCTAGACACAAGGAGGTGGTAACAAGTGTCAAATCATCTCTCTGTAATAGGGTAGCAACACCAAGTATTGCACCCACTCTACGTTTGTGGAAAAATTTTCACTTAGTGCGTCTAGGGCTAGCACTCCTTATCTTGTTTAGTTATTCGATAAGCAATTATTTTAAAAAAAATTATATTTTAATTATTTTAAAAAAATGATATTTTTAAAATATATCTCTCAAGCTAATTAAGGATTCTTGTAAGCCTCGTGACAGTGTAAAATTGGGTGTTTAAATAATATTCTCGTAATCCTAAAGGTGTATAAGTGGTTAAGCTGCCCCATTATCACATCTCGTGAGATTCCATAAACTCGTTGGTTGTTTGTGTTGGAATTTAGCTCGAATAAAGAAAAAGCCCCAAGGGGCGATCGATCGCCCACCCTGGACGATCAATTGCACAGTGCGCCGTTTTGCGTGAAAATTTTTTAGAAATTTTTATTTTAGTCTCTTTATGTTTTGGGAAACCCTTATTCCGATTGGGGGACTTTCTATTAGTCTAGGACTCTTGTTTAGGCCTATAAATAGGTGATTATGGGTCTAGGGTTTGTATCTTTGTGTCTAAGGATCAAGGGAATGCTTTTGCATTGAGAGTGGGAGGTAATAGAAAGAGTTAAAGTATACTAGGGCTTGGGAAAGGTTTAAGGGAGGATAGATAGGGATTCTTCTTTGAGTTTTCATAGAGAATGTGAGTTAAGTTTTTTTGTACTGGTTCCTCAAGGTTTCTGTGAATAAAGAAGTGATCGGATCTTGACCCGTGGATGTAGGCAGGTTGTTGCCGAACCACGTATATCTCTTGTGTTCCCTT
The DNA here is from genome assembly GCA_015143295.1 of Tetracentron sinense. Lineage (NCBI taxonomy): Eukaryota > Viridiplantae > Streptophyta > Magnoliopsida > Trochodendrales > Trochodendraceae > Tetracentron > Tetracentron sinense. The sequence continues at coordinate 4,422,617 of CM026555.1, read as the reverse complement.
GTGGTGTGTGTTTTGGTTTATTCTTTTCTGTCGGGTTATTTTCTAATGATTGTTTTCCCACAACAAATTGGTATCAGAGCTTCGAGTTGGATTAAATTATTTTTCAATGGCTTTGAAAAATTATGGGCAATTTTTACTGGAGAAGTTTGACGGAAATGGGAGTTTCAATCTATGGAAAATGAGGGTATAGGATGTCCTAGTTCAACAGGGTCTCGCAAGGGCATTGAAGGGGGATTCTGGTAGACCGGAAAAGATGTCTAATGCAGATTGGGAGGACATTGAGGCAAAGGCAGTCAACACAATACGCATCTGTCTTGCAGATAACGTGATGCACAACGTTATGGATGAGGAATCGGCACCGGATCTTTGGAAGAAGTTGGAAACGCTCTACATCGGAAAGAGCCTTACCAACATGTTGTACTTGAAAAAAGAGTTCAATACCTTAAAAATGGCGGAGGGTGTAGATCTCATAGAGCACAGTAATGTGTTCAACCAGATTTTGAATCAACTGTTGAAAGTTGGTGTCAAGGTAGATGAAGAAGACCAGGCCGTCGGGCTTCTTACATCACTTCCAGACTCATATGATCACTTGGTGACAACTCTCATGTATGGCAAGGAAACACTACTAATGGAGGAGGTCACGGCGGCGCTACTCTCTTATGAGATTAGGCGGAAGTCATCGTATGATGGAAATAATCATGTTATGGTTGCTCAGGGAAGAGGAAGGGACTTGGAGAAAGGATCTGGAAAAGGTAGGGGCAGATCCAAATCCAAGGGAAAAGGCAGGGTCCAGTGCTATCATTGCAAAGAATTAGGGAACTTCAAAAGGGAGTGTCCGAAGCGTGCTGATCGGAAGAGGAATTCTTCTGGAAGAGATTCTTCGACGACAATAACAACAGACAATGAGGAATACATTGGAGATGTTTTCACAGTCTCCAAAGGTATAGACAATTCTTCTAGTGAGTGGATTTTAGATTCAGAGGCTTCATATCATATTTGCTCAAATATGAAATTTTTTGATACACTCCAAAAGGGGACAAGAAAAGTGTTCCTGAGTGATGGATCTGAATGTGAAATCACAGGATTTGATAATGTAAAGATAAAAATGTTTGATGGAGTTATTCGGTCTTTGGGAGGGGTAGCTTGTGTCCCTAAGTTGCGAAAGAATTTAATATCCCTCGGGTAATTAGACTCCAAGGGCTGTTGCTACACAGTTGCAGGTGGAGTTATCAAAATAAAGCGGGGAAAGCAGGGTTGCTTAGTTTTGATGAAATGGAAGAAGTGTGGTGGTTTATATCTCCTGAAGGAAAACGAAAACCTAATGTTGTGCAGAAGGTAGAAAGCTCACCTAAAGTCTCTTTCGCAGTCGGTACAGAAATGGGTATTCTGGTAGGTTTTCGTAAAGGTGGAGATGGTGATGATGTGCCTTTGACAGAGAGGATGGGTCAATATCCTCGTCCGGGATTCTTCTAGATTGGAGAATGGATTTTCAGGCTACACATGGGTTTTGACCATGTTTTATCAAATCCGGTGGAGTGCTTTCCAGGGTTGGATTTGAGGGTGTGTGTAGCTGGTGGGTCTCTTTCGCAGATGGTGCAGAGGCGATCAAGGTCAAAGCGGGAGTTTGCAATATTTTCAAACGGGTTTTAAAATTTTAAGAGAGTTTTTGGTTCGAGGTGGAGGTGCTTCCCGGATGTGGGCGATGCGGTGTTCTATCTTGAAGGTTTGCTTGGTGATTAGCAAATCGGTTCTCTTGGTTGCGAGTGGGGTCGCGGAATTCTCGCCAAGGTGGAGATTGTTGGAATTTGGCTCAAATAAAAAAAAAACCCCAAGGGGCGATCGATCGCCCAATGCACCGTTTTGCGTGGAAATTTTTAAGAAATTGTTATTTTAGTCTCTTTATGTTTTGGGAAACCCCTATTCCAATTGGGGGACTTTCTATTAGTCTAGGACTCTTGTTTATGCCTAGAAATAAGTGATTATGGGTTTAGGGTTTGTATCTTTGTATCTAAGGATCAAGGGAATGCTTTTGCATTAAAAGTGGGAGGTGATAGAAAGGATTAAAGCATACTAGGGCTTGAGAAAGGTTTAAGGGAGGATAGATAGGGATTCTTCTTTGGGTTTTCATAGAGAAGGTGAGTTGAGTGCTTTTGTACTAGTTCCTCAAGGTTTCTGTGAATAAAGAAGTGATCGGATCTTGACCCGTGGACGTAGGCAGGTTATTGCTGAACCATGCATATCTCTTGTGTTCCTTTGTGGTGTGTATTTTGGTTTATTCTTTTCCATCGGGTTATTTTCTATTGGTTGTTTTCCCACAAGAGTTTGTATAATTGGTTGTTTCATAATTACTTATAAAACGTCAAACCAAACACTATTATTCCATTATAATTCTGGCACAAGTGATGATAAGTGATTTAATTGATTATAATAATCTGAACCAAACGACCCCAATAATCACTTCACAGCGTGTGAAGCATTTGCATCACTATCTTTTTGGTGAAATGTTATTATGTAATTAACACACATCTTACATGTCAAAAATTAAGCATTTGCATCACTTATCTTTATGTGCCAAAAATTATCCCTCTATGGAAATATTAAGGGTTTGGGCTTGTTGGCGACCTAAAGAGTTGGTAAATATTTGAAAGGGAATGCGATGGACAATTACCCACAAACTCACTCCTATATTACTCTTTTTTTTTTTTTAATAAAAGCCACTCAGAGGGAGTGGGGGGTTTGGTAGACCCCTACCTGTTTATTAGATAGGAAAAAATATGGGGGGGACATAAAACCTTACCCCTACAAGGACAAAAAGGGGGGGACATAAAACCTTACCCCTGACAAGACTCAAAGAAATCGGGGGGGACATAAAACCTTACCCCTGACAAGACTCAAAGAAATCGGGGGGGACATAAAACCTTACCCCTAAAAGCCATACAAAAGAACAAAAACAAAACAAAAAGGACCTCAAGATAATCTTATATTGCCAATACCCAATTTATCCAGAAAAATAAGGGCCCTAAGGCGAGGAGGGCCATCCTGGATAGACTGAAACAACCACAACCATAATTAGCTAAAAAGTCAGCAACGTGGTTTGCTTCTCTAATGATATGAGTAAAAGATGAGCAAATTTGATTGATTTTTCTAACTTTTTGGTTTCAGTACCAAACTGTCCAAGGATGGTGGCAATCACCATTCCAAGCTTCCACAAGAGTTTTAGAATCAGATTCTATCTCAATCTGATTATAACCCATGGAATGACAAAGCGAGATACCATCCAAGAGAGCTCTAGATTCAGCAACATAACTTGTGCAATGATCATAAAAAGAGAAGAAACAAGCTATCATATCACCTTGATGATTGTGAATGATACCTCCTCCGCTAGCTAACCCAGGATTACCTCTAGAAGCTCCATCCACGTTTAGCTTTATTATCCCTTGAAGAGGCCGAATCCATTTAATAATAGATATAGAATTTCTGACTAGAAATGGAGGAGGTTCATTGCTGAAAAGAGAGAGATCTAGTCTTTGTTTAGAAGGTAATTTGCCCAACTCCATAATCCAAACTTTTATTCTTGCAATTATAATGGCTGGAGGCTTGCAAACATTCTTGAATCTTCTCGAGCATCTCTCCTTCCAAATTTCCCATATGATAATCAGAGGGAGCATATTAAAAAGAACATTGTGATTCCGCTCATAAGCTCTGAACCATCGTTTAAGAAGGCATTGAATTGAATCACTGGGTTGCAAAACAATGGAACATCTTCTAACAAAAAAATTCCAAATGTTAGTCGCAATATTGCTTCGAAAAAGAAGGAGGGACATCGATTCAATATTTCCAGAGTTACAACAAGAACAACAACTAGCAAAAGGAATTCCTGTAGAATGAATCATTGTATCAATCGGAATAGCACCATACATTACCTTCCAACCAAAAATTTGAATTTTTTTTGGAATATTAGATTTCCAAATATTCGGACTCCAATCCTTTCGATCATTAAAAGAACGGATGGAATTCCAAGCAGATTTGGCTGTGAACTTACCATTAAAACTGGGATTCCAAATGAAAATATCATCAGAATCCGAAGTAAAGTAACCTGCAGAGCTTATGTCTCTCTTTAATTGGTTAGAAATATGGTCATTAACAAGATAGAAATCCCAAACACCATATGAATCAAGCATATCTGAAATAGAAGGAAAATATTGAGGTGGGGATAAATGTAGCATCCCGGAAATTTTTGCCATGTATTGGAACCCGTGCCAAGGTGTTAAGCCTTTGTAATCCTCCTAATTCTATAAAATGAGAGAATTTAAGGAACTCTTAAGTGTTAAGAAGTAGTATTCCTAAGTCGGATATATCGAAAACCTGAGGTACTGAATCTCATTTGCGGATCAGTCAACTTTAAGGGAAATTTGATCAATAAATAAAGAAGAAATTAGAAATTCTAAATACCGAAAATGTTTCCCTTCAAAAGACGAATCCAACGCAAGTTGAATCGTCAAAATCGGACAAGCGAGTCAAAAGTTATGGCCGAATTACCAAAGTGGGGGAAATTAGGAGAAAACAACAAAATCTGGAGGGTGCAATCGATCGCAAGTTTGGTGCAATCGATCGCATGCAGGCGAAATGGTTCCCAAACTCTCTAGGCCATATGCGATAGATGAATCCCCCATGTGCGATGGATCGCATGGATCTGCGATTGATCGCAGGTATGTGCGATCGATCGTATGCAGGAAAAATCAGACTAAAAATGTTCAGGTTCATGTGGGATAGATCACATCAATGTGCGATCGATCGAAAGGACCTGCGATCGAAATTAGGAGAAAATAACCAAATCTGGACGGTGCGATCGATCGCAAGTTTGGTGCAATCGATCGCATGCAGGCGAAATGGTTCCCAAACTCTCTGGGCCATATGCGATAGATGACTCCCCCAGGTGCGATGGATCGCAGGGATTGGAGGGAAAATCAGACTAAAAATCAGGATCTGCGATCGATCGCAGGGATTGGAGGGAAAATCAGGATCTGCGATCGATCGCAAGTATGTGCGATCGATCGTATGCAGGGAAAATCAGACTAAAAATATTTGGGTTCATGTGGGATGGATCGCATCAATGTGCGATCGATCACAAGGACCTGCGATCGATCGTAGAAAAGAGTGTGATCGATCGCATGCGTTAGCAGATTCCGAATTTGAGGCTTTTAAACCCTTGATCTATTAAGGGTTCTCATTTGAGGGCTTTTCTAAACCAAGGGAAAGGAAGAGAAGGGAGAGAAAGAGGGGGTTTCCAAGAGGGTTTTGGATTGGAGAGAAGGATTAGCTCCAAATTTCTTCCCCAAATCTCAAGATCTTCCTAATCCAAACTCAAGCAACTCGTGGAGTTCTCCTCCAAGCTCAGCAACGCCTTCCACGAGCTACTTCAAGGGTTTCTTCACCCTATTCAAGGTCAGTACCCTATACTAACCTTCTAGTTCATCTCTTATCTATGTTTTCCTTCATTTTGTGTTTTTCCTTAATTTCTAAGTAAGATAATGAGATGGGATGAGTGGATGAAGGTGGATGGTTGTGTGGATGTGAATAGGCGATTGGATGTCATGTGTTTATTGTGATGAATGAAATTGGAAGGGTATTGTACCAATAACAAACATACATGTGTGTTGTGGGCATTAACCCACCTAGTAAGGCAAGATTTAGGTATTAATTATAATGAACATACCAAGTGTTTGATGAAATGTCAAAATGAAGAAAATGCTAATGATTCTTAGAAAATACGTGTGTGAATTTCTTTACTTCATAAAATGGTATGTTGTTAGATTAATTGCTTATTTATTTGATTTAATTGTTGATCAAATGCAAATGTTCTTTATATGTCATTGTCATCCTTAATTGTACACGGAACCACGAGCACGGCATGTAGTCCGCGAGTAGGGTTTCAAGCATTAAACACCATGTTTTGTTTTCAAGGTTTTATTCCTGATTCACGAACACCATAACAAGGCCAAACGAAAGGGTTGGTAAATAGAGGTAGGGCATATCTTAAGATATGTTTTGCCTCGCTTTTTGACACGAACAAGAACGCCCAAAGCATGCATGTTACATTCAATGCATTTCATTAAAGAGGGGTCTCCTCTCCCTCACAAGTTGTTTCTCATTTAGGAAGAGGGGCTTCCCCTCCCTCACAAGTAGCATGAACATGTTTATTTTCCAAGCAAGCATGATACACGCATGACAAGCATGATATAAGCATGACACGCTTGACACGATACGATACGACAAAACAAGACACATAACAAGACAAGTTTTCACACACGAAAAGAATATTTTCAAGGCAAGATAAGCACATGATGTTTTCAAGAGTTTTACCGGCTTTGATGTGATGCAAGCATGAACTATACTGTTTGCTTCTCTGTTATGATATAAATTGCTTTATGCCTTATATTGTTATTGTTATGTTATGGTTGTTGGTTAGTATTTGGTACACGCTGAGTATTCCATGCTCAGCCGTACGTCTTATGTCGGCAGGTGATAGTGAAGCGACTTCTCCTTTTGACATCTTAGCTCCTGGTCCATGGGTGGAGGAGGGGTGCATCGAGGAGGTCCTCGCTGAGGAGCCTCATGTAGATGGTCACTATTAGGTGGTAGATTCTAAGTGAGAGATTGTGAGTGAGCTTGAGAGATTATATTCATGTATTTTGGCGGGCATGTCCGCACTTTCTTTTGTGAGTTCATTGTGTATAAACTTGGATCATGTATATACATAGGGGTTTTGTTAGACTTCCGCTATGTCATGTTAGAGTATGTTTCCACTAATTTTGCCCTCTATTGTATATGCTCCAGGTATTTTGCAGGTTATTTCGTCAAGCAAGTCATGTAAGTCATGATAAGTCGTTCAAGATTCACTCTAACTCCTAGGGTGGGTTTTGGGTCGCGACAGTAAAGCAAAATCTATAAGAGGAACATCACCAAACCAATAATCCATCCAGAAATTTATTTTAGTGTCTGTTCCAATTAAGGCAATAAATTTATAAATCACATCTTTACAAAATTGACTAATTTTAATCCATGTTTTTGAGGCACCAGAAGAAGCCTGCCAGATATGCTTAAACTGGAACTTATCCATGAAAAACTTAGACCAGAGGTTATTCGATTGATAAAAGTTCCAAACTTGTTTCATTCTTAGGGCATTAGAAAATTCATTCATGTTACAAATTCCTAAGCCCCCTTCCAACTGGGGGAGAGAGCAAGTATTCCAATTAATCCAATGACGTTTTCTAACATCGCTAGTATTGTTCCAAAAAAATTTAGCCATGATCCTATCAATCTAAGAAGTAATAATACCTTTGGGCACGTGGATTCCCGTAAGAAGATCAGTGGGAATAGAAGAAAGGACATGTTTAATCAAAGTAAGGCGACCACCAGCTGAGAGAAATTTAGCTTTCCAGCCTTCTACCTTGTAGGAGATTTTATCAATAAGAGTATTAAAATAGCTCTTTTTAAGGCGGCCTTTATAAAGAGGGACTCCTAGATAAATAAAAGGGAAGTTTTTCTTTGGAATACCCACCTAGTTAGAAATATTATCCACTCTTGTTCTGTTTATCTTGTTAGAACAATAAAATGAACTTTTAGATCTATTAATCAAATGGCTTGAAGATTTCTCATAATGAGTTATGAATTCAAAAAAATTTTGAATGTTCTTTTTCCTACCATTACAAAAAATAAGAGTATCATCAGCAAAAAGCAAATAAGAAACAGGAGTTTCGTACCTTCCCAGTTTATAATTTGATGAGAGATGTTCAGAGATTTATTTGAGACCCCTACTGAGAACTTCTGCAATGATGAAAAGCGCAAGAGATAAAGGGTCACCTTAACGGAGACCCCACGAACTCTAAAAAAAACTTTGAAGACAACCATTAATAAGAATAGAGAAAGATTGATTGGTAAGTCAACCACGGATCAATCTAATGGAGTCCTCTTTAAATCCGATTTTTTTAAGAACAGAAAAAATGAAGTTCCATTCCATTCTATCATAAGCTTTAGACATATCAAGCTTGAAAATAATATTACCTCCAGGAATTTTTCTATCAATATCTTGTACCATCTCCTGCGCTATACTAACATTATCTAAAATATTTCTACCTTTAACAAATGCACTTTGCTCATCAGAGATAATGTTGGGAAGTAAACCAATACGATCAGCCAAAATTCGAGATATAATCTTGTAGAGAAAGTTGCAAAGGCTGATAGGTCTGAAATCCGAAAAAGTCATTGGGGAAGTACATTTAGGAATTAAAGCAATGACTGTAACATTAATAGATCTAGGTATTTCAGCAAACAAGAAAAAATAATGAATAGCATGAAATAAGTCCTACTTAATAATATTCCAGCAAGAATGAAAAAAATAACCCAAAAATCCATCTAGACCAGGAGCACTATCCGCAAACATACTAAAAACAACTTTTTTAATTTCTTCTGAAGAAGGGAGAGAAGATATGGAATTGCTAATTTCCTCAGAAATGATGCAGGGAATATGATTCAAGATATTATTATCAAGAGTAGAATTATCATAAGAGAGCAAATTTGTAAAAAAACTTAACCGCTTCATTTCTTATGTCTTCTTGAGATTCAAGCCAATTACCTTGAGCATCTTTAATTCTAGGAATGCAATTACGGCCCCTTCTAGATTTAGTAGTCAAATGAAAGAATTTTGTATTATTATCACCTTCTTTTAGCCATTGGACTCTAGATTTTTGTCTCCAGAAAATTTCTTCATAAAGAAGAAGAATCTGAAGATCAACTTTGAGATTAGATAAAGAGGTATTTTTATCATCATCCCAAGATCTTTGAATATCATCTTCCAATGCAGCAATTTGACTCTCAAGAGATTTTATCTTAAGAAAAATGTTACCAAAGACATCTTTATTCCAAATTTTTAAAGAGTTTTTGAGTCTTTTAAGCTTAAGAAAAAAGGATAAGAGGGGATTAGCTAATATTGGAGGCCCCCAAGAATCAGAAACAAGTCTGGAAAAATCCGGGTGGTTAATCCACATTTGCTGAAATTTAAAAGAAGAGGGCTTTCTGTTAAGCTTATTCCCAAACTCTAGTAAAATCGGAGCATGGTCCGAAGCAATTCTAGATAGGTGATTAACCGAGGTAAGATTGAAAGTATTAGTCCAGACAGGGTTAAACAAAATGCGATCTAAACGAGCATAAATACAATGCATACCTACCTGGTTATTACACCAAGTGAATATATTACCTGAGAAGCCCATATCCATCAGGCCCAAATCATTTATCATATTGTTAAAATCTTCCATGGATTCCCTGTTAACGTCTCTGCCACCCAACTTTTCATCAGAAGAAGAGATAGCATTGAAGTCGCCACCTATAAAGAAAGGACTTGAAAAGGTAGAAAAGGCCACACAAAGATCTTCCCAGAGCAAAATTCGCTCCCTTCTAGAGCATTTAGCATAGATGAAGGCACATCTAATAGTGTTAAATTCTAAAGAAGAAACATCCACTACAAGCATTTGATCAGAATTTGAAACATATTGAACTTGAAGATGTTTATTCTAAAATAACCAAATTTTTGCATGAGTAAGATGGGCTTCTAAGTGAGAATCCATATTAATAAAGAAACAGACTTCTTGAAGAATATCCTTATTCTTTTTAGGTTCAATAATGGCCGATAAATCAATTTGATTAGAAGAAATCAATTGTTTTAGGCAAGCTTTAGAAGCAAGATTGCCTATACCGCGAATATTCCAAAGAAGAAACTTATTCATTAATAACATTGTGAGAATTGGTAACCAAAGAAAGAATCGCTGATCTAGAGCAAGTTATTCTACCGGATGCAATCATAATATTATCAGCTTTTACTTTGCTCTTATCTGATTTCTCTTGATAAGAAGAAAAAAGTTCAGACTTTAGCAATCGTTGAGAGAATTTTTTTCCTGCAGCCTTGAAATTTTCAATATCCTTTAATAAACAAGGGATTTTTTTTTTGGAGTGATGTTCAAAGGATTGGGAATTTTCCCACAAAATATCATCTGATTTCAAATTTTTCCTTGTTTTTGGATATTCTTCTACAGATTTAAACGTTTGCTCCCACATGCAATAATGCAAAGGAATAGCATTAGCGTGCCACTGTCTTATATTATTATTCTAAGAATTCTCATATTCGAATTAGAAGAATTGATTTTATGAGAAAGCAAAGTTCTATTTATAAGAGTTTAATCGGAATCATAATTATAAGCATCCAAACTAATGAAAGGATCAGCAGCTTGATTGTTAATAAAATCACTGTTAGGTTCGAGTATAGCATCTTTAAGGTTATGGATATCTGCATTATATTGTGTAGGTGCTGTTTCCAATAAAATAATATCTTGAGGATGGGTAAATAGTAGCTTACCTGATGAATGGGCCGAAGTATCTTCTGCAAAACTCTGTTCGTTGCCCTTTGCAATGACTGTAACATGCTCATGGAGATTTGCCATATGGATTTGAGAATCAAAACTATTATCTTTACCTATTGCGGTATCCAGTGGATTTGTTTTCCTGATAATGAATACTATTCAAAGGATCAGCAACTAAGGTAGGGGACTGGATAGGTTCTTCAAAGCACTGCTCAGTTCCCCCAGAATAGTCTGTACCAGATTCACCGATAACTATAGTTTGAAGGGGAATACCATTTGTATTTCCATTACCTGTATCTGCATCCAAAAGGATATTTTTTTCAATTTGAAGATGAGTATTGAGATCTGAGTTATCTTCTGAGATAAGATCTTGAGTCTGAATCAATAATAGGGGATCCGAAGCATCTTTAGAATTTTTTTTTCCAGCAAACTGTTTCACCACCCATTGTTTGGTGGTGATCTTTTGTGATCCCTCATCAGTTTCCTTTTATTCCACAGCCTTCTCTTTGCTTTCTGGAATGTTAGATCTAGACTTTGATCTATTTTTGTTTCCCTTTCCACACAATTTTCAGCATGACCAAGCTTCTTACACTTAGTGCAAAACAGAAATTTTTTTTCATATTCCACAGTTTGCCACCGACCATGAGTCCCCAATCCCAACCAGAATTTGTCCGGGTTTTGTTTGAGTACATCAATCTCTATACAAATCCTTGCTGCACTCGGTCTTGAGATTGATTTTGTGGCGCCATCGATTTTCAATACTTTCCCGAAAATACTTATGATAGATTGACGTGTTGAATCATTGAATAGGTGTAGGGGAAGATTGGGGAAGCAAACCCAGATCGGTACTATGGAAGATTCTGGCCCTGAGATGAAGGATGTCGTCCATTTGAAAAACCGGAACAGGAATCCTTTGATATATATCACCTCTTTGATCCATATCATTAAGAAGTCATCCTCCGAAGAAAACCGAAACAATACGTGTCTCGAATCTTGAATCCCCATTGTAAAACCCATTCGGAGCCCTTCGGATTTCATCATATGAGCCTTGATATCATCAAGGGAAGGCCGACCATAAGCACATTTAGCCACAAGGGAAAGGGCATGTGGTTTAGCTAGAACAGCGTTTCTTCTTCCGAGAAGAAGATAGCCGGCTCTCCTACGAAGAAGGGGACTTGAGAGGGATAGAAGAAGAAAAAGGGGTGTGGGAATGTTTTCCTACTATTTCCACATAGGAGAAGGAGGAGTTGGGCGGCCGGCCATGGGGATCTCCCTCCTTCCCGCTGGCTGCCCTAGGGTTTTCCATGAAACCCTAGACAAAACTTGCTACTGAACCTACTAACATTCACCTAAAAGATTAGCTTGCTAACTTGCACCTCCAGAGCCTCTTTTAAGATTCTTGACTCCTATATTACTCCTATATAAGATGAAATGTGAAAATAAATTTTAGAATATGTATAATGAGACTGTACAATCTCGGCCCTAACCGAGACCGTTGGGCCCGGGATAAGCGTGGGGAAGAGGGAGAGGAGGGGCTACGAGCCCCCTCTTGTTGCTGTTCCCGGACCACCCATCCCTTCCTTCCCCTTCACCTGTGTTTTGAGGCTATTTTAGGGCGATCAAAAATTTTGGGTCAAGGTTAAATCATGTTATTTTAACTAAACCACTTAAATAACATGATAAAGGTTATTTAACTTGAATCAATTAATTTTTATGGTTCTTGATTTCAAGCAAAATAACATGATTCACGTTATTTTAACTGAGTCAGTTAATTTGTATGGTAAGTATGGTTCATCCAAAATAACGTGACGTGATTCAGGTTTTATGGGATCAATAAGTGGTTGGTGATTATTAAGTTAGATGCCCCCCACCAATAAGAACGCCTCTCCAACCAAAAAAAAAAAAAAGCACTCTCCACATTTTGAGTGATCCATAATGACACAATTAATGCATGTGGAAAAGAGGGAGAAGATCATCGCCTCTTCCTCAGAATAAATCCTTGAATTCGCCAAGAAAAATGAGAGAAGAAATTCTCTAAACATTAATTAAGAAACAAAATACAATTGAACTTTAGTTTATTGTAAGCCTCGTTCGCTTTCAAACGATATACTATGGGATAATAGCGAGTTATCTACATCATGTTGTACATCACTTAGGCGGTTAGGCCCACCCCAACACAAAGTTCCCCTCCCGCCAACCCTACCTCTCACCACATGCAGAAACACACCCTGCTACCTCCTCCACCAGCGTGCATGGCTTTTGCAACCAACTTGTATATATATATATATAGATATATAAAGAAAAATGCTAGTGAGACTGCAAAGGGCCGAGACCACACCGAGACCGAGCATGTGATGCACGGATCTCAAAATTTTAAAAACGGATTTAATGAAATTTTGAGATCCGTGTATCACAAGCACGGTCTCGGTGTGGTCTCGGCCCTCTACGGTTGTCCACTACTACTGTCCTCTCTCTCTTTAGTTTCTCGTGAGGCTGTCATCTATTGTACCTTTTCTTTTCTTTTCTTTTTTTTTCTGTTTTTTTTTTTGCATTCTTAGATCGATCGGATACTTCATCTTAGAGATGCTGTTTTAATCTAATATAAAACCTTAAAAATTGAGAGGCATGGTTGGCATCGGTTTTGCTACTTGGTTGCCTAATCTATCTAGATATGTGAGAAAAGAACTTTGCTAGCCCTCCTTGCTCCAAATCATGCATACTCTCTCCTTTTTTCTTTGCAATACAATAAGAGATTTTAAGTTGGGCCTATGAGAATACTGTTATAAAATCATTGTTTTTATTCCCAAAAATGGGCGAGTACGATTGGGGTGAGTAGGTTAGCAGATTAAAAATTCGTTGCAAGAGGAAATCCACTATAGGTCGCTGCAGGAGGAGTGGGTTTTTAACAACTTTTAGGGTTAGGGTTCAAAATGGGGATCGGATTTGGTCTGGCACTCGCCAGGCCCGACCGAGGAGATGATTATTTTCCATTTTGAAAAAACACAATTTAAAAGATTAAAACTTTTCCATTTTGAAAAAACACAATTTAAAAGATTAAAACTACGCTTGTTCTTTTTCATATTTCCAACACATTAGTACATGGCACATTTTTATTGGAAATGGAAGAATCTGATAATAAAATTGGTGTGTTACTGTTAGGTACCCAATAGAAGCTTTGTTCTCTCCCCCTAAGAGAACACAGATTTGATAAAAAAAAGGAAGAGGTCCCTTTCACTTGCCATATACCAACTAGCCATACAGTAAATATAGAAACTAGGTAATAAAAAACATGAAGACGAGAACGTAGATATATAAAGAAACCAGTGTGGTTTCACTTATTTTGATTCAATCTCAGGCTCATCTTTTGCATTGAAATCCTAGTCCAAGTTCATTTCGTCGTTAATTAAAAAAAGTTTATTTCAGCGACTAAGCAAGTTTGGTCACGGCTTTCACCTGCATACCTCAAATTTTGGCTTGGGCAAGGGTAAACCAAGTTGATTCTTGAATAATTTTGCAGGGGGTTGGTGTGCTGGCCAAGACCACGCCTCAAGAAGCTGAAGTCTTGAGTTCGATTCTCTTCGGGTTTGTTTGGATAAACTTCTCTGCAAATCAGTAGAAGAACTTCTTAAGAAAATAACTCTCCATGAGAGTTCGCAAAAGTCATTTTAAGAAAAAAATAACATTTGGATTGTACTTGCAAGAAATAGCTTCCTAATTCGAAAAATCAAAATGTGCGTTTCGCTTTTCCACGGCAAAGAAGTTTATATTAAAGAGCAATAGCTTCATTTTAACCGTAGTTTATATTTTTAACCATGATTTTAAAAAATATGGTTAAAAAAATAAATCACTAGTTTAGCGAATCTTAACCATAGTTAAAAGAATCTTAACCACAATTCAAAGACTTTTTTAAATTCTTTTAACTATGGTTAAGATTCCTTTAACCCTTGGAGTTATATTTTTAACTATTAACTTTTATGGGTGTTATAGCCAACTAGTAAATTTGATCAGAACACATTTTTCCTTCTTATATAGGGGTCAAAACCAACAACATATGTACCATTACTGTTGACCTCATAGTTTCCACGATGAATTTCGTGAATTCCCCAAAACTCCATATGGTAATCAGAACCAATCAAAACAAACCCAGGGAAAAAATTGATAGATATTGTATTGAATCTGTATACAATAATCGTTTGTTTATAAAAGAAATAAAATAATTAGCTAAAAACCCCAAATATCAATTGTTGTAGGTTGTCTTTGTGAGTCTGAAAGTTTTGGGCAGCCACCCAAGCATCATGGCAGGACTGGGCGTTGTCTGTAAGGCACAAAGACCATCTTTGAGCTCCACTCTTCCACCTGAATCAAAGCTATTGCCTTCACCTGAATTCAACAAACATCTGAGATCATCAGAGAAACAAAAACTCAACAATCAAAAAGAAAAATTAATTAAAATACAAATAAGGTGAATTTGCAAACCTGAAGAAGATGGGGAGGGAGGAGGCTGAGTGGGTCGGATCCTTTTAAGTTATTCCGGCAAAAAATAATAGTTTTGCATTGTACACTCGCCAAATGACATGGAGTAATATTAGACCCGCGCTAAAATTCAGCCATAACCAAACACCCCATAAAGGTTGTACAAAATTCATATAATGTAATAGGATATTAATACTAGAAACACTCTCTTTTAAGACTCACTCGCGTTCTGAGTGGATAGAGTATTGGTTCAAAACACTTGTCTCTCTCTTAATGGATGACAATAACACGTCTTTTCCTCAAAAGAAGTGAATTTAGGATCCGTTCTTTTGCTGAGACTTATTAGTCTGGCACTTTGCAAGTTGTCATTTTGAAAATATGTATCTTCTTTTGAAAACTAGATGTATCATACTTTTCATCTATTGAGTTGCAATTCTTGTAAGACTTTAAATGGAGCAAAATGAATGATTTCAAATCTCATAAAAAATGATATATAGGACTTGAAATCTGGTGATGGTAAGAATTAATTTTGTTAGAAACTTTGACAAAGTGACTCAAATTTCCTAACAAGTATTATGATAAAGTGCAAAAAGTGTCAAGCTTTATAACTCTCACCAAAAGAACGGGCATTTAGAAAGAAATGTAGCTACCTAGCATTACTACTAATATTGGAAGGAATAAATTTTATTTATTATAGATGTGGAAAATTCAATGTACAGTGCAGACCTATGGTGAATGATACATAATCACATGATCAACAGCAACGGGATCTACATTTCGAAAGGAGGCAACACCTGCAAGTCATTTTTTTGATACCTAACACTGCCCCTCATATGTTCGCACCATCTTCAAACCACACAAGGATAGGAAGTATTGCTGTTTATCGGCCGGTGTGATCCCTTCATTTCATATGCACTGGATCTTTCAACTTTATCACCTTGATAAATGATCGATCTTAATAGCTAGAAAATGCCAAATGATATCAAATGACAAAAGTGGTAGCATTCCAGTGCTAGGTTTAGATTTATATCATACATTAATCCTTTTTTCACTTTCTCCTTTTGTTTTCTTCCCCACATTTTAGCTTTTATTAGAAACTATCTGTCATTTATTTCGTTACATATTTTCTGGTTTCTTCGAGGGAAACCAACCTCCTAGGCTTTGCCTTTTTTTTAGATAAGATTCAACTTAACTTTCTTTGAAACAAAGAGAATTTAAATACATACAAACTACTACATCTTCGTGTGCTTAACTAAAAGAAACCTACCACATCTCCTACTAATACTTGATAACTACCACATATCTATACCAAGTACATAACTAAGAAACTACCCCATCCTCTGGATAAGATCAAGGAGAAGATAGTGGAGTACCCTTCCCCAAACCAACCCATTGCTCATGTGAATAAATTAATCACGTAACATATTTCTTCCACCATGACTTAGATTAATTTCATCATGCCGCTGATGCTGTATCACTTGAGATCAAGAACTTTGAGGCGGGACTGTTCTCACACAACCATGAAACAATCTTGTCCCTTAAAAACCCGGTGTAGTCGATTCTCTGAAAGCTTTGGTTCATCTATTCAGATACAAAATCATGCACAAAAAAAGCACTGTTACTTTCACTCTTAATCAACCTTTACCTTTAACAATAATAATGATAATGATAATAGTAATTAAAGAATTGTTGTTATTAATTGTTGTTATTATGATTATGGAAAATGGTCTCCTACTACGGATGACTCAAACTTAATAATACCTATAGCGGAACTTGTATTGATCAACATTTTTATGAACTCATATTGGTTTAACATTTCTTAATTAACGAATGTTGATCAATATTAGTTAGTTAAGCAATTCAATAATACTATAATAAAAATTAAAAGGGAGAAACTGAAAAGTGAAATGAGTGCAGATTAATACATGAAGATGAAGATGAAAGCAAACTCTATCATCGCAGACGGAAAGAGTTGAAGCACCGACAACCCATATTCCTTCTCTTTCTATGTTCGCTAACAATGTTGAGAGAATATCAACGCGTTGATTTCTACGTAGGCAAATTTGGGCAATCGCTTCTCCTTTGTTAACTTCGCTCACCGAAACCGTTAGAGCTTGAAAATCGGAATGTGTTTTAATGGTGGCGATGTGCTTCTTCTCAATAGCCAATTGCATGTCGTCCCTCCTTTGAATGAGCTTGGCAACCTCTTTCTGCAGCTCTGGTATGTATTCTATAACCCTAGCCACTATTGTGGGAGAGCTCCATTTCCTCTGCTACATCATATTCATGCATACATACCAAGATCAATTTTAGCACAAAGGAGAGAATCTTAGATATGATGTTTACTCTTATTGTGTGAACACCCTCATGGAAGGGTGGTTAAAGGCATTCTCTTTAAGGGATGGTCCCGAGTTCTAATTCCCAAGGGCTCATGTTGGTTGGCTATCCTCGCTTGATTTGGGATATTCAAGCCTGAAACCTACTTGATGATGCCTTACTGTACAAACTAAGGATTCCCATTACTAGGGTGTCCGAATTCAAGCTTGCAAAAGACAAAAATCGTAGTAGAAAGTGACATATGTCGTCATTGCTGTAACTAATTATTTTTGCAACCGATTAAAACAACAAACTGAAATTATATTTCTATTGAGAGTGTATTTTTTCCAACTAGTATGAACAATTCTTAATATTAATTGGGTCAATTCAAAAGTAAGATCCACAATAGTTATGGAGTCTCGAAGGGAAGAAAATTGCATGTGTTCTTCCTTGGGTTCTTCCCTTTGTCCATGAGTGTTAGAACACCAGGATCAATTTGTCAGTACTGAGTTAATAGCTACAATTAAACACCCGTTGACGAGATCTTAGCCTTCAAAAACTCTGGTCATAGGGAAGAACTCAGGGAAAAACATAGACAATATGATTCCGACTGGGAGTCATTAGGAGAACATTCATTTCCCTTATATAGTAAAATTTTCATGTTATTTTTAGTCATATGTAATGACGAGCAAAAGAAAAGAGAAAGGGAGAGAAAAGAGGACTAAGAAGAAACCTTTGATCTATGAGAATCGGGTAGCAAGGAACAAAGGGAAGAATAGGAGTCGTTGAGCTTCAACCTGCGCATCTTCTCCTTCTCATTGTGATCGAGCTTCCTCTTTTCACCCACATGTGCTTCCACTACCGCTGTTGATTTTTCTGCTTCTTCTGACTCTATCAAGTCACTCCAATCTCTTCCCTGATCATCACTAACATGGATGATCGATAAATGCGACTCACCACTTTCCGGCAAGAGCATCGCCATTATTGGATTTTTAGGAGACTCAGTCTCGGCCATGACACCGCACTGCCCGTACCAATATTTGTTAGAAGGTAAGGTCAAATTGCCGTACATCGTCCTTAGCTTTTGGGAAGGATTTTCAATTTTCAAATATCAAATAGTAACATGTCTTCAAAGACAGAGCTTTTCATGTATGGATTATGTGTTGGTGATATCCTATTAAAAAAGGGGGGAGTTACTGAAATGCCCTGCTGAGTGAATGACAAAAGTACCCCGAAATGACATCACCTTCTAGATGTATTTAATTAGAAAATGGGGACATTTTAGTCATTTTAAGCATTAGATAAATGACCGTTGTTAGGTCTTCCCAGATCGTGCCAGTCACGTTCCAGCTAGGGTTCCATGCAGAGAACACGAGAGCTGCAATGGGCTAGCGTGTGCCGAGCTTTAGCTGTACCATCCATTAGAGTTATAATAAGTCAGGTAGGGCGGCTTTGGATTGTCTCTGGCGAAGCCAGGGCTTGTCTCGGGGTTCCATAGAATAGGTGACAAGTGATAGAGAAGTCAAAATCATAGGGCCATGATTTTGACTTCTCTACCCATGATAAGACATGTGACAATAAGTGTGTGAGATTAAGGCTGAAAGATATCAAATGGGGAGAAGTCAAAATTATAGAAAGAAAATGGAAAGACTTTTCCTCATTTTTAAGCCAACTGTCGCACAATGTATGGAACTCGGAGAGCCCTTTCTGGCTTTGCCAGAAACAATCCGAGGCTAGGTAGGGCACTTGTGAAATATCTCTTCACCCAAAAAACAAAGGTAGGGCACTTACATCAGGCACGCTTTCCCTCTTTGTTTTAGGTAGGTAAGCCCACACTCCTTTGACCACTATATTTTTTTCCCTTTTTGTTATTAGTTTTTTTCATCTTTTTTCCCGTATATCATTTACCTACGTTCAGGGGTGGAGCCAAGGGGTGGCACGTTCCCCCCCCCCCCTAAACTTTTGAAAAAAAAAAAGTTTTATTTTTAATGTATAGATGTGCATGGGAATGGGAATGGGAATAGGCATGGCATGGAGGTGGATGGAAATCCAATCACAGCCTATTGCAATTGAAGTTGGTGAGAGTTCAATCACACCTACATGCCAACACATGTCCATTTTAACCTCTATTAACTATGGTTAAGATTCACTAACCTTTGGAGGTTTAACAATATAACTTTAGTTTCTTAAAAAATATTAACCATAAGGGTTTAAAAATTATTAACTAGAGTTTAATTTTTTTTATAAAAACTAAGGTCATATTTTTGAATTTCAAGGGTTAGTAAATCTTAACCACAATTAATAGAAGTTAAAAGGGACATGTGTTGGCTAATGGGTGTGATTGAACTCTCCCCGTGTTCTTGATCTGAGGTGGGTACCCTTCAGCTTTTGATTTTTTTTTTTTTAAAAGGTTTACTAAGGATTTAGAATCCTTATAACTGCACTCCTTAGAGCCGGTTACAACCCACAGGCCAACACTTGTCCCTTTTAATACCTCATGATTGTGATTAAGATTCACTAACCCTTAGGGTTCTACCACCTAACCTTGGTTTCTAGAAGGAAAAATTTAACTCTAAATATTAAAGTTGTTAACTAGAGTTAAAAACTTTTGTGTTATAACCGAACTCTTTAGGATTTTGGTTATAACAGTAAAAGATTAGTCATGAGGCAGTTGTCCTATGGAATTTTAAAAAAAAATTCTTTTAATTATTTAATAGGGTGTAGTCATTGGACAAAGGGACAACTGCTCCTTAAACTTTTCAAAAAAAAATAATATTATATTATTTAATAGGCCATAGTTTATAGGGTAAGGGAACAACTGCTCCCATAAATAACAAGAAACAATACATATAGGATATGTACAAAATGACCCATAAACCTAGTCATCAAAAAAAATTTTGGGGGCTCCGCCCCGAACCCTCATCCCTTTAACCAAATGTGCCCCCCCAACAACAAATTCCTGACTCCGCCCCTGGCTACATTAGGACGGTTAGTGGTTAGTTTGGGGATTGGAGCTCTTGCGGACTCATCACCAGAGGGGATTGGATCTCATACCTCCCCTCAACAGTGAGGCCATACCCCACCACTATCCTCT
Organism: Tetracentron sinense; assembly: GCA_015143295.1. Classification (NCBI taxonomy): domain Eukaryota; kingdom Viridiplantae; phylum Streptophyta; class Magnoliopsida; order Trochodendrales; family Trochodendraceae; genus Tetracentron; species Tetracentron sinense. Next base: position 4,402,322 of record CM026555.1, on the reverse strand, counting down.
TTGTTTTAGGGTTGGTGATTTGAGAACTAGTGAGCTTGTCACATTTAGGGATTATGGGACTTGATCCGAAACCACCCTCATGAGAATAGCACACTTGCCAGGGCCAGGGCTAGAGGGGCAACTACTTCCACTAGTTTTTTTTTTTTTTGGAAACTCAGGGCGCAAACAGTCACACCAGGAAAATCTGGGAAAATCCCGTGCGGGATTGGCCCCAAAAGGAGAGTGAGAAGTCGAACCCAAGACCTTCCGCTTCATGAAGCATAAGTCCCGAGATGCACTGGTCCACCCCTTTAGGGTTTACTTCCACTAGTTTCTTAAGATATGTATTTGGAGAAAAGTTGCACCCAAAATAGTTTATGATCTATATTTACATGAACAAGACACATTCTGATCAATCTCAATGGTTCAATAAGGTGATTTAGAATCGGAGAACTGTTTGACCAAAAATTAGGTAGATCAAATGATTTGAATATGAGATCATGATACATTTATGTCTTTTAGGATTGTTAACCGTATAATTATTTTTATTTAATCAACGTCTTCTTTTTTTTTTTGTACAATTAACATCATATGTTGAAAAACTTAGGATCGCATAGACGTTCTCTATAGCTGCATTGTCATGTGCCACGTGTTAAATTAACTTCCATGTGGTTATAATATGAAAGTAGTGGAGTGAAGGAAAGAAGTAAAATGGTTATGGCTATCAAAAATATTTGGATATTTTAACACATGACATCATGACAATGCAGCAATAGAAATCGTCTCTAGCTATAGCACGATCCTAAGTGTTAATGAGTTGCCATAGGAAGTGTGATAGGAGAATTCATTTGAATTAAAATTGTTAGTTCACATATCTTAGGAAAAGTAAAAAGGAAAACTTTTTTTTTAATAAAATTTATCCTAGGAAGAGTCCTTAAGAGAGTCTTATTATCTCTTTAGGAAGTATTATAAAGAATTGCATTTCCTTTGCCTTTTGGAGATTTCGAACTGGAAGACTTTTTTGGCCAGATAGTTCAAAACTAAAAATCTCAGGTGTCCAAAAGAGAGGTATCTTCATTTCATTTCCAGAGGGTTTTCCTTATACATGTTAATAAATAGGCCTCGGATTCTCTCTGGCGAAGCTAGAAAATGGTCTCCGGCTACCATACATTGTGCAACAGTTGGCATAAAAAAAAGGGAAGAAGTCATTTCAATTTCTCCCCATGATTTTGACTTCTCCCCACTTGATATCTCTCCCCCTCACACACTTATTGCCACATGTCTCATTATGTGTGGAGAAGTCAAAACCATGGGCCACCACCACATGTCGCCTAGGTTGCCCGAGACAAGCTAGATAAGCCCATTCTGATTGCCAGAGAGAATCCAAGGCAGGGCCAGCTCATCCATAAGGCCACTAAAGCCTTGGCTTTAGGCCCCAAAAAATTGAAGGCCCAAAATTTATGGGGCCTGTTATAGAAGGAACGTTAATGGGGTATGATTGAGTTTACCCAAAAAAAAAAAAAACGTTGATTGGGGTTTTCCATTTTGGGGTTTGATTATTTCTTTTTTGGTAAACTCAATAACACCACAAGGTGATTATGGTTTGGTAACTTTGGTTATTTCCAAGATAGACTTTTCATCTACACACACCCCTATTTCCAAGTTCCAACGATGGTTTCTTCCTCAAGAGAGTTACTTCTTTATGCAAGCATGCATCCATCTCTCCATCTTCTCTCAATCTCTCCTCTAGCTTTCTTCATATTGCTGCTGATCCATTGCACTATTGCAGTCAGAAAATAAATCTTGGATTGCTAACTGCTTACACCATTAAAGCTGCAGAACAGAGCTCTGCTTAGTTGGTGTCTTGGTGATAACCTGCAGGAGACAGAGGAAGAACCTGTAGATTTTAAGACACTTGCACAAATCAAAGCAAGCCTTAATCAAGCATTACAAGGTATACCCACTTGGATTTCAAGTTCAAATCTAGGGTTTTTAATATTTTTCTTTTGTTTAGTTATAATTTGTGGACTATGTAAATGGAAACTGAGTTAAATGAAACCATATTTGAAGCCTGAAGGATTAAGGAAGACATTTTTGGAGTTCAATCTGCAAAGAAATCCGAGATTGAAATTTGAAAGTCTAGTGGAGCTGCTAGAGTTTCATAATCCAACTCTTGATCCTACTCAAAATCTGAAGAAGGTAATAATAGATTTGATGGGTTGGTTCATATGAAATTTTGTGGAAGTGATAGAAAAAAAAAATATTTATTGAAGGGTATAGAATTAAATGCTAGGTTTATCCAATTATTGCATATTTTATTACTTATAATATAACTCATTAATTTAAATGTAATTTCTTACTCATATTGACAGGCACAGCTTCAAAGTTCAAGCTTCCTCATTTTCTTCTCAATAAATCAGGTTCTATTGTTTCATACTTTAAAGGTTTTTTTAGTTTCAAGCTTATATTGTATTTTTTTTATTATAAATAGTAGTCATTTTTTTAATAATTTTTTTAGTCATAAATAACAAATATGTCTACTAGAAAACAAGAATCTAGCTATTCAAAACTTAAAAAAAGAAGAAAATTAGATAATTTAATTCAATCTCAAAAAAGAGCTCTTGAAAAATTTGTTATTAACAAACAAAATATAACAAAAAATTTATGTGAAAGTTCTATAAATGAAGAAATAATTGATCCAAAAGAGTTAAAAGATACTGAAATAATACAAGAAGAAATAATTGATCCAAAAGCATTTTACACTCCATGTGCGTGTCATAATCTAAACCTAGTACTTTGTGATATGGCTAACTCTTGTCCTAAAGCCATATCTTTTTTTGGAGTTGTACAACGTATATATTCATTATTTTCTTCTTCTACAAAACGATGGAAAATTTTACAAGATAATGTATCAGGTTTAACTCTTAAGTCATTGTCACAAACTCGTTGGGAAAGTCGTATTGAAAGTGTTAAAGCAATAAAATTTCAAGCTCCACAAATAAGAAATGCTTTGTTACAATTATCAAAAACTAGTGAAGATCCTAAAACAAAAAGTGAAGCTAACTGTTGAGTAACATATGAGATGGAAAATTTTGAGTTCATATTGGGCATGACTATATGGTATGATATATTATTTGCCGTCAACTCAGTGAGTAAAAGTTTACAATCAAAAGAAATGCGTATTGATGTTGCTATAGAACAATTAAACGGTCTTATTTCTTTTTTAAATAAGTATAGAGAAAATGAATTTACAGCTGCTATGATATCATCTAAAGAAATTGCAGCTGAAATGGAAATAGAACCTATATTTCGTGAAAAACGTATAATTCGTAGAAAGAAACACTTTGATGAAAATGTCAATGACGAGACAACGCAATCTGCTGAAGAGTCTTTTAGAACTGAATATTTCTTATACATAATAGATCAATCTATTTCTTCAATTCAAAGTAGATTTGAACAATTTCAAATGTACGAAAAAATATTTGGTTTTTTATTTAATTTAAAAAAATTAAAATCACTAGACGATGAAAGTTTGAAAAAATATTGTCTTAATCTTGAATTTGTCTTGAAACATGATAGTTTTTCTGATATTGATGGTTTAGATTTATTTTCAGAATTAAAAGTGTTAAAATAAATTTTACAAATAGAAGAAAACAATCCAATTGACGTACTAAGTTATATAAAAAAATTAGATTCTTTTCCTAATGCATATATTGCTTACAGAATTTTATTAACAATACTTGTAACAGTTGCTTCTACAGAAAGAAGTTTTTCAAAACTAAAATTGATAAAATCTTACCTAAGAACGACTATGTCACAAGAACGATTAAGTGGATTAGCTATGTTATCAATTGAAAAAGATATGTTAGGAAAACTTGAATACAAAAGTTTAATTAGTAATTTTGTATCTCAAAAAGCAAGAAAAATAAATTTTAGTTAATTTTTTTTATTATATATATATATATATATTTAAAAGGCCTCATTTAGAATTCTCGCTTTAGGCCTCCAAATGGCTTGGGCCGGCCCTGATCCAAGGCTTATTAATATCACGAATTAGTATATTTGGCAGAGAAGGGTGTCTTGCATGAGATTGTCTCCAACAGATGCAGAAAATGGTCCCGGGCATTCGCACATCATTCGACATGTGGCGATAAAAAGGGGAGAGATATCAAGTAGGGAGAAGTCATAAACATGGGAAGAAGTCCCCTTTTTATCTATACTAGCGACTACCCCATGCGATGTACGGGTGTTTGAAGAAAAAACAAACCTTAAAAGACTATTTTTAAAGCAATCATTGATGATAAACATAAATAAAACCTAAGAACAAAAAATAAGAAATATCAATAACTAAGATTTTATTAATGTATAAATATTGAAATTAAAAGTCCAATAGATCTATGTGGGACCTATTGTATGATTTTTGTGTGAGAGAGAGACTTACCACACACACAAGTGCCTAATGCTATGCCTCTAGCTAGCCACATGGGCACATGAAGTACTTCATCAGATATCTCTAATGGTATGGAGTCTAGTCCATATGCACAATCAAAAAATTAAAATTTCATGCAGAGGGCAAGCATTCCAGTGTTTATCTTCCCATGAATTTATAACCAGCTGATGGTTCTGAGCACAGCCACCTCGAAAAACCTATAGAGGAGAAAAGAAAAAAGTGCCTACATTTCTTGGCGAAACCACCAACTGGTGCTCATAATAGAACCCAAAATGAGAACTAGCCTTGATTCAGGTAGAGATTTCCAACTCCAATACGTTGGATCATTCCCCCGTGTAATGGAAAGGTCTCTTTTTTTTGCAGAGTATATTACCTTTCTACCTGAAGATTTCTCCAATGCAAAGCTTTGCCAATACAGAAGAAGACCCCATCATTATAATGCTTTTAGTTTTGGTTAAGAACCGACTCAAAGCTCTTGTTTGTAGAACGAAATGATTCTTTTTTCAAGAGAAGGAATGAAGGCCTACCTTGTTACCACGATCAATAAAGTAAACACATGTAGCTTAAATCGAGAATGCCGCAGCGATTGTGACTCTGTCTTTTGCTATCGATGACGGGGATGTAGCTAAACTGAGAGATGTTTTTGCGTAAATGAAGAGGGAGGAAAAATTAAATTAAAAGGGAGGGAGGATGTTGGGACAGGGAGGTTTTTGGGCAAATGTAGAGGGAGGAAGAATTAAATGAAAGGGGTGGGAGCCTAGCGGGAGAGGGAGAGACTTTCTTTTTTTTTTGGAAGGCAAGCTGGGGTTAGGCAGACCCCAACCAGAATAGAGAATAAAAGAAGAAACCCTATTACATTCTATAGTAAAGTTTCCCAGAGTGATCATCCGAAACAATCATTTGAAGCGCCACTGGAAACTCACTGGGATTAAAAGAAATACTTGATAGGGAAGTACAGTGCTTGGCAAGCCAGTCCGCTCCCATATTTGATTTCCTCCAAACGTGGACAAACTTGCAGCAGTCAAAAAGGGCTAAGAGCCTACCAGTTTCCCGAAGATCAACTAACCACCTCCAAGGAGAGGGCAGATTCTTAGAGAGAACATCCACAACCCATTTCGAGTCCGAGTAAACCAGCAAACTAGAGGCACTGCAATTCAAGGCCATTTGAAGACCTCGATTTATTGCCTTAAGTTCCAGCTGTTCAATTTGGCATGGCGAGCAGCCTTCGGCGAACGCAACGCATGCTTCTTCGCTATGATCCCATAGTATCCCTCCTATCCCGACTGTTGAACCACACAGCGAACCATCAGTGTTCAAAGCCCAGAAGTTAGGAGGAGGGGGCAGCCACGAGCAAGAACGAGGAGTGGTAATATGAAATTCAGCATCTAGACCCCATTGTCCCATGAAATATCTGTTATGAGGGGTGTCTTTATTATGTATACGAAGAGGCTGAGAGTATGAAAGGGAAAGTATTTACTATGTATTAAACCCTGTGTTGGAAACACACTATTTGGGAGATTAAACGCTCTATTTGGAAGATGAAACCACTTGGAAATAATCAAACATTTTTAGTTGTCTTTAACTCCATTGTGGTTGTCTTTAATCGCATCATTTGAAAGAAATAAATGAGAGAGATAAACTTTGTGTCGTGGCAACAAAAACATAAAAAGAATAGTATATAATATAATATATGATTTATTATTATTTCTAGCAAGGAGCCCGTGCGATGCACGGAGGAAAATAAAATTATTCTTTACCCCTCCTCTTGCCGCATGTCCCTTTTAACCTTGGTTAAGGTTTATTAACTTAAGGGTTAATTTTTTTCTTAAAACCAAGGGTAGATGGATGAATCCTAGGAGTGAGTGAATCATAACCACAATTAGTGGGTGTTAAAAGGGACACTTGGCAACCTATAGGCACAAATTAACTACGATTTAAATTAATTAACCTAAGGTATATTTTTTATTTATAAAAACCAAGGGTAGATGGATGAACCCTAGGGGTGAGTGAATGAGGAAAGTACGGAAATAGGCCCCAAATTACAAAAAAAACCCTAAAATGGGCTCCACTTTTTGGGAATTATTTCTGTAGGCTCCTACAGTGTTTTTAGTACAGCACGTGATTTCCCTTCTGTTTTTTCTCTCCAAAATACCCCCATCTCTGTTCAGATACCCCTTCAACACCGTGCGAGCCTTCAAGTCTTGAACACAAACTGAGCTCAACTCAAGCTTTCCCCTTCGTTGCAACTGAGCTAAACCCTTCTGGTTCATCTGAAACCCTTCAACACAAACTCAGCTAAACCATTCTGTTTCATCTGAAACCCTTCCACACAAACTGAGCTAAACCCTTCTGCTTCATCTGAAACCCTTTTGAAGAAGAAGAAGAAGAAGAAGAACATAGGGTAAGTGTTTACATTGAGTGCGGGTTTTCGGTATTTTATGTAATTATAGTGCATTTTCGATGCTTACAATGCTATTTTCGGTATTTTTGTGAATACAATTTTTATTTTCAATGGTTACAGTGGGTGCTATTTTTCGGTATTTTATGCAATTATATTGCATTTTCGATGTCTTCATTGATGTTTTTCGGGATTTTCTGTTCATATTGTTCCCATGTTCTCATTTTCTATGTTTACAATGCTATTTTTCGGTATTTTTGTGAATACAATTCTCATTTTCGATGATTACAGTGGGTGCTGTTTTTCGGTATTTTATGCAATTATATTGTATTTTCGATCTCTTCATTGATTTTTTTGGGATTTTCTGTTCATACTGTTCCCATGTTCTCATTTTCGATGCTTACAATGTTATTTTTCGGTATATTTGTGAATACAATTTTCATTTTCGATAGTTACAGTGGGTGTTGTTTTTCGGTATTTTATGCAATTATATTGCATTTTTTATATCTTCAGTGATGGTTTTCGGGATTTTCTGTTCATATTGTTCCCATGTTCTCATTTTTTATGCTTACAATGATATTTTTTGGTATTTTTGTGAATACAATTCTCATTTTCGATGGTTACAGTGGTGGGTGCTATTTTTCGGTATTTTATGCAATTATATTGCATTTTCGATGTCTTCAATGATGGTTTTCGGGATTTTCTGTTCATATTGTTCCCATGTTCTCATTTTCGATGCTTACAATGATATTTTTCGATATTTTTGTGAATACAATTCTCATTTTCAATGGTTATAGTGGGTGCTATTTTTCGGTATTTTATGCAATTATATTGCATTTTCGATGTCTTCATTGATGTTTTTCGGGATTTTCTATTCATATTGTTCCCATGTTCTCATTTTCGATGCTTACAATGCTATTTTTTGGTATTTTTATGAATACAATTCTCATTTTCGATGGTTACAGTGGGTGCTATTTTTCGGTATTTTATGTAATTATATTGCATTTTCGATGTCTCCAGTGATGGTTTTCGGGATTTTCTATTCATATTGTTCCCATGTTCTCATTTTCGATGCTTACAATGTTATTTTTCGGTATTTTTGTAAATACAATTCTCATTTTCGATGGTTACAGTGGGTGCTATTTTTTGGTATTTTATGCAATTATATTGCACTTTCGATGTCTTCATTGATGTTTTTCGGGATTTTTGTGCACTCTGTTACTGATCTTTTTCGGGATTTTATGTTATTATTCTCATTTTCGATGGTTACAGTGATTTGCTTTTATGATATTGCAGATAATGCCTATATCAGTAGTTTGCTGTTATGAAGGTGAGTGAAACATTGAGGACCCTAATGCTAGAGGGTATGTGTACATTAGTGGAAAATCAAAATTGTTACAGATATCTTCGAAAATGAAATATGAGAAACTATTGGATAAAGTTTATCAATTGACTAACACTTGACCGGAAGAGTATGAGATTAAATTGAGTTGTTTGATTCCTACACTAGCGCCAATCCCTCCCAGTGATATTACAGATGATGAAGATCTGCGGGCATTTCTTTCACATGTGAAGAAAGAAGAAAATAAATTTCTACCGCCATTATATATATCGAAGGTAAGGAAACCTATACCACAACCAGGGTTTGGTTTAAATTCTCCGAATTCTGAATATCAGCGTGTTCAGGAGGAGGTTGTTGATCCTCATATTCAGGAGACTGCTATTCCTTTCTCTGAATAGATGACCTATGTTCCTAATTTCCCTTCATGCCCCACTGAGGGGACTTATCCAATGGTAAACTTGACAGCCGGAGTCAGCCAATATTCAAGTTTTGTGCCCAACACTTATGTGGACAACACTAATACTATAATTGGAGGCAAAAATGAAGATGTTGGGGTTGAAAATGATATAGGTGATGAAAGTAGAGAAGGATCATCTGATGAAGAAAAGCATGACTTTTATAGTGATTTTGATGAAGATGTAGCAACATACGATGTTGAAGATATTCGTCAAGACTTTGTACATAGGGAGGCAACAGCACATCTGTTGAACACACGGACTATACACTCTCACACCCCGCATGTTGATATTCCTAGTTCCTCAACGTCTGTTTTTCGTCGAGTAAGACAAGTATCACCACAAGCTCCTCCAGAGGCTCTGCTAAATGTGAACGAACTAGATGACTATGTAAATTAGGAAGCATTAGAGATTGAAGCTGTAACGGAAGCAAGTAATGAAATATCACTTGGGCAATTATTTAAGGACAAAAGACATCTTCAAAATGTATTGTCTAGATATGCGATGCAAAAAAAATTTCAATTCAAGGTTATGGATTCAAATAGGCAAAAGTATACAGTCAGATGTGTTATAGATAATTGCACGTGGAAGTTGCGTGCATCGAAGGTGAATGAAGTTGGTGTCTTCAAAATAAAGACTTATAATTCACATCACGCTTGTGGATATCCCTTACATGATATCGATCATCGACAAGCAACTAGTTTAGTTGTGAGTGACATGGTTGTGGGACGTATTGAGGCAAATGTGTCATATAAACCCAAAGAGATTATTCATAATGTGTGGAAAGAATATGGAGTTAAGATGAGTTACCGGAAAGCTTGGAAAGCTAAGGAGATTGCCATTGAAACAGTGAAGGGTTCATACGACCACTCTTATGCCAAACTCTCTGCCTATTTTCATGAACTTAAAAGGACTAATCCGGGAACAGCAACAACAATAGTGGCCGACCCTGAAAATGGGGTATTTGAAACGTGTTTTATGGCTCTTGGACCGTGTCTTCGAGGTTTTCAGATGACTTTACGAAAAGTGATAGCAATTGATGGGACACACTTAAAGGAAAAGTACAAAGGAATACTAATCGTCGCAACAGCTCTAGACGAAGACAATCACATATTTCCAGTTGCCCTTGGGATAGCGAAGTCGGAGAACAATATTACTTATAACTTTTTCTTAACTCAATTATCAAGAGCACTTGGACACCTAGATAATCTAGTGATAGTAACTGATCGACATGTCAGTTTGATAAGCCAAGTCCCTGTTGCACATGCAATTCATGGTTACTGCGCATTCCACATTAGCCAGAATATGTATGCAACATTCAAGGATAAAGAATTGTATAAGTATTTTTGGAAAGCTGTGAAGACATGTAGACAAAGCGAGTTTCATGAGATGATGTCTCAACTCGCAGCCGCAAACCCCGAAGCACTCCAATGGTTGGATGCAATACCGAAAGAGAAATGGGCCCGGGCCTTTTATACTGTGAAAAGGTATAATATGCTGACTGCAAACATTGCCGAGAGATTGAACAGTTTGCTGAAAGAAGCGAGAGAATATCCAGTCACTATGCTTAAGGAGAATGTGCGACTCAAGATACAACATATGTTCTACAACCGAAATATCAATGCTATGCAAATGAATGGGAGGCTAACAACATGGGTAGAGAAGAAAATACAAAAGGGAATGGCAGAGGCACATTTTCTGGACTGTCATGGAATTGCTATGTATGAATATTACGTGGTTGGGCAAAACAATCGAGACATAGTGAAACTTCTTGACGGGAATTGCACTTGCGGGAAATTCTAAAAAATGAGGTTGCCTTGTACACATGCCTTGGCTGGATGTATAAAGTATCGGGTAGACCCATACGACTACTATTCGCCATACTACACATCAATGGCATACCAAGCCACCTACCAAGAGTCAATATATCCATTGGTTGACAAAAAATCATGGGACCTCCCACCTGAAGTCATGGTAAAAATAGAAAGAATTAAACCACCGGTGGGAAGAAGACGTTAAGGGAGGCTAAAGAAGAATAGAATTCTCTCACGGGGTGAAGAAAAGTCCACTGTAAGATGTGGACGATGCAAACAAACTGGGCACAAAAGGTAAACATGTAATAATGTTATCCCCCAATGTGGTTGAGTGTAAAAATGTTATGCCCCAGTGTCTAGTGTTTAATGTAATGGAAAAAATCTAATGCTTAATGAAAGGTTTTGAAATTTATCCAGATCAATGATCTCTAAGACCTAGAGGGGGGTGAATAGGTCTATCTAATAATTTCTAACCAATTTTAATTTTTCAATTAATATGTTTAGAAATCAATGAACAATTCACTCAGACAATCCACACAAATCAAACACAGAAGATTTTTACGTGGAAAAACCCTAACGGAAAAAAACCACGGGACCTTGTCTAGCAATAAACTTCACTATGAAAAGATATCAAGTACAAGACAAGACCTTACCAAAACAGAAATGACGTTCCTAGGTATAGACTCTTACTCTTGATTTCCACGAACCAGCAGGTTCGATCTCCACCGTAGCAGCTTCGGTTCCACACCGACCAAATCTTCTCAAGCTACTTCAAAACCACGATCACACACGATCGATCTCCTTCCACGAAGGCTCCGGATCAAACACCAGACACACACACAAGGTGTAGGGTTGTGAATCAATTTAGGAAATTTCAAACCCTAGAGGGATCTCATACAGATCTGAGATCACACAATGCAAGATCAAAGGTTTAGATCTATACTTGCATTCTTTAGGATCAAAGAAAGAGGAGGGATCAACAAAGATCTAATAAAAGCAATAAGAAAAACCCTAGAAGAGTTTCTCAGACCTCTACTCTTTCAAAAATATTAAAGACACGAATTAGGTCTCCAAAAAGTTGTTTATATAGGGTTTAGAAAAAGAATCCAGAAAAAGAAAAATTCTTTTTACGGGGACCGATCGATCGGTGCTCATTACCGATCGCTCGGTCCTCATGACCGATCGCTCGGTTATAAATCATCTCTCTGGAAAAATACCCCATACAAACTTTTTGTCTAGTCGATAGCCACCAATCGCTCGGTAGGCCACCGATCGATCGGTCTCAACACCGAGCGATCGGTTGAGACAGAATTGTTTTCAAACCATGATTCATTTCATTGTTATTTGATTCAAATGAGATCAAACAACTTTGTTAGGTTTAAAACTATCCTCCTAGGTATGTTTAGAGTTATCTAAGCCAAATCCAACCTAAGTAGGGGTCTCTAAGTCCATTACCTGTCTAGATCCAAAGTAGGAGCTTTTTCTTCTCTTTCTTCAATCTTCTTTAAGCTTTAGCTCTTCTCTTCTGACAAGTTGAATATGACTCGACGACTCGACTCACATGTCCTATCTAATGATCACGGAATTTGCCAACACCTATTTAGGGAATTACAGGTTTGTTTGTTACGAGATTCTCGATTGAAGTAAAACACCTCTTATGCTCTGAAAACAGACGAAAATGAGTGCAGAACCCCGAAGTTAACTCCCCTTTTGCTCTGAACTGAACACTGCCCTTATGAGTGCGAAATACCGAAATTGAAACCTCTTATGTGTGCAAAATACCGAAATTGAAACATATTCTGTCTAAATGGGCTCAAAACCCCAAAGTTGAAAACCCCGAAATTGTAACACTAATGCTCTGAAAACTAACGAAAATGGGCCCAAAACCCCGAAATTGGAACACTGATACTCTAAAAACTAATGAAAATGAAACCTATTATGAGTGCAAAACCCCGAAATTGAAATCTCTTTTCAGTTGAAAACCCCGAAATTGTAACTTGATGCTCTGAAAACTAAAGAAAATGAGCCCAAAACCCCGTAATTGAATCCTCCAAAACCCCGAAATTGAACTCTGATGCTCTGAAAACTAACGAAAATGGGTCCAAACCCCCGAAATTGAAACACTGATATTCTGAAAACTAACGAAAATGGGCCCAAAATCCTGAAATTGAAACATTGATGCTCTGAAAACCAACAAAAATGGATCCAAAACCCCGAAATTCAAACCTCTTCTCTCTGAAGACTGACAAAAATTAAACCTCTTATGAGTGCAAAACACCAAATTGAAACTTCTTTTCAGTTGAAAACCCCAAAATTGTAACACTGATATTGTGAAAACTAACGAAAATGGATCCAGAACCCCGAAATTGAAATACTGATATTCTGAAAACTAACAAAAATGGGCCCAAAATCCCAAAATTGAAACACGGATGCTCTGAAAACTAACGAAAATGGGCCCAAAACCCCGAAATTGAAACTCTGATGCTCTGAAAACCAACAAAAATGGATCCAAAACCCCGAAATTCAAACCTCTTCTCTCTGAAGAGTGACAAAAATTAAACCTCTTAGGAGTGCAAAACACCAAAATTGAAACTTCTTTTCAGTTGAAAACCCCGAAATTGTAACACTGATATTGTGAAAACTAACGAAAATGGGCCCAAAACCCCGAAATTGAAACACTGATGCTCTGAAAACTAACGAAACTAAAACCTCTTATGAGGGCAAAACCCCGAAATTGAATCCTCTTTTCAGTTGAAAACCCCGAAATTGAACTTTGATGCTCTGAAAACTAACGAAATTGGGTCCAAAATCCCGAAATTGTAACACTGATATTGTGAATAGTAACAAAAATTGGCCCAAAACCCCGAAATTGAAACACTGATGCTCTGAAAACTAACGAAAATGAAACCTCTTATGAGTGCAAAACCCCGAAATTGAATCATCTTTTCAGTTGAAAACCCCGAAATTGAACTCTGATGCTCTGAAAACTAACGAAATTGGGTCCAAAACCCCGAAATTGTAACACTGATATTGTGAAAACTAACGAAAATGGGCCCAAAACCCCGAAATTGAAACACTGATGCTCTGAAAACTAACGAAAATGAAACCTCTTATGAGGGCAAAACCCCGAATTTGAATCCTCTTTTCAGTTGAAAACGCCGAAATTGAACTCTGATGCTCTGAAAACTAACAAAATTGGGTCCAAAATCCCGAAATTGTAACACTGATATTGTGAAAACTAACGAAAATGGGCCCAAAAACCTGAAATTGAAACACTGATGCTCTGAAAATTAACGAAAATGAAACCTCTTATGAGGGCAAAACCCTGAAATTGAATCATCTTTTCAGTTAAAAACCCCGAAATTGAACTCTGATGCTCTGAAAACTAACGAAAGTGAGTCCAAAACCTCGAAATTATAACACTGATATTGTGAAAAGTAACGAAAATGGGCCCAAAACCCCGAAATTGAAACACTGATGCTCTAAAAACTAACGAAAATGAAACCTCTTATGAGTGCAAAACCCCGAAATTGAATCCTCTCTTCAGTTGAAAACCCCGAAATTGAACTCTGATGCACTGACAACTAACGAAATTGGGTCCAAACCCCCAAAATTGTAACACTGATATTGTGAAAAATAACAAAAATGGGCCCAAAACCCCGAAATTGAAACACTAATGTTCAGAAAACTAACGAAAACGAAACCTCTTATGAGTGCAAAACCCCGAAATTGAATCCTCTTTTTAGTTGAAAACCCCGAAATTGAACTCTGATGCTCTGAAAACTAACGAAATTGGGTCCAAAACCCCGAAATTGTAACACTGATATTGTAAAAAGTAACGCAAATGGGCCCAAAACCCCGAAATTGAAACACTGATGCTCTGAAAACTAACGAAAATGAAACCTCTTATGAGTGCAAAACCCCGAAATTGAATCCTCTTTTCAGTTGAAAACCCCAAAATTGAACTCTGATGCTCTGAAAACTAACGAAATTGGGTCCAAAACCCCGAAATTGTAACACTGATATTGTGAAAAGTAACGAAAATGGGCCCAAAACCCCAAAATTGAAACACTGATGCTCTGTGCCCAAAACCCCGAAATTGAGACTCTGATTCTCTGAAAAATAACGAAAATGGGTCCAAAACCCCGAAATCGATACTCTGATGCTTTGAAAACTAACGAAAATGACAGGAAAATTGCGAAATTGCTTCCAAATAAGGAAAATGATTGACATAGCAAGTCAATAATGGAAAAATGTCAGTTTTGCACTGTCAAAACAAACCATAAAATTCACTATAAATAAGTCACGTACTGTACAAAATTCTCCTAAAATATTCTGTACAAATTGTACAAAATATTACATTACATTACATTCTCCAAAACGTACAACCTATCTATCACAGAAATTGAATACAGCACATCCCACTAATCACGGATTTACAGACCCCTTCAAAATATCTAAAGCTATACGCTTCCGGAATTTATATACATGGTCCTGCTAGTAGAGTTATACAAAGTCAATATGGTGCAAATGATTGAAGATAGTCAAAGTCCCCAATGTCAGTATGAATACAAAGAATAATACCTGCTTGAACTGAATGGGTAAGTCAGCAGATAACAAGTCAATAAATTTCATAACGAATACTCCACAATCGTGGCTGCATATCAAAAAAAAGTATTTAGGATGATGAGCCATATTAGTTTATTGGTAAATATGAGATTAAGTGTTTTAGAAAACTTACTTATTCTTCTGTTGTGGTAAATCTTTGACTTCTATAACTTCCCATTTGTTGCCTTCGAAGACTGCCTTGTCACCGAAGATGTGGAACAATGCAGGCATCCTGACAGTTAAAAAAATCATTCTGCCCATGTGTCGCTCTGCCGGATGTTGATAATAGGAGTCAAAAAGGAGGATACGCCTTCTTGGGGGTTCAAGCACAGCCAATGCCCAGTGATTTCCGTGGTTGATAGGGAGGTATACCCTTTCACATTCCCACATGGGGGTCCCTAATCGAACCCCCAAGATAGCATCCTTGAAGCCTGACCCCAACCTACTGACAATGTCCTTGCGGAGATTGTCGTTCATCATCACAATTTGATAAGTGCCTAGGGAAGCACAATGATGACTGCATAGTTCAAACTGAAACATGACACAAGTTAGTATATTGTAGAAATTGTGGAAAGTAAATGAGTCGTTTCAGTTTAATGACGTACCATGAACCAACATTTAGGAAATGCACACACTTGCATGTAGGAGTATTGCTGTTGTCGTCGGGCCAACAACTCGATCCATATGTCAATGTGCTGTCATATTTATCCAGAAGTTAGATAATATTGGAAATGGTATTGCGTAATGTTGAAAATGGCAACTTTAATGTAAAAAAATTGAAAAAATGGCCACTGTTGCCGAAAATGATTACTGTAAAATGTCTAATCTGTCCAAAATGCCGAAATTGGCCACTGAAATGTGCAAAATTGCCGAAAATGATTACTATAATCCGAAAACATGCCGAAAATGGCTACTAAAATGTGCATAATTGCCGAAAATGATTACTGTAATATGAAAAAAATGCCGAAAATGGCTACTAAAATGTGCATAATTGCCGAAAATGATTATTGTAATATAAAAAAAATGCCGAAAATGGCTACTGAAATGTTCATAATTGCCGAAAATGATTACTGTAATCCAAAAAAATACCAAAATTGGCTACTATAATGTGCATAATTGCCGAAAATGATAACTGTAATCAGAAAAAATGCCAAAAATGGCTACTGTAATGTGCATAATTGCCGAAAATCATAACTGTAATCCGAATAAAAATCAAAAATGGCTACTGTAATGTGCATAATTGCCGAAAATGATTACTGTCATCCGAAAAAATGCCGAAAATGGCTATTGTAGTGTTACTAAAATGTAATAATGATCATTAATAAAATACAATGCAATGTTGGGTATGATGTAATGGGTTTGCCATTGAATCAATCCATGCAGTTGACTTAGCAATCTCCCCCACAAGTTCTCGTGTGATAATAATATTATCGATACTATTATTAGGTGTTCCATTTTGTACGAACTCGCGCAATTCCTGATGCTGTATAACTGAGAAGGGATCTTTGATGTCGACAGTGGTCTTTGTCACCTTCCTTCTTTTCAATTCAATGAAAGGAGAGCGCAGATATTGTGACTTGATGCGTGGTCTCTTTGATACCTGTGTAATTTTTGCATCTTCTACCTATTACCAAATATAGGAAGGTCAAAGTCTATAGTAGGACGAACAAAAATTACAATAAAATGTAAAGATTCAAAACACAAACCTACCCATCTTCAACCCCCTTAGATTATGGGATCCCCTCCGTGTATTGATTGGTGGGAACGATATCCATCTGATTCTGAAAATCGACTGAAAGTTGAGGGCTCGGAATGAGATGCATCTTCTCATCATTGACCGAGGATTGTTGACTTGGAATTGCATCCATCTTATCATCATTGACCGAGTGTTGAGGACTCGGAAATTTGGCATCCATGTTTGCAAATTTGGCCTCAATAGTGGAAGTCAAGTCATGTAAATCCGAGGACAACCTCTGTATATCCGAGGACACCTTCTGTATATCCGAAGACATACGCTCGGCAACTCTCTCAGACACTCAGTCAACAATTCTGTCAACCACACGATCAAAAAATGTCTCCATTACGCGATCCACTGCATTCTTGACAGTGGAATTGATATCATGAATCTGGACATATTTAAAATCAGATACAATTGTCAAAAATCCCGAAAATGGCTACTGTGACACTAAAAATTCCCGAAAATCAGAAAACTAGCAATCATAAAATCCCGAAAATGTCTAAAATAACTATCTCAGAATCATGAAATTGGTCACTGTGACCCTAAAAAAACCCCAAAAATGACTCCTGTCAACCTAAAAAACAACGAAATGCCTCCTGTCACCCTAAAAAACCCCGAAAATGCCTACTGGTCTCCCTAAAAAACCCCAAAAAATGGCTCCTGGTCACCCAAAAAAACCTCGAAAATGCCTCCTGGTCACCCTAAAAAAACCCCGAAAATGCCTTCTGGTCACCCTAACAAATCCCGAAAATGGCTTCTGTCAACCTAAAAAACAACGAAATGCCTCCTGTAACCCTAAAAAACCCCGAAAATGGCTCCTGGTCACCCAAAAAAACCCCAAAAATACCTCCTGGTCTCCCTAAAAAACCCGGAAAATGGCTCCTGGTCACCCAAAAAAACCACTAAAATGCCTCCTGGTCACCCTAAAAAACCCCGAAAATGGCTCCTGGTCACCCTAAAAAACCCCGAAAATGCCTCCTGGTCACCCTAAAAAAACCACGAAAATGCCTACTGGTCTCCCTAAAAAAACCACAAAAATGGCCCTGTCACCCTAAAACACTACGAAAATACCTCCGTTCACCATAAAAAAACCCTGAAAATGCCTCCTGTCACCCTGAAAAATCCCGAAAATAACAAACTCATAATCCCGAAAAAGGTCAATATGATCCTCAAAAATCTCACAAAAAATCTCTATCGATATTCGTACCGTTTTTGACCTATCCTCATTCCTTCTCTTCGTCTCCGGAGATGGGGATGGACTTGCATCATCACCACCATCATGGCCACCATAATGACCATTGTAACAATCACCTCCATCACCAACACCATCAGCACCATCACCAACACCATCCCCACCATAACTCTCCTCAGTCCTTCTCCTCTTTGCCGGAGATGGGGATGGACTCACATCATCATCACCACCATCACCACCACCATCTTCCACATTTTCCTTCTTCTTCTCCTCCTCCTCCTCCTCACCACCATCACTATCATCATCATCATCATCACCACCATCACCATCATCCTCAGCATCCTCATGCCTGCTCTTTGATCGGCCCAATCATGCAAGCACGTTCTTCACTACTTGTTGCTCCTCTGCAACAGTGGGCTTTATATTACTCAGCTTAAACTGTAATACACCAAACAATATGTTATAAGTATATATATTGTTAAAGAAAAAGTTGAAATTAAATATGCAATTAATCTTATACAATTACGTACGTTATTTAAATTGAAAACGGAGGTTGCGAGAGACTTATAGCTAAGATATGAAGTATTATTCTACCGCAATACACGTGGAAACGTCATAGCACCTGAGGGTGCATTATGAGCACATACTCTCCCAAGTGCTGGGATGCACTCATAAGCCCAAATCTGTCATTGTCACATAAATTTTAGTATTAGTGTAAGTAAATTCAAAACAAATTACCTAATACAGTAAACTTGCCCGAATTAGTAAATGATATGTTTACCTGGAAGGCAAGAGCACATCCGTTGATATTGTACTGCTTCTTCATAAAATGAGCAGTTTACAAGCCATCCTTGCACAACTTAAAACCCACAGTACCCCAGGGGTAATTGTTGAAGGCCTCCAAGTTGTCAACTAGGCACAAATGCCCTGTGTTCACAGTCACATGAGTGCCGGTCCCCACGAGCAACAACTCAATATAAAGCACAAGTGACAGCTTCACTGTATCCAAGTCATTGTCACATGCCTTCAATGCCTCAACAACATTTGCCTTTTTAATGATGGCCAAGTTCCCAAACTTGCAAAACTTGAGAGAGGTTTTCGGGGCTTCATGTGTAAGGACTGGAGCCTCGGACACTTGGGCATTAAGGCCCATGATCAACGTAAAGTCCAACATCGTGAACTCTACCATCTTCCCACATACTTCAAAACATAGGTCTGCTTTATGCCTTTCGAGAAAATGATGGACTAATTGACCACTTTGTGGTATCCGAGGTATCTCATATAAATGTCCAAAGCAACTCTCCATCCAAATTCTCTTCCGTTCTGGCTTCTCCTCCAATAAGGGTTTTATCTCTTGAAACCAAACTGCAAAGGAGCATTTTATTGAGGGTTGAGTTTTTATTTCTCTTTCTTTTCGCTTTCCACTACCCTGCCCCTTGTCCCCAGCTTTATCCCTACCAGCTTTCTTTTTTATGCGCATCTTGTAACTGCACAAATGTACAACAAGAAACAACTCAGACTAATCCCACAAATGCTCACTGTAATAACCAAAAGCATCGAAAATGCTCACTGTAATAAATAAAAACAACGAAAATGAACACTGGCATAGCAGATAAATCCAGAAACTGAGTACATCAAATCAGGAAAATACCGAAAATGTTCACTGTCACAAGAGAAAAATCCAAAAAATTAGCACAATACCATTGAAAATGAAAAAAGAAATACTAGAAAATACCAAAAAAGACCACTGTCCAAAGACAAAAACCAACAAAATTAGAACAATACCATCGAAAATGAAATGAAGTCAAAAACAAGGAAAATACCGAAAATGATACTGTCACAGGCCCAAAACCCCGAAATTAACAAAATACCATCGTAAATAAAAATAGAAAAACAGGAAATACCGAAAATGACCACTGTCCTAAGACAAAAATCAAAAACATTAGACCAATAACATCGAAAATGAAATGAAGACAAAAACAGAAAATACCGAAAATGATACTATCACAAGAGCAAAATCCCGAAATTAACAAAATACCATCGAAAATGAAAACAAAAAAATAGGAAATACTGAAAATGACCACTGTCCTAAGACAAAAATCAAAAACATTAGAACAATAACATCGAAAATGAAATGAAGACAATAATAGGAAAATACCGAACATGATACTGTCACAAGAGCAAAATCTCGAAATTTACCCTAATATTATCTAACATGAAAATAGAAAATACCGAAAATGACCTGATCACTCTCATTAGAGTAAATCCCGAAAATGACCTAAACCATCGAAAATCACGAAATGTAACTGTAACCATCGAAAATGAGCATTTTAATAACAAATAATGCCAAAAAAGACAACAAAACACTGAAATCTTGAAAAAGTCCTTCACTGTGGGGCCCATTTTTGAACTTGAAAATTTTCAAAAAGTATAAGACTTACCCCTCTTTTGCTGAATACCGCGAGCTTTTGTTGTTATTGTTCTTCTTCTTCTTCTTCTTCTTCTTCTTTTTCTTCTTCTTCTTCTTACCCCTCTTTTGTTGAATACTGCGAGCTCTTCTTCTTCTTCTTCTTCTTCTTACCCCTCTTTTGCAGAATACCGCGAGCTTTTCTTCTTCTTCTTCTTCTTCTTCTTCTTCTTCTTCTTCTTCTTCTTCTTCTACTGTGATTGAAACAAAACTCTTCTGGTAAAGTACAGGTTTTTCCTTCTTCTTCTTCAATACGATGCCTATTGTGGGGGAGTGGGGAAGTAGTAACAATTTGAAACAAAGAGTAAAGAACTGTTGTTTCGCATTTGGGGTTTCCGAAGGGTTTCAGTTCCAGTTCACAGGTAACGTTTCCGGGAAGACACCAACAGTCACAAAGGTATTTTGGAGAGAATAACATTTGGAAACGCACGTGTTATCTACTCGCACGCGTGAGAGCCTAAAAAAATAATTCCCAAAAAGTGGAGCCCATTTTAGGGTTTTTTTGTAATTTGGGGCCTATTTCCGTACTTTCCTCTGAGTGAATCTTAACCCCAATTAGTGAATGAGAAAAGGAACACATGGCAACATGTAGATGGAGGTGCACACATTAACTGTAGTATAGGTTAGTCAACCCAAGGTTAATATTTTTTTTTAATTTTTTCTTCTAAAAACCAAGGGGTACATGGATGAACCCTAGGGGTGAGTGAATCTTAAACACAATTAGTGGGTGTTCAAAAGGACATAGGACAACTTGTAGGCATACACATTAACTGTGGTTTAGGTTAGTCAACCCAAGTTTAACATTTTTTTTATAAAAAATATTTAAAAACCAAGATGGATGAACCCTAGGGATAAGTGAATTTTAACCACAGTTATTGGATGTTAAAAGGGACATGTGGCAAGTTGAAGGCGTGTGCGTTAACTGTGATCTAGGTTAGTCAATCCAAGGTTAATAATTTATTATTATTTATTAAAATCAAGGGTAGATGGATGAACCCAAGAGGTGAGTGAATCTTAACCACAGTTAAATGGGTGTTAAAACACAAGATTACCAACTTGATTGTCTTTAAGGTAATATAATTATATCTCTGGTTTTTTTAATTAATGGGTTTAAGGTAGTATACTTAATGTGTTAAATTATAGTAATAGTAATTATTTTAATTAGTATACTTAATTGGGATGAGCATAGATTAATGGGGGTAGTGGGTGATTAATTATAATTAATAGGGTGGGGATAGATTAATGGGGGATTAATTGAATTTGTGGGTCCCACCATTGATGATGTGGCCTCACAAATGAAAAGTAGTCTTACGTTGCATAATGAGAGAGACAGATGTGGCATCCACAGAAAGATTTAACTGTGTTTTATAGTAGTAGTAGTATAGTTATAGATAGATGGCTTTCTGAAAAATCTCATTAACATTCTTATGTCACATTAAGGCAACTTGTTTTATAAATCTCATTCATAAAGTCGTCGGATCGTATACAGAAATCATTTTTCTGAAAAGCCCCAGTAATATTCTTATGTCACACTAAGGTGGCCTTTGGATAGACTTTTCAAAAAAGAAAAATATTTCCTATGAGTTACTTCGCGGAAAGTAATTCTTGAGGAAGTCTGACAAAGTTATTCGGAGGATAAAATAATGTTTGGTTTGCACATATTAAAAATAACTTTTAAAAAACTGAAATTCAAATTTGTGTTTGGTTTGCACTTACAAAAAATAATTTTTGAAAATTTTATATATGGTATCAAATTGATATATGGTTATTTTCATATATTAACCCTTATAAAATTTTTGATGTCTGTGGATAAAAGAGGAGAAAAAAAAACATGTTTATACTTGTGCATGCACTAGCAGGTAATATAGAAATTACTACACATCGTAGGCCTATTGTAGTGGTAGTTTATCCCCTCACTAGGAGGGAGCTTCTAGGATCAATCCTAGGAGTGCGTCGTAACCCTTAGCCAAGCTTCAATTGTTAGGAATTAATCCACTAACCTCTAGAATAGATACTAACCCCAAAGTTGAGTTATGCCCAAAAAAAAAAAATTACCACACCTAATATTCATGATTTTTCTAATATGTTGGTGTTGATTCTTTGTACTTATGATACAAAGATCATTGTTTCTAAGTTTCACTCAATAGCTCCTAACCCAAAACAAGTGCTCCCTCTTCATCTAACCAAGAATTGAAAGTACAAACCATAGATACTCTCAAAACCAAATTATTTATAAACATGTAATCCTCTGCGATTATTATCAGATTTGGAGAGTCCAGTTACGTCCCTGAGGTCGCCATGTATCCCTTTTGACACCCCTTAATTGTGGTTAAGATTCAAGCTCTCTTGGTTTTTAGAAAAAGAATATTAATTTTCACCCCTAGAGTAACCTTAGTTTTAAAAAAAATATCTTTAAAAAACTAACCACATGAACTAGTGAAATCATAACCAAGGATAATTTTTAAATTTTTTTTTACATAACCAAGGTTAGATTATTTAATCCCAAGTATAAGTGAATATTAACCATGGTTAATGGATGTCAAAAAGGATATGTGGTGAACTTAAGAGGTGTGTGTGTACCACTCAACGGAATGTGCAATGCATGTTATCACTTCCTAGTTAAATGACTGTCACGCGTCAGTTCAAGAGTGGTGCCCGAGATGGGAACTCGAGCATCTACCAGGGGTATTGCCTTTATAATACTAAGGCAACAAACTCTCTTGGCAAGTGCCCGAGAACCAAATCGTTTGTGATATTTTGTGATATTTGGTGTGGCCTTCCCTATCTTCTTGACAGTTCCATGGCGAAGATTTCATGTCCTGTACAGATTTAACAGTTACAGCCAACTATACAAGAGATCCTAGCCTTTAAATACCAAGAACTCAGGGAAGGCCACACCATATATCATAGACGATTTGGTTCCGTTCTCCACACTCATTGCATGACGAAGTCGTGGTAGGGGGAGTGATAGCATACATTTTACATTCCATTGGGTGGTACATGCACACCTCTCAAGCTCACTGCATGTCCTCTTTGATATCCATTAACCATGGTTAAGATTCAGTCATCCTAAAGTTAAATAATATAACCTTAGTTTTTAGAAAAAATTATTTAAAAAATTTAACCGCATGAGTAAGTGAATCATAAGCGAGGTTAATTTTTAAAAATATTTTTTTCCAAAAACTAAGGTTTGATTATTTAACCTTAGGGATGAGTGAATCTTAATCATGGTTAATGGATGTCAGCTTGGGAGGTGTGCATGTCCCACCCAACAGGATGTGCAATGCATGCTATCACTCCCCCTCCTTAAAGGCTTTTCCACTGGTCATGCAAAGAGTGCTGCCCGAGAGCTAATCTCGGGCATCTTCCGTTGCCCTTGGCTCAATAATGGGTGGGTTCCACACGGGACACTTTGATTGGTTTACAGTTTTTTGGTTTTTGGTAATATAATATTGCTTTACAATTTTATTTTATTTTGTTTTTTTTTTTCTTGGTACAGTTTATACGGCAACCCAGTTAGACTGTTAGTATCTACTCAAGTTAGTGGGATGGGTGGAGAGTAAACCGACTCTCACCCTGACGAGAATGGAACCCGGAACCACTTCCTTACGGAAGGGATACACTTATCAACTTCCCGCCGAAGTTGACAAATCAACTTCCTGCCAAAGCAGACTCACCTGGCTTCTTGGGGAAGTAGGAAAATTACATTCCTACCAATTTTACTTCCGTTTGACAAAAATGGCTAATCAAACACTAAATGTCGACTTTTGACTTTCCAAAAGCTAAAAGTTGTTTGGGGAAGTCTATCCAAACGACACCTAATGCAACTTGTTTTATGACTGAAAATTTACGTTACTGTAGAACTCATGAGTGACCCACTGGAATCGATCGATGTCGAAATCATTTTTAGGTTAGATAGATCATCGCATCATTCCCAATCTGTCACTGATCCAATAGGGATTGCAATTCATGTTTCCATTCCATCTATATTCTTCATCCTTGTTGAGATTATCGATTCAACCCTGAATAATACTCTTTTAAAGGTCATGTGTATTTCTGTTAGGAAAATGTTCGAAAAGTTACACATCCTAAATCACTATTAGGCCAACTCAATAGTAAGGTCTACATGAACCAACAGCTACCAAACTCCCATACCAACTTCTTTTCGGTTGCTTTACGAGATAATTCCTCTTTTCATAAATTCAGTCAACTGGCAGCTTACAAACCTATTCTCAATTTGATGGAAGGCAATGCTTGGAACACAAATTTAAAATTTAAAAAAAAAATCTCAACTAGCTAATACTGTACAAATAAACCGAGAGAGTTGCCTTGCGTTTCTAGAGAAGTACATGAATGGATCTAAGAGCCTGAAAGGACTTTCGCTATGGTGCTTTGCAGTAATGCAACAGAATCTATAGTAGACTTTGTAAGCCAACTGATCCCCACTTTAACCCGATGCTCGTCCGTGGGTAGTCTGATCAAGTATGCTATCTTCCTCGCTGCAATGGGAACAGCAAAAATGTGGTTAGGATATGAGACTGTCACAAGTTAATCCAGATAGAAGTGAAGGGCAGCTTTACCGGTATGTCCAATAGGACCGTCCAAGGTCAGCCCATCGATAAAACTTGGGGTAATTGCTGCATCATTCCTCCCTAGTGTCATCATCTCACCTAAATTCTGAAATCTGGCAGTGAAATTGAGCAGGTTATGTTAGTTTAAGAGTATTAAATGCTGTAATATTTCATTAAGAGACTGGCAATATACTATAGTCAAGCACAAAAGGATTGGACTGCAATAATATCAAGAATCAGAAACTGAACATGTTCAAAGATATTAAATACAGGCTTGGATCAATATCTAACATGTTTTCATATTAAATTACTAGCAATGTTACCATGTCTCTTAACCCTGTGATTTTTTGCAGTCAGGGCTAGTACCTAGTGGACCCATCACAACAACTATGCCCAGTGTTACCTAGGCACTTCAATTTTTCCAAATTTTGCCGTGCCGACACTTGGACACGACACGACACTCCATGGCACGACACGACACTTCTTAGTACATGCCTATACCATGTCATGGTGACGTCAACATTATAGTTAGACACGTGGTCCTTCAAATATGTCGTGTCATTATAAAAATACAATTGCTATGAACTTTTTGTCAAGTTGTGTTGTTTTTTTAGAAACATAGAGGAATTTTATTAGGAGAGCAACGGCCTCTCTTCTCTTTTTTCTCTCTTGTTGCTCATTTTCACTCCCTATATGAATATTTTTTATAACTTAGGTATATAATTTTTTTTTAAATTGGGGACATGTGATCCCCCCTCTTTCTATTATTGTTTCAAAATTTTGAGTTATAATATATATATATATATATAATCATTTTAAAAAATTTGTATGTCTGTACTGCCGTATTGAGATTTTTAGAGCTTGCCGTGCCGAACACCTCTAGACACCTAGACACTTGGTACCCGTACCACGTGCCTAGGTAACACTGACTATGCCCATTCCCCGTGATATAGATTCTTCTAACAACACACACCTAGTATGTATATTGTACTCACTGCTCTTATTGCTGATGCTGAAGTGGCTGGAGGTAAACTGATACCAACCCAGCCATGATAGATGTTGCTTGGAATTGTTCTGAGTTGGGTCTACCATCGATAATTTGAGAAGTCAAGGAACTCTTTTACGCCTCGAAAGACTATCTGCTGTTCCTAGCAGAAACTCTGGCCAACTCGACCAAATTTGAAGCTCTTTCTGTCTTGACTTCAATAATTGGGACTAGATCCCAGCAGCAGGTAAATCAGGTGGTTTGTGGCATCCTATGGCAGAACTCCGTTCGCCTGGATGTTATTCAATACTCTCATTGGGCTTACCATCTTCACATAACCAGACAAGCAAGCCCTCCATATGGCTACTCTCCCTGATTACTAGTAGCCCCAATCTGCTCACTAGGAAAAAAATGCAGCTAGACCCAGTTCCAATTGTTTAATTGCACTCACTCCTGTGTATTTGTATGGGGAATTTCAAAGCTTTTCTAGCGCATGAAGAAAGTAAGAGGCACCCCTGTGTCTTTTTCAATGCAACCTTTGAGAAACTTGATTAACACTGGCTGCTTCATTGAACTTGGATTTGTGGGCCACCAGTATACTTTACCAAACAAACATGCTGGACTAGCACACATATAAGAAAAGCTGGATCTGGCGGTTTGGAAAGCTGACTGGCATGCGTTTTTCCCAAAAACCATCATCATGCACCACTATGCCATAACTTCAGATCACTCACATAAGTCCTTCACGTGGCAGGTAATGCACCCCAGCTACCTTGACCTTTCATGTTCGAGGTGTTATGGACACAATACGGATTCGGTGAACTTGTCAGAGAGGAAATATGGTGCACCCAGTACATAGATTCACTTCATGATGTGCTCCAAACTCAATCACCTTAAGAGTCGCCTTTCTAATTGGAATTGGCACACGGTGGGTCACTTAGACAATCAAATAAAGGAGATTTGGTCTCAGATTGCAAGCATTCAATGCCGACATCCCTTTATATCCAGCAATGTCTACGCACAATAGAAAGTAGTACTCTATTTAGTCAATTCAATAAACTCTGCCCCAAGGAAAGCTTATTTGGGCACAAAATGCATGAATCCATTGACCATGAGCAGGTGACTCCATACGAGGCTTTTTCCACGTCACCACCATCAACTGCAGGTAACATAATTGAATCGAGTTCCTTATACCCCAAACGGTGACTACCTAGCAACTTGTGAAGATATAAGCAAATCCCTTCAGCAGCTATTATCCTCATCTCCACTCCAAATCCACCCGTTATACTACTAGCAATAACACCCCCGCCCAAAAAAAAAAAAAAACAGGCCAAACCTTGGACAAAGTTATGCTTACCATGCAGCAGCTCGGGTTACTAAAACCACCGGAACACAATGAGTATTCCAGTACTTTTTAAAGATTCTGTTAGGATTTAATTGGCAATGATGTTGTTTCTCTCATGCATACTTTTTCTTTCCCCACCAAATAAATCCCACCCACCTCATTTGTCATCCCTAAAACCCAAAATCCAGACTTAATGGCAGCTTTGACTCAATTAGACTGTAGTTTTCCTCTAGAAGATCATATCTAAGGTTTTGCTAAATCGAATGAGCCTTTGATGAGGGCACTCAATGCCTGATATCAGATGCTTTTGTACCACATCTCATTTACGACAACATTCTCTCAGCTGTTGAGCTCGTTAATACCCTGAGCTCCAAACACATGTCAGCATGGGATAATGGCTGTCAAATTAGATGGGTAAGGCATACAACTGCATCGGGTGAGCTTTCCTTGAAGCTGCTTCATAACAATTTGGTGCAGCTGAATTTTGGACCAATTTGATAACACATTAACTGAGTCGTCGGATTCATTTTGATCCCCTCCTAAATGGAACCCTGATAGTCACTTCACACCGTCCCATGGTTTCCACAGTGAGAAACCCCATCCTCATACCTTTTCCTTGCATGTGCAGAAGAGCTCCACCCATCTGCAGCTCCTCCAACAGAGATACATAGCACACAATTGCAATGCAATCACCCACCTGACCTGACAGGCTGACACTTGTAGACAATCAGTAATTCTCAAAGTCTTCATACAGGATTGCCAAGAACTCCATACAGTTGTATCAACCTTTTGGTGCTGTTGAGACCAGGTTAACCTAGTTCTAGTCTAGTACCTTCTTCAACCCGAACCTGCTCCTAAATTAACCAGTGCTCTACAGTTATAACTGGATTTGACAAATCCGGTTATAACCATACCTCGACGCATGGTGAAAATATGTGAGGCAAAAGTTTTTCGTTAGCTCCAACGTTTGCTCCCGCTAGAGAAAGAAAACACCCATCTACTACAAAGGGATTCGTTTGAATGGTGGTTCAGTGTTTGATTCTGTTCTTCTGTCTTTGTTCGTTGTTGTTACTCAATTACGGCATTGATTTTGTTAAGAGTAGAATTAGTTGAAGTTTAGAATCTTAGACACCGATTAACAAAAGGGGAACTAAGTGAGAAGCTTGACCCCTACCGGTTGAGTTGACTCAGTGGGGTTTTAGTTACAGCTATAATCCTTTTTTATGAGTAGGCTACCATCATTAACCTTAGAAACCCTAAAATCACAAACCTTAGAAGAAGAAGACAACATCATTAACCTTAGAAAAGGGATTACCTTAGATCTCGTTGATTAATCTCGCTGCCGGAACCCCTGTAGATCTCATCAATTGATCTTATCGCCGGAACCCCTCTTTGATCTCGTCGATTGGATCTCCCGGTTAGTAGGTCTTTGTCTACAATTTGGGAACTCTGACTTTTGGGAAAGGTTGAGTGTAAAAAGCTTTGGGAACAACTTTGTTCAAAATCAATGGAAGCCTCACACTAACGGGAGCAAACGTTGGAGCTAACGAAAAGCTTTTGACGCCCATATTTTCGCCATGCATCGAGGTATGGTTATAACCGGATTTGCCACATCCGGTTATAACCGTAGAGGATTACATTCCTTCACCAGAATACTAACACATACCACAGGCATTAAGCAGGCCCAGCACCCAATATCTAAGATATGTGTCCCATTATTTCGCTGCATTCGCCCCAAGCATGTTTTGGTGATGATACCCTTCAATGGCTTAGTGCTAACCAGCCGGATGGAAATTAAAACTTCTCAACCAAGCCGGCCACACATGCTGGTCAATGCAATCTTTTAGCCTTATTCATCCACTATATGTCTTGTTTTGCTCTTCCGGCCTCCATCATCAACAAATTGGCCCAGCTTAATTGAAATTTCCTTCTGGGTAACTTTTCGGAAGAGGAAAATGCACAAGATATTATGGCAATGCACCTACTTGCTCAAGAGTGAAGGATGTCTGAATGTGAAGTCATCCACGACCATTAAACAAGCTCAGCTATGTATGGTATGATGCTTTTCCACCACACCTCTCTGTCAACCATCATTGTGAGAAATCTTCTTCCAAATGCCACTTTAGAGAGTCATTGGACCTCAACCTCCTTTTGGGGATGGAAAGGAATTCATGGGTCCAGAATCCAAATTCTTACTTGAATAAGACCTGTGCCAGTCTCTAGGATATGGAACCTCAGTCCATGCATGGACGGGCCAATAGATCTCTGACATCAACTCCCAAGAGGACCTTTCCACTTGCCCCGTTAACTCTTTTATGAATTCATTGTCCTGTGTCCCATATATGGGGAACAGAGATCCTCAATCACCACCCCACCCCAACAGTGATCCAGCAAGTGTTTACCAATTCCTTAGGTCACACCCCTAGTCCTGACAACCCCATCTGGAGGCCAACCAGCCGAGGGGAGTTTTCAGTAGCATCTGCATAACTACCAGCTTAAGCCGACAGTCGAAACAACTCTTGGACAATGGATACCACCAAATGACCAGGGTGCCATGCACAACAGGAATTGGAGGGGTTGTGCGAGACTATCCAGGTCACTTCTTGGCAGTAATGGGCCATTAATGGCCTACTTCAATGGAAACATGTATGCACTAATAATTGAGGCCACAGTTATCTCACACAATAATACGCATGGCTCTTCAGCAAGTCTTCTCACATATCCAGGTTGAGGGAGACTACCTATTATCGTCTCACTCATCTGAGATGCGTATGATTCCTTGGGAAATCGAGCACATCATCATAGATTGGTGAGAATATCTTCAGCATTTCTCACAGATAAGTGTTAATCATGCTCCTGAAGAAAGAGGAAAACTACACAGCTTACCACCTAGATAATAACAGTTAATTGACCAGAACGCCTCCTTTTTGTTCGTTTAAAGATCCTTCAATCTTGCTTTATGGTTTCCTTAACTGACTGTTTCTATCAAAATACGGTTTTCTTCAGCACGCGCACGCACTGAGCCCTGCAATTTCAAGAGTTAAGCTAGTACCTAGACTCATACGCATACCCAACAACTGTACTCAAGCCCCATATGCTCCATATGCTATAAATGCCACTAACAAGACAACCACAGTGTGTATATATAGCTCACACACACAAATCTTTTCGGGTTGAGAATGTCTACTTGAAAACCCATGTACTCTTCATTTGCTGTTATTGTATATTTTTAGTAGTTCAGCATATGTCTAGTTGAACAAATTAGATTAGAAATTTCGTATGAATCTATTAGTGATAAGTTGAAGGAAGCCAAATAAATGCAAAATATGGACATTTGTGGTAATGACAATAAAGACATGCGTCCTCCAAGTTTAGGCACCGTGTCGCCAAATTGGCAAGCCTAGTGGAGCAGCCATCATTACCCAAAGCATAGGTCTTTACTCAGATCTCATAGGATGCCTTTTATCAGTAGGATGTTTTAAATGGAAGGGTATATATAATGGTTTACAATCTTTTTTACCGATCAAAAAATTGTTGTATAAGTAACCTAAAATTGACAATTTAGTTCTTCCATTTTACACACTAGACTCCGACACTATTCTCCTTTGTTACTGTGGCATGGAACATAATATATGCATATTTGTTTTTGCCTTTTAGATTCTACATCATACTTGTCAAAAGAAGGAAAGGGTTTAGGAAACGGTAGGAAAAGTACAAGTGACATCTAGAAAAAATGGGTTGGAAATGGGAAAATTGAAATGCATGAGGATGCAATTTCACCAGGAAACGCATTCTACAAGCGTCTCAGTGGCAATTCCCTCCGCATTTCACCAAACACTTAAAAATCCATATTAAGAATCTAACTATCCAAATAAGTGCTAGTTAGGAAGAAGTAAATACATCAATATACTACTGAGTATGGTAAGAGTTTCGAACCTAAATGGCAACAAAGGTCGGTCATTGATTGCTGCCCACAAATTCCAACCAGCAAAGTCTGCTTGCTGAAAAGCAACCTGAGACAAGCACATCATCCCAAAATAGTTAGACATAACATAATATATATATATATATGAATGGCTCATGAGATATTCCCTCAAAACCCACTAAATGCATAAGAATTGCAAAATTAAAGCTATATTTATCACACCTGTGCAGTGGCTGGAAGAATCTTTCCATTCGAGTCCCTTAAAGCAGCAGAATCGCCAACTGCAAATATGCGTGGATGGCCTTTGACACGGAGAGTTTCATCTGTTTCTGCTTGTCCCCTAGCATTAACAGGAAATGAATGGAGTTGATCACAGGGTTCCATCTGAGGAACTAGAGGTTTAGACCCAACTGTCCATAGCACTAAATCTGCTTCCAGAACTTGATTTTCTAAGCCCCTTTCAGCAGGTTGAAGTTCCAGAATAAGTTTCCCATGATCTTGTTCTGTCGCAATGTCCTTATCACCTCCAATGTCTGTCAGCTTGTCTGAATCTTCAAACTTGTCAGCTTTTCTTATGCAGCGAACTAAATAACCCAACAAAAGCTGAACGTCCCTGGATGAAAGAACCTGATGATGGCAGGAAAAATGCTGTAATTTTTTAGAAAACAACATTTTGCGTGCAGATAACAAATTGCATTTATTTGTCGGTTAGAGTAGGGCTGTCAATAGATACAGAAATTATTCATATTCGATTTGTATCTGGATCCATTTATTCGGGTAACTATTTGAATAGGTATAAATTTGTATAGGACTTTTACTTATCCTTTAATAATCGGATCGGATTTGGATATAGATATATCTGATTCGATAGATATCCGGCCGATTATAATACACATATAAATTATAAGTTCATTAGACTAAAATACCCTTATTGATATGTATTTTTTACATACTCCTAAGAGATATTAAATAAATAGGATAAAATAGTCCTTTGCTATTTTACATTGAATTTCTATTTTTTTTTTATCTTTTTTTATTAAAGTAGTTGAATAATTCGAAATAATATCCGCATTCAACTATTTAAATCGAATTCAAATCCAAATATCTGCCAGATATTGAATTGAATTCAGATAGTAGGATAGTGTAATCGAATCAAATTTGGATAGTCCACTATCCGCTTCGAACTCACTCTATTTACAGCCCTAGGTTAGGGAAGTAAGAGTTTGACAAATCTGAACGCATTGACAAAAAATGAAGTATATTATCATTTGCCGTAGTTCGGCACAAACATGCACAACAGCTAATCACGATGTAAACTAAATACCCTGACCATGGTTTAAAATATCGAATGCACTATAAGTATCAATTTTTTAGGTTAGCAATACAATACTCTCAAGTACTAAATGAATACATGGGTTGCGATCAATATCATTTTGTAACGGTTGAATTGGGACCAATACAGTACCATATCGGCTGCCTATATCTTGAGCCTAAACTCACAAATGAGCTCTCATTTGAATAACATATCCAAACCCCTTCTACAAACCCTAAGATCAAACACCATGTTGCTTTCAAACAATTGAAAACAAGATTCAAACTATGTGGAAATCAAATCAAAAGCTTTTCCATTATTCATTGAGATATGTTTCATTCTCTTTATTTTCGATTTTTAAGGTGTTAAATCTCTTGAATGAAGCAAAGAATGCTCTTAAATCAAAGATCTATGGATTTGTGGCTAAATCCATTGGTCTATAATCTATATCAAGGAGATTTATTTGAAGTTGCATTTTTCAATTTTTATAAGAATCCAAAAATACATAAATAAACAAATAAATCATTCTAGGCCCTTCATACTACTCATTTAGGGTTGATTTAAATGTGTTAGTGCGGAAAGGGTCATCTATCAAATCCCTAACCCTAATTTTAGAGAAAAATTACCTTTTAGGGTAATTGGATGGCAGCATGGAGAACCAGCAAAGGTATTGGATGGCAGCATGGAGAACCGATTCAGGGGAATCGTTACCATTCCAGATGCAATTGTTGTGAGTTTGAGATGTATGGTGGCAGGATAATCTAGCTGAAGCAGCATTTGCCTACAAGTACTCAAATGTGCATGTGTGTAACCAATGCTCTCGGGAGGCTAGGCTTGCTAGAAATAAACATATGGATAGCAAGAAGACTGAGAAAGAGGAGATCAGGGACGAAAGAGGGGCTATGAGGTCCCATACATGGTGTAAAATATAAATACGTATCAACCCAATATGTCATGGTTCAAAATATCGGTATCAAGTGTTGTATCAGTAAGTCCAAAATAGGATACGTATCGGTGTAACGGACCATATCAGATTGATATAGCGGAAAAAATCAGAATACACTAAGAAACGCTTGGATAGGCAGGGAAAAACTTGGATACCTTACATTAAATTTCTTTTAACACAAATATAAGTTAATAACAAATTATACAAATGCCTCTAACTTTACTTATAATCATACATATGAGAGTTAAGAATTTTATAAGTTAAAAAAGGCACGTGTGCTACTAAACATGTATGAAAATACAAACCATAGTCACTTAGCCCAGTATAAGAAATATAATCTGGATATTAAACCTTACATTCAATGAGTTAAATAAGAATGTATTGAATTACAACCATAAATTATAAACTTGAATATAAGTCTTTTATGCTGAATAGCTACACTGTTTGTTGACTTTTTGACCCAGTTGATGAAAATATTTTTGGAGACTAAGATATGACTTTTTTGGCTAGACTTTTGGGTTTTGGTAATGTTTGAATATGATAAAATTTATGAAATTTTAATACTTGAGAAATACTTTACCATTTGAAAGTTTGAATTTGACCTAATCCCTAAAAGGCACTTAAAAGAGACTTTTTTTCTTGAACTGGAAAGTTGACTATTTATTCTTCAGAAATTTGGATCCAGGATAATTTTTATTGAATTCAAATGGGGGGTATAGTAGAAAGAGGTAGAGAATGGAGAAAGAGAAGAAAGTGATTAGGGTTAGAGAGCATGAATGATTTAGTGTCTCTCATTTCCTTTATATATTATTACTAAATAAGAGAATTATATTTACACTTATGTGTATTACGCATATTAGATACGGTACGCGTAATACACACAATATAGCTAATGTAGCCAGAGGTAGATTTTCTATCTTTAACACCTGCCCAATCTATATTTGTATAGGCCTCAACTCGCATAAGTCCATGTCTTTTGAATAAGAGTCCTCTACCTGGAGATGACTTGAGATACCTCAAAATCCTGTATGCAGCTTCTAAGTGTGTGGACTTGGGAGTATGCATAAACCTGCTCACTATACTCACAACATAGGCAATATCAGGCCTCGTGAGAGATAGATTAGTCGCCCTACTAATCGCTGAAAACTACCAACATCATGCAGAGGAACTTCATTTATCTCATCCACTTTGTGATTCTATTCCATTGGAGTGTCAACCGGTTTCATCCCAAGCTTTCCAGTTTCCTGTAAGAGATCTAAGATGTATTTCTTTGGGATATAAAGATGTCATCGCAAGATCTAGCAACTTCTATTCCCAAGAAGTACTTAAGAAGACTCAGATCCTTGATCTCAAACTCACTTGCTAGATGCTTCTTCAGTTGTTCGATCTTTGTCATATTGCTTCCTGTGAGTCTGTGACAACTATATCACCTACATACACGATAAGGATTGTAGTGTCATCCTTGGTGCGCCTGACAAATAATGTATGATCAGCCACTTGGAAATAAGGGATTGAAGTTTTAGGGTTAGGGTTTGGATGGAAGAGAAAGAGAGAAGAAAAAGGAAGAAAAAAGAGAGTTAGAGCCTTCGTATGAAAGCCTCCTCTTGTTCTATATTTGATTGAAACCCAAATTACACATATAGCCTTACTAGCAAAGAAAGAAAAAACTAGAACAAGGGACTATGGACATAAATACCCTTACATAAAATATCACTCACAATATCATACACAAGCAAACATATTCTCTAACACTCCCCCTCAAGTTGGTGCGAAAATGTCTAGCATGCCCAGCTTGCTTATGTTGGTGTGAAATTAAGGACTCCCCACTCCTTTGGTTAAAATGTCAACTAGTTGGTCTCCAATCTTCACAAAAGGAGTACAAATAATTCCCGAACTAAGTTTTTCTTTAATAAAGTGTCTATGCACTTCAATATGCTTGGTTCGGTCACGTTGCACAGGGTTGTGTGCGATGCTAATGGCTGCTTTGTTGTCACAGTACAACCTCATAGGCCTTAGAGGGGAAAGACACAGTTCCCTCAATATCATCTCCAACCATATAAGCTCACACACACCATGTGCCATTGCTCTGAATTCTGTCTCTACGCTAGATCTGGCAACAACAACTTGCTTCTTACTCCTCCAAGAAACAAGGTTCCGACCCACAAATGTGCAATATCCCGAAGTAGATCATCTATCAGATACTGACCTTGCCCAATCAGCATCTGTGCATGCTTCTATCTTCATATGACCATGACAAGCAAACAAGTTACCTTTACCTGGGGAGGACTTCAGGTATCTGAGGATTCTATGAACAGCTTCTAAGTGAGAAAACCTCGGAGCATGCATATACTGACTGACCACACTCACCGCATAAGCTATGTCTAGACGAGTGAGGGAGAGATAGATAAGTCTGTCAACCAATCTTTGATATCTCCCGATATCAACTGAGGAATCCTCATTGTTGTCCCCTAGACGGTGGTTTGGCTCAATAGGAGTAGCACTAGGCTTGCATCCCATCATCCTTGTTTCTTTCCACAGGTCTAGGACATATTTCCTCTGAGATAAGTAGACACCCTTCTTGGATCTAGCAACTTCAATCCCCAATAAATATTTTACGTCCCCCAAATCTTTAATCTCAAACTCTTTTGCCAAGTGGTTTTTCAATCTCTTAATCTCCTCTTGATCATTACCCGTCACAACAATGTTATCAAGATAGACTATTAGGGCAGAGATTCTTCCTTGACCGTGCTTGATGAATAAAGTGTGATCGGCCTAACTTTGCCTATATCCAAAAACAATCATCGCTCTTCTGAACCTATCAAACCATGCCCTTGGAGACTGTTTTAACCCATATACAGCTTTCTTCAACCTACAAACCTTGCCTTTAGCTGAAGGGAAGTTAACCCCCGGTGGAGTTTGCATATACACTTCTTCCTCTAGCTCACCTAAAGAAATGCATTTTTTACATCAAGTTGTTGCATAGTCCACCCTTGATTGGCAGCAAGAGAGATGAGGACTCTGATGGAGTTCATCTTGGCAACTAGAGAAAACGTCTCCTGATAGTCAACCCCATAGGTCTGAGTATAGCCCTTTGCCACAAGCCTGGCTTTGTATCTCTCTACGGATCCATCTGACTAGTATTTCACAGTAAATACCCACTTGTATCCTATTGGTTCTTTTCCTCTCGGGAGGTCAACTGGATCCCATGTGTTATTTCTGTCTAGGGCTTGCATCTCTTAATCAATTGCTTTCTTTCACTTCGGATCAGATAAGACTTCTTGAATACTACAAGGAACAGAGACAGAGGACAAAGACGAGACAAAGGCACAATAGAAAGGAAAAACAGAATTATAGGTGACAAAGTGAGAAATAGGATGTTGAGTGCATGAGCGAGTTCCTTTCCTTAAAGCAAGAGGGAGATGAGTATCATCAACAATAGGAAAAATAGATAGAGGCTCGAAATTACCTCGAATAGGTGGATCCGAGGAGACTTCTTGGCAGGGAGGTTGAGGCTCTTTCCGTTGTCTTCTCGAATAGACTAGCAATATTCTCTGTCAGAGAATAAGTCTGAGCTACAAAATCCCAAATCTCCTTTAAATTGTGAAGAAATAAGAATCCCCTACTAATCTGTGGCTGCATAGAGTGAAGTAACCATGACATGCCAGTCAGGTTTTCAAACTCCCATTGCTCATACTCTAGAGATCTTCCTTAAGTTCACAAATTTTGCCATTAATATATCTCAATATCCTCCGGCATCCGATAAACATTTTTGCTGATTGAGACCATTCAAGAAAATTTTGCACATCCAATTTGACTGTAGTAATCTGAAAATTAGGATTCTCCATAGGAGTATTACTCATATTGGAAGCCCGAGGAGGTGGCGAAGAAAAATCCGATTTTTCTGAAGTCGACATCGTCTTAGAAAAAAACATGGAAAAATATCCAACACTTTGAAGGAATACTTTTCTTATAAATCTGACCAACTAGGTCAATAACAAAAAATTTCAGCACAAATCAACGCCTCATACAAAGGTAAAATAGAGGGTTGCTTTTACACAAAAGCAACCTACAAAAATACTTTAGGGTTCCCGAAATCAGCCTCTTCAACCTTCACAAGCTTCAAATCACTTTTACCAAGCATTTTACAGCACTTTTATTCATGAAAAAATGAACCAAGCCCTCAAAACACATAAAAAACAGCAAATATGATCTGAAAAATTGACCACCGGAGCTAAAATATAGGTCCAAACGATCCTACCACCACCATTAGATCAAGCATAAAAAAATGAAGAATCCACTTGAGATCAAACTCAAAAAAATATCTCTATACGAATCTGATGGCTAGAAAACACTAATCTGTATTTTTTTCTGAATTTGTTTTTATTCCCACAAAAAGTATCATAACTTTCTCAAAACAACTCCAAATCATACGAAATTTGATTCTAAAATTCTGTAAAGTCAAGACCTATCAAAACATGCCTTTATAGTCGTGATCTGATGGCCATCAGTGCGTCAGATGATGTCAGTCCATACGGATGTTGACGTCATAATTTTTTTCCCTTTTTTTATTCTCTTTTGTGTTTTTTATTGATTCTTTAGATCAGTAGGCTTTGATACCAAGTAGAAAAAGGTAGAGAATGGAGAAAGTGAATAAAAAAGAAGAAGAAGAAAGTGATTAGGGTTAGAGAGCATGAATGATTCATGTCTCTCCTTTTCTTTATATATTATTACTAAAGAAGAGAATTACACTTTTACCCTTATGTGGATTATGTGTATTAGATACAATACGCTTAATACACACAATATAGCTAATAACATGAAATACCATAAATACCCTTATCAACAGGTATAACCTTATTTACATATAAATTTCTTAAGTAATGATATTTTATGTAAGTAAGTTATGCGTATCGGGTCTGTGTTATGAATCCTAGTATAAATAGGAGAAAAAAAAATTAACTGAAAAATCTCTTGTAAGGGGCGTATCGGCCTGATTCGGAGGAGTTTTTTTTTCCTAGCGTACCAGACTACCAATGTACCGGGTGTAGCTCCAAACAGGATGCATATCGGCCTCACGGCCTATATCCGCCATACCTACCGGCGTTTTAAACCATGGTCAAATTAGGCTTCATGCATCGACACTCCAATATCAATTTATAGCTCGAGATGTCATATCAACCTTCATGCATCGACATTCTCATTCGCATTACTGGTACCATGTGAGACCCCTGGCTTCAGTACATATCACCCATAACATGAT
Organism: Tetracentron sinense; assembly: GCA_015143295.1. Classification (NCBI taxonomy): domain Eukaryota; kingdom Viridiplantae; phylum Streptophyta; class Magnoliopsida; order Trochodendrales; family Trochodendraceae; genus Tetracentron; species Tetracentron sinense. The sequence continues at coordinate 4,363,535 of CM026555.1, read as the reverse complement.
ACATCCATTACCACATTACCCTTTTCCATCATAACCAAAATACCCTTTTTGAAATACCAAAACACCTTTTTCAAAATGACCAAAATTATTATATGAAATTTATGACCAAAATACCCAATATCTTTTTTATAATGGCCAATACATCCTTCTCATTTTACCCATAGCAGATCTATAACCCATGACCCGTTATCAATTACCCATAACCTACTTAGTAATAACCAATTACCATTCACCCACATCCATAAACCAATCTACTAACAACCCATATCTTAAGTTAGAAAACTCTTGATTTTCGAAATTTCCTAACTGCTTTTGTTTCGAAAGAATAGAAACCAACCCTCTTCCTAATCCTCTAAATTAGGAACCAGTAATTTTACCTCTCCAAGTCTATTAATTAAAAGGAGGGACTCACTCCATTCTCAAACAAAACAAAGGTCTCACCAGCTCGCTCTATCTCATGGCTGTCACCCACATAACCTTTCTACCATCTCTCATCTCTCTCCCTCTGCAATTCTCACTCCAGTACACTCAGAACGGTGAACATACTAGAGCATAACAGAAAATCAGAAAATCGTAGCCCAGTTTGTCTCTAATTATCTCGTAGAGGCACCTACACAGCTTCTCCTCTTCTAATTTCTGTAGCATCAGCTGGAGTCTGTTATACTGTCCTGTATTCGTCACCTTTTATCCTTAGTGCAGCATCAATACCGGACTGATTTTAGTCATTGTCAAGCACCATGCCAGAGTTATCAAAGCAGTATAGCGCAAGTAAGAGTCAAACATGTACATCACCAAAGGTCTACAGAGTTCCGGATTGATTTTCATGGAATATCTCATATATTGTTCTAGTTTTTAAGTGGATCTCCAAGCATCCATCAGTCTGCACATCAGGTAACATCATTCTTATATCTTGCTTTTATAGAATTTTTTTTGAACCCTTTTTAGCGTATAAATTCAAAGCAGTGCTCTATTGATGGTTATGAAATGAATTGGATCATGGGGTCGTGGTTGTTAATTGACAAGATTATATAATTCATGTTTGCCTTTCTCTTTTTTTGAGACAGATGTTCTTCAAATATACTTTTTTATCTCTGTTTAACAGGTTAAGGTATTAATATTATCTGATGAAAAGTTCATGTCTTCTTTCTTTGATATTTTTTTAATGATATTTCTCTATTGGCATGGCATGGAATCATGGGTTTACTCCTTGTCTCCAAGGACTTTGTTTTTATTGATTCAGTTGCTTTACCCAAACTGTATAATTTCCTTTCACTCATTCGCATTTAGAGAGTAATATTTTAATTGATTTAGGAAACCTTATAGTATGAGTACATCAACTATCATGGGTTATTCTTGGATACAAAATTACTCGCTGCTTGGATAAGATGTTGGAGCTGGCCATAGACCCATCTTACACACGGGAAGGTCCTTATAGGTTATTTCCTCAAGAAATTAGATTAGACCAAGCTGATAGTCATATTAGTTGACCCCTTTGTTTTTTATTTAATGCTCATATAAAATACTTAAGCAGATATGGACTGTTCATGTTCTTGTTTCCCATTCTAGCATATATTGTTGGTCTGCATATGATCTTACACCTGATCTTTGAGTTGGGTTTCATAATGGTCGGATCTCTTAACTTAGCATAATAGCTTAAGCAAGTTACCGGGCCCATTTTGCAAAAACGATTGTTAAAAAACCTCAGTATGATGATTTCGGGATTTGGGTATTAACATAGGAAAGCATTAGTGTGGGACAGGGAGGTAGTAGAAGTCCTGGAATCTGAAGTGGGAGAGTTCTCACTGTCTATCCTCTGTCGATCTTTCATGGACAACTTCAAGAGATTAACGGGTTGATTGAATGTCAGGTTCAGAGTTAAATATATAATATATACATATATATATATATAAAGCAGGGAACTTCAATTTTTCTTTTCCAATTACATCTCAAGTAATTAATATAATATACACTTGGCTGGTTTGATCAAATATTTTTTCAGTATACTATTTTTCAACAAAAAAAAATAGAAATAATATTCATTTAGTGGTAAAAAACTAAAAATACACTACAGATTTGTAATAGAAAACCATTGAAATTATTTGGCCCAAAGATATATCATAGGTTTAGCTTAACCCAGAAAACCATGTAAGCAACGACAGCAATGCTGCAGAAATATGAGCTCTCTTTCATGCACGACTCAGCATAACTTGGGACCCTATAATATGATTGGAGAAGATTCATATGTAGCATGAGAAATGACATGGATGGAATTATAAGATAAATAGCTTGAACGCAAGACATGTTACATAACATAATTCCCAGGAATTGACAAAATGTTCTGATACTAGTATGTTGGAAAAACATTTGGCACATTTTACTTATTACATATTAGAGCACGAAATTTGTATGGCATGGGAGAAAGTCGTCACCTAGGATACAACATTGGCATGACAACAAGTTGGCACATTTATAAATATGCATATGCAGCTGTAGTACAGTAATATATCATTCCTCTGAACAGTACTGCATAGTGCATACCAAGTGAAGAGACAGATAATGCAAAAGGACAAGTTACAACATAAACTTACAAATTTCATATCTCAATTGTCTCTACACCAGTCATCAAGAATTGTTATAACAGCTAAATCACCTCTTGATACCATATCACAATCTAATTCTCACAATTATCATTGCTAAACATTGAACTCACGATATGTCAAGTTAAATCACAATATAGCAGAGACAAAACACTTGCATTGTTTGCATGATACATTTTACAGAAGATGGATTACACATCCAATCACCAAAACAGTATAGAACTTAAAAGATAATATTCTTATTCCAAATATCCTTTTATATGACCTGAATCCAGAATTTACGAGTCCAAATAGAGAAGGGGTTGAAAATCAAAAAAAATTCAAAATAAAACAGGCATGTAAACATTGAAGCATAAAAAAGATATTATCAAAACTAGAAAACAGACAACAAGAACCATAAACTCAATTCTACTGGTACTAGAAAGATGTTTTCTGGAGCATTTCTGAAAGATTCCACCAGTGACATGTTCGAAGAATATTATTGTGAGTTATATTTTCTAAAATTCACAGAAGTAAATTTCTCACTTTTAAGGCAGCTTCTCTATTGCCAGGTGGGGCAGTTGGGCAGATTGCGGATTGAACATTGATTGCCTGAACGATTCCTTTATCCTGAAGTCTTTCTGATACGGTAGCAGCTAACTCAACTCCGGAGTAACCACACCCAACAACAGCCACACGGATTGGAGATGAATCCTTACCAAACTTCTCTCGCTCCAATGCTCTTAATTTATTATCAACCTTCTGCATAAGAATAATGCATGCGAAGGAAATTCAAGAAAATATTTAATATTATATAAGCACAGATAGTTTTACTACCCAGAGATATCAAATAATGGAATAGTTCACTTTTGTCCAAGGTCCTTACACGTGCATCCTCCAGGGTGGAAAACGGCAATGCAAACTCTGCAGCGCCAGGTACAATATCAAGTTTGGCTTCAGCTCCCAAAGCGAGAACCAACCTGGCTGCCCAGGTGGAAAGATGTAATATCAGCAGGGGCATTTAAAGGTCACATAAGAAAATCAAGGAGTCCAATACTTAGATGATGACATAAATTATATAGAGACCAAAATACTACAAATAATTTCCTTGAAATTATTATTGGATTTTATTGTATGTAAAGCAACAGAAGCAGCAACCTTTATCCAATCGGATAGGACTACATGTAATGCAACCTCCATAACAGTCATCTCCAAGGTCCAAGAAAAAACTCATGCTCTTTAAACAATTTCAATGGTCAAATATAAATGATGAAAATGATACCAGTCATATTCAATAAGGAGGCCACTTTCAAGATGCACTGTTCCTCCACAAGTAGATCCTGCAGGCCCATTCATTCCGAAATGATCAGAAGGACGTAAGAATTTCACTCTGTCTTGGAAAAACTGCACACTTGTGTTTGCCAGCAAGTCTGAAAAACGGGGTGCTATTTCCCATGCATCTACTTCTGTAATTGAAATGAGAGACTAAGATAAGGAAATTTGTAATGAGGCAAAAGGAGAAAAAAACGCAAAACTAGGCCAATAGCAGTAGCTCCATTTGAGCCTTGAAACACCATACCTCCTGATAGAATCTCGTACAGCATCGGCTTAAAAACAAAACGATCAGACTGATCAACAAGAAGCACCTGGACAAATTTTCCAAAAATGAATTTCAAGAGAATTACTATATAAAATGAATAATTGAATTTTAGCCAGAAATAAAACAACACCCATATACTGTTGAGAGGTTAGAACCACAGTGGCTAAACAGTAAAGCAGCCATTCATAACCTTCTAAAGGTCAAGAAGGGCATCACTTCCCCAAAATAATACTAGTCTATAGCCCGCCTCTACCATGCTCAACATGTTCCTCAATAAAAAAAATCACATTGCTTTGAAGGGCTCGGTGACAACTGACAACAAACATCATGTACTCGTTCCAAAAGCAATCGAAAGGCTTCGGTTTGCCATAGCCTGAGTCGCTCTAGTCCTTAAGACCTTGTTCCAACTTTGGTCTTCGCTGAAAACTCTAGAAACCTCAACATTAACAAACCTTCCTGCCCGGACAAGGTTCTCCACTTCAGTGAGAGATTGAAGGTGTGTCTGTGTGTGAGAGGAAAGAGAGAGAGAGGGGGGGAAATAACTGCTCAAACCCTAAAGTCCTAAACCCTTTCCACGTTTTCGGCGCTTACGTCAAAACGCACAAAAAAAGGTGTTTAAAATACCACAAATAAGAGGTCCGATATGTTTTTAAAAATCATGTTTTTAATAAATGCTGTTTCCTTTTTACACCCAAATGGTTTTGGCGTGTTTTTATGGTCAGTAATGATATTAAGCTTGAAAACATTTTCTAAAAGTGCAACCAAACACAGCTAGAGTAACTAAGACCTAACATCCTCCAATTGAAATATCCCAAACAAACTTATGCAATTAAGTATGGATTATGAAATTTGTATCTCAAGTTTGGTTGATATATGGTTGTTGGTATCTGCATTACATTAGATGATACCAGCAAGGCAGCAACTAAAATACAGATCAAAAATCCTAGATTCAATGTTTGTGGTCCCTTGAAGTTGTCTTCCTGTGAAGTCTTTACCTTCTTGGAAGAAGAATAGGAGGAATAACACCCTATCTAGGATTCATTCTCTATAGCATGAAGAAAAAAAAGAAATAGATACAATGAAATCACATACTATCAGAGAGTTTTCAATAAATTCAATAATACCCTTACTTACCCAAAACAAAACTGTAAAGAAGAAAACAATGACTGGCCTATTTTAACATACTAATCACTTCATGATAACGCCAACTCCGTGAATCAGTATTATGAACAGCATTAGCTATTTAACATATGAGTGTACACAAACCTAAAGGCTGGCCCCATACCAGTCTCAGAAAAATTGACGGAGATCAATTTCTCAGGAGAAAGGACAGATACCATAGTATCATTTTAAATAGTAATGTCATAATGAAATTGGGCAATCATGGCCAGTGGAATATAGTAAAATGGAAGGAATATGACCTTTTTTATAAGTTCTTGTAGTAACACCTTTTAATAACAACGTGAATAATTTTAATGAATTTTAATAATACCTCAGCTATAGTTCATCAGTAATCACTTACTAGCCGATCAAGATTTATAATCTTTTTTTGTAAGTAACATTAATTAATTTATAAAGAATGAAATGAATATACAAAAATAGGTAATAGAAAATAATGTGCAAATTTTATTTAATTAGTTGAAATCGGCACCCTTCCAAGGTTTTTATCTGCTCAATTTCTCTGATATTGAAACTTGAATTCTTTAGAAAGCACTACAACTAGGTGAAAGAAACCAAACAATAAAACATTGAAGCGCGACGTGTTAGTTGTTTATCAGCAGATTATATAATCATATTGTATGGCAAAAAGAAGCACCAATCTGGTGGAACATACGTACTTCCAAATATAAAATCAAAACTTTGCATTGAATCACAGCTTACCTGAGGTTTCTTATCATTGGGCCATACAAGAGATTCTAGTCTTAAAGCAGTGTATAAACCTCCAAATCCACCTCCTAATATGCACACGCGTGGCTTCTGTAAGAAATTAATAAATCTATTAATACAACAAACACCAAATTTGACCATTTTCATCAGCATGGCAGCACAATAAATAACTGTGGAGCACAAAGAAGATGGTCTTCCTAGGGTGAAAAATTCTCATGCAACACGATAAGATTCGCCATTCTGAATCCAATTAGGGTTAGAAAATGGAGCACTATGCACAAATTCTACTAGAAGGCCTCAAAGCATTTTTCTAAGTTGTCTTGTAGTTTTACAGATCTGCAAAGCTGCATGGAAACAAGCAGACAGTTAGAATAATTGAACTGTCTTCTGTTGGGTTTTTTTTTTTGTGTGTGGTGGCTATCCTATCATGGAATGACACATGTCGATTCTAACCAAACTGACAGTGACGTCTCCAATGGAGTTATGTTACCTCATGCTAGTCAAAAGAAGTGCTGAGATTATCTTCTTTTTTGACGAACAACATATAATTGTGTTTATGACAAATGGAAATTTTATATATGAAAAAGAGAAAGATTTTCCCCAAAAAAAAAAGATAAAAGCCATTAGATACAAGTTCACTTTAATTGTACAAAACAAATCAGAACTTCTACTATACTTCGGTTTTTCATTACTGCAAAAAAACAACAAGAGAGAGAGAGAGAGATTATCTTCTTCTTACAAACTTCAGTTTTGTTTTCATTGCATATTATTTGCACCTGCTATATAAAATAAACTTTAATGAACAACTGTTACGAACAAACAAAGATTATACACCCTGCAGATGTTAACAGTAGAGATATCCATCACATTCACTCGTCCTGATTTTCAGAAACTTGTCAAGGTTGCAAGCTCATTCTCCCCAAGGCCCCATAGACCAAGAAGAGAACAGCCATTGAAATTTTTTAGCCTTTCCTACAGCACAAGTTTTTTTTTTGGGTAGCGGAGGGTGTCCCAAAGCCTTCGAGCCAAGGACTAGTCCCTTCGGGTATCCACACCGAACCACTCGGAATTTTTCCTACAGATATGAGATACCAGGGTAAGTCGAGGAGTGGGAGTTGAACACACGACCACAAGAGCAAACCTAGGACGCTAGTACTTTCCAGTACAAAGAAAATGCCCTTTTTTTTCTTTTTCCTTTTTTTCTTTTTTGGCAGAGAACTGTGGCTAGGCTCTTAGCTGGTTCAAAACATACAACAAAACACACTACTTGTAAGAAAGAAACAGCTAGAAAAAGTAGTACCTCTCAAGCTACTCTTGAGTAGTAGAAAAAAAAAGGGTGAATTACACTGACCTCCCTTGAGGTTTGGCAAAATTGCAGACACCGCCCTTCTAGTTTCAAAAATTATATTACCTCGCTTATAGACTGGTTTTTTTTTTTTTTTACAACCGGTTCATTAATAAGAGGAAACAATGGGGGGACAGAAACCTTACCCCTACAAGGACACAAAGACACTAGTCTTTCCTAAGAAATAAAACTACTCCTTAAATCGAGTAGGTTTCCTAACCTCCCTCTTCGGTCTGCCTTGAGAAGAGTCACTTGTTGATGCTTTATTCTTCTTCCTATTTCTCCGTGAAATCACGGGTTGAAAACCGTCTTCTTCTCCAAATTCTTCCATAGGAATTTTGTCACAAACTTGCTTCGGCTCATCTAATATATTTCTCTTGGCAAGGAAAATCTTTGTATAGCTCCACTCATTGATCGTAGCAGAAGCCCCAACTTCTCTGCTTGCTACGCTGTAAGATTTTGGCTTAATGGGAGCTCTTTTGCACATTCTCACACTCTCTTCAGAGTCCTCCTTATCAAAGTTTTCCTCATCACAGGTTTTTACTTCCAGAACTCTACTGGCAGAGAGAGAACCCAAACCAAAAATTTGATTATCCCGTAGGTGTTAAGCTTCTTTTGATCGATATAGAGTCTTAGGCTTAGCAGACAACAACTGATCAAAAAGAAAACTACGATCTTTCAACACGTTAGATTGAAAAAGGGAAAATTTTCCATTATCATCCAAAACATCCCCAGAATTTTTAGCCATCTCTCCCGGACAACCTGGTAACTATGGGAGTTGTAAAATTTGTCTCAACCATAGATACAAGTTCCAAAATATCTGGGACACCAAATAGATCATCCTCATGCTCAACAGATTCAACTATCTCAGACGCATTACCTAAAATAATAATACTCTCCTCCACAGCATCAACTGCTGAAATAACAGCCTTTGGATCTTCGGTCATTAAAATGTTACTCTCAATAACATCATCTTTAATTTCTTTATCTTCATTGATCTGAACCTGACCCATTATCTGAGCTTCAATTTCTATTCCAACCAGTGTCAAATCCACAACCTTGCAACATTCATCATCATATTCCACTTCCTCATCTTCTTCTATAGGTTCAAGATTCGATTTAAGCACAGAAGTTGGCTTTTCTGACCTGACTGTACTGAACCAAATCCTTATTTGGAGCAGATCCCAGATTGCTAATCTTTGCATTCTCAGAGGTAACCGAAGATGAGGACTCCGTATTACCAAATGCTTTAACAACCCAGGTCTTAGTATGATTAGGTGATTTCGAATGGGCATTACCGATCACAGGGATTTTGGGATTCCCAGTATTCCCAACAACAATTTATTTGCTATTCAATGTCGTTTTTTACTTTTGATTGCTCAGACGTTTTGACAAGCCTCCGGATCCCTACTTTACATCCTTCAATCTTATGCCCCAGTTTAAGGCATTTCGAACAAAACGATGCATTCTTCTCGTATACAATTCTTTGTCATCTCCCCTCCGAACTCAGCCCAAGCCAGAATCTATGAGGACTCGCCTTTCTCAAATCAACTTCAACACATATCCGAGTCATGCTTGGTCTGGAAACACTATGAGTAGGACCGTCAATCAGGAGCACCTTTCCCACCAAACTGCCCATAGCAGTGAGATCCTTAATGTTGAACATGTTTACAGGTAACCCGGAAGGTTAATCCAGATAGGAATAATGGGTGTCTCGGAACCTGTAGAGAAAAAAGGGGACCACTTCAAAAAACGAACAAGCAAACCCCCAAAATAGCAGAAGCCCTTCACCCACACGGAAAGGAAATCTGATTTAGAATCAAATCGCAGTAAAAAATTTCTGGCATCAAGTATTCCCACAACATGGATTAAAATATCAATACGTATCGGCCGATACGGGCCAATACGTATCGGATTTTTAGGTACCCGAGACGTAGATACACTGGAATAAAAAAAAAATGCATATCGCAGTCGTATTGGGCGTATCGGTACCGATACGCACCGATACTCTCAATACGGACCGATACACATAGTTTGAACAATGTAAAAAAAAATTTGGGTGCCGACCGATACTGGTTCATGTATCGGCCTGATACGGGCCTTAAAACTGTACTTTTTCATTTCGAGGTATTTCAAAACACCTCCAAACCCTATTCTCTCTCCCAAATTTCTTTCATAATCAAATTCTAAGCTGAAAACAACTCCATTGTTGAAAAACAAAATCTCGGCATTTGATTTTGGATTTTAAAAACTTTACCTAAAACTTTGAAGATATGTAAAAATTAATTCTTCATTTTACTTCTTTAAATTTATGACAATAGGTTGTAATCAACCCAAAATGAATAGATGAGTTGGTCACAGTAGTGGTGTCATCAAGTCTGGGGCACCTATAATGTATCACTCAACTCAATTCCTGATCTCAAAGTGACAGAGTATGAGCCGACACGAAGCTCAATGTGGTATTGAGCTTCTATCATCTTATATAATTTATTAAATGTAAGATTTTAATATCAAGATTGTATTTCCTATACTTAGTTAAGTAACTATGATTGTATTTGCATACATATTTATCAATGTGCACGCTTTTTTTATCTTATAAAATTTTAACTCTTATTTGTATGGTTATAAATGTAGTTGTAGGCCTTCATTTAGTTTGCTTTTAACTTATATTTGAATTAAAAGAGGTTTTATGTAAGGTATCCAAGTTTTTCCTTGCGTATCCAATCTTTTTTTAATGTATCCTGTTTTTTTCCGCCGTATCCAACCGATACAGTACCGCTACGCCGATACGTATCCTATTTTGGACTTACCGATACGGCAACTGGTACCGATATTTTGAACCATGTCCCACAATGCCGTGAATAGATGCCACTGAATGTGAGCCTTCAAATCATGAATAGATGGACGCCCGTGGGTGAATTTAGCCACAAGAGCAAATCTAAAATTTGCAGCCGAGGTTTCGATCTCATCTGAAGAGAAGAAAAGAACAGGTTCTCCCTTAAACACGGACGGCTTTTTGATCTCGGACTGGTCCTACAAAACCAAAATAGTGGATCCACCATTATCACCGTCTGATCTATTTGATTTCCCCAGAATATCAGCGTAGGAAGCCAAGGTATCTGGCGGCCGGGAGGAAGAGCCTCCCTGCAAGTCTCAGGTTATGCTCATGGTGTTTCTTTCACTCTCTTCAATCTAGGGTTTTTTCAGAGCTGGTTATATGTCACCCTTATAGACAAGTTAAGTTGACACCATTAACAGAAAAATATTCTTTTACGATTGCGTTTTCTCGGTGAGCAGCAACCTCAACTTCTTTGAATAAATTGTGTTTGGAACGGTGTCCTTTGGAAGATGAACTTGAAGATCGTCTCAAGAACTTTGGATATATCCCTCAAGAAAATGCCCATTTAAGAAAAGAGTGACAGCAAAGAAATTTAAGAATGTAGCATCGTATCGATAAATGCACAAGAAAGCCACAATTAATGGAACTGAATTGAAAAGCATTATGCAAAAGATAAATATATCCACAAGATTCATATTACTCCAGACTGTACACCTTGAACTCTATTCACATTGATCATTAATTGATCTTTTCAGCAATGCTAGCAATCTCCACAAATATGTAATGATTCTACTTACAGTGCATGCTAGTTGTACACGGATCACATGAATATCTTAGAATTTTCTAACATTGAGCTCTTAAGCTCATACGGCTTTGCAGAATATTATTGTTGGCTACAGTCAATGGGATCTAATACTTAAACATCCCTATAAAGATGGGAAGAACCACATGCTAAGGTCTTCAAGCAGAATTTAGCAATAGTTGCTTAGTAATCTGGGACCTTTTGGAGTGAGCATGATAGCCTATGAAGATTGCTGATTTGCAGCAAGTATGGTGGTTGGGATGTGGCTGTAGTCACCTTTACTTATGACTGAGCCTATGGAGAGGTATTTGCAGAATCCAAAAGGTATCCAATATTTAATTGGGATCAGCGACATAGGTATACTCTGGGAAGACGATTGGTGGGAGGGGAAGACCTTGCAGTAAACTATCCCGAGTTGTACGTCATGGTAGTGAAGAAAGGTGTTTACGTGAGGAGTTTTCTATCCGAAGGTCAAGGAAGGAGGTTGTGGATGCCAGGATTTAGGCTTAATACGAATGATAGGGAGTTTGAGGCCCTTCCAACAAGTTGCTACACTGGAGCAGCATAGATCAGATGAAGGAAATGCATATTCCCGTGTGTGGAAGTGACATTCTAAAGGTCGGTTACAGAGATATCTTCCCAAAAGTGGCCTCGTCCCAATTCGTATTGTGTGAAAATACCAGTCCATCAAAGGTAGCTATTTTCTTAAGGTCAACTTCGTTAGAAAAAATTCTGTGGACCATCATCGTATACATAGGAAGTGGATGATCCCAAATATTTACTACGTGTGTAGAAAGAATGGGGAAATAATCATTCATCTTCTTCCTCGTTATGGGGCAATAAAGGTGTCGCACTTTTTCCTTAATTAGTTTGGGATGGTTTGGGTGATCCCTCCATCATTTGTAGACCTTGTCTTAAGCTAGCCATCTTGTTTGCTTGGTTCTAAAGATTCCACCCTATGGATAATGTTGCTATTTCGGTACTGCTTGGTGCATCTAAGAGGAGAGGAACATAAGAATTTTCGACGGGAAAGGATGAAGAACTCTGTGTGGTGTGTGATTCCCTCTCTTGGCTCTTGTACCATTGGGCTTTGGTCTTATGTCGGTACCATATATCAAAATGGAAATTAGTTCTGAAAAAACTCTGTTAATTCCCGATACTTGCACATAGATAACTATTGTATGTATTATATTAGTAATACAATTGTAAATCACTCAAGAAAGACTATAAGAGACTTTGTTGAAAGTCTTTCTTGAAGATAGTTACATGGTTTAAAACATCGATACATATCATACATTTCCTAATGTTTCCTACGAAACTCTTCTATTTCCTTGGATACTGACACAAAATCTACCTGCAGCGTCAAAAGTACAGTATTTCCTAACACATTTCCTATTAATTCCTACAAAACTCTTCCTTTTTACGGGCATAGTATTAAAAAATGACACATTTCAGTATATTTCGGCCAAAATGTGTCAAACGATCATTGAGGACTCTAAAAATAAAGCCAAGATAATACATTTTTTAAAGTAAAAAACTAAAATATCTCATGAAGGAGCAATTATCATTTAATAATAAATTGTTATTTGTAATAAAAAGAAGGATAAAATAGTTATTTATCATTTTAATAATATTTATTTATTTTTATACATTTTGACATTTTTCTTTTTTTTAATTTTTTAATTAAAATAATCGAATAATTCAGATATTTTAATCAAAGTTGGATACGAGTACTCAATTTCACTATTTGTCGGATATTTAATCAAATTCGGATAGCCGGATATGTAATATTTCATTATCTGTCGGATATTTAATCAAATCCGGATAGTCGGATATGTAATTGGATACGAATTCGGATGTACCACTATCCGCTTAAAATTCGCTCTGTTTACAGCTCTACCTACAGTACAATGGAGCGTGTGAAACTTTTTTAGGGGGTTTAGTTGCTCGTTTAAAAACTCACAGAGATATTCATTATAAATCACCATCTAGATTGTTGAGTAGTTAAGATATGGAGGAGAATCTAAGAGAGAATAGAAGAAGATTTATGGGGAAATATAACTTACCCGTGGAGTTTGCTTCGAGAAGAAGTCACCCAATCATCCTCTGAGATCAAAGAACAAGGTGCATCCTTCTTAAAGATCTCTTTTGTAGACCATTTCTTTCAATTCCTTTTGGCATCTAATAGTAATGGCTTGCATTTGATTCTCGTATAAGGCAAAATAACACTTAAATAATATACTCCCACTTCACGTTTTGTATGAGATTATTTTACCCTTGTATCAACATAAGACCACTAAAGAGAGCATGTATAGTATAGTTAAAAGGATTTGATAATAAAGAAAAATATCAAAAAGAAAATACAACTAAAATGGTTATATTTGTGCGAGACAGCGCATGTAACTTAACATAATTCTTACATTTGATACTCTACATGTTTACATTTTGTTTAAATATTAGTAGAAAACTAGGAATAGTAAACTAAGGTTTGTGAAAGAGAGAAAGAGGAAGAAGGAAGGGAAATAGGGTGTGGAAAATTAATGTCTCCATCCCTTTAGTTCTTCTTTTATATTACTAATAGAATAAGAGCATCTCCAACGTACTCCCTAGAGGAGCTCTCTTCTCTACAGTAGAGAGGCATACCCTATTTTAAGCACTCCAACGCACTCCCTATATGCCCTCCCTACTATAGGATTGGAGATATGGCTCCTTACTTGTAGGGAGCCAAATCCCCTCCTTACTATTATTTTATTATTTTTTTTTAAAAGTCTTGTCAAATCATTTGAATATGAAGTAGGGTTGGGAACCACAATCAATTGCGATTGAACTAATAAGGGAAAGTTCAATTGGGCACCCACAGGCCAACATGTGTCTCTTTTAACTTCTACTAACTATGGTTAAGATTCACTAACCCTCGAGATTTAATAATATAGTTAGTTTTTAGAAAAGAAATAAAAAAGTGGGGTTGGAGTGCAATTGAACTCTCAACAGTTGCAATAATGTTAAAAAGAAAATAAATAAAAAAGTGAGTATTTAAATAGAAGTAGAGAAGAAGTAAAGAGTGGGATTGGAGTTGCAAGAGATAAGTGGCCCCCTATTTTAAGAAAACTCTCTACTGTAGAATAAAAGTACAGAAATTTAAGAAATTGGGTTGGAGATGCTCTAAAATGACATAAATGTCCTTAGTTACATAAAAGACAATAGACACTAAAACATAATAAAGTAACTCGATAATTAAGTTGTAATGGGCTTATTTAGATGGCCCATTACGACACTCCCCTCAAGTAGGGCATAAATATCCAGCATCTCAAACTTGATAATAAGCCCATGATGACGTGATGAAACAACCGCCTTTGTAAGAACATCTGCTAACTAATCTTTTGTTCTTACAAAGGCAAGACTAATTATCTTCGAAGTTATCTTCTCTCTTAAGAAATGTCTGATAACCTCAATATGTTTGGCCCTATCATGTTGCACTAAATTACATGCAATGCTAATAGCAGCTCTATTATCACAATAGAGTGTCATCTCTGATGGGTTTGAGAAACTCGGTCCTATCATCAAGGTCTTGATCCACAATAACTCACAAGCTTCATGAGCCATGGCTATGTACTTTACTTCGGCGCTAGACCATGCAACTACAGACTGCTTCTTACTTCTCCAGAAAACCAAATTTTCACCAACCATGGTACAATAGCCTAACATAGATCGGCAATCTGTGACTAACCCAGCCCAATCAGCATTAGTGTACATATGCCTTTACCTTCAAGTGTCCATTCCGTCTGGATAATAACCCTAGACCAGGTGAAGAGTTTAAGTATCTCAAAATTCGTTTCGCAGCCTCAAGGTTTACAGTCCTAAGACTATGCATGAACTCAGGACGAGTCATCAAGGATAAGTAAATTAGTCTACCAACATCTTCAAGCAACTCGTCACTCTCATAGTCAAGTTTAACATTAGCTTCCATAAGAGTTGCCACAGGTTTCGAGCCAAGCTTTCCAGTGTTGGAATCCAACAAATCAATGATATATTTTCTCTGATATGAAGATGTCATTCCTTGAGTGGGCAACTTCAATCCCAAGGAAATACCTAAGTAAACGCAAATTTTTAATCTCAAACTCTTTGGCTTGAAGATCCTTAAGATTGTGTTTCTCCCCTGGGTTATCTCCAGTTACAACGATATCATCAACATATACTAGGAGTGCAGAAGTTGTGTTTCCCAAATGGTTCACAAACAACGTATGATTTGAGTAACATTGAGTATACCCAAGCTTCTTCACGGCTCCACTAAACTTTCCAAACCAAGCCCTAGATGATTGTTTAAGGCCATAAATCGCCTTCTTCAAACGACAAACTTTACCTTTCTGATTCTGAACATTAAACCCAGGAGGTAAAGTCATATAAACTTCTTCTTGGAGATCTCAATGAAAAAAAGTGTTCTTCACATCCAGCTGAAAGAGAGGCCAAGACTGATTTTCTACCAATGAAAGAAGCATTCTGATTGTATTCATCTTGGCTACAGGAGCAAATGTTTCCTGATAATCGATCTCATAGGTCTGTGTGGATCCCTTAGCGACCAACCTTGTTTTATATTTATCAATAGCTCCATCAGCCTTGTATTTTACGGTATGAACTCACTTGCATCCGACTAGCTTTTTGTCCCTAGGAGTATCAAAATGTTCTAATGTATTATTTTTTATGAGTGTCTTCATTTCCTCCCACGTTGCTTCCTTCCACTTAGGGTTCTGCAATGCATCTGTGACTCTAGATGGAATAGATAATGAAGACAAAGATGAAATAAAATCACGAATAGATGGAGAATAAGATTCATAAGAAATGAATTTAGAGATAGGATGAGATGTACAAGTGTGTTTCGCTTTGCGTAAGGCAATGGAAACATCATGATCAATAGTGTTGGGTAAAGATGAAGAATTACCTAAACCGATAGCAACCGGAGAAGTAAGAGATGGATTTAGGTCCACAAAGGTATGTTGAGAGTATTGTTTAGTTGATCAAAGCTCCACCTTGGAACGTCTAAAATGTCTTCCGTTCATTTTTCTTCACTCTAATGTCATCAGAAGTGGACAGCAACAGGACTAAAGGAGTTTCTCCCAAAATAGGAACTGGAAGGGATATTTCTTCACTAACACTCTCCCATTGAAGAGGAACCCCAGAAAAAAATAAAACCGACTCAAAGAAAAAAACATCCTTAGAGATATACCTCTTACCTGTCAGGGATTAAACACCTTATATCCCTTTTGTATAGAGGAATACTGAATACCCTAAGAACAGACATTTGGTGGATTTAGAATCCAACTTAGAACGATTTGGACCCAAGATATGAAGGAAGCAAGTATAGCCAAAGACACAAAGCGGAAGACTAAAAGACGGACTCTCAGGACGCAATAACTAATGAGGAAACTTGAAATCCGAAACCTGGGAGGGCATCCGGTAAATCAAATACACCATTGTAAGCACTACCTCAAACCAAAAAAAAATTAACTTTCAGCTGTAGTAACAAACTTCGAACAACCTCAAGCAAATGGCGGTTCTTTCATTCCACCACTTCATTCTGTTGTAGCGTTTATGCACAACTGTTTTGATGAATAATTCCATGTTCATCAAAGTAAGCTTTAAGTGATCCCCTCAAGGTATTTGTGACCATGATCATAGCAAAATATCTTAATATTCTTGTCAAATTGAGTTCTGATCATGGTATTGGGCACCTCATCTCGAGTTTTCAACAGGTACAACCAAGTGTAGCGGGAATAATCATCAATAAATGAAATCAAAATCAAAATCCAAACAAAGAGAGGGTCCCCATAAATCTGAATGCACAATTTCAAAGGAAAATAAACTTCTTTTAGTACTCGGAGAAAAGGAAATACAACTATGTTTTGTCAGTTCACAAGTTTCACACTATAAACTTTGTAAATTGACAGACTCAAACAAACGACGAAACAAAATTTTTAAGAACTGAAACAACAAATGACCTAATCGACGATGCCAGAGAAAAATCTGGTCTTTATTAGTAGAACTACGGGACTAAAAAGCACTAGAGATAGGAGCAAGAGTCTGAGCCAAGATGTAAAGCCCAGCCACTTTACGTCCACTCCCAATCTATCGTTGTGCCACCAGATCTTGAAATACACAATGAGATGAGAAAAATATTACACTTCAACGCAAATACTTAGTTAAACTACTAACAGAAATGAGGTTAACATAAAACCCAAGAAAATGTAATACAGATGACAATAAGAGTAGGGGTGACATTGATGCTTCCTTTCCTAGACTCAAATGACAAGGAACCATCAGCTATTTTCACTCTGAAAGGACTAGAGCACATGGTTCAAAATATCGGTATCGGTTGTTGTATCGATAAGTCTAAAACAAGATACGTATCGACATATTGGATGGATACGGCAGAAAAAATCAGGATACGCTAAAAAATGCTTGGATACACAATGAAAAACTTAGATACCTTGCATAAAATTTATTTTAATGCAAATATAAGCTATTAACAAACTAAATGAAGGTCTCCAATTATGTTTATAACCATACATATGAGAGTTAAGAATTTTATAAGATAAAAAAGACGTGCATGTAGTGCTGATAAGAAAGTATGAAAATACAAATCGTAGTCACTTAGTTAAGTATAAGAAAAACAATTTAGATATTAAAACCTAAGATTCAATGAGTTAAATAAGAATTTATTAAATTATAACCATAAATTTTAAGCTTAATGTAAGTCTTTTTTATGTTGAACTATTACACTGTTAGTTAACTTTTTGAACCTGTAGATGAAAATATTTTTTAAGACTAAAGTATGAGACTTTTTTTGCCAAACTTTTGGGTTTTGATAAATTTTGATATAATAAAGTTAATGAAATTTTGATATTTGAGAAATTCCTTATCATTTGAAAGTTAAAATTTTGACCCAGTCTCCAAAAGGTGCTAAAAAGAGGATTTTGTTATTGTACTGAAAGTTGACTTTTTATTCTTCAGAAATTTGAATCAAGATAATTTTTATTGAATTCAAATGAGAAGATAACCTTATTTGCATATTAATATCTTAAGTAATTTAAAATAATATTAAACTTAAATAATATCTTATATAAATAAGTTGTGCGTATCATATCTGTGCTGTGGATCCTAATGTAAATGGAAGGAGAGAAAAATTATTTAAAAATTTCTCATATCGAGCCTGTATCAGTATGATACAGGGGAATTTTTTTTCAGCGTACCAATGTATCAAGTAGCTCCAAAAGAGATACGTATCAACTCGTATCGGTCGATACGTATCGATATTTTAAATCATGCTAGAGCAAGAGTTGTAAGATGAGAAAAGTGTGGACATACCAGACATATGATTTGAGGCTCTTGAATCCATGATCCAAGGAATCCCATGTGAGGTTAATGAAGATACCAGATGGGCAAATGCATGAGTACTTGTCCGAGCAACAAAAGTGGGGATCCAAAAGATAACTTCATCTGTGAAAGTAACTGACTGAAACGTTCAAGTTTCTCTTTGGATAATGGAAGGGTGTCCTTAGAGGACTGTTGAAAATGGGGTAGCATAACAGAGGATTCCCCAAAAAGGGCAATACCAGTGAAGGAGGCATTATGTGTACTGATCTGCATGCTTGGATGTTCCTCCATACCACCAAACCTAGACATACGTCCTAACTCCTAATTAGGGATTAAAAAACCAAACAAATAAATAAGCCGAATCTCTCAAACACCAATAACGCATCAAAAAATCTCAACAATTCAAAAGGAAACACCCGTTCCACGAACAAGACCAACTAGGTCAATTACAACTTTTTCAGCACAAAAACAGCAACAATAAACACTTCCAACACCACTTACAGAGGTTAAATATAGTTTTTTTTTTCACAAAAACAGCCTACATAATAACTGTAGGGTTCCTGGAATCCCACTCTTTCACCAAACAAACTCCAAACAACTATTACTTTATTGAAAACAATGAATCCACACATTTATAACTCCAGATCTAATGATTCATAGTAGATCTAGATTTCCATCAGCAACCCCAGAACCTGTTAAACTACAATGATGTAAATTTGATTTGTTTCGTAAAATCATTCGAGAGCATGAAACATCAACTTAGATACTCCAAGAAATTAGAATAAATTAAACCGAACTTCGAAATATTAAACCATACCAAATTCACATCGCATTATTCATGCAGCACTATTCATCACACGGCACTATTCACGACACTATTCATGCCATTAAAAAAAATACAGGCCTTGATTTCCTACTCTGATACCAAGTAAAAAACTAAGAATAATAAACTAGGATTTGTGGAAGAGAGAAAGAGAAGAAGAGGGAGAAGGTAGGGGAATAGGGTATGGAAAATTGATATCTACATCCCTTTAGTTCTTTTTTTATATTACTAATAGAATGAAAGGATATAAATGCCCTTAGTTACATAGAAGACAATAGACACTAAAACATAATAAAGTAACTAAATAATAAAGCTCTAATGGGCT
Source organism: Tetracentron sinense (assembly GCA_015143295.1). Classification (NCBI taxonomy): domain Eukaryota; kingdom Viridiplantae; phylum Streptophyta; class Magnoliopsida; order Trochodendrales; family Trochodendraceae; genus Tetracentron; species Tetracentron sinense. The sequence goes on along the minus strand of CM026555.1, from coordinate 4,343,970 downwards.
TATTTAGATGATCAATCACGACAATATTCAATTCCGAAAATATCATCTTAGATTTCCAACATTTCTCTAATATTCCTATGTTTCCTTAACTTTTACGTGATTTCTTTGGACTTCCTTAAACTTTCACGAAACGTGCCAACTTCCTTAACGACTGAATGTTGACCGACACCGAAGTTTAATACCTTGAATAGTTGAAACCTTCCACATGCAAGGGAAATGGCAGCACTACCTTTGAGATTCAACTTAGCTTGAATTCACTCTGGTCGGCGGTCTATCCCTATTCCCTACAAGCTTGCACTGTTTAGCAAAAGTGGTATGCACCTAACCTCCTTTAGAATGCCCAAAACATCCCTTACTTTGTCCTGATCCACACTGCCATTAAACCAGGTTGTGTTTAACCTTTTACTAGGTTGTGTTTAACCTTGTTCTCCAAGGGAGCCAAACATGACCATGAATAGCACTAATAGTGTTTGGTCACAGGGATATCATTATCCTCTTCATGGCTTACAGATTTAGTTGGATACAGAAATATCCAATTATATAATCTTGTTGGGTTGCAAGTGACCCTTGGATAGACAGTCCTTATTCCCGGGTTGTTTGGTAACAGGTTTCAGCTTAACCTGAACCAATTGGTTCTGTCATTAGACAGTTTGAAAAGAATCATACATTTGCCTACTTTAAGACTGATTTATTCACCCTCTAACTATTTGGTTCCAGTTAGAAAATGCTCCACTTTGTAATTGATTGGATACAGTCACAACTTTAATCTTGTTAGCACAATTCATGAGGTATGTTTGGTTATACAAACAACCCTAGACTTAGTGGGTCAACTTAATCCGTTTGGTGACGTGTTTAGGACATGACTATTTGGTTACAGTCAACGCTTAGTACCTTTTAGGACTGATCTTGATCCTATGTTGCGCAAATTCTTTAAGACAACATGCGTGTCTCGTGTCAAAACGTGTGGATATGGATGCGCTTTAGAAACGGCTGTTGCTACTCATATAAGGAGAATCTATGCATTTTGGACACAAATGGACATGGACACGCCTAATACCCATAAACTTTTAGTATTTTATTACACAGAATTGCATACAACTACATATAATTAGCATAAATTTCAACAAATTCTTTCTAACTTTCATCATTAGACAAGAGAAGGTGGTGAGAAAAGAGTGGAAGAACCACGATCTATTTGTTTTCAAGAGAGAGAGAAAAAAAAAAAAAGAAATTACAGATTCCTGTAAGAGAAAATAAAGGGTGAAGAGAGAGAGAGGGGAATAGGTGTCAACAAGCTAAATTCGGGCCACAAAAACCTCTTCAAATTAATTATCTTTGGCATTAGCAATAACATCAAGAACTCATATATGTTTTCTTTTTAATCTTATATAGTATTATTGATATAACATTTAAAGTATAATAATTTTAAAAAAATAAACTTGAATTGCCCACAAATCTTTTTTTAAGATCGTCATGTCTGACACCATGTATCCGAGTCCAACACCCATGTCCATGTCTGTGCAACATATGATCTGATTAGATACATGGTTGGTCTCAACAGAGTTAACTCCAGTCAATTCCACAATATCTCATTTCCTCATTGTTCAATTTAATCATTTAGATTAATGTTTTAGCCTCAAGTGATTAATCACTTGTCCAGATTAGTCTATTAATTAATTTAATCATTTGGATTAAGCTCAAATAGGTCAGGAAATTTCAGATCATTGATTATGTGAATTTATCTCAATTTGGACAAAGTATCCCATGTAACCTTTTTAGTTTACAGGTTTTAGCCTAAAGGTTACAACCATATGACCCGCAATTAGTTTTAATGATAACATAAATAATGAAATGACTCTTGTAATACTAATGTCTACCATGAGCATCAATGTCTACAGTATTCAAGAGAAAGGATTGACTTCAAGCAAGATTCAAGAACCTTCAATACAAAAGATTAAGTCAAAGCATGATGATAATTCCAAATCAAAGCTTCAAGAAGATATTCATCTATAAGCAAAAAGGATTCTGGAAGATTGTCTATAAGGCACTGCTACTGAAGACCAAAAAAGCAAAAGGATCAACTTCATCAAGGTCTAAGTTTAGGTAGTCAATAATCTGTCTAGGATTTCTTGTAAAAATCCTCAAGTGGTGATTTGGTGAAAAGCTCAAAATATCTTAGATTAACCATAGGTTCCTTAAAACAAATATAAAAATATAATTAAGGACCTTAAAACATAATCATCTTTCTCATAAAGATTAAATACAAAACCTTGGAATCAAATCCTATCTTAAAGGTTTTGAAAAATTGATTCTGCAAATAAAATGGTCTGTCTAGTCGATCAGATAGACCATCCAGCCGATCAGGCAGACCATCCAGTCGATCAGGCAAGTCCTGTGATCGACTGGATAGAACAAATTTTTCCAAAATTTGTCTGCATGTACTGATCAAGTTGAAACTCTTTGTGAATCCATTTTAGATCATTCAAAAGATCATTATGAGATGTTAATCATGTTTACTTGATGTGTTAAAAGACTTTGGAAATCGTGTAAATCATTAAAGTCTAAGAAAACCAAAATCTGAACCTTTTTGGTCTATCCAGCCGATCAGGTGAACCATCCAGTCAATCAGGTAGTCCATCCAGTCGATCAGAAGACCCTTGTAATCAACTAGATAGAAACAAAATGCATAAAAATTTGTTTTTATCATCCAGTCTATCAGATGACTAATCCAGCCGATCTGATGACCATCCAGCCGATCAAAGGACTCCTCTAATCGACTGGATGACCTGAAAAATCCTGGAACTCGTCTTTAATGCTCAATGGCTATATTAATAACGGGTGATTTTTCATTTAATGTTCATCAACGGGTAATAAATACTAGAACACTATAAATAGAGATGATCTTTGAATCAAAGTACAACCAACAAGCTAAGATTACATTGTTCTATTGATCAATCATTCACACGAGCTAAAAATCCCAATCTTGAGAAACGATACTCTGTTTTTCTCTTTGAGCTAAATCCAAATCATTTTCTTGAGAGATTTCTTAGAGTCTGTTATTTCATTCAAATCTAACTCAAAATGAGTTATTTATTTCGGATTGTAAATCCAAAACCTTCATTTGTATCAATCAAGAACCTGCGTGTTCTTGCAATGAAGCTGCTGCTTCGGTTTTGTCAGAGAGGGTTGTGCTCTGAAGGTGATAAGTTCCATCCTGGCCTGAAGAGGGATTGTAAGATTGCATCTCGACCATAAGAGAGATTGTAAAAGGTGTTAAGCTTCACCTATGAAGAAGCTTGTACGATCGTGGATCGTAGTGGAACCTCTTGCGGTTTGCAGAGGCGGGGAGTAGGCTGAAGATTGTCGAACTTCGTTAACAACTGAGTTTGCACGCCTTTTTCTCTCTTCTATCTTTTAGTTATCTTACTATTAGATTTCTATATTATCTGTTAGCTACATTTCCCTTTGTTTTTCAAATTCCGCATTAAAAGGGAAAACAATTTTTAAATCTGCCATTGACCCTATTCACCCCCCCCCCCCCCTCTAGGGTCCATATCTGGGCAACAACAAGTTGCTCTACTAGTCCTTTTAAGACTGGTCGATAGACTAATCCAGTTGGACCGTCTCAAGTGAAAAGTCTGTTAGGCCATGGCCAAGGGCCTGTCTAGTTTGACTCGGTCACAATACATGTCCAGTTGGACAATCTCTGAGATCGGCATACTTAAGAACAGTCCAAGTGGATCGGGTCCATCTCTATTGATTTGACAATTAAGTCCAATTTGGCTGGTACCGAAATAAGTCTGGTGGTTATTATGGACCTCTGATCTGGAAGGCCTGGGAGGATTTTGGATCAAGTAGCGGAATTGTCTAATTCAGCCTGCTGCTTTGACTCAAATTGGGCTTTTATTCTCTGCAAGATTGCAACTCGTACTGTTTGTCTTGATCTGGACTCAGTCTCATCCTAGTCTGGTTCTGGCAGTAGTTCCATGCACCCCTCTACTGAACCTCCTTCCTTCACCTCTTATATAAAGGTGTGAAGTGAGCTGGCCTCTTTATGGACTTGCCTACTATGGTTTCGAGTCCTATGCCCGCAGCCCCTATACAATGGATTGGTCGAGTTCTATTAACCCAACCCTGCTCCCCTTGGGGGGTCAACTAAGGAGACTCCATCACGAATAAGATAGGATGGTCCTAGACGCTCCATTGGGTCTCCTAAGTATGATCAATCCAGATCACACCTCCCCTAAGTTGCGGGGATACACGGCTAACCCTAGACACACAATCAAGAGCATCCATCCGACGGATGGCTCTCATTTTTACCAATCAAAAAGATAATATGGATCCTTTTGGAGTGAGCAAAAATCAGGGATGACTGCAACATGATGAGAATTGCCTTTTCAAATACTGTTTGAGATGGGGAGAGGGGAAAAAAGGCTAAACACAATCACACAAATTCTGCTACAGGGGCCTTAGAACTAGTTGCTTTTGAAGTCTTCGCATGCCAGGAAGAATTGAACTCTCATTGAAAACTAGCAGACACCTAGAAGAATTGAACTCTCATTGCATTTTTTTCATCTATTTTTTTGTGTACCTGCACTGGCTATTTCTTTACCGTCGATGATAGTCATTACTTATACATAAAACAATCATACTGCCTGCATACATTATCTCTAGAGAAGACCCACCACATTCACTGATCCCGACTTTGTAGCAACTCATCTTCTGTTACATAACATAACAGAGACTACATGGTGGCATCAGACAGGAAATACAAACACAGAACACTCAATTTTCGCAAGTGCCATAAGCTTAATTCACACATGTTAAAATAGAAAATGTAAAAAATTTCCCGAAAGTAAAAACAATACCCGGGGGTTGCAAAGAGAACACCCTTTCAACCTTGTCATTTGCCTTTCCCTGAGTACATTATGGACAATTCTATCAAAGCCCAGCCTGTGGCCAAGTCATTAACCACTTTTATATACAGATATATTAACCAGTATATTTCATCCTTTCCAGAACCACTGTATAAGATGGCAGATTCCATTGATACCCTAGGGACGGAGACTCGAAGTAAATATCATAATAACAAAATGCCGGGGGCGAATAACAAGGTTTCAACAACAACAATTGGAATCTTTAAATTAAAATACTAAATGAACCAACCTGTTTATCTGGCCATGTATAAGAAGATGGCACTGTTGTTTCTCCTTGAGATGTTTGCAGAATGCCTCCGCCATTCCCCATTGTGCCTGACGCAACAAAGCAGAATCCTTTCCTAGGGAATCTCGTGAACAACGATAAATTAACTGTATATCTTCTTGAAGAACTTAGAAATCGATCACCCCATCGCTTTGCCCCGCCTGAAATTGCTTTTTTTTTTAAAAAAAAAAAGGTATATAGATTTATCAATTGTGATTCTACGAGAGGAAGCTTGTGTTCAGCTTATCCGAATTGAATCCCAATCAAGAACACATTACAGATTACAGAAACAAGAGAAAAAAGAAAAACCCAAAAGACAAAAGGGGCATGGGAAGAACTCACGAGCAAAGGGTGTCAGTGCTGCTGAAGCAGACAAGGCAATCGGTGCCATTTTAACAAGGATGCGAAGCTTTGGGTGCTTTGGGGATTTTGATAATCAAAAATGGAGGGCTAGCGGTGGAAGAACGGAGGCAGTAGTCAGTAATACGCAGTAAGGGTCTTGGGCTCTGTGGCTCTGTTTGTTCCACGCTTACCGTAACGTTCCCGCATTTGAGACTTGAGAGGGATATCAAAGAAGAGCAATATACTTCTATCAAAAAACAAAAAAATAAAGACAAGAGTAGTGATAGGCGTACCCATGAATTCCTATGATTACCCATGAATTCTATTTCCAAACCTAAGACATCCACCCATGAATTCCTATGCGTACCCATAAATTCCATTTCCAAACCTAAGGCATCCACCTATTCGTGGATGCCCTCATTTGGTAAGCATTTAAGAGGGGGCATTCGCCTTAGGTTTGGGAATGGAATTCATGGGTACGTTAACTATTTCCCAAAAGGCAATATACGGATGGATTTTGCTAGCCCAAGTCCCAAATCTTTCAAAGATGTAACTGAGGTCATACAAATATTAAACAATCTTCAACTTTTGATTTTTAAACCATTAAAATAAGATGGGAGATCTCGTTGTAACCGGTTTTTGATAAAACCAGTTACTCCCCTGTGGTTGCCACATGTCCCTTTTTTACACCCTTTAACTGTGGTTAAGATTCACCTATCCCTAGGGTTCACCCAGCCTACGTGTTAAGTTGTTTCAAATTACCAAAGCTATGGATTTCATCCATAAATTCGGCTAGTGCAAAATTATGGTGGAGCCGCGAAGATGGCAGTAAGATTAATTGGATTGGGTGCGAGAAGCTCTGCCTCCCTAAGGACAAAGGGGGGCTTGGGTTCCGAGACTTTGAAGCATTTAACCTAGCTCTTCTTGCGAAAAAAGGATGGCGGTTGTTAGCCCAGCCTGATTCACTATGGGGGAAAGTTTGTAAAGCACTCTATTTCCCAGCTTGTTCCTTCCTTGAGGCCCAGATTGGTCATCGCCCCTCTTGGGGATGGAGAAGTATTATGGCGGGAAGAGAACTCTTACAGCAGGGACTTCGTGGCAGGTTGGGAACGGAGAATCAATCAGGATTATGACGGATCCATGGATACCAAATCTCCACTTATTTAAACCTCAGGTTCAACAACCTCCCCCTTCGGATGATATGCTAGTAGCCAATCTTATTGATTCGACTAATGGCTGTTGGAATGTGGCTCTTCTTGATGATCTTTTTCAGAGATCAACCATTAAATAAATTTGCAAACTCCCTCTTAGCGTCTCCAACACCAGTGACAAATTAATTTGGCACCATTCTCGTACCGGTAATTTCAAGGTGAATATTGCTACTCACCTTTCAAAACAAATTGCCCTATCCAAGAGGCCCTCTACTAGCAACCAAGCTTCTTCGTTTGGTCGTCCATGGACAAAAATTTGGCGCATCCCTATTCCTCCCAAACTCCAAAATTTTGTGTGGCGAATCTATCACAATGCCTTAGCGGTAAATGCCAACCTCCGAAAAAGGTCTATGAGGATCGATGAATGGTGCCCCCTTTGTAAGAAAGAGGTGGAAACAACGACTCACCTATTCTTGGAATGTCAATGCTCTAGGGGAGTTTGGTTCGGCTCTACTCTATCATTTCATCTCCCTGGCAACTCTCGATATCAGTTTCAGAATGGTGGTTCTGATGGACTTCACACCTAAAATTTGATAAACGTAACTACAGTCTGGCCATTCAACTATGTTCGATATTATGGGGCATCTGGAATATGCGGAATGCAGCTCTATTTGAAGGAGTTCTCCCTGATCCTCATTCCACTATCCGTCAAGCTCATAGGTTGTTTTTGGAATGTTCAGCCCAAGCCTTGGTAGATACTCCTAGTCCCAACCCCGGTGTTAGTAGGTGGAATCCCCCAAACGTTGATTGGATCAAAATCAATGTGGATGGGGTAGCACTACCCAGTGGGCTAGCAGCAGGGATGGGAGTGGTAGCTCTTAATTGCCAGGGACACATCGTTGTTCAAAACTCTAATGCCCTATTGGGGGGATCAACTCGGAAGGCTGAGGCGGAAGCAATTCGGGCAGGGATCAAGCTAGCTTCTTTAAGGTAATGGCGTCGCGTGGTGGTGGAGTCTGACTCAAAAGAGCTGATTGATCATCTCAATGGGGTAGCGAAGGAGTATCATTCGGAAGTTCATCCAATCATGGAAGATATAAATTTTCTGATCAAATTTTGCGGAATTGTTTGATCCAACTTTGTTAACCGATCAGCTAACACTATGGCCCATGAGTTGGCCCAATCAGCTCTGAATGTGAGTATCCAAGGCCTAGCCCGATATGGGCATACTGATGGTTCTGTAATTACTCCTTAAGTTTTTCAATGCAGTTGCTTTTTACCAAAAAAAAAAGGGTTCAACCACCTATCTTTGGTTTTCATAAAAAATATTTTAAAAAAATTAACCCTAAGAATTGGTAAATTTTAACCACGGTTAACAAAAAATTTTAATATTTTGGCAAAATCAGAGAAGAATAGGAGTCTTAAAACAATAAAACATCTCCAAGTGTTAGGCCCATCTTGTGTCTATGGAGAAATTTGGAGTGAATGCGATTGGGGCTTGGGTTAATCTATTGTATAGTGATTAATCCTTTATGATTATAACCTGAATCCAGTTATGCCCCTGAGGGTTGCCACGTACAGGGTCGAAGCCAGGGGCAAGGGGGGCACAACCCCTCAAATTTTTTTTTTAAGTATTATTTTGTATTTATATTTTTTTAAATATATATACTAGTAGAAATCCCATACATCACATGGGTATGAATAAAAAAATAAATCTCTACACTATTTCTATCCCTCTTATCACAATTTCCAAAAATTTCTCACTACATTTCTCTTTTGTCCCTCTTATCACAATTCTCTAAAACCTCTATCTACCCTTTCTAGAGGTGTCAGAGAGAGATATAGAACCGTTGCTATTAGAGATACAATGATGAAGGGAACAATCTCCTAAAATCCCTCCAATGGTATTTGAATTGAGATGGAGACTAAGAGAGAGAATTAACAGTTGAGATTAAAGAAGGTAACCATGTGACATCCTTAAAATAGAACTTATATGATTCTTGGGATTGAAGAAAGGGGGTTAGGTGGTACTTATTTATTTATATTATAGTATAGATAATATCTAAATTTTCTATGTAGTCCCCCTCCCCAAAAATATATATATATATATATATTGTACATCCCCCATTACAAAAATATTGTACATATTTCTATATGTATCTATAACCTTATATATAAAAGAACAAGTCAATGGATATTTTAAAATTTCATAAAAATTGAAGCAGTGTTTGAAGTTATAATCTTGAGATTAGAGGAAACAAACTATCAGAAAAATAATCAGACAATATTTTTTTCATTGATATTTCAATTGAGGAAGAAATCGAGATTGGAATATCTGGTTCTCAAGGAAACTAGACAAAATGGAAGGAGAGAGAGAGAGGCTCACTCCCAAATAACAATGTCCATGGTGGAGAAACCTTTTCACAGTGAGGTTGGAGAAGAAGGTTTTGGGTGTGCATAGAAAGATAATACTCAAAATACATTTAATGTTTTTTTTTAAAAAATATTGGTGTATGGTAAGAAAATGTTGGTGTGCTCATAGCAGCAAACTAAAGAATCTAAGCGTAGAAAATATTAATTCTATTTTTTTAAAATATTTTAATATTAAAAAAACCCTAAAAACGGTTTTTTTTTTTAATTTTTAAAAATTGAATTAATAATTTTTTTCTAAAAACCAAGGATGGGTGGGTGAACCCTAGGGGTGATTAAGGGGTGTCAAGGGGGACACGTGGCCACCTCAAAGGGTGATAATCGGATTTGCTCGTAGAGGATTTGACTCCATTTGCTGGATGGTGCTTGGAACCAAATCCTCTACGATTATAACCGGAACCCAGTTATGTCATGAGGTTGCCAAATGCTAGGGTGGAGATAAGGGGCGAGTCCCCTAGATTTTTTTAATAAGTATTATTTTGTATGTATAATTTTGTAAAATAAATCTATCTATAATATAAAAAAATTAGTGTCACCTAACCCCCTCTCTTTGCTCTCCAATCTTCAATCCCAAGAATCTCATGAGTTCTATTTTAAGAATGTCATGTGAAACTCTTCTCTAATCTCAACCATTAACTATCTATCTCTCTCACACGTCTCCCTCTCAGTTCAAAAACCATTGGAGAGATTTTAGGGGATTGTTCCCTCTACATTTATATCTCTAATCTTAACCGGTAACTCTTTCTCTCACATTTTATTTCTCCCATCCCAAGAGACGTGTCCCCACCCAAACAGATCTCCCCCCATCTTCCCACTTTCTCTCTCCTATCTCCCTCACATACTAATTACCCTCCATCTCTTTCTCTCTTCTCTCTTTCTCTCTCAAACCACCATTTTTCCATCTCTAACTACCCACGTCTCTATCTCCCTCACATACCATGCCTCACATCAGTTACTTGATCTTCCTCCATGATGGAATTTCATCGGTTCACAACTATGAAACACCATTTTTGGTCTTATTGAGTGTTGATGTGAGCAACAGATCCAAATCACCCTAATGCCTGGAAAATAAATAACAAATAGAGAGCCCTTGAAAGAGTGTTATTGGTAGTCTCATTAAAAAAGTAAAGGTTTCTTGCCAGATAATGTTGGTGGTCTTACTACTTGAGATACATCAGTTATGGTGGGGGCGTTCATGTTAAGAGATGCTGATGTGGAGTTTTCATTGCGACTAGGGATTTGGCCTTGGGACCACTCCATGAGATGTTGAAGGTACCTCTCAATGTTTTCTTATTTTACTTTGTTATATATTTCGATGCATCCAATCATACACCAGTTATATTGTTTAGAACTTTAGATCCTGATAAATTTTATTTTTTTTTGTTTAATATAAATTGAAACACATTTATTTATTGAATAACTTTCAACTCCTTTGCCTCTTTTACAGAAATGAAGTTTGTCTAATATTACATTGTTATATACTTGGACCGCTCTTTTGTTCTATTATTTGCACTTTAATGGTTTGTCTTCTAATCCCGTGCATCGCACGGGGTCTTTACTAGTATATATATCAATAATATAAAGAAATAAGTGTCACCTAATCCCTTTCTTTGCTCTCCAATCTTCAATCAGAGTAATCTTAGGTGCCTTTATTTAAGTGTGTCATGTGGCTCATCCAACGGATCATACAAATTCCTATATTTTCTCTAACGGGATAAGGGTGTGTAGACGTGTTCCCAATAATCATTGCAACACTTCTTCTCACGGTCTCTCCACTTATATCTTAACACGTCTCTTCTCCATCCCATTCAATGAAGAGTGCCCTCATCTCTTTCTAACAGGATTCAACAGAATCTCCTCACTTTATTCTCTTATTAATGGCTCACATCTCTATCTTTCCTCCAACTTCTCTCTCTCCATCTTTTCCCAACGAAGAGACACACTCTCTCTCATATCTTAGTTGTCTCGTCTAATAAAAGGGTGTTGCTATAGTTCTGGGGTTGGGACTGAATAAGTAGTTACCTGATTTATGATGGCCCGGATTGGTCATTACCGATACTGTTGCAGGTGGATTGACAGGAGGTGTAGCACGGAAGGAAACACACTACTTCATCTTCACTAACCCTTCTCCCAACTAGAACAAGTTAGGGAGATTGGAATGCAATTGTTGTCTATTGTGAGCATAGGTTTTCGGGGGTACCTACATGGTAAAAAAATGTGTTTGGGGTTGAGAGTCGTCACTTATTAATTTTGAGAGATAAGTCCCGGATTATGGATAAGGTCTTCATGGTCTACTTGAGAGTTTAGGTAAGAGGTTCGATTAAGTCCCGGGGAAGGTGTTAGGCACCCCGGGACCGCCGTTTTGCAATGGTTACCTACTCCCTAGGTATAAGCCAAATTCAAATTAAATTGTATTTAAATGTCTAAGCGTTTAGTGTATACTAACCCAAAAAAGAAAAAGTCATAACTAGGGTCGAACCCGGGTTGGATTGCCTACATACTCACAAGAGATGAGATTAGACCGAGCGTAGTTCTGGCACATGAGCTCGTGTAAAGGCTAAGGGGAGTGTGTGTGTGACCGGAGTGGCTAAGGGTCTAGCCCGGAGGCTAGGGTTTGGTTGACCAGGTTGGTCAAGTGTATGGTCTAGAAGATTTTGGGCCTGGAGGCTAAGGGTTAGTCCAACAGACTGAGATTAGGTTCGGTAGGCCAAGGGTTAGTCTGAAGACTAAGAGATTAGGCCCGGTAGGTCAAGGGTTAGTCTGATAGACTAAAAGCTGCTTAACTGGAGTTAAGGAGAGAGTTAACCATAGTTAGAGTTACTAACCATGGTTAAAAGGTCCAAGTTCAAGTTTTTGATATTTTTCTATTTTTATATGTTTTTGAGATTTTTCTGGAGTCAAAAGGCCTTAACTATAGTTAGAATATAACTGGGGTTGAGTTAACCCCAGTTAAGAGTTTGGGCAAGTCCAGAATGAGCCTAGGTAGCAGGGTAGGGCCTAGAATGGCCTACTACCTGGTTTGGGTCCTGTGCAAAGCTCAATTACAGAATATTGGGATTGGCGGTAGATTATTTACCGCAAATTCCAAATCTTCACAGATTTGGAATGGCGGTAAAAAGTTCACCGCCATTTCCAGTCATTTCTGGAAATGACTTTGCTGGTGAAGGGTAAGGTTAGGGGGTGAACCTATAGGGTCTTGGACCTTTAAGGTCGATGAGAGGACTCTGCCAGGTGTCCTGGGCCTGCTATGGGCCTAGAGTTTGGCCTGAAATGGGTCCATAGTGACTAGTCACAGTGTAAACCAGAAAACCTAGAATGTCGGTAAACTGTTTACCAACATTCTGAACAGTTTATATTTTTTGAGGTTTTAACCATGGTTAAGCTAGTGAGGTGAGCCTGGAAGGACCAGGGTAGGTAGAGGGAGGTCTTAGGGACCTGAAATAAACCCTAGAATGGACCAGGGCTTAACCAAAAGGAGTCTACACCTACTAGAATGGAAAAAGTCCAGAATTGCGGTACTGTGTTTACCACCATTCTAGAAATTTTCCAGAACCTGATTTTTTCCCCCACAGTGCTGCACTGTAATGCTTACGGGGGATTCCTCATGGACTGTGGATCCCCCAGAAGTTCAGGGGGGTGTCATGCACGGTGGAAGGTGATGAAGCCGGGAGCTTGATCCCTTGAGAGGATCCTCATGCCTATGAAGAGACAAGGGGACTTCTATCCTTGGGTATACAGCATAAAAACATAATAAGAAAGGCCCCTGGAGTAGGACCAGGGGCTTACAATGCTTTTAAAACAAAAGAAGAAGGGGTAAAGGGATCCTACCCTGCTAGCTAGATGGAGGGAAATGGTGGTACACGACTAGGGGAGGCCTGGGGTTCCTTGGGTGCTCCTAGTCTTGCCTATGTAGTCACTTTAGGTGGAGGACAAGGCTGGGAAGGCCTGGAAGTCGGATTGCACAGAGTTTCAATAGTGAGATTTTGAAATCGTTTGAAGGTTTGAGGGGGAGAGCATTTATAGGCTAAGAAGAACCTAGGGTAGTTTAGGGATTAAAACTAAGGTGTAGGACACTAGGAAGGCAGAGCTGGGGTGTCTAAGGAGGGTGTCAGATAATTTTTACATAAACTCCAGGAATAGTGATAATTCCAGTACCGCCATTTCTGTTTCAGGCCAAAAATATAATTACAGTAGATAGATTACGACCATTATCTGGTTTTTACCTAAATAAGCCCAACCCAATCACTATTGGCCAAAGGCACTGTAGCTTTTGTTAAATCTAGTAATGGCGGTAATGTTATTACCGCCATTATTTGATTTTTCAAATTTTGCATATGGGCCCACCACCAACAGTCATCTAAGGCTTATGGGCCCATGTTTGGGCCCACAGGGTAGTCTGGTTTTGGTTTTTAGGTCTCTGGGCCTAGAAATAGGCATTGGACCCTAGGGTTAACTAGGGGTAACCTAGGGTTTGACTAGCTTTAACCTAAGGTTAACCTAGGGTTAGGCCTAGGATTTTACGAGGGTTGACCTAAGGTTAACGCCTACGGTTTTACTAGGGTTGATTAGGGTTTTGACCTAAGGTTAACATAGGGTTAGGCCTAGGGTTTTGACCTAAGTTTAACCTAGGGTTAGGCCTAGGGTTTGACTAGGGTTGACTAGAGTTTTGACCTAAGGTTAACTTAGGGTTAAGCCTAGGGTTTGACTTAGGGTTTGCTTAGGTTTGACCTAGGGTTTGAATAAGGCTTGATTAGGGTTTGACCTAGGGTTTGCTTAGGTTTGACCTAGGATTTTCCTAGGGTTTGAGTAAGGCTTAACTAGGGTTTGAGGGGATCATCCATAGTTAAGATGGTTAATCATGGTTAGAAAGGTGTGTAAAAATTAGGTGTGTAAACACCCAATTTTTACACCCCTTCAATCAAGATTAAAATATCTTAACCATGGTTAAATCTTCCATCAAACCCTAGGCCTAACCTTAGAACAAACCCTGACCCAAGGTAAACCCTAGTCAAACCCTAGGCCTAATCCTAGAACAAACCCTGACCCTAGTCAAACCCTAATCAAACCCTAGGTAGAACCCTAGACAAACTCCAAACCATAGGCCTAACCCTAGTCTAAACCCTAGTTTAGTCCTAGGGCCCAAAAACCTCAAATCTGAAGCCTAAAAAACCTCTATGGGCCTAAAAAGTAGACCCACATTGTCGTGACCCAGAACCCACCCTAGGAGTTAGAGTGAATCGTGGACGACTAAATCATGACTTACATGACTTGCTTGACAAACCACCTGTAAAACACCCACAGAGCATATACAATAGAGGATAACAGCGGAAGCATAACTATAAGACACAACGAAAGTCTAACAAACCTCTAAGTATATACACATGTTCCAAGTTTTAATACAAAGAAATCAAAACAAAGAAAGTGCGGACATGCCCGCCAAAATACATGGATATAATCACTCATGCTCACGCACAGCTAATCCACTCAGAATCTAACACCACCTACTGATAACCCTCTACGGGAGGTTCCTCCAAAGGCTCCTCAACGTACTCCTCCTCCACCATGGACCAAGAGCAATTCATATATGTTAGACGGAAACAATTCATATCATACAAGGAAGTAAAGCAATTTATAATCATCCTTGTATTTCGTAAAAAGCCGATAAAACCTCTTGAAAACATCGTGCACTTGACTTGGCTTGAAATATCTTTTCGTACTTGAAAGCTTGTCGTGTTTGTCTTGCTTGATCTTGTCGAGCGTGTCGTACGTGTCATGTCATGCATGTCATGCGAGCTTGCTTGTGATCATGTAACTTGTGAGATACACTTGTGAGATATCCTTGTGAGATGCGCTTGAGAGATGCCTTGAGAGGGAAGGGAGACCCTTCTTTATGCAATGCACTTGAGAGGGAAGGAAGATCCTTCTTCATGATATGTATGTACTTGCGAGGGAAGGGAGGCCATTCTTCATGATATGCACTTGTGAGTGAGGGGAGACCCCTCGTGGAATGTTGGTCCTTGTTTTCTTGTGAAACGCGAGGTAAAACATATCGTAGGATATGTCCCACCTCTAACCATGTTCTTGAAAACCTCGGTAAATCATGTCATGCATACCGTGCTCGTGGGAATCGTGTACATACTTGCATTTAAATTTAAATATGACATTTGGGTAATTCACAACACATATAACATCAATGATTGAGCAATGTAATATTCACATCATTTAGGGAAAGCAAGAAAACACACTATCATAGGCCCTAGCAATATCCATAATTTATTAAGCATGCATTTCCTAATTTACAACTCACTTTATTCATCTTGGCATTTCATCAAACATGGTGTGTTCATTATTCGTTAAACCTACATCATGCTTTTTTTTCTAGGTGGGTTCACAATCACAACATACTTGTATGTTTATTATTAGTACAATGCCCTCCCCGTTCATCCATCACATCAATACACACGGCATCCAATCGCCCACATTCATCTCCATTCACTATGCACCATTCACAACCCATCTCATAATACATGGATATATAAAGAAACACAAAGAAAATAAAGGAAAAGAAGAACTATAACTAGGAGGGTAGCAAGAAGTACCGACCTTGAAGAAATAAGGAAGAAACCCCTTCCAAAAACGACCGTGAGGTGCTGCCCTAGCTTGGGGAACGCTCTCCACGAGTGCTTGAGCCGTGATCTTGGAGAAAAACCGGACTTGAAGTGATCTAGGGTCTCAAAACCCCTTTAATTCTTCTCCAAAAGCAAAACCCTAGCTTAGGAAACCCTTTCTCCTCTCTTCTAATCCCCCAAATCTTCTAAGTGTTGAGAATGAGCCCTAAAGGCTCGGGTTAAACTCTTAAGGTAAGAGTGAACCGACCAAAAGACCATAATACCCTTACTGAAATTTCTGCAAAAACGCGAGTACCGAGCGATCGGTGTTCATGACCGATCGATCGGTTGCCTAGTGAGCGATCGGTGTGTTGACCGAGCTCTCGACCAAAAATCAACTCTCTGGAAAATTTCCCCATACAAAAATCTTGACCAGACGATAGCTACCGATCGATCGGTTTTGGACCGATCGATCGCTCTATGGACCGAGCGATCGGTTGCCTGCAGGTCCAGACTGTTTTGGCCATATCTTTTGACTCGTTCGTCCGATTTTGACGATTCAACTTGCGTTGGGTTCGTACTTCGAAAACAAACATTTCTAACATTTCAGAATTTCTAATTTCTTCCTTATTTATTAATCATACCCCTTTAAAGGCAAAATGGCAACGAAAGTGTCATGCATTAAATGTGAAAAGGTCCGGGGCTCTACATCCTCCCCCCCTTACAAAAATTTCGTCCTCGAAATTTAGACGCTACTTGCATTACAAACCAAAAAGAAAATTACAAGTCATATACAAACTTATACAAAAACTCATTCAATTAATTCTGGGTACTTCGCTTTGACTTCGGCTTCACGCTCCCATGTAGCTTCTTCCCGAGCATGGTGTTGCCATTGCACAAGAACCAAAGGGATTGTCTTGTTGCGAAGCACTTGATCTCTTCGATTCAAAATCTGAACCGGCTTTTCAATCAAGGTGAGGTCCTCTCGAATCTCCAACGGTTCCAAGTCTATGACATGCGAAGGATCCGCAATGTACTTCCGAAGCATAGACACATGGAAAACGTTGTGAACTGCGGGCATGTGAGGTGGGAGAGCTACCCTGTAAGCAACCTCACCAACTCGCGTGATAATCTCAAAAGGCCCAACATACCGAGGACTGAGCTTGCCTCGCTTGCCAAATCTCATGATCCCTTTGCTAGGAGATACTTTCACAAAAACTTGATCCCCTACTTGAAATTCCAAGTCCCTACGGCGCGTGTCCGCATAAATTTTCTGGCGATCTTGAGCGGCTTTCAATCGATCCCGAATGATCTTAACTGTGTTTGCAGTTTGCTCAATCAACTCCGGACCAAGTACTTTCCTTTCTCCTACCTCGTCCCAATAGAGAGGAGACCTACAACTTCGCCCATACAAGGCCTCAAATGATGCCATTTGGATACTTGCCTGATAGCTGTTATTATAGGCGAATTCAACCAAAGGCAAGTGCTCTTCCCAACTGCCTCTGAAATCCAACATACAAGCCCGAAGCATGTCTTCAATGACTTGGTTCACTCTCTCGGTTTGTCCATCCGTCTGTGGATGAAAAGCGGTGCTGAAATCAAATCGGGAACCCATAGCCTTTTGGAAACTTTTCCAAAATCTTGACGTGAATCTTGAATCCCGATCCGACACAATACTGACGGGCACTCAGTGCAACCTCACCACTTCCTTGATGTACAAAGCGGCTAACTGACTAGAGTTGAAAGTAGTTCGATAGGGTAAGAAATGTGCGGACTTTGTCAGACGATCCACTACAACCCAAATCGCATCTGAGCCCCTTGCCGTTTTTGGCAAGCCAACTATGAAATCCATGGATATGTTCTCCCATTTCCACTCGGGAATAGGAAGAGAATGCAATAGACCGGCGGGTCGCATGTGTTCTGCTTTCACCTGTTGGCACACTAAGCACCGTGCCACATATTCTGCAACATCCCTCTTCATATTCCGCCACCAAAAGTGACTCTTGAGGTTCCGGTACATCTTTGTACCCCTTGGATGCACAGTGTACCTTGCCCGGTGGGCTTCATCCATAATCTCCCTCCGAAGATCTGCATTGCCTGGGACACACAGCCTTCCCTTGAATGTGATAGCACCTTGGCTAGTGAGAGAGAAGTCCTCACTACCCTTAGCAACTTCCTTGTCCCGATAAGCCAACAATTCAGCATCCGTGGCTTGGTATTCTTGGATCAAATCTATAATGTATGACCGAACCGTGACATTTACCAAGATAGGACTACGGACAGAGTCATTCACACTAATGTCCAGATTTGCCAAGTCTTCAAGTAGCTTCCATTCCTGCACTAACATGTATGCTAATAACCCCGGAGGTCTTCTACTCAAAGCATCAGCCACTACATTTGCTTTACCCGGGTGGTATTGAAAGGTACAATCATAGTCTTTCAAAAATTTCATCCAACGCCGTTGCCTTAGATTCAGCTCCTTTTGGGAAAAGAGATACTTAAGACTCTTGTGATCGGTAAACACATAGAACTCCACCCCATAAAGGTAATGACGCTAAATCTTAAGTGCAAACATGACCGCCGCAAGCTCCAAGTCGTGCGTGGGATAATTCTTCTCATGCTCCTTCAATTGCCTTGATGCATAAGCAATGACTTTCTTGTGCTGCATGAGTACACACCTAAGTCCAACGTGTGAGGCATCACTATACACCTCATACCCATAAGGTCCAGATGGCACAGTAAGGACAGGGGCTGTAGTAAGCCTCTTCTTCAGTTCCGTGAAACTGATCTCGCACTTATCACTCCATACAAACTTGGCGTTCTTCCTTGTCAGGTAAGTGAGCGGTGCTGCAAGGCTAGAGAAACCCTCTACGAATCTCCTGTAGTAGCCTGCCAACCCAAGAAAGCTGCGTATCTCGGTAACACTCTTGGGCCTCGCCCAACTCATAACTGCTTCGATCTTTTTTAGATCTACCGAGATACCTTCTGTAGAAACAACGTGGCCTAGGAATGCCACCTCTTCCAACCAAAACTCACACTTGCTAAGTTTGGCGTATAGCTTGTGCTCTCTTAGCATTTCCAAAGCAAGGCGTAGGTCGCGTGTGTGATCTTCCCGTGTCTGGGAATAGACCAAAATGTCATCAACAAATACAATCACGCACCTATCAAGATATGGCCGGAACACCCGGTTCATCAAATCCATAAAGGCTGCCGGCGCGTTCGTGAGTCCAAAAGGCATCACCAATAACTCGTAGTGTCCATACCGAGTCCTGAAAGCAGTTTTGGGAACATCTTCCACCTTAATCTTCAACTGGTGATAACCCGATCGAAGGTCTATCTTTGAGAAAAATCTCGCTCCCTTCAACTGATCGAACAAATCATCAATTCTAGGCAATGGATACCTATTCTTTATAGTGACCTTGTTCAATTGCCGGTAATCGACGCACATCCGCATCGAACCATCTTTCTTCTTAACAAACAACACCGGGGCACCCCACGGTGAGACACTTGGTCGAATGAAACCAAGGCCTTGTAATTCCTCCAACTGAGTCTTCAACTCCTTGAGTTCTACCGGGGCCATTCTATACGGAGCCCGAGAGATGGGAGCTATGCCTGGCGTAAGCTCAATCACAAACTCAATCTCTCTGTCTGGAGGTAATCCTGGCAACTCCTCTGGAAATACATCCAGGAATTTACTCACGACCGGAATAGTCGTAGAGTCATTTGCCTCGAGGTTCGCTAAGCTCAATGTCGCAAAACGAGTGATATCTCTACTTTTTAACCCCCGAAAGTGAAATGGTTTTCCTTCTACCGGCTTGAAGAGTACCATCTTCTCAAAGCAAGCTACATGCCTATGATGTGCTGTTAACCAATCCATTCCCAATATAACATCAAAGTCTTGGAATCCCAGGACGATGAGATCAACCGCCAACTCGTGGCTTCCAACTTGGACCACACTATTTCTATACACTTTATCTGCCAATACTGTTTTGCCGAGAGGAGTCGAAATGGCTAACTCCGGTTCTAGCTGACTTGGCTCTACAGAAAAGCCTTCTGAAAAACTCGGCGAGACAAATGAATGAGTAGACCCGGTATCAATCAACACTCGAGCCAAATACTCATTGACTAGTAGGGTTCCTGAAATTTTGACTAGCGGAGTTAATCCATGCATCAACAGTGTATACATGTAGGTATATATACATATATAACATGCCAAGTACGTACACAATCAATTAATACTTAACAGTTTAATTTACGGATAATTAAATAAGCTACAACTGCGTACCTTGCACTACATCGTCAGATGCAAGTGCATCACCCTCTGTTAAGGCAAAAACTCGCCCCTGGTTCACCTAGCGAGGCGGAGGTGTAGACCGGGTAGTCTGGGATGACGCCTGATATGATCCTGTTGGGTGTGCTGGGGGCCTAATCCCCTGAGACTGGCCTGGTAAATGCCGACTGGGGCAATCCCTGATCATATGGCCCTGGCGACCACAATGAAAGCATCCACCCGATGCCCTTCGGCAATCTCCTGCCGGGTGCCTTCGGCCGCACGAAGTGCAGACCTCATGTGTATAGGTCGGAGGGGCCGGAGGTGGAGCATATCTCGCCACCTGAGGTGCAACTGGCCGTGGGGCCGGGAGAGCCTGAGGTCGAGGTGCCTGTGGTACATACTGCCGTGGTGCTGGAGGCGCATAAGTCGGCCTCATCGGTGGTGCTGGCCATGTATACTGATAAGGGCCGGTACGAGCCCGCCTCTCTGAAGGTGCTGAACTACTAGCTTGGCCTCTCGCTAACTCCCTCTTCTTGGACACTGTCTCTGAATTGGCCTCGACCAATAAGGCCTTGTCTACTACCTCAGGGTAGGTAGCATGTCTGAAAACCGAAACCTTCTCCATGATAACATCTTTGAGCCCTTGCTCAAACCTTCTCGCCTTCATTGCCTCGGTGGCAACCATGTGAGTCGCGAAGCGTGATAGCTCCGAGAACTTGGCCTCGTATTGTGCCACCGACATCAAACCTTGCTCGAGGTTGATGAATTCTCTCTCTTTCTTTTCCCGTGCTCCAATCGGAAAATACTTCTTATAAAAAGTGTCCTTAAACTCCTCCCAAGTCCACGGTTGACCTTGCATGGTCAAGTATCGTGTCCTCAATGCGGACAACCACCAATGGTGGGCTTCGCCCTCTAGCATGAAAGCTGCCCATGCTACTCTCTCCTCCTCTGTGGGTGAGAGGACCATAAAAATCTTCTCCATCTGGAGGATCCACGCCTCCGCAGCAAGAGGGTCCACACTCCCATGGAAGGATGGCGGCCTCAATCTCCTGAATGCCTCAACTCCAGCGGTACGATGTACTAGAGCTGCGGGCGATGGAGTAGGTGCCGCCGACGATGGTATAGCTTGCCGAGCCGCCAGTATGGCGAGTGTCTCAGCAATAGAGCCTAAGACCTGAGAGAGGTCCGGCTGCTCATCCTCATCCCGTGAAGAAGAGGAAGCTCTGGTATGTGGTCCACGACCCCGTGTGTTCCGTCTCATGACTAAAGTCCTGAGAATAATAACACCACATGAGTCTAACTTGAAACCACAGTTTATTTCAATGCCATTTCACAATAATTCAATTTGTATTAGTTGTATAATACTAATACACATCACATCAAGTCATCAGAGTATTCATCACATTATACTTATACTTTAGTGTTCTAGCGTACCTAGGACCCGTACTTGGTTAAAGCAACCATTTTAGACTAAGACTAAAGTTTAGTCTTACACTTGGAACCAGACTCGCTCCCGACTTACTTCCTTCCTAACTTGTTTCCTAACATATGCTCTCGTCAAGCCGTGGTATAAGATTCTAAATGACCCTAAAGACCTAAAACCTAAGCTCTGATACCACTTCTGTCGCGACCCAGAACCCACCCTAGGAGTTAGAATGAATCGTGGACGACTAAATCATGACTTACATGACTTGCTTGACAAACCACCTGTAAAACACCCACAAAGCATATACAATAGAGGATAACAGCGGAAGCATAACTATAAAACACAGCGGAAGTCTAACAAACCTCTAAGTATATACACATGGTCCAAGTTTTAATACAAAGAAATCAAAACAAAGAAAGTGCGGACATGCCCGCCAAAATACATGGATATAATCACTCATACTCACCCACAGCTAATCCACTCAGAATCTAACACCACCTACTGATAACCCTCTACGGGAGGTTCCTCCAAAGGCTCCTCAACGTACTCCTCCTCCACCATGGACCAGGAGCACAAACATCAAATAGAGCAGTAGCTCCCTCAGAACCTGCCGACATAAGAAGTACGGCTGAGCATGGAATACTCAGCGGGTACTAAGCACTAACCAACAGTCATAGCATAAAAATGGCAATACATAAATCAGGAGCAATTCATATATGTTAGACGGAAACAATTCATATCATACAAGGAAGTAAAGTAATTTATAATCATGCTTGTATTTCGTAGAAAGCCGATAAAACCTCTTGAAAACATCGTGCACTTGACTTGGCTTGAAATATCTTTTCGTACTTGAAAGCTTGTCGTGTTTGTCTTGCTTGATCTTGTCGAGCGTGTCGTATGTGTCATGTCATGCATGTCATGCGAGCTTGCTTGTGATCATGTAACTTGTGAGATACACTTGTGAGATATCCTTGTGAGATGCGCTTGAGAGATGCCTTGAGAGGGAAGGGAGACCCTTCTTTAGGCAATGCACTTGAGAGGGAAGGGAGACCCTTCTTCATGATATGTATGTACTTGCGAGGGAAGAGAGGCCCTTCTTCATGATATGCACTTGTGAGTGAGGGGAGACCCCTCGTGGAATGTTGGTTCTTGTTTTCTTGTGAAACGCGAGGTAAAACATATCGTAGGATATGTCCCACCTCTAACCATGTTCTTGAAAACCTCGGTAAATCATGTCATGCATACCGTGCTCGTGGGAATCGTGTACATACTTGCATTTAAATTTAAATATGACATTTGGGTAATTCACAACACATATAACATCAATGATTGAGCAATGTAATATTCACATCATTTAGGGAAAGCAAGAAAACACACTATCATAGGCCCTAGCAATATCCATAATTTATTAAGCATGCATTTCCTAATTTACAACTCACTTTATTCATCTTGGCATTTCATCAAACATGGTGTGTTCATTATTCGTTAAACCTACATCATGCTTTTTTTTCTAGGTGGGTTCACAATCACAACATACTTGTATGTTTATTATTAGTACAATGCCCTCCCCGTTCATCCATCACATCAATACACACGGCATCCAATCGCCCACATTCATCTCCATTCACCATTCACCATTCACAACCCATCTCATAATACATGGATATATAAAGAAACACAAAGAAAATAAAGGAAAAGAAGAACTATAACTAGGAGGGTAGCAAGAAGTACCGACCTTGAAGAAATAAGGAAGAAACCCCTTCCAAAAACGACCGTGAGGTGCTGCCCTAGCTTGGGGAACGCTCTCTACGAGTGCTTGAGCCGTGATCTTGGAGAAAAACCAGACTTGAAGTGATCTAGGGTCTCAAAACCCCTTTAATTCTTCTCCAAAAGCAAAACCCTAGCTTAGGAAACCCTTTCTCCTCTCTTCTAATCCCCCAAATCTTCTAAGTGTTGAGAATGAGCCCTAAAGGCTCGGGTTAAACTCTTAAGGTAAGAGTGAACCGACCAAAAGACCATAATACCCTTACTGAAATTTCTGCAAAAACGCGAGTACCGAGCGATCGGTGTTCATGACCGATCGATCGGTTGCCTAGCGAGCGATCGGTGTGTTGACCGAGCTCTCGACCAAAAATCAACTCTCTGGATAATTTTCCCATACAAAAATCTTGACCAGACGATAGCTACCGATCGATCGGTTTTGGACCGATCGATCGCTCTATGGACCGAGCGATCGGTTGCCTGCAGGTTCAGACTGTTTTGGCCATATCTTTTGACTCGTTCGTCCGATTTTGACGATTCAACTTGCGTTGGGTTCGTACTTCGAAAACGAACATTTCTGACAGTTTGGAATTTCCAATTTCTTCCTTATTTATTAATCATACCCCTTTAAAGGCAAAATGGTAACGAAAGTGTCATGCATTAAATGTGAAAAGGTCCGGGGCTCTACACACATACCCTAGGTCCCATTGGTGTGGGGCCCACTACAAGAAATTTAAAAATTTTAAGAATGGCGGTAATGATATTACCGCCATTACTAAATATGGATAATTCTACGGTGCCCACTGGCCAATAGGGATAGGGTGTGACTTGTTTTAGCACAAATTTGAGAATGACGGTAGATTATCTATCGCCTATGAGCACAAATTTTACGCACTAGTTTGACTGAGAGTTGCCACCCATTTATTTTAAGGGATAGGTCCCTTGGATTTAAATTAAGACTGATAGTCTCGATTAGAGTTAGGATAAGCAGTTCGATTAAGTCCCGGGGAAGGTATTAGACACCCTGGGACCCCCATTTTACAATGGTTACCTACTCCTTAGGTATAAGCCAAGTTAAGTCCAAAATTAATTAAAATGCATAAGTGTTTAGATTATACTAATTCAAGAAAATGAAAAATCCTAACTAGGGTCGAACCCGGGTTGGGTTGCCTACGTACTCACCAGGGTGAGATCAGACCGAACGTAGTTCTGGCAGATGAGCCTACGTCAAGGCTAGGGGTGTGTGTGTGGGCACCGAAGGTGGCTAAGGGTCTAATTCGGAGGTTAGAGTTTGTTTGATCGAGTTTGGTCAAGTACATGGTTTAAGCCTGATAGGCTTAGAGTTAGTTCGGTAGACCTAGGATTAGTCCGGTAGACTAGGGTTAGGCCCGGTAGGTCAAGGGGTAAGTCCGGTAGACTTGATTTAGGTCCGGTAGGTCAAAATCGAAATTAACCTAGGTTAGGATTACTAACCGGTGTTAAGAGTCAAACTAACTATGGTTAGTATTGCTAATCATAGTTAAGGGTGAATGAATTGGGCTCGATATGGCAAGGATGAGCCTGGTAGGTTAAGAGATTAGGCTCGGTAGACCAAAAGATGTTTTAACCGAGGTTAGGGTTGCTAACCGGAGTTAAAAGGGGAAGTCAACCATGGTTAGGACTGCTAACCATGATAAAGAGGCCAAAGTAGATGCATTTTGGACGCTTAGCAATATTTTGAACATTTTTTAGAATTTTTCAGATTTTTCCAAGGAAAAGTTAACCAAAGTTGGGTTAACCCTGATTAAAGGTCTAGGCAGGTTAAGGTGGGCCCAGAGAGCTTAGCAGGACCTAGAATGACCTTCTACCTGGTCTGGATCCTATGCAAAGCTCATAGTTACAAAAAAAATAATGACGATAATAGGATTACCGCCATTAAATAAGCACTTCTGGGGGGTGGTTTGCAGGTCTAGGGCTTGAGTTAGGGATGAACCCAAGGGGTACTGGACCCACAAGATTGAAGAAGGAAGTCTAGGGGGTGTTCTGGGCCTTTGGTGGGCCCAAAGTGGGCCCAAACTCACTGTATTTGGTATCAAGTAATGGCGGTAGATAGTCTACCACCATTATGGACAGTTTGTAGTTTGAGGCTTTTAACCACAGTTAAGTGAGGGTGGTCTTGAATGATGAGGAAAGAAAGCTAAGAGGCAGGGAGACCTAACCATGGACCTAGAATGGACCAGGGCCCCACCCAAAGGGGTGTTAAGCAACTGTGATCAGAAACTCCAAGAATGGCGGTACTCTAATTACCGTCATTCCTGGCATATTCCAGAATTTCGATTTGCCCTCCTAAGGGGTGCACCAGGGCCATCCTAGGGGATCCCTCACGGATTGAGGGTTCCCTAGAATGTCAGGGACGATGCCATGCATGGCTGGGGGTCTTGTACCCGGACTTGAACCTCAAGAGGGTTCCCTATGCCTATGAGGAAGGCAAGGGGCCCCTATGCCTATGAGGAAGGCAGGGGGCCCCTATCCTTGGCTGTGCAGCAAAGGGAAAGCAACGAAAGGAACAATATGGCCCCTGGATTAGGACCAGGGGCCTTACAATGCTTTGTACAAATAAAAGAGAGGATAAGGGAGGTCTTACCCTACTGTAAACTTCACAAACTGGAGGTGGCTGTGCATAGTAGCGGTGCAAGGCTGCTGAGGGCTAGGGGAAGACCTGAGGAACTTTCTAGAAGCTTTAGGGGTGTTATGGACTGAGGGCAGCAAGGGTTTTGGGTTGCTTAGAACTCCAGCAGGGGTTTCACGTAGGAGTTTAGAACTCTAGGTAAATACATGAATGAGGGGAGTATTTATAGAGTTTGGAAGGCCAGAGACAGTTAGGGGATTGTTAGGGAGGTTGAGAACCCCAGGAGGCGAAGCTGAGGGCTACAGGGGAGTGCCAGCTACGAATTATAAAAACTCTAGGAATGGTGGTAATAGTATTACCGCCATTGCTGAACCAAGCAAAAAAGCTAATGGCAGTAATACTATTACCGCCATTATTGAACTATTGCCCAAATTGGCCCAACCCTCACACACATGAACTGGAGCACTGTAGCTTTTACTATTTATGGTAATGACGGTAAAGATATTACTATCATTATTGGAATTTTTGAAATTGGGCTAGTGGCTCCCACACCAACGGATCTAAAGGTATGTGGGCCCACTGTTTGGGCCCATAGAGGTTTAGGCTTCAGATTTTAGGGTTTTTGAGTCGTAGGGCTGGACTAGGATTTACCTAGGGTTAGACTAGGGTTTACCTTGGGTTAGGCCTAGGGTTTGACTGGAGTCTACCTAGGGTTTGGCTAGCGTTTAGGGTTTACCTAGGGTTTGACCAAGGTTTGACCAGGATTCACCTAGGGTTAGGTTTTGTCCTAGGGTTAGGCCTAAGGTTTGACTTGGGTTTACCTAGGGTTAGGGTGACTAACCATGGTTAAAATATTTAACCATGATTAAAGGGGGTGTAAAAATTGGGTACTTACAATTAGTAATGAGGTGTAAGAATTTGGTGCTTACAGCTACCCCTCTTTATCAGAGAATGCTAAGTTAGCAATTGAATGACAAAGACTGGAATCATCCTATTTTTATACTGGATAAATAGATTTGAGAAAGTGAATGGTTTTAACGGTAGTTAGCCTAATAGCGATGTCGTGACAAGATTCAAGGGTTGTCAGCCCGATCGCGATAATGTGATAGAATTCGAGGGTAGTCGACCCAATTACGATGAAGTAACAAGATTCGAGGACTGTCGGCCCGATAATGCTGAGCTGACTCGATTTGAGGGTTGTCGGCCCGATAACGATGAAATGATAGAGTTCGAGAGTTGTTAGCCTGATAACGATAAGAAAACATGATTCGAGGGCTGTTAGCCTGATAATGATGAGATGACAGGATTCGAGGACTGTCAGCCCGATAACGCTTAGCTGACTGGATTTGAGGGCTATCGGCCCTATAATGATGAGATGACAGGATTCGAGGGATGTCGACCTGATAACGATGAGATGACAGGATTCAAGAGTTGTCGACCCGATACAGCTGGGGATATGGAATAGGGACACACTCAATATTGGTTGAGACACACTCAGGATTGGTCGAAAGACACATTCAGTGTTGGTCAAGGACACGCGGGGGTTTGGGGACGAAGGACGCACGGGAGTGTTGAGGACGCTCTCAAATTAGGTCGAAGGACACACGGGGGCATCGAGGACGCTCTCAAATTAGGTTGAAGGATGCACGGGGGCATCAAGGGCGCACTGAAAAGTGGCCAAGGGCATGTCCCGGGGGCACTAGCCGATCGATTGTTGTGGCATCACTCAGAGGCGGTAGCCAAATCGATAGAGGGGGCATCACCCGGAGGCGCTAGCCGATCGATTGTTGTGGCATCACCCGGAGGCGTTAGCCAAATCGATCAAAGGACACATGGGGGTGTCAAGGATTGCGGCATATCCCGGGGGCACTAGCCGGATAGATATTGAGATAACATGTCCCAGAGGTACTAGTCGGAGGAGACGTGGCATGTCTTGGAGGCACTTGCTAAAATGATAGGGGGACACACGGGGGTGTCAAGGATGCTCTCAGATTTGGTCAAGGGATACACGGGGGTGTCAAAAATGCTCTCAGATTAGGTCGGAGGACACACGGGGGTGTCAAGGATGCAATTAGATTAGGTCAGGGGACACACGGGGGTGTCAAGGATGCAATCAGATTAGGCCAGGGGACACACGGGGGGTATCAAGGACACTCTCAGATTAGGTCAGAGAACACATGAGAGTATCAAGAACGCTTTCAGATTAGGTCAGGGGACACATGGGGGTGTCAAGGACACTATCAGATTAGGCCAGGGGACACATAGGAGTGTCAATGATGCTCTCAGATTAGGTCATGTGATACACGGGGGTCTCAAGGATGCTCTCAGATTAAGTTAGGGGACACACAGGGGTGTCAAGGATGCACTCAGATTAGGTCAGGGGACACATGGGGGTGTCAAGGACGCTATCAGATTAGGTCAGGGGAATCACGGGGGGTGTCAAGGACATTCTCAGATTAGGTCAAGGTTGCGGCATGTATCGGAGGCCTTAGCCAGATTGATTTTGATAATTTATTTGAAGTGGCATGTCCTGGAGGCACTAGCCAAATTAATTTTGATAATTGATTGATGATATGACATCTCCCGAAAGCACTAGCCAAATTGATTGAATGATATGACATTACCTGGAAGCGTTGGCCAAATTGATAGATGTACAGAATGCAGTAGGGTGCAACTAGAATGCAGCGACGGCGTGTGTAACTTAATTGAGTGCAATACAATGTGCGACTTGAATGCAGTTGATGAGGCTTATGCCGCTAGAGTTTGGTGTTGTGCAACTTGAATGCAGCTAACTAGAGTGCAATGAGTGAAATTTGTATCAACTTGATTGTGTGCAACTAGAGTGCAATGTGAAACTTAAATGCAATTAGCTAGAGTGTAGTGAGTGACTCGATTGAGTGTGTGCATCTAATGTGCAGCTTAATTGGATTTGTGTAGCTAAAGTGCATTATGTGCGATTCAATTGAGTGTGTGTAGCTTAACTGGATTTGTGTAGTTAGAGTGTATTATGTGTGACACGATTGAGTGTGTGTAACTAGTGTGCAGCTTGATTGAGTGTATACAGCCTGACTGGATTTATGTAGTTGTGTGCTAGATGTGTACTGACTGGGTAAGATAGCGGGCATGTATGGTATGCGTGACTTGACATATGCTGACATATGGGCGACTGGGCTAGTCCTGATTGACTTGATGGTATGCCGACTGGTAGAAGGATGGGTATTTGACTCGCTCTTGGAGGTCAGTTCCTCATTTGCTGAAGGTTTTAAAGGCACTTGACCTTGGTCTTGGTTCTCGTTGGATCCGAATTGTATCCTAAGCGATTGCTAAGTTCTGGTTGATTTGGCCAAGTCGATGGGTAGACACTGCGATGACAGGGTTGAAGGATACATCAGAATTTGAAGGTGATTGACCTGGTGAGTATTTGGACTCTAGTAATGACTAAAAAATGACTCAGGATTGACAGAACTGGAGGGTACCTTATGATGTGAGTGACAGGACTCTGGTAATGGTTGGAAGTCAACTCAGGATTGATAGAATTGAAGGACACCTTGGGATTGATGGGTATGAGGATTCTAGTAGTAGTAGGAAGATGACTCCAGATGTGAAGTCGAATGCTCTATTTGCCTATGTGATTTAACAGGGAGATGACTCTCACATGGTGAATGAATTTTGTCCTCAAGGGTAGAGTAGAACGTTATGCAGATTTGTCTTGTTGTGACATTGATAAAGTTGGGCTTTAATCCTTACGGTGTGCGGAGTCGGGCTTTGCTTGGAGCCAGGGACTTGGGGTCGCTTTGTTAATAAGATTCTACTCAGCCTTGATCTGGGGGTACTCCTGTCGAGTGTTTTCAACTTGTTCCTTTTTTGCCCTTGGAATAACCAAGTATGGGTTCGCATAACTTTTACGCAATGAGGTCATTTTTGATTTTCACTCATGCCTGCGAAGTTGATGGATTTTTCTCCATTTTTTGCCCCTGGTCTAGAGACCAGGTCTGGGGTTCGCGTAATGTTTGCACACCAGTGCCATTTCTGATTTTCACTGGGCTCGCTATGGATTTGAATGGAACCAAATAAGATGGGACAAGATTCTTTTGGGGACACTTCTGTCGGGTGTTCACTGCTTTCAACTTTTTCCATTTTTTGCCCTTGGAATGACCAAGTCTGGGGTCACATAATTTTTGCGCAATGAGGCCGTTTTCGGTTTTCACTTATATCTGCGAAGTTGATAAAAGTTCTTTCTCTTTTTTGCCCCTAGTCTTGAGACCTGGTCTGGGGTTCACTTAATTTAAGCGCACCTGTGTCATTTCTGGATTTCACTGGGCTCGCAATGGATTGGGGGATCGGGATTCTTCTCCTGTCATTGCCCTGGATGTCAGTATCTCGCATTTGGATGTTTGTCTGATAATCTACCTGCACTTATAGTCTCAAGGGGATCTAGGAGGGCTTGTTGATAGGATGAAATATAGGCTAAAGGGACCGAAGTTTGGGACCCTGAGGATTGCTGTATTTTGAACGCCTCTTGGATTCGTCGTTTGACTTTTGGCCTAACTTTTTTCTTTTAACTTGGCCCTATTTTTTTATTTCGGTTTTGCTTTTTTTTTTTGTATTTGGACTTGCTCTTTTTTTTTTTTTGCTTTGCCCCTTTTTTTGATTGGGTCCAATTTATGGGCTCAATTGGTTGAACACTTTTGCTTTTCCTCTAGGTGAGGCTGAATGTTCTGGCTCAATTGATTGAGCGTTTTGAATGCACCTGATTTCAGGTTGCCTACATACCCTTTGAAAGGTTTTTGAAAGAAAGGTTGTTAGACTCGAGGGCTAACTTACGGATTTCATTGATTTAATTGGGGGTTAAATAGTTCTCGGGGAAATAAGGTGTCAAAGATGGCCTCCTATCATTTCCCAAAGCAACTAAGAGTGCAAGTATTATCAGACTGAACCGTAAGCGCAATATCTTGACTTTGTCCATTTTAATTGGCTCGGGGCTCTGGTGAATTAATCGAGATTGTCCCTAACATCGGATGCTTGATGATACTTCTGTGAAGGGGAGACATTTTGCCCCGACTTGTTGATATGTGCAACTTGCTTACTTCTGGTCTGAGTCCCCTACAGCTGAATGGGCTTTCCCCCCAGATTGGGTGAAAAACTCTTTCGTGATTGCTTTGTCATACTCAGGATTTCTCCAATCTGAATCTGGAGTAGACTAGATGCACCCCGCTCATGTACTTATGTGGGTGATGTGGTGACGGTGCTTCAGCCTGCACTGTGAGTACTTTTGAATCTCATAGTCCTGGAGAGAGGTTTGTGTTGCCTAGGTTATGGACCCTAGAGGGGGGTGAATAGGGTCTATGACAATTAAAAATTATTTACTATAAATTCTTTAAGTAGAATTTCAACTTTAAGGCAAGTTAAAGGGAAGTAGAGAATCTGACAAATTTGCTTAAACAATAATGGAAATCAGTCAAGTAGAGAGATGCAAATACTTGACATCGGATATTGTTCACGAGGTTCGGCAACCCGCCTACGTCCCCACCTTGAGCTATTCTCGCTCCAAGGATTCCTCACAATTTTATTCCTAAACTGTGTCCTCTTCTTTCGGGTGAAGAGTAAACCGTTACACTCCCTTGCAGGCTAGGAGACCACCTTTACTATCCTTTTACGGGCTAAGGATGAACCATTACACAATCCTTTTATGGCTCAAGATTAAACCTTCACAATCCTTTGAGGTTAAGGATATACCTTTACAATATAGAGATTTTGGATCTTGAATCCGAAATACAAACTCCTTTAAGAATTAGATAAAAATGAAATAACAAACTCTAAGAAATCTCACAAAAGATGGATTGGATTTCAGCTCAAAAACAAAGTATTGGGGATTTCAGATCTTTAACGATGGATTTGAGTTTTCGATCTTGGTGAATGATTGAGAATTGATAGATTGATCAACCTTGATGATTTAGTTCATAGAATATCTCAATTTATAGTGCATTTAAGAATATAGCCGTTAGAGAAGCAATAGATGCGAAACCACCCATTAAAACTATTGCTTGACCTCTTGCTTCAAATTCTGGAAGAGCCGGTTGGACTTCCGTTTCTTCCGGTAGTTATTCCATGTTCATTTCTTCTTCTGAAGAGGAGTCTTCATCTACCGTAATAGTATTTATGGTTCAGATTAGATCTTCATTTGGTGAAAGATTAGGATTTCTTAACTCAGATTTTCTCAAGTTAGAGCCAACCTTTTTATCGGTAGCCAAAGTCTTGAGGACTGGCATAATTTCGTGCTCAGGCTGCTATTTGTTTTAGTATTAAATTCATGTTTCTCAAGCATTTTCTTGATTGCTGGATTAAACACGAGTTTCCTTTGGTAAGGGTTCATTCTTCTGTTCATTCTGTTGTTCGGGGAGTGGCTTTGCCTGCTTGCCCTGTGAAATGAAAAACAATGGGCTTTTTCTATGTTCCTCTGGATGAGATAATGACACGGGGAATGACTTCCATTGTTGGCCATTTTTACCATGCACTGAGACTGATCTTAGCCATATTATCAATTATATCTTGATGCGCCGCTTCAACCTATGGGGATGCTTGTCGGGACTCCGTTTCTCCTGAAAGCCATTCTATGGAGACTTCTTCTGGTATGGGCTCCTCCCTGACCATGATCATATTTACGGGCTGGTTGTGATTTCTCCCAAATACAAAGACTGGGAATTATATCTAAATCCTGGAGTATCTATATCAATATAGTTAGCAGTATCCAGGGTCTTATGTTGCTCCATTTTGAGCAAGGCTTCATAAGCCGGTAGGAGAGTTCTTTTGACTTGCTCTCCTTCTTCGGGATCAAACCCTTGGCCTTTGAGGAGCTTGGTAGTTGTTTTACCAAAACTTATTTTCTTCCTGTAAGGATTGGCGACCCTGCTTTTTTCATCGGTCCATGAGAAGTTTATCCTGTTATATGCACCTAAAGAATTGAAGAGCATCGGCTTCTCTCCTCTTTTCTGGATCGGGACAGTAAGATTGGAGGTAGTTTCTATCATTGTACAGTCCATCTTCCTCAAATGGACTAAATGATCACTTTTCAGAGCTTGAAGAGGGTCAACTTGTTTAACCTCGAAAATCTATAAGGAGTCGATCGATTTGACCTTCTCAAGCTTCTAGGGAGATTCGACCAAAGCTAGGGTCGGTTGTCCTTCTTTTCTTTGAGACTTTGGGGTATATTTGAACACCCTTTTCGAAACTATAGTTTGGGCAGGTCCATGATTGCTTTTCGAGCCGCTCTCTACCTTTTGTCCCTTAGGCTTTTGTTGAATGCTTCTTTAGGTACTTTTGACATAGAAATACGTATCTGCGTAATATGCCTCTGCATCATTAAACAGATCATCATCAGCATCTATCCTTGCTTGCTTGTTTCCCTGTGAGTGTTTGAGACAGTGGTAATAGGTGGATGACACAACTAGATGATTATGTATCTTTTGACGCCCAAACAAGGCGTTGTACAATGTATCAACATTGATCACCAGAAACATTGTAGTTTCAGTATCCCCAAACCTAGTTTTGAGGTTGATCATGCCCATGAGCTTTTGCTCATTTTCGTTGAAACCTTGGATGATCAGGTTGCTCTCATGTTGTAGGCCTATTTATATGCCAAGCTTGGACAACATCCTTTTTGGGAGGATGGTGATAGCTGAACCTCCATCAATCATTACTCGGAAAATGCCAGTTTCGTTAACTAGACCCGTGATGAACAATGACTGATTGTGTTGGAGAGTCTCAGCTCGCATGTCTTCATCATCAAAAGTGATTATGAAGATGCAAGAACTCCCTATTTCAGGAGGCTGCGGCGGCTGACTTGTAACTTCTTCAAAAAAGTCCTCCAGATTAGAAAGGGTATATATGAGGGACTTCTTAATTCATGGGACATCTTGAGAGTATCATAGACGCTTAACAATAAGGGAATTTTCTTCAGATGGACCAGAATATCGTACTTGACCATCTCATTACCGGGAGTTGTTTGAGCTTGGACCGATTGAGCTCTAGTTTGATTTTCATATTGGACTGGCATAAACCTCGATTGTAGCTTTTTACCTGATCGGAGTTTGAGTTGATAGACTTTGGCAATCCTCTGATCTATTGTTTTAGATGACTCTCCTTCTAGGAGTTGGACCATGTTCATGGAACTGAAGTCCAGCTTCCTTTTCTTGCTTTGAAAGGGCGACCGACTTCTTCTTTCATATTACCCTATTGGACTTTCCGGCTGGGCTGAAATTTGTTCAGATGTCACTGAACTATCAGCTGGTCCTGAGTTTAGGATTTTTTTTCTGTTAGAGGGTCCTTGTTCAAACCGATTGCAGCAGGTGAATCTTAATTCTCGGGCTGAGTTAAGATTTGCACCGATCGTCGTATCTGAAGATGGTTTTGATTTGGGGCCTCAAGTGTATCTGGTCTCTCTTGAGAGGAATCAAATTATACTTGTTCATCATCTACCTCTCGTTCTCCTCCAGATGAAAATTTTTCAGAAAGATCTGAAAGTCCTATAGGTGTCCGTCCTGGTGTAGATGGTCTCCTTTCTGGGAGTTTAATATCTTCAGATTGATCTAGCCAATCTTGAAATACCTGGTGTCTTTCTAGACTGCAGGCTACCACTTGTCTTGCCACGTTCAACCATGAAGGGTCTTCATTCAGGACCGCATTTATCTCCCGAGTCTATTGACTGGAGGGTATCATAGTCACAGTTAGAGCAGAAACCTGGGGGATAAAATCCATCAAGGTGATTGCCAATAATGGCTTTTGTTTCAAAAGTCTGTCTTTGGTAGAGCCATTTTTCTTGTCTTTCCTTCCTCTTTCTCTTTTCTTCTTCTATTCAGCCTTGACTATGCGTTTCCCTTCTTTTTTTTGGGCTTGGGCCTGCCTTCTAGCCCGAACTTATTTTTTAATATCGGCATTTTGGGCCAATTGGTTTTTCTTCTTAGTTCATTTGCTTTAAAAAAGAGTCCAATCTTCTTCATCTGACGGTTTGTTACTGGAAAAGTTACCACTTGAAGATGCTTCATCTTTTTCAAATGGTTCTGAAGCCACCACTGTATTTGATGTAGCTGTCTGTTGGAGATCTTGACCAATGATAATCTCTTTATTGTCCAAAAGTTGTTGAATGATGTCCTTCAGTACAAAGCAATCACCTATTTTGTGACTGATTATACAATGATAAGGACAATATTTAGGATCATCTTTCATCTTGATCTCTTGAGGTCTCCTGTTTTCTAGGAGAGTGATGAGTCATTGGCAAGGTGGTCTTCAAACAGATCTTCGATAATGTCTTTAGAGAATGAATATTTTTTATTCATTCTTTCTTCAATGATGATTTTCTTTGGTGGGTTCGCGCTTATCTCGCCATTGTGGCTTTCTGGCTTTACCTTGAGCAGGTTTAGTACCAATCTTAACTGGTGTTATACCATTGTTTGATTGACCGGTTGGTCTACCCGCACTTGGTGTTGGTTGCGCAGTCCTTTTTGTTTTAACTATTGCGGCTGTTGAGGACTCAAGGCGATTAGTGCCTCTACCTCTCCTTCTTTTTCCTATGTGGCTTTTCGTGTCGTGTACTTTTGTGCACAAATGTTCAAAACCAACAAAGGTTTGGACCATTAGGGCAGTCGACAGATCATGCCTGAAGTTGTGGAGGCACATCCGAATGGATTCCAGTTGAGTGAACTTTTGAGAACAGAAGAAAGTCAAAGCTCTCTATCGGGCAATGAACTCTGTTACAAACTCATCCTCTCTCTGTCTGGTTTCAATCAATTCTGGAACACCCACTCTTCTTTGGGTGTTGTAGAATTGCTTACTAAATTCATTCACCATTGTACCCCAATCCGGTATTGACGCCTCGGGGAAGCTGGTATACCATGTGAAACTAGCATCTTCTAGGGAT
Organism: Tetracentron sinense; assembly: GCA_015143295.1. Lineage (NCBI taxonomy): Eukaryota > Viridiplantae > Streptophyta > Magnoliopsida > Trochodendrales > Trochodendraceae > Tetracentron > Tetracentron sinense. The sequence goes on along the minus strand of CM026555.1, from coordinate 4,308,256 downwards.
TGCACGAAGAGTTAAAGGCAAATAGCTCCGATTTTGGACGTCAATCCGTATCTTGAGACGAAATGGGACAAATGTTGCCTCGGATCTCCGATACCATCAAACATTTTGAATGTTGGTTGAACTAAGCCTGAAGGGAATAACACACGCATCCATGATAGCTGGATAGGGCTTCATGATCATCTGAACATCCTCTTCTTTTTCTTTAGTCTGCCGTATTTGATTACGAACGGTTTCTTCAATTGTGGCGAGAAGAGACAGCGAAACCCCTCCTATGAGGGTGACCTGATTTGGAATGAGACCTATTCTGGGTACCATTGGATGATTTGGAGGTGCAATGGTTGTGCCTTGATTACTGCTACCTCCTTGGTATGGGAAACGAAATCCTGGTGCTGATACAGAATTGAGAGCTAACAATTGAGTAGTCAACTCACGCATTTGAGACATCATAGCTGTGATTTCATCATCTTTGTACCGGAGTTGAGCTTATAAGGCCGCTGTTTGATCACCTGATGGTGGAGGTGCCAAAGTCGAAGGGTTATTTCTTTGACCTCCGTTTCCGTCCAAGTTTGTCATCATAACTGATACTGGTCGTTCTGACACTGATTCTTGTGGTAGGAACAGATTCAGAAATTCTTCTTCCGTGAAGTAAGTGTCAGGCATCCTATATAGAGGGTTAGGTGTGTTGAAAACCATTTGAGGTATTTCTGACACTATCTGACTACAACTGGTTCGTCAGAGTTATAATCCTCGATTAGAGGGATTCTTCCCAATTCTCTTAGAGAGGTTATTGAAGTCGCTTCTTGCTCTGATCCATCTTGGGATTCACTGATGTTAGGTTCTGGAACTGACTGAGTTGAGTCTTGGGCTATTTCTTTGCATTTGGCCCTATTTCTATGACTTCTCCTCATTTTCAGAATTGTTTGACCAAGAGCTATTGTTTCAACAGCTTTAGAAGATTCTGCCTCGTCTAAAGCAGCTAAAATGGCAGCAGTTGATTTCTAAGAGCGTTGCCTTTCTGAGAGATTTATCTCGAGCGGTGTACTGGTTCCTTGGAACAACAGAGTTGTACACTGCTCTGAATCAGGTTTTTTTCTTGTACCAATCATATTAACAGCCACCCCTTCATAATGGGGGTATGATATTCTAGTTCTTGGTTCCTCCTGAATATGATGAGTAAGAGCTGACCTTTACTTTCTAGACCTTCTTGGCTTTGACCTGTAATTGTATGCTCTCCTTGGTGGAGTCGATGAGTATTTTCGGTTTTTGAGCTAGAGGATCTCCTCATGAGTTTTCTTCATTGGTATTTGAAAGGGAGAAGAACTTATGTTCAGCACTTTAACCCGAGGGTTATATGGTGCTCTGATTCTTCTTTCTAGTTCCGTATTTGTTCGGCCTCAGAATAGGCTGACATCTCTGGACGGAGGCCGTTGATGTTGATGACGAACAGTTGTCTTCATTGCTGTGAAGGTCACCGAATTAACGCCTTTGAATGCATTTAGACTTAGCCTGAATAAAAAGTTCCTATCTGCTTGGGCTGAGTCCAGGTTATTATTTACATTAACAGCCGGGTGAATTTGATCACGACTGTTAATGCCCCTTGCGTAGTTTGAAGAAACTTACAAGTTCGCACTTTCACTTCTTGATCTGATAACATCGTTGATGATGTCATCGGGTGTCGAGTTCTGTCCCGAGGGGACCCTGTTCCTGTTAGCCTTCAACTGCCAACTTTTCTCTTTTTTGTAAAAGGAACTGTCTATGGATGATTGTAACTCTATCCACAGGTCCCACTTTCTCTTAAGAGGGGCTTGTCCGTGAACTCTTCTATCCGCGAACTCAGGTCTATTTCTAGACCTATTCGCGGAGTTGCTTGTAATTCTGTCCGTGGGATAAGCCTGGGCATGACCCTTGGGTCTAGCTAGGCTTTAGGTCTGTGGACCTTGATTGCTATCCGCAGATGGGCATTGCCCCTTGCCCGCGGAGTGGCCTTGCTCACTTCTCCTTCTGTTCGTAAGATTTGCTAGCGAATCAGTCTTAACCAATTTTGTTGGGGAAGTTTCTGTAAATTATTTTAAGCCAATGCCTTTGTTCTTTTGTCCTAAGATAATTTAGGCAACATCTCCTCTCTGTTGATAAACTTTTGAGGGGTGTGCCCCAACAACCAACTTGGGCTGGGGGATCATTATAGTCTATCTTAAGATTGACCCAGGGTTTTTTCTGTTTAGACCTTGATTGGATCATGGTTTGGGCTTGCAACGAACTTGCTCCATTTGTTGACCCCGAATGGTTAACAAATTTGGAATCCATTTTCAGGGTTTCCGGTGATATAGCTCTGCCTTTTAGGCTGACTTGTCACGAAACAGCTGAACCACTTTGCCTTGTGTGCACTCGGTTGGGTGCACTCTCCTTGGTATCCGTAAACAGAGATGTCTGCGAATGGTCACCTCTTTTGTGAGGTGCCCACGGGCTTGCTGGCATCCTTTGGGATACCCACGGGTTGGCGACCTGCTGTTGACAGGTAGCCTGATGTGGGTTGGACTGCATGCATTTTATCTAAGCGGACAGATTGCCTTTCCACCCCCGAGTTGACGGGGTGGGTCCTGATTCTGCTGTAGGTTGAAGTGTCCTCAATAAAGACCTGGTCTGGTGACCGTGACCTCTTTGTAGAGGTGTGACCAGTTGGCCGGTCCTGTCTGGCTGGAGTTGCTGCTATCTCGGCCCAAGTGAGTAGATGAGTCACTGGAATCCGGATTGGTGGTACATACACTGGCCAATTGATAGTCAGGACGTAGGGCCGACGAACACAGACGGTTTCGATTATCCTGCACAAGATGATAAGAAAAGAGAGGAAAATATCACTCATCTTCTCTTTGTTGTTCTTCATTATTTTTTTTATTCATCTTCAAAGATGAGAGGAGAAGAGATGTCCCACCGGGCGTGTCATTAAGTTGTACACGTAAATTTCAAGCGGTCTTTTTATGGTTGACATCTTGAACCTTACGGTCAGATTACTTCCATTGTTGTATGAAGTTTATTATTTTGTGTGGGGACTATCCTTCTAATCTGAGTAAACTCAGATTGTTAATTATTTTCTCGATTTGGGGAAGAACCTCTGATTAAGAAGAAGAATAAAAGAAGAACATAATATTTGAATAAAGTATTTGTATTTATTCAATGAGGTTGCCCATATCCCATGTAGGCGTTAAAGGATACCTCATAGAGGTTTTAGCATCAAAAGAAAGAAAAGAAAGAGAGGTGGTCATATTGGGGATTCACCTGGTATTCTCCATTTGTAGGAGATCTTTTTTCTTCCTCCTTGGTTGCTGTTGCTTTTTCCTTTTTTACTTGTACGTGCCTTAGTATATTTATGCATTGAGAGTTTTTTGTGAGAAACTCTATCTTTTATATCTTTTGGAGAGTCCTCTTTGGACTCCCCTTTGATTTCCTCTTTTTTTAGAAAATCAAAAGAGGCCAACTCTCTTTAGAGGGGACTGTGAGCACGGGATTTGTCACAACTACGGGTTTATGTTGAGAGTCGCCACTTATTAATTCAGAAAGAATAAGTCTCTGAGTTGTGGATAAAGTTTTGGTCTAAAAGAGAGGTCTAGGTAAGAGGTTCGGTTAAGCTCCAATAAAGGTGTTAGGCACCCCAGGACCAATGATTCCCTACTTTCTAGGTGTAACCCAAATTAAAGTTAATTTTGTTCAAATATCTAAGTGTTTAAAGTAATACTAATTTAAGAAAGAAAAGCTAACTAAGGTCGAACCCGGGTTAGGTTACCTACGTATTCATATTGGGGTGAGATCAGACCAAGTGTAGTTCTGCTACATGAGCCTGTGCCAAGGCTAAGGGGTGTGTGTGTGCACCAAGGGTGGCTAAGGGTCTAGCCCGGGGCTAGGGTTTGGTTGACCAGGTTGGTCAAGTGCATGATTTGAGCCCGGTAAGCCAAGAGTTGTCTGGTAGGCTAAGAGGTTAGGCCCGGTAGGCTAGAGGGATAAGTTCGGTAAACTTGATTTAGGCCCGGTAAGCCAAGGATTAGGATTGCTAACCACAGTTGAGAGTGATAAAGTTGGACCCAGTAGGGCAATGGTAAGCCCGGTAGGCTAAGAGATTAGGTTCAGTAGGCTAAAAAATGATTTAACTAGGGTTAGGGTTGCTAACCGGGGTTAAAGGGTAAAGTCAACCATGGTTAGGGCTGCCAACCATGGTAATGAGGTCCAAAGACTGCATTTTTTAATATTTTTTTGAATGTTTTTTATATTTTTTCAGATTTTTCCAAAGGTTAAAACACTTTAACCATGGTTAAAAGTTAATCAGGGTTGAGTTAACCCCGGTTAAAGGTCTAAATAGGTCAGTATAGGCCCAGATAGTATGACAGGGCCTAAAATGGCCTCCTACCTGGTTTGGGTCCTATCTAAAAGCCCAATAACAGAAAACAGATAATGACGGTAAAGATATTACCGTTATTACCAGACATTTTTAAGGGTAGTTTTACTGGTCTAGGGCATGGGTTAGGGGTGAACCCAAGGGGTCGTGGATTCATAGGATTGAAGAGGGGACTGCCTTGAGTGTCCTGAGTCTTTGGTGGGCCCAGGGGGTGGTCTGTAGTAGGCCCCACAGTGGGCTGAACACACTGTAAATGGAACACTGAAATAGTGATAGAGTATCTATCGCCATTATGCATAGTCTCTTGTCTTGGGTGATTTAACCATGGTTAAGCAATAGGGTGACCCTGGAAGTTCCAGAGTTAATAGAAGAGAGTCTGGAGAGTCTAACCATGGCCCTGAAATGGACCAGGGTCCCACCCAAATGGGTGAAAAGTTTGCTGCAATGAAGAGTAGCCAGAATGACGGTACTGAGTTTACCATCATTCTGATATTTTTCCAGAAAAAGGATTTTAACCCCCTGGAACTGAACCAAGCTACCTATAGGAGATCCCTCATGGGTGAGGGTCCCCCATAAGATTAGGGGTATAACCATGCATGCGAGGTAGCCATGATGCTGGTGTTTAACCTCAAAGGGTTCCCCCATGCCTATGAGGAAGGCAGGGGGACCGCCTATGCTTGGTTACAACTACTGTACAAGTAAAAGAATAGAAACAGAGGACCCCTGGAATAGGACCAGAGGTCTTACATCAGTTTACAGAAGTGGAAGAACAAGTGTGGGGTGTCATACCCCTTTGAGTTGATCCACACAATGGTGGTGGTGGAGCACAGTGGTGGAAGGTGAAGGGTGGTCTCAAGTGGCTTGGTACAACTTCTAGGATGCACTGGGGGGTGGCCTCAGGTGAGTGACCAAGGCTAGAAGGGTGATGCTCAAGCTGGCCGAAGTCCAACAGGGCTTCCTTGTAAGATTTTTGGAATGGGAAGAAAGCATAAAGTAGGGGAGTACTTATAGAGTGGAGGGGACCCATGGGTACTTAGGGGATGTCAGGAAAGGTTTAGAACCCCAAGGGGGCGGAGCTGAAGAGGTACAGGGGGTGCCAAAAAGCTTTGAAGCAAAAACCCAATAATGACGGTAGATGTTCTACTGTCATTCTCAATTTTTTACTACAAATGGTCCAACCCACTTGGGATTGGTCTGATTCATTGTGCTTTTTACTATGTTTGGAAATGACGGTAAAACCTTTACCGCCATTCCTAGAATTTTTGAATTTGGGGTGGTGGGCCCCACAACAACGGGTCTTAGGGTTTTGTGGGCCCATGTTTGGGCTCACGGGATGATTTGGCTCTAGGTTTTGGGTTTTACCTAGGATTTGACTAGGATTTACCTGGGGTCAGGGTTTATCCTAGGTAGGCCCAGGGTTTGACTAGGGTTTTACTTAGGGTTTGACCAGGGTTTACCTGGGATTAGGGCTTGTCCTAGGGTTAGGTCTAGGGTTTGACTAGGGTTTGGGGGTGATAAAAAATGTTAACCATGATTAAGGGGTGTAAAAATTAGGTGCTTACAAGGGTCATCTGTTCAAGACAGTTGGTTTCTCTTTAAAAGATTCCAAATTGGTTTTCTTTTTAGGAAACCTGCGAGGATTAGACTTTCCCTCCAAGGAGAAAGAGTCTTATCTTCCCAGAAAAGGGAAGAGATTATTTTCCCTTTCGGATAGGGTGTCATATGACACTCTCTTATAGGAGAAAGAGAGAGGATCTCTATATTAGGATCCCCTAAAGCTGACAGAGAGTCCTTTTTGTTAAGGATTTCCTACCACATGGCGATCAGATACTGGCTGCCATCTGAAAAATGACTGGCCTTGGTCAGTCCGTAAATTAAAGAGGTGAGACCAGGGGTCTCACCCACGGTCTAAGTCATATCCAAAGCCTATTTGGGCTACAGACTAGGGTTTAACCTTAGTCAGTCCGCAGATCAATACAGGGTGGGACCATGGGTCCAGCCCTTGGTCTGGGTTAGGTCCATGACCTTTTAAGGTCACAGACTGGGATAGTCATTGACTGGGCCATGGATGGACTTATAGGGTCTATCCGCAAGCTTGAATAAGGGTCTGTCCATGAGGGTAAATCCTAACCACATGTCAATCCCATAAGGATTGACACAAAGGGCTATCCGCGGGGCATTATTGCCCTGTTGCCAGCATTAAATGCTAGGCGGGCTGGTGGTGAGCTAGCCCTTGGCCAGCTGTTGCGTGTGCCTTTGGCATGTGCGAAGCTTAACCACTCATTCAATGAGTGGTGATCCAGCCTACCAGGCTTACCCTTGGTCATTACACTACTATGTCAGAATTTCACTGCCCACTGCCATTATACTACTATGATATGCACAGTACAAAATACAGCAAAAGAGATGAAAGAATTAGTATTAGGCTAATTACTTAGACATTTGAATAATTTTGAGGTTTATTTGGCTTAAACTTCGGTTTGGGGTTTAACCTTAAGAGTTAAATCCCCAGTAGAGTCGTTAGAGTTGTGAGCACGGATTTTTGGGGGTACCCACATAATAAAAAAATGTGTTTGGGGTTGAGAGTAGTCACTTATTAATTCTGAGAGATACCCGGATTATGGATAAGGTCTTTATGGTCTACTTGAGAGTCTAGGTAAAAGGTTCGATTAAGTCCCAGGGAAGATGTTAGGCACTCCAGAACCCTCATTTTGCAATGGTTACCTACTCCCTAGGTATAAGCCAAATTAAAATTAAATTGCATTCAAATACTTAAGTGTTTAGAGTATACTAACCTAAGAAAGAAAAAGTCCTAACTAGGGTCGAACCCGGATTGGGTTGCCTACATACTCACAAGGGGTGAGATCAGATCGAGCGTAGTTTTGACACATGAGCTCGTGTCAAGGCTAAGGGGAGTGTGTGTGTGCACCAGAGTGGCTAAGGGTTTAGTCTGGAGGTTAGGGTTTGGTTGACCAGGTTGGTCAAGTGTATGGTCTAGAAGGTTTTAGGCCTGGAGGCTAAGGGTTAGTCCAGTAGATTAGGCCCGATAGTCCAAGGGTTAGTCCGGTAGACTAAAACTGCTTAACCGGAGTTAAGGAGATAGTTAATCATGGTTAGGACTGCTAACCAAGGTTAGGGCTACTAACCATGGTTAAAAGGTCCAAGGTCAAGTTTTTGCTATTTTTACATTTTTTATATATTTTTGGGATTTTTCCAAGGTCAAAAGGCCTTCACCATGGTTAGAATTTAATCGAGGTTGAGTTAACCCCAGTTAAGGGTCTGGGCAAGTCTGAAATGGGCCCAGGTAGCTGGGCAGAGCCTAAACTGGCCTCCTACCTGATCTGAGCCCTGTGCAAAGCCTGATTACAGAAAACTGGGATTGGTGGTAGACTGTTTACTACAAATTCCAAATCTTCACAGATTTGGAATGACAGTAGAAAGTTCACCGCCATTTTCAATCATTTCTGGAAATGGCTTTGCTGGTCAAGGGTAAGGTCAGGGGTGAATCCATAGGGTCTTGGACCCTTATGGTCGATGAGTGGACTCTGCCAGGTGTCCTGGGCCTGCTGTGGGCCCAGGGTTTGGCCTGAAATGGGCCCACAGTGGACTTGCTTCCATCACCAAAAGTAACAGTCCCATCTGAACATTCCTCAAGTTGAGTGAATAGGGACACAACCTGTTATATGCCGAGAACACCCGCTGTCGAAGTACCACATTTCAGTGTTTTGGGCTTTCAAGGCAGTATAGATGACAAAGCACTTAAGGTCATCCTTTCTCACATACACAGTTTTAAGTTTGATTAACCCTTCGGTCATTATTTTGTGTAGGAGAGACTTTTTTCTTCTTCGATCTCCTAGATCTCTTTCTCTTCTACTGAGTTCTAGCATTTTGATTTGCCCTATTCTCTTCCCTTTGATAATCATTAGAAGTGAATGGACTATTTCTAGTCCTAGAAAGTTGAGTGATTCTCATGACATCTTTGCTCAAGATTCTAGACTTCTCAGTCAGAACTTGAATCTGCCTTTGAAGATTCCATTGATTTTGATTTTGGTTCCATGAATCATTTCGGAGATTTCTTTGAAGGCATTACAATGTGGTTGGATGTGACCATTCACTCCACAAAGAAAGCATGTGGGAATGAATTTAGGAGGAGGAGGAGGATTTCTTCTAGCAGGAATTTGATTCCTCTACGCATCCCCCCTTGGAGCTACATTTCTAGGCCTTACATCATTTGTAGGAGCCTTGGTGCCTGAAGGAGAAGGTTCATTCATTTTAAGATCAGAATGAATTGGCTCAAACACTGCACTAGCCATTGTAACAACAACAAGAGGACCAGCTGGTGTGTCAGTATGTCCTATGCTAGACCTATTTGAATTTGAACTAAGGTTCCTGACTAATTCATCTAGGCACCGAGTGTTTCCAAACATTCTAACCTCCTTTTCAAGGATTAAGACCTTCTGAATCAAGTCTTTCTTGTCTGCAAGGGTATTATGATATTCTTTTTCAAGAAATGTCACCTTGTCAACAAGAGAACCTTATACAGATTCCAGCTCCACAATCAGAGTCCTTGACTCTTCAAATTCTTTCATGGAAGTGTCCCTTTCAATTTCTAATGATCTGACCACATTGATCATCAAGACATTTTCTTCCAATAAACATTGAACTCTCACAACAAATGCAGCCTTTTCACTTTCAAGCTGACTTACTAGAACACACTTCTCTTCTACTTCTAGCTTGCAGACATCTTTCATTTTGAATGATCTTGAGTTTTTTGCTCAAAGAGATGTTTACCTTTGTCAGCTTTAGGCTCTCAGCATACAACTTATCATAAATTGACATCATAACCTCATCATTTTCAGAATCACTGTGATTCTTCTCAATGTCTTCAGTCGACTCTGTGTCTCTACTGTCATCACTCCTATCCTTCTCATCAACCATTGAGGAAGTCTCAAGAATCCCAGAAAGGGAGGCAGTGAAAGCCATATGATTTTTAGTCTCTTCATTTGAAGAAGAACTGCCCGAATCTTCATCTCAGATTCACTGTCATCCCCTGAAGCATTCATCACCTTGCCCTTACTCTTCTTCTTGTTAGGGTAGTTTGGTGAGATATGGCAGAAGCCATGACATTCATAACATTGAACACCTTGAGATTTCTTGTCGTCACTCTTGGGATTTTTCTTGTTTTCCCAGGGCTTAGACTTTGGCTTCTCAAAAGATTTTCCTCCTTATTTGGGATTGAATCTCTTTTTCGTTCTAAAATTTTTTCGGAATCTTTTAACGAAGAGAGCCAATTCTTCCTCGTCTATTTCAGCATCACTGTCATCCTCATTCAAAGATTCCTTGATAGATTTCAAGGTAAGAGATTTGTTCTTCTTGGATAGACGAAGATTGAGTTCATAGGTTTGGAGGGACCAGTCCAATTCCTCAATCTTCAGAGAGTCAACATTTTTGCTCTCTTTAATAGCAGTGACCTTAGGTTGGAATCTCTCAGGTAGAGATCTATGGACTTTCCTCACAATTTTGGACTCAGTTATTCTCTCACTTAAATTGAAACTAGCATTGACAATGTCACTAAGTTCAATAACCTAGCCAATTTCTGATCTTCCAGCAACTTACCCACCACCATCTTGTCGTTCGGCTACTAGCTTTAATGCTGCTTTATTCATCAAAAGTGTCATTGTCATCCATTTTCAAATGTTCAAATTTGGTGGTTAACATTTGGAGCTTTGAGATCTTAACAGTGGCGGTACCCTCATGGGTGATCTCAAGAATGTCCTATGCATCCTTTGCTGTTTCATATGAGGAGATTCGTCTGAATTCCTCTGATGTGATTGCAGTAAAGATTGCATTGAGACCTTTAGTATTCCAACCACTAGTCTATCGATTCATTGGAGTATTTGACGACATTAATTACACCGACAATTTTCATGGGAAAAGTCCACCCATTTTGTATAGACATCCAAATTCTCTCGTCTATCGATTTGAGAAAAGCTCTCATTCGAGTTTTCCAATATGCATAGTTATTCCCATTAAAGATTACTTAAGATCCACCCATTCTGAGTACTCATTGATCACAGATTACTTAAGATCACACTCAAGGGTTTAGCCTTAAAGGTGAACTTGCTTTGATACCAATTGAAATTACCCGGATCGATGATCTCTATGACTTAGAGGGGGTGAATAGGTCAACCTAAATATTTCTAACCAATTTTAATTTAGCAATTTAATCAGTCTGAAGTAAACACACATTTATAATCCAACACACATGAATTTTTACGAGGAAAAAACCATGGGACCTCGTCCAATCAAACAATCCACTAAGAGAAAGATATTTAGTACATGACTAAGACCTTACCCAACACAGACACGACACTACGTTCCTCGGTACAAGTCTTCATCATGTAGTCCACAAATCAGCCGATTCGATCTCTTTCACAACAGCTCCGGTTCTACACCAGCCAAATCTTCTCGAAGCTTTCCAAACCACGATCTCTGAAGATCGATCTCCTTCTGCGAAGGATCCGGATTAACACACCGGCCAAAGACACTCACAAGTGTCAGGGTTTGTTGAATCAATTTATCAAAACCAACTCTAGAGGGATCTCATAGAGAAATAAGATCGCACAATACAAGTATGAAGAATAAGAAGTTATTCTTGCATTCTCTAGAGTGTTTGTGAGAGGAGGGATCAAAGAGGGTCAACAACAAAGAATTGAAAACCTTAGAATAGTTTTCCTAGCCTTCATTCTCACAAAAATATCAAATCCACTCGAATTAGGTTATAAGGTTTGTATTTATAGGTTTCGGAGAGTTTAAGATGACATAGGAGACCAAACAAGAGCAACACGGGTCGATCCCTCTAGAGGAGTGGTCGACTGCTCATTTGGAGGGGTCGATCGGTCAATTTACACTCTCTAGAATATTTCACCATACAAAACTTTTTGAGTAGGGGTCGACCCCTCCAGAGCAGCGGTTGACCGGTAGGCAAGGGATTGACCACTCGTCTAGAGGGCTCGACTGGTCAGCACATGGTAAACCTATTAGTTTGCCTATCTGCCTGATTTTTCACCAACTCGACCTTGGGAGTTTTCCCTAAGTCTAAACTAACCACCTAGGTTTTTCTTCAAATGATCTAAGTCAATTTGAACCTAGGTATTAGGTCACTAGGTTTTTTACCTTCCTAAATCCGGAAGCGAAGCTTGAAAGTTGAGTTCTTCAATTTTCTTCATCTTCACCAAGCTCCATAACCCATGACAAGTTGGACCAAGACTTACACCTACATATGACCTATGTTTTGATCATGGAATTTGCCAAAAAAAAATTAGGTTTTACAAGGGAGAATGTGAATAGAATGATAATATATAGTGAATGAAATGAATTTGATTGGAAAGGATGAGTTCTTGAATGTGAATGGAATGAATATGTCTTGAATGTAGGTGTACAGGTGCGCGCAGGATATATCCTAAATGTGGATGTACAAGTTTATGAATTTGAATGGAATATATATGTCATGCGAATTGAATGAATACGGAATGGATGTCTTGAATGTGGATGTACAAGTTTACAGGTGTAGGAATACAGGTGTAAGAATGTAAACAGGTTTACAAGTGCAGGTTTCTTTAAAAAAAAGCATTTGTGTCGGACAAATATCCGTCACTAATGAGGGATGCTCATTAGAGACGGAAAATGAACCGTTAGAATTGAATTAGTAATGGAAATATATCTGTCACTAATTCTAAATTAGAGATAGAAATATTTTCGTTACTAATTATAACATATTTTTCCATCACTAATTAGTGACGATGGAGTTATTTCCATCACAATTTCCCTTTCTGTCACTAAACTCGAAGTTTAAATTGCTAACATTAGTGACAAAAAATTACCATCGCTAATTAGCGACATAAAGATATTTCCATCTCTAATAACCTTTAATCACGATCACATTAGTAACGGATTAGTGACGGATAGATTTCCGTCTCTAATAGTAATAGTGACAGAAAATTAACCATTAGTGATGAAAATATTCCGTCACTGCTCGATACATTTCTTGTAGTGAGCGTGAAGAAAAAAATAAAGAATCAATCTAAGGGTACTCCCAAATATACTCTATGTGGGGGAAAATACATGCTCTGTTGATTCTGATACCACGTGTATGCCTTTGTCTTGTCCTTCAAAATAAATGGGCAGATGACCTACGATGGACTTCGACGATCAAGTCAATAAAGATAGGATTAAGGAGGGGGGGGGGGGGGAGGATAGATAGAGAAGAAGATAGTGTTGTAGGATTTCAAGAAAGATGGAGACTCAAAGTCTGTTTGAGTTAGGGAGGATGCAGATCCTTTTCTATGTCCTCCACCTCTGTACTTATAGAGGACACATTAGGGTTGGTTAGTTGGCTTTCCATTTATGTTCCTTAATAAAATAGGAGTCTTTCCATTCACGTAGGTCCTTGCCAGTGAGGTTGTACACCGAGTTCCCTATTTAGAAGGAAATTGTCATGATCTATTACGAGATCTTTGGAATTGGGTTGAGTTGTACTGCACTCTAGACAGTTCGGAGGTTAATGTGTCTTTGCCTTAGACCTTCCGAGTAGGGGGTCAAGTCAGGAATTTTTCCCCGACCCAAGCTTCATCTCGGATCCGACGAATGAATTGGATACGACGATCAGGACAGATCTTTCCGTTTCATTAGAGTTGTTGGTTCTGCCAGCTATCATAAGGTACATTTAACAATTTTACCCTTACACTTTGGAATCCTAACCTTTTTAATTCAGAGATAATATATGGCTCTACATGAGCTCTAATTTTGATATTTTGAATTAAAGAGTTAGGTAAGAAACATTTTTGAGATCCCTGTATCTCATCTCCTCTCTTCATCTTGAAGATTTTCTCTGTTCATCTGAAACAATTCCTGATCAGATTGTCTTAGTTCTTAAGATCGTGTCTTACTTCCAAGCTCTATCTGATCCATCTATCTATCATCAGCATTCTCCAACTTTGTGCCCATTCCAACATCCAGTCTCGATGGCCCTTCCAGTGTTCCTAATGGCCAATCTCTCTGATCATCTCATTCAACTTTCCCTCTCAGAAAATAATAAGCTGATCGCCCTGGACGAGGAGCTCAGGACGGAAGCTAACCACAATTGCCACAAAGGTTTATTGGGGTGATTCGCCACAGACAGATCCCTCAACTGGAACGCTGCAAAAGCTACTATGATTACCAGTTGGCGCTTATCCAAAGGGGTTCATGCGATAGATCTCAGCGATGATGTCTTTCTATTCAAATTTGAAGAAGACAGAGATCTTCAAAAAGTCCTTCGACAGGAGCCTTGGACCTTCAACGGTCACCTTCTCCAGCTTACCCGCTGGGAGCCGGATTCCACCACCAAGGAGGTGTAGTTTTCCACTACCCCATTTTGGGCTCAACTACACAAACTCCCAACTTCAATGTTCACTCAAAGAATTGGTGAAGCATTAGGGAAGGAGATAGGTGAGGTTATGGAGGTGATGAGTGTGTAAAAGTACACTCAAAACCAGTTATTTTGTAACCCTTTAGAGCCCATTTTAGTCTGAATCCTTGATTTAAAGCCTACATTCTAAACTTGTTTCCCCATTTGTTGATTACAAATTCTAATCATTTTCTATGATATTTTATGTAGGGGATTCGAGTAAAGAAGTCTCGTGGAAATCAGCAAAAAGAAAAGAGTCAAAAAGACGAAAAAACAGGCAAAGTGGCGAAACGGCGATCTAGGCAATCGATCGGCGATCCCCGGCGATCGATCGGATCGCCGATCGATCGGCCAGAATCGCCGATCGATCGGAAGGCTGTGATTTTTTTTGGATTTTTGTGATTGAAGGCCCGATCGAAATCAGCACCCTTGCCCGATCGATCGGTGTTTGCGGGACTAGCGTTTTTGACCATTTTGAGCGGGATTTTGTATTGGGAACTTTCCCTTTTTGCTTAGTTTCATTCTTCTTCTTCCCTTTTAGTTATTTAAACTCATAGAGAAGTGTTGTGAGGATATCTCTGAACCTCTGACCTTTGAATCATCTCTCTTCTCTTATTGTTTTAGTTTTTCTCTCTGTATGAATTGTTAAAACCCTAGCCTTGGCTAGGGTGGAATTCTCTTGATGAGGTAATGTTAGTTTGAGTTAATCTAATTAGTGTTTTTAACGTCTATGATTTCTATGTTGGTTGTTCTACTTGTTTGATCTCTTTCAATTGAATCTCTGGGATTTAAACCTTTTCACGAGTTCAGTTAGGCTTTTCTCGTAGTTGAGTAATAATTCTTGATTTCTCAAACGAAAAACCTTCATCTTAGCGGACATTAGTCTTTGCTGCGGTATTGCCTCCGGGTATATCGTCGTCCTCGAGTTTTTTCGATAAAGTGCGAGCTTGGGTTAAAATTCGTTTTGAATAAATGACTAGAAATCTATTTTAACTTTTTATTATAATCTGAATTTCTAAAATCTTCCGATTGAGGGTTTGGGATGTGAAATCCTTAATTAAGTTATACCTTGGATAATCAAATTGGCATTACACCATTAAGGGGAGGAAACCTAATGCCTTGACGCTTTTTCTCACTGATATCTTCCTCAATTTAGTTAAACATTCTCTCCCAAAGATCCTACAAACCTATTCTCCATTATTGTTCCTTATCTTCACTGCTCTCTGTGGTTCGACAACCCCCTTTACTGTACTGCAAAGTACCACGTACATTAGGTGGACCTTCCACAGGGTATCCATTCACGAGGAAAGTATCTTCGAGTACGAGTCTGGATAGAGATTAGCCACCCTCTCCGGTATCAGATCAGGCTATTGCGTCCCAGAAAAGAACCAGTGATCATCGACATAAGATATGAGAGGTTACCGGTGTTCTGCTTCCACTATGGGATTATTGGCCATGATGAAAAGACCTGTCCCATTTCAGGGACGAACAGAAACTCCTCCCGATCTCTCGAATCAGACAACTATGGGCCTTGGTTACGAGCGGACTACATGGGGCCAACCAAGGCGAGTACCAGGATCCTTCGAAAGCAAGTAGCAAGCCAGGATTCTGGCATCGGCGGTTTAGAAGGTCCATCTTCAGCTATCACAGGGAAGAAGATGAGTACGGAAGGATCAGAATTTTTGCCCGTTGATGGCTGAACTGTACCCCCATCGGTACCAGGCTCAGCTGAAAAGTTTTCAGATCAGAGTACTTTAGAGTGTAACTTTCCAAACACGCAACGAGGTAACCTTCCTAGTTCCCAAAGACCTGTCGTTACTGTTACTTCGGGAAGACTTTTTCGAAAGGAGGGTTCATCACTTCTGAATACCAAACAAATCTCATAGGAGGAAAACCACAGGGATCAATCGGATCAAAGGAAGGAGGGTACGGAAAGGATGGAGTCCATGGACATCCAACCCGACCCACCCAACTATATGAAAACAAGAGTTTTGGGATCCGAGAATTTGAAACCCAAATCCATGGGCCGACCTGACAAGCGTAGGCCAGAACTTGGGCTTCAAAACCACAAGGATAAGAGGCCAAAATACCATCATGCTAAGCTGAGCTCCATGCAAAGAGTGATAACAAAAGCCCAAAGATGGAGGAACTTTCAGTCGTCAGTTACAAATAGAGCCACACCACTCTAGATGGCTCGTCACAACAACAATATCGCAAGGCGACTTCTTCAGGAACAACCACCCAAGCCTGCTCTGAGTGAGTTTTCCTTTCCAGAATTGGATAAAGTAATCACATACCATGACCAAATGGAGGAGGTTGCAGTGGAGCAACCCCTCCGAAACTAATGGGTCTCATCTGTTGGAACTGTCGAGGAATAGGGCCAGCCCTGATAGTTCGGGCTCTAAAAGAGCTCATTCGTATTCATAGGCCTGAAGCATTTCTTTTTATTGAAACAAAAGCTAGAGCAGCCAACATGGAAAAGTTAGCAAAAAAACTTCATTTTGACGAGGTTTTCACCCATGATCCTAGAGGGATTGCGGGAGGTTTAAGCATCATGTGGAATAATCCATGGCATATAGGGTTGGATGTCCTAGAGGGATTGGGCACTATCCTTAATTTATGGCCCACTTGAAGTCAGACAGAGGCTTTAGTTTTGGGATTCAATCAAAAGCATTACATCCATCAATTGTAGGCATTTATGGGTGGGGGATTTCAACGAAATCCTTCAGCCTCACGAGAAAGAAGGAGGCAGGGAAAAAAATTCGAAGCAGATAGCGGCGTTCAGATCCTTTATTCAAGCTCATCAACTCATGGATTTGGGTTTTCACGTCAATCCCTTCTCTTGGACTAACAAGCGGGCCGGTGATGCAAGTATAAGGGAAAGATTAGACCGAGCTCTTAGCACTACTGATTGACAACAAGAATTTGAAAACGCAATAGTCACTCACCTCCCAATTATCGGCTCTGATCACTGTCCCCTCAAAGTTACTCTTGATCCTTCTCCAACAAGGCAAAAACATCACTTTAAATTCGAAGCCATGTGGACCACCCACTAAAACAGTAAAAATGTTATAGACAGAGCTTGGAATTCTGAGTGCACCGGTTCTACTATGTTTACAATTTGCCAATGCATTCATCATTGTAGGGAGGATTTAAGGAAATGGAATAGGGATGAGTTTGGTGATATTCACAAACGCAAGAGGAGGCTTATGGAACAAATTGAGGAGTTACAACATCAGTACCAAACTCCCAGCATCTAGCTCGAAGAAGTAGCGTTGCAAAAGGAACTAGACCTGACCCTGAGGCAAGAAGAAATGTTTTGAGCTCAAAAGTCTTGAGTCAAATGGTTGTGCGAAGGGGACCAGAACACCAAGTTTTTTCATTTATCTACTATCCAGCGCCGACATACCAACAAGATCGAGAGCATTACCAATGAACAAGGGGAAATCTTCTCTAAATCATCTGAGATTGATGAGTGTATTTTGCAGCATTTTGAAAATCTTTTCACTTCATCACATTTATTTAATAATCATGAGAATTTTGATGACTTACCAATTACAGTGACTAATCAAATGAACGAGGAGCTGTGTCGGGACTTAAGCAATGAGGAGATCAAGCATGTGGTTTTTCAATTGGGACCCACAAAAGTTCCAGGCCCAGAGGGGATGCCAGCTTTATTTTACCAATAATATTGGGAAACAGTCGGCCCGTAGGTGATTCAAGCAGCTAAAAGCTTTTTCAACCAAGGGTTTTAATTAAGGCAAGTAAATTTCACTCATATCGTTTTGATTCCAAAAGTGCCTAATCCCCAAAACATAGGTCAATTAAGGCCTATTAGCCTTTGCAATGTCTTATACAAGATCTTTGCGAAGATTTTAGTTAATCGAATGAAAAATATGATGGAGGACATTGTCCATCCATCTCAGAGCGCCTTCATCCCAGGGCGGAGCATCCAAGAGAATATCTTTATTACTCATGAGATGCTCTATCATATGAAGACCCAACCTAAGAAAGCTAAATGGAATATGACTATTAAACTTAACATGAACAAAGCATATGATAGGTTGGAATGGGGCTTTATCGAGATCGTTCTCAAGAAAAGCGGATTTTGTGATAAATGGGTCCAACTCATTATGCAGTGTATTACGACTGTTAACTTCTCTATTCTCATTAACGGGCAAGTCAAAGGCTTTATCTCTCCAACTAGGGGTCTTAGACAAGGTGATCCTCTATCCCCTTATATTTTTATCATTGCCTCTAACTTTTTGTCACATATGATTGATAGGGCTAAAAGTCAAGGAGCCATTTCTGGAATATCAGTAAGACGCACGAGCCCATCTATCACTCATAGTTTTTTTTGCAGATGATAGCATTTTGTTTTGCAAGGCTACCCTGCAAGAAGCTGGCAATATGGCGGAGATCCTCAAAGAGTTTGGGTTGATATTTGGCCAAAAAATCAATTACAACAAATCAGGCATTATTTTCAGCAAACACACTCCTCTCAAAATCGAGAAAATGATTAGCAGAATTATGAAGATGGGCATACCTCGGGCTACCATCAGTGTTTGGAAAGCCAAAAGCTAACTTATTTTCAACCATCAAGGAAAGAATATTGAGCAAGATTCAAAGTTGGAAGGGGAAATACCTTAACAAAGCTGGAAGACATGTTCTTATTAAAGCAGTGGTACAATCCATTCCTGCCTATGCTATGAGCTGCTTTAAGCTTCCCATCAAGCTGTGTATGGACATCAACTCGGAGGTAGCTAATTTTTGGTGGGGCCAAGATCATAGTAGAAGGAAGACCCATTGGATTAACTAGAGGACAATGTGTGAGAACAAAGCGGGAGGGGGCGGGGGATTTAGAGACTTAGTTTCCTTTAATAATGCTCTGCTAGCAAAACAAGGATGGAACCTCATTATGAACCCCGAATCTCTTTGGGGTCGATTAGCGAAAAGTATATACTTCCCTCAGGGATCCTTTATTACAGCTAGAACCGGGGCTCGCCCATCATGGGCTTGGAGAAGCATCCTAGCCAGGTGTGAGGTTCTCAATATGGGACTCAGGTGGAACTTAGGAAATGGTAAATCTATTGATCCATGGGCGGAGGCTTGGGTGCCCACCCTCCCAAACTTTAGGGTGGCTTCCCAAAAACCATTTCCTTGCCAATGGAGCAAAGTTGCAGATTTCATAGATTTTGGAAATGGGGATTGGTATTGGGACAGGTTAGCTAATGGTTTCAACCAAGATGAGATAAAGGAAATTGCTAAAGTCCAATTTAGCACTCACGATGGTAGAGATGGAATTGTTTGGCATTTTGAGAAGAAAGGGAATTTTTCGGTCCGATCAGCTTATCACTTACAACGGGAGCACATCTCGGACATGAGAGGGGGAGTTCCTAGTACTTCAAACAATCTTTCTCATCATGAGTGGAAGTATTTGTGGAAGCTGCCCATACCAACCAAAATTACCTAGTTCATATGGCACTGCCTTCGGGAAGCGTTTCCCACTTGCAAGGCACTTTTCAAGAGAAGAATCCTCATCGATCCTCAATGCCAGAATTGCGAGGGTATTGAAGAGGATGTCACCCATCTCTTTTTCAAATGTCCTTTAGCTCGAAGTGTATGATGGGGATCCTCTTTATCTTTAAGGACGGATCAAAGCACTCACAGGAATCTGTAGGAGTGGTGGAAACATTGGGTGGCTTTGCAATTGGATGAAAGTGAAAAAACTTCTTATCTCACTCGGTGCGCGACTATAATGTGGTCGCTTTGGAAGACTTGCAATGCAAAGGTTTTCCAAGTCTCCTCTCTAAATCCGATGCAGATTATTCAATCTGTTGAAAATCTAGCTACAGAATGTCTTCAAGCTAAAAAGAACAACGCCAACAATTTTTTGACAGTCCATTGCACTCCTTCTAACCAAAGTTATCTTCGGCCTTCAACACAGCCTGGGTGGGTTAGGATTCAGTTGGATGGTGCTTTCTTACCTGCTGGCCACCTGGTGGGAGCAGGAGTTATAGCTAGAAGCCATAATGGGTCGATCTTGAAGGGAATCTTCAAGGAGCTTCTCGGCGGATCTGCATTGACTGCCGAGGCCACAGCTCTTCGTCTTGCGACTTCCCTTGCAGTCTCTCAAGATTGGAGGAAAGTGGAATTTGCCTGATTGTGTGGCCCTTGTAGACCTCATTTGTAAGCCTGATTCTAAGGATCCCGTAGAAATCTCGGCCACATTGGGAGATATTCGCTCAGACCTCCATAACATACCTCACCATGCCGTGATTCACATCCCTCAGCAAGCTAACTCTTGGGCTCATAAGCTGGCTCGCCCATCATAGCTTAAGCTTCAGTCATGACAAAACTTTTCACCCTCACAGGCTATCCCCTAGGCATTGTAGATCAATTTTGTCTTTCAGGACCTCCCAAAATGTATTTTCTGATTCTTAATATATCTTGTTATCTTTTACCAAAAATAAAAAAATAAAAAAATTAAAGAGTTAGGTTTTGGGAGTGGACATACTCAAAAATTAAAACCAATGATCAGGAAAATGGGTTATCTAGAAAGTCCAGCTTTCTTACAAATTGCAATGACAAGACGTGAGAAATACATATATCTCGAGAAAAGCTCACGTGGGAAGAGAGTGCGAAACACGTGCGATGGAATGCGTGTGACGCTACATCGGACAGCAAAGAAATAGAGGAAGGGGAGAAGGAATGGGCGAGGGCAGTTGATGGTGGAGTGGAGAAAGCATGGGGGAGGGCAGCAACAGCAGCAGCAACAGAGGGATTGGAAGCGGCAACAGCAACAGCAACAGCAACAGGCCTGCCTGGTTGCAACAGTACGACCTGATTGGTAAGATCGGCGAGGGCACATACGGTCTCGTCTTCCTCGCCCGGACCAAATCCCAACCCAACCGCGGCAAGTGCATCGCTATCAAGAAATTCAAGCAGTCCAAAGATGGCGATGGCGTCTCTCCCACAGCCATCCGTGAAATCATGGTAATTTCGATTTCCAAAAATTTGATCTGATTTCTTCTCCAGATTTGAACAAAATTTGATCCTTTTCTTTCCATGTATGTTTCAGTTGCTTCGGGAAATCACTCACGAGAATGTTGTCAGGCTTGTTAATGTACACATCAATCATTCCGATATGTCTCTCTATCTGGCTTTCGATTATGCTGAGCATGATCTTTATGTAAGTTTCTCTTGTTAATTCTTAGTATTGTCTTTCCTTTTTTAATTTTTTTTTTTTTTTTTCTGTTGAATTTGTAAGATCCTAAGGAGCTGAATTGAGAATTGGGTGTGCAATTTTGGGAAAAAAAATTTAATTTTTAGTCAATTTAGTGGAATTTGGAAGATCCTAAGCAGCATAATTGAAAATTGGGAAAAAAATATAATTTTTAGTCAATTTACGAAGAAAAATTGGTGATATAATGTGTTTTTGGAGTTTCAACTACCATATGATTGAGATATCTGGATATTATATTGATTGTAAGACATTTGTTTTGTTCTTACTGAATTCCCGATTTTCTTGTAGAGACTGCTTTATGATGTCCCTTTTGATTTCTGGGTATTTTTACAAGCACATGTTCATTTTATAAAATTATGGTGTTGGACACTATTTTCTGACGCGCACTTCCTTGATAAATTGGCAGAGTTAGTAAGACAGAGCTTTCATCCACACTCTGAAAATTCTGCTTATTTAGTTCTATCACATTTCTATTAACAGGATACATTTCTATATATGAAAATTAAATTTGTGTAACTATTGCTGATTACTGCTATAACTTTCTACTATGTAACTTAGACATCAATTTGTTTACTGAACCAGCAAGTCAGATTCGCCGGTATAACCATGTAAGTTATCTTATATGCACTCTTGCACATACATACACAACGACACATATTCTAGGAGATATGTTTATTGAACTACTGGGTTCATATCAGTATTCAATATGAGTTCCATTTTTATATAAGATGATTTGCATGAAAATCATGTAAATAGTATACAGAAAAAATTCTGAAATTAAGTTTGTTTAAATAAGAGTATCCAGTGTGTGTCCTTTTACAGAGTAATAAGTGGGTCTTTGATGCAGACAATTTTCACTAAATGCAGTCATTGTTAAATAGATAGCTTCCCGTACTTATCATGTACTGTACGGTGTTGGCATGTTGGATTGAAGGGTCTCTTTTCTGGCATGTTTGTGTTTGAATCATCTCAAAAAAAGGCCAGTATGGGCACACTGTGAAACACAGTTTGGTGCTATTTTCAATGGTCACTAGTTCATAATTTGTCCGTACACAAAACGGTTATGAAACAGCCTTGTCCCGACTAGGCAATAGTGTTTTTGTTTTCTTCCCAATATTGTATTATCTTCACTTTCGTCCCCTTCATAAATGATGAAGGTATCTATAGAATTATGTAGAAACACACTGACACACATAGAATAGCTGGTTGATTAATCAATATGAAGTTCATTTGCATGTTTTATCATATAATCTGGCAGATATACAATTTTAATGTTCGTGGTGATTTTAGTTAACAAAGTTTCACATCTTAAGAGTTTCTTTCTTTTGAGCATGACAGGAAATTATTAGACATCACAGAGAAAAGGTCAACCACACTATCAATTATTATACTATTAAGTCCTTGCTCTGGCAGCTGCTCAATGGGCTAAACTATCTCCACAGGTAAAGTTCTTTTGTGGAATGCTTGTGATCTGATTTATAGAGGCATTTCCTTTAATCAACACCTTAATTTATTTGAAATTTGTTGCAGTAATTGGATTATACATCGAGATCTAAAGCCATCAAATATCTTGGTATGGTTATAACATCATTGCCCTCTATTCACTTAAAAAATAAAAATAGATAATATTTCAAAAGAAATGCATGAAGAGATTCTCTTTATTTTCCCCCAACCTACGAACATGCTGCCATGGTTTAATGAACAACTCTACATGTACCAGGTTATGGGGGAAGGAGAAGAACACGGAGTTGTTAAAATTGCTGATTTTGGACTTGCAAGAATATACCATGCTCCCTTGAAGCCTTTAGCTGAAAATGGGGTACGAATTATCAGTGGTGTTATCTAGTAATTGTTATTGCTTGTAGTTGCAGGTTCATGTAAAGTTGTCATTATAAATTTGAACTTTTGAAAATGATTAAATGGGTGCAACATGCACGTGGGTAATTGTATTATAGGATTTCCATCGAAGACATTCTGAAACAGAATTCAAACTCTGCATATACATCGATTTAGGGAGGAAGTGACTATTTATGGCTGGTGCCCCAGCTACTGGGATGGTTGACTAATTAGTTCTGTTACTTATCGAAAATTACTGACTCTAGTACACCATGCAACTATATGATCTTTTTAAGCGGGATTTATGGCATGGAGATAGTTGATATTAGTTATTACACAAAGTGAATTGCTTCATATTAAATGAATTGTCGACCACGATGAGGATGGTATCTGGAATGGATAACAAAGCCTTTTTTTTTTTAAAGATTCTATGATTGGTAACTGTTATAGCAAAATTTGGGTAAAACTGTATAGAAGCCAAGGGTAGGGAGATAGGGACAGAGAACCTCAAACTATGCCTCCACCAGAGACATTGCAAAGCCTAATATTTTTTGGTTCCTTCTTAGCAAGCTGGAATACCTGGTAACAATCGATATACTGTACCAATAATTTTCCTCCAAAAAGATGGATCTGTTGCATCCTAACTGTTTTACAGGATCACCACTATGTTGCTCAACCGCATAACTACCGGACATATCATAAAGTAGTCAGAGTTTGATCTGTTGCTGTTTTCGTTGGTAAATAGTGTTGGAATACTGATGTGTAATTTGGAGCCCTTATACATAATCAAACCTAATCACTTTTGTTATTAGCTTACCCAATAAGGTTGCATAACTGGTAATTCCTTTAGCAATTTAATTATGGATTTCTGGATATGTTAAATACCAAGAATAAATCCCCGCAATTAGAAAACCCATATGGCATGCTTTTGCTTAGTTTCTTCTAGATGTTGATGAACTCGAGGGGGTTCACGGTCCCAAAAAGTATAAAATCTCTTTGATAAGGGAATGCACCAACTTTGCTGAGCGCTCTTGAATGATCTCTCTTAATATCACTTTATTCATGGAATGATTGAAGTGATCTGACTCCCATTTATTCTTAGGACAACATCTTTGCGTATGTGCAAAATCTACCTGGACTCCCGATTTCTTTTGCTAGGGATATATCATAAGAAATATTGTGGGAACTATCTTAGAGTCAATAACACAAATTAACAGATTTATTTCTCAATCCCCTCCAGTTTCCAGGATTCTGATATGAAATAAACCTACTCTCTATCTATCTATCTATCTATCTGGTTTGGTGTATACATATTAAAATTGAAGTTTTTATGCCCATCTTTTGGGGTACTGGAGTTCTCCAGATTGTTTGCATATGTAAATGAGTTTTAGTTCTATTGGAAATTGACTATGTCTTGATGGTTACTGGCAGGTGGTAGTAACTATTTGGTATCGTGCACCCGAGTTGCTTCTTGGGGCCAAGCACTATACAAGCGCTGTTGGTATCCCATGACATGAAATTCCGCACTTTATTCTATACGAACCATTTAAATCTTATGCAATTTCATGTTCTAAAATCATTTCAACTGAATGGGAATTGTCAATCTTCGATTAAATGCTTCCTTAAAAAATGTGATTAGATATGTGGGCTGTTGGATGCATTTTTGCTGAGCTTATGACTTTGAAGCCACTATTTCAAGGGGTGGAAGTCAAAGCCACACCAAACCCTTTTCAGGTACAAAAGTAGTTTCTGATGCAAGTATGAAGTATATTTACATAGCTCTGCTTATCCTATTTGCGGTTCCATTCCAACATGTAATTGTTTAATCAACAATGCTTGTGAAATTTCAACATCTTCCCTCCTTTGTTTCCTAATATAGATTGCCACTTGTGCAGCTCGATCAACTTGACAAAATATTCAAGGTCTTAGGTAAGACATTAGAAAGCGTTTCCTGGCTATTTTCCTCCTTTTGCATTTGTTACAGAACCATGTCAGTACCTATCTCTATCTCAGGCCATCCTACACCAGAAAAGTGGCCAACACTCGTGAATCTTCCACATTGGCAAATGGATGTACAACATATTCAAAGTCGCAAGTAGTATGTTCCATACTTCTTTGTCGTGTCTTAAGTCATTAATCTTCGACATATACTCTTTTAGGGATTCATTTGTATGTATCTTCCTCGTGTGGGTTCATTTTCTGTTGGACTAATTAGATTTTTCGTTTCCTTTTGCTGTATGCTTCTGACAGTGACAATCCTGGTCTGTATAGCATTGTTCATCTCGCTCAGAAAAGTCATGCATACGACCTCCTCTCAAAGATGCTTGAGTATGTGATGTCTTCTAAGTTTGAAAGACCATTATGTTTTGCTATGTGTGTAGAATTTCTAATAATGATGCAGTTGTATAATGATGGTAAATGCTATCATAAAAGTTGATTTGGATCTGTATCCTGTGAATTTTTGCTCTTCATCTAGGAACAGTCAACTACGATAAAGTAGAGTTTCGGTTGCATATCCTCTTTTGAATTTACATCCAGGTTTGTCTAAGATGAGAATGGATATAGTGTTCTACATATTGAAATGAATGGTCTGGGTTCAACATTCTCAGAGTGCGTGGGAGATTAGTAGAATTATACTTTATTAGGTCTTATTCGTTTCATTATTCGTTTAATCTCCATTCAGGACTTAGAGCGTGACGACAGATTCTTGCCTTATACAGGCTCTTACATCTACGATAGACTGAGAGCTTTTATGTTGGTCATAATGCTTTTAGTAAATCATGTCTTGCATTTAGATAGTGACTAATTATGTAATCTTTTACACTCGAACAAATCTTCTCATCTCTTGATAATTCTGGTCCTTACATTTCATTGCTGCTGGTTCCTGATAAATATGAGAAGAAATGTTGAGCATGACATCTTAGTAATGCATGAGAGAAAAGTGGAGAATATTGGTTGAATGGAATTTGGCAGTCGCAAAAAGGTGGAATTTCATGTAGTTGGAAATTCGCCTTAAATCTTTGTGGTCTGCTACTGTTCAACATGCCATCTTTAGAAATTCGCCTCAAATCTTCTGGAAGCTTTAGGAATACGGAATTGTTCAAGTGGTGGGTTATGTTTCCAGAACTTGGGTCCTGTGCTGAGAGCAAAATCATACTTTTGACTGTGTGTCTGGGCCTAGAATGGATGTTGCACTAGAATCTTTGGTTTTGGAAGGGTTCTTCATGGGAAGGAATTCTATGGTCGATGATGAATATGTTCAAATAAATTGAACCCAGGATTTTTCTTTCCATCATTTTTGTCTCGCAATAATTTCATTAACAATGCAGTCACCAATTTCTACCTTTTTTTTTTATATATATTTTGTTTAATGGCAGGCAAGGTTCAAAATATCGACAATATCGGCAATATTTGTTGGTATTGGTGGTGACCGATGTATCTATATGCTGTAGAAAAAAATTTACACTGTCGGAAATATTGTTGATATCGGTGATATATCTCCGATAACTCCCCGATATCGAGTAAAACCCTTGAATCAAGTTTGATTAGAAAAAAAAGGTTCAGAAGTTTAGAGAAGAAAGAAGGAAGAAGTAGGTGGCCGTGGGTACATACCTGTACCGATTTCCTTCACTGTCGTCGGCTACCCCTCTCCCCTCTTCCTTTTGGAGCTCTGCTCTTTTTTTTTTTGTTTGGGTTTGCTCTAAGAAATGATAGAAGACTTGCTTGTGTTTTAAACCCTTAAAGGGTAATGCTAATATCACTTATTTTTTAAACCCTCCAAAGGGTAATGCTAAAATCACTCATGTTTTAAACCCTTAAAAGGATAATACTCATGTCACTCTTGTTTTAAACTCTTAATAAGGTAATGCTAATGTCACTCCAAAAGTCTACTAAACATGCTTCAATACCTTAAAAAAGGCTTAGATTCTTTACCCCTGAGGGTTAGTGCCCTAAGCACAATTAAAGGGAGTTAAAAGATAGGTTTAATTTCTTTAAAAAAAAACAAGGTTAGATGCTTTAATCCTAAGGGTTAGTTAACCTTAACCATAGTTAAAGCGAGTTTAAAAGGGACACCTTTAGGGTTAAAGCATCTAATCTTGGTTTTTAGATTTTTTTTAAATGAACATGTCCCCTTTAACTGTGGTTAAGATTCACTAACCTTTGAGGTTAAAGCATCTAACTTTGATTTTAAAAAATTAAACGTGTCACCTTGTAACTCCCTTTAACTGTGGTTAAGATTCATTAACCTTTAGGGTTAAAGCATCTGACCTTGGTTTTTAGATTTTAAAAAAATAAATAAATTAACATGTCCCCATTTAACTCCCTTTAACTGTTGTTAAGATTCACTAACCATTAAGGTTAAAACCCTTGAAAATACTTTTCACATCTAATGTTATTCCCAATTCTCTTTATCTCCCTCTCACTCCAATGGTCACAACTCATGCAGATAAAAAATCTTCTATAATTTTTAAAAGAACTAAAATTATATTTTCTAACCTGTTAAAAAAATATAGATAGGAAAAAAAAAACTTTGTATTTTGGCATAGAGGTCTTGCATGATTACATTAAAGTTTAATCACTTAAACAACACTCAATAGACCTAGAGGTCCTGCTTGTTTACATCAAAAATAAAATTAACATAGAGGTCAGAGTACATCTTATTGAGAAATGAATGACACATGAATCAATCATATATTATCGTCATTCGTCAGCGCACATTTTTACTCTCTTCTCATTGCATCTCTTATGTACATTGTTGTTTTTTAAAATATTTTTATTCTAAAAGGTATATTAATATCTATTTTAACATTTCCTGAAGTTTTATTGCAAAATTCCATATTTTGTAATTTTTCCAAAAATCACCGATAAACAATATATCATTCGATATATCTTATTTCCGCGGCTCGACATGTCGAGCGATATCGACATTCAGAACCTTGATGGCAGGTGACGTGTGGTTTAGCCTGTTGAATCTGAGTTAGAATAAGCTGGACTAATTGATATGTTTGAGTTTTACACTTACAGCTTCTATTAATTTTGATATATTCAATTCATTTTTTTTTGATATATTCAGTTCATTAATTGCTGGAGGGATTATAGCATCCTGTTCTGTAACCTTGACATGGGAGAATTCTGTGCTAAAATACACAAAGCAACCCTCTACTGAATAATTTTGGCTCAGTTATGCTTCTGACCTTGTTAGCAGTAATGAACTTGTAAGGATGAGAGGTTAATAATGAAAATAGAAAATTTAGGCCAAATAAAGAAGGGGAGGAAAGAGGAGGATATTAGTAGAATCACACCACTTCTATGGAGGTCCTAGAGTTGGAGTCCCACCAGGCACCAACCTAGGCTTCCAAAGAATGGAGTCACACTACCTAATGCAAGTAATTACACCTTACAAATGACTGGTTAATTTAAAGTTCATATCTGGAATACCTTACAATGTCATAGTCTCTCATTTTTATAGACCCACTTGTTGCATCTTTGCATGTCTCCGTTCACTGAACTGAAAATGGTCCCAGGGGACAATTCTAGGGTGAAAGCATTCGTCTCCATTTTGTTTGTGATTCTAGATGGACCACCATAGGGAAGGGTTACTGCATTATCTTCTTTGGAAAAAATGCATCTGCATAACCTGACAATGTAATACTGTGTTGCCTGTTCAAAGTCAAGTTGGAGCTTCCCCAGTGGGATACAACCCGAATTCTTAAGCTTTAGCCTTTGGTAGTAACTTTAGTTAATCTAAATCCAAATCATTGATAGATGAGTTGGTGTTCTCCACCTGAAGCAGTGGGACAGAATTGCTTGCTCTGACGCTTCCAACATAATTTTTATTTGGTGATATAATGAATACCAATTACCAATTTATCTTCCCTCACTGCTCAAGATATTCAATTATTTTCCTCCTACCTTTTCAATTACTCTTATTTCAAGGTGTTCGTTAGACTCATTCACTGTTAGAATTCATGTAGCATTTAAATGCTGATGAAGTTGATTTTTAATTGTTCGTGTAATCTGTTGGATTCTATCTTAAGTTTCATAGAAGCAATTGAATGCTGGAAAAAATCTAAGGAAAATTGCTTATACATGCAAGATTTTCCAAAATATTGCCAAAACGTTTAGTGAGATGAGATGTTGGCTTTTTAAAATAGTCGTTTATAAGAATTTGCCTACAGGTGTAAGTGAGATGCCAACTCGCATGTTCGTTTCCTTAATTTTTTAAGTTCCATATCTGCCCTTGAAGGAAAGAGAATAAAAACTAAATGAACAAACATTCTTTCCTTTCCATTAACACTTTTTCTATTTTCTTTTCTCCTCATAAGAAAGCTCCTAATCCCATTCGTCTTTTCGATCAACCAAGCGGGAGGTTATAATCATCTTCTTCTTAGCCATTGATCTTGTTTGGTTCCTCGAGTTGTGACAACAATGGGAGGACCAATTATGACCAATGGTCGACTCACTTTGGGTCTGTAATTTCGATGATGAAATCAATCACAATCATCTCTTAATTTGCTTGATGAGATGGTGGAGAAGCTCCATGCTAAAGCATGCAAGCATGAACTCACCAGAAATACATGTCCTAGGTCTGTTGCTCTATTCATTAGTAGAAATTAGAGAAGACTGAATGTGATTTAATGATTTTTCTTAACATAGAAATTCTCAGTTGAACTCAATTGGATCGGCTCATTGCTTTCTCATTGTTGAAAACTTGTACTACCTGCTATTTGTAAACTCATCTATACATGGACTGTTGTTTTTGGTTTCAAGCCTCTTGAGGAATTACACAAGCAAGAAAGGTTCATGGACATGTTAGTCTTCCTTTTTGCAAATTAGCGCTATGTAATGGAAACTTGTGTGTTAATTTGTACACTTGCACAATTGTACAAATTAGCGATATGTAATGGAAAAGGAAAAAAAAGACAGGAGAGAGAAGAGAAGGCGGGAGAATAAGACGCACAAACTCGATGATATTTGTGTCTCGCTTAGACTTTTATAATTTCACAATAACTAATAATTACAAGTACGCCACCCATCACAAAATGCCCATTCTACCCTTGAACTGAACTAATTACATTCAACAATTACAAAACCAGTATACACGAGTAGCCTCTTTTCTGTAATTTATTTGGTTTTCCTACCATAGCATACTCTTATTTAATTAATACTTTTGCTATAATATTTAGCTGATTATAATAACATGATAGTTGAATTGATCTGGCATTGGGGAACTCAATAATTCACCTATGCTTAATCAATATATAATCTCTAATATATCTCCATCTGCAGATATGATCCTCGAAAGCGTATAACCGCAGCACAAGCTCTAGAGCATGAGTAAGACTTCTTGTCTCATCTCTTTCTTGTGGCTGAGTGTTCTTTTTGTACCTAGTGCAGCATAAAAATAGACTGGGATCTCAATATGTTTCTAATCTTGTGCTTGGGTATTATGCAATCATCTTTAGGTCTAACAATTGTTTTCCACTTCCAGTGTGCATTGGCTGGAAGGATTGATCTGTACATTCTTCTATGTTCATATTTTGAGCTTTCCAGCATTTTTTCTGTGTTTCTGTTCTCTTTAAAACTGAGACCTGGACCTTAACCTTGTAACAGTTAGGTTGTAAGTACTTGTGGTGTTCCCTTTCGGTCCAAAAAAAGAAAATTGTGCTTTTATTTCGTATGTATTGTTTGGTACAATGCTTGGGATCTTCCAGTGGCTGGAATGTCCGAATTAATTTGAATGTTCAGCTCATTTATTTGAATATTCAGCTCATTTGAAAGCCTACAATGTCAATTCATATAAAAGCAACAAATATTTGTGGAAAGTTTCAAGTATATTTTCAATGAATTAGTTTCAGCTTATCTCTTGTTTTATCTACCTCCCTTTCCGAGAAATACCCGATGCATCCAATCCTTTTTATCCTATAAAATTTTCAGTTTTACCTCACTATATAGTACTCCAGCTTCTGCTTCTCTGATCCCTTCAACCATATTATTTCTGGGAAATTCCTGATGCATACGATCCTTTATAGCCTAAATTTTTCAGTTTTGCCTCGATATGTAGGACTCCAGCTCCCCTGATCCCTTCAATCAGAATTTCATCCATAAGAGAAGTCTTGGCCTATTCCAAATTCATCCTTAACAAGAAGGGAATATCTACTTTACTATGAGTGGCTTTTGCTGCACCTTTAAAATCTCTGCCATGATGTGGAGTCCTGACAATTGATAACTGCAGAAGCTTTTCTTCCACATCCAAAATCTCACAAGCATTCTAACATGTAAGAGATGCTGTATGTAATCTGGTTTACAGAAGAACCTTCTCAAGCTTTTTTTGTTTTATTTTAAAGGTGTCTGTGCCTGTGTGTGTGTGTGTGTGTGGGGGGGGGGTATTTCTGGTAAAGCTCACCCACTTCTCCCGTACTTGTGTGTTTCTGTAGCTGAAAACTGTCACTGCAAATACGTGTACATACAGGTATATATACCATAAAATAAATACTAATATGATATCTTTCTACAAGTATATGCTATATACCATACCTCATGTTATATAGTGTTCATCATGTCTCTCTCTCTCTCTCTTCTATGTGTATTGTAAATGTTCACATTTTGGTGTACAATACTTAATCTGATTTTGTTGGGCCATATTGTTGGGGTGCATGATTAGGCTTGGGATACCATCATTTCTGTTCTTATTGGAAATAAAAGATAGGGCTTTGCTACTAGGAGTCTAGGCCGCACTTGTGGTCCTAAGGTTGTGCGTGCACCTTAAAACAAGCCACATCTTTTGAAGTTGCGAGCAGCTAGATATTTTATTAGCTGCTCATAAAATTAAACCCTAAAATTTTGGGAGCAACTCATAAAATTGCAAGGTGCTCGGAATTTCAAAACCTAGGCCTTTACTAAAGTGGATTTTTATAAGGCGCTTACTCAATCCTAGGACCGCAAGCGTGGTCCTAGCAGCTTTATTGTAAAAGATATGCTTATTATGGGTTATAAACCTTTCACTTTGCTTTTCTGAGTCTAAAGCTTCACTTTGAACATCAAACCAACGTGAAGTTTCATTTTTGCTATGAGCTTATTGAGGAAAGATGTTATTCTACTTATGTATTCACCCATTACTTGTTACGTTCGACATTATTGGATAATCATGGCATGGATGTTGTCACAATTCATTTGCATTACTACAGTATCTTTAATCTCTCTTTTGATAAGTGAAGAGAGTAATTTACCAACATCCTTAAACTATTCTCTCTCTAAGCAATGCTGTTTCTGTTTTTCAGGTATTTCCGATTGGAACCTCTACCAGGACGCAAGTAAGTGTCTCCCAGTAGATGTCATGGTGAATGCAGCATATATTATCACACGTAATTCCTTCACTTTGACTGGGTAATTGTGACATCAATGCTCAGTGCACTGATACCTAGCCAACCGGTGGATAAAGTCGTGAATTACCCTGCTCGTCCAGTGGACACAACTACAGATTTCGAAGGAACAACTAGTGTCCATCCTTCTCAACCGGTATACCATAAAGAACTGAAGCTTTTGAATTCTATAATTTTAATATGCAGAAAGTTGAACCTAATTTCATGAACGTGCCTTTTCATAAAATTTTCATGAAATAAAGTTTATTTATTTCTTATTTTTATTGATTTTTTTAAATTTATGGATTTCTTGTTTTTCCTTATTTTTCTTGAATGCTTTTCCATATTGATTCAATTGCTTGCAAGTGTTTTGTTTTACATTTGAGTAACACTTGGGCCTTGATTTTGTCAATTGGATACGCGACTTCCAGGAGTCAAGATTTTTTGATTGAACACTGAACTGCTCCTTGATTGCTCTCATCCCCAAGTCAGCGGGAGCCAATGACCTCACACAGTTCCACCCCATTAGTCTGGTAAGTAGTGCTTACAAAATTCTAGCAAAGGTCCTCGCATCCCGACTCCAAACTGTCATGAGTTCCATCATATCCGCCCCGCAAGGCGCCTTTGTTCATGGCAGGCAATTCCTAGATGGCATCTTCATTGCCAACGAATGCGTGGACTCCAGATCCCGCTCAACCTCTATAGTTGGTACTCTGTAAGGTCGATCTAGAGAAAGCTTTTCGACCATGTCAACTGGGAGTTCCTTGATTACCTACTGCCTAGAATGAAATTTGGAATCTGCTACCGAAAAAAAATGGATGAAAACATGATACACCTTAGCCTCTCTATCGGTCCTAGTGAATGGATCCCCTGCCGGGTTCTTCACAAGCTCTAGAGGTCTGCGACAAGGGGACCCCCCCCTCTTGCTCTTCCTTTTCATCATTAGTAACAAAAGATCTGAGCAGAATGATCTCGAGAGCGACATAATCTACTATCACGGGATTCAACATTGGAAGCAGATCCCCCCCTCTATTTGGGAATAATTCGCGAAATTTGTTATTAGGCTCAAAAGTGTCCTGAACAACCTTCCTACCTATTTCCTTTCCTCTTCTCCATCCCCTTGTCCGTTGCGCACAAACTGAAATCTATCCAAAGGAACTTCCTCTGGAATGAGAAAGTGGTGATTCGCAAGTACCACCTTGTAGACTAGCAAACTGTTTGTCTCCCATTGGAGAAGGGCGGTCCTCTTTCCCTCTTCTTTGTCTCCTGGGAAAATGGCTTTGGAGGTTTGGTACCGACTATGATAGTCTCTGGAAGCAGGTAATCACGTCCAAATATGGCTCTCTCTCCATTTGGGCCCCCCCTGTAGTCCCAAGCCCTCACGATTCGAGCCTATGGAAAGGCATCATGTTAGATTAGGAATTCTTCACCACTAACATCAGCTTTCGAGTGGGGCGAGGTAACGAAGTTCGTTTTTGGACAGAAAAAGCGTGTGGCCCCACAACTCTGTGTTCCGACTTCCGACCAATTTGGCTCCTAGCCTTAGATAGATCCGCCTTAGTGGAGTCCTACATGGAGTACCTTCCCAACAACAGAGTTTGGTGCCCACACCTGAGGCGCAACCTCAACGATTGAGAGCTACACATCCTCCAAAACTTACTGGCTAGACTTCAACAAGTACCAACCCACCCTTCCCTCAGGAACACTCGCCTATAGTCTCGTGAATCAAAATGTCAATT
Organism: Tetracentron sinense; assembly: GCA_015143295.1. Classification (NCBI taxonomy): domain Eukaryota; kingdom Viridiplantae; phylum Streptophyta; class Magnoliopsida; order Trochodendrales; family Trochodendraceae; genus Tetracentron; species Tetracentron sinense. Next base: position 4,274,241 of record CM026555.1, on the reverse strand, counting down.
CACAGTGAAATCCCTTTCCTAAGCTCTCCTTCAATCCTTTGGCCACCCCTTCTCCTTTAGACCGGTATGGAAGGCAAGTTTGTCTCCCAAGGTCTCCTTCCTTTGGGCTGCAGCCTTAGACAAGATACTAACGTGCAATCACTTTATGAGCAGAGGGTGACAGATGGCCAATGACTGTTTCATGTGCCTGGACGCTGAGGAGATGGTAGATCACCTCTTGCTACATTGTCCTTTTACGCGCATAAGGTTTGAAGTTATTTCTCTCCCATCTGTGACTCGGTTTGGTCTTCCCCTTTTCCTTCTGGGACTTCTTATCTTGTAAGTTCTCTGTGCTAATGGGGGAAGATGGTTTTGAAGGGGGCCAAATGTTACTCGCATCGGTAGCTTGGTCTCTTTGGAAAGAACGAAACTTCAGAGTCTTCGAGGACCATAGTGACAAAGTCGGAGTTCCTGAATAATTCGGCAGGGGTCAAGTTCGAAAAATTTTGGGGAAAATTTGGGATAAAATAAAAAAGAATTAATAAATATAATATACCGAACAATTTGATTAAAAATATACAAAATAAGTAGTTTTTTTGCCAAATTTGTGAAAATAATTCGAAAAATTTAGGAATAATTCAGAAAATTCGCGAATAATTCGGCAACTCAAAAATGGGCGAATAATTCACGAATTTTTGAAAAAAAATGGAGTTTTTTGTTATAGAGTCGAAGACTGCTGCTCACCATACATAAAAACCTGCCTAAGGGCGGGCCATTACCTCCATCAGTGGTGCTCTACTCGGGAGAATTTTGATCCAGCATGGTTTTTTTTCTTATTGTAATATTATCATATATTGTTCTTGTTGGGAAAATAACAGAATAATACCGACGGAAAAGAATGAACAAGCACACACACGAGAAAACACAAGAGATATACGTGGTTCGGCAATAACCTAGCCTACATCCACGGGTCAAGATCCGATTGCTTCTTCTTTATTGAGAGAGACCTTGAGGAACCCAATACAATATTACTCTTCTCTCAGATTAATCCCAACCCAAGCCCAGAGCCCCTTGTACAACCTACTCAAGTCACCTTCTCAATGAAACCCTAAGAACATTCCCTATCTAGTATCCCTTCAACCTTTCCCAAGCCCTAGTATGCTTAAAGCCTTAAACCCTTTCTATTATCTCCCACTCCCATTAGAACAACTAAGACTCTCCCTTAGAGCAAAATCCGCTCTCCCCAGGAGCCTTTTACATTCACATTCTCATAACAAACCATAGACCCAAAAACACCTATTTATAGGCCTAAACAAAAGTCCTAGACAAATAGAAAGTCCCCCACTCAGAATAGGGGTTTCCAAAACAACAAATGGACTAATTCCGGAAATCACCGTGCCACCAATCGATCGCTCCAGCTGCCGATCGATCACTCACCCCTGTTTTTCGATTCGAGCCAATTTTTCACAGTTCTTGCAGAAGTTGTCCTCTTTTAGCTTTAGCTTTCTTTTCAGCCTTGGGTTCAATCACTTATGAACCCTGCCAGGCTGCCACCATATTGTACCTCTTTTGCCATATATATTTTCATATCTCTATTGCCCATCCAAAATAAAATACATTTCAATAGACCCAAAGTCACACACACATGAGAACAGGTGGTGTATGCATGACGTGATCCTGTGCTCTGGATTTGGGCTCACTAACCTCATGTCGGTTTTCCACCAGCCCAATCCCCCCCCCCCCCTAATGAACCCATAATTCAGAGATCAGCCTGATCTGTGATTCAAACTGCTGAATCTGAGACATTTGATCGTGGGTCTGGTCCAATGCTCCACAGGCCCTATAGGCCTGGTCACGAAGCTCATGATGAAAATGCTCAAATCCAATGGCTAGGATTTTTATAGCAGCATAAATTTTGGGATGTGGGTTTACTGAGGGCTGGGGACCTTTGGGCCTTGTGGCCACTATGGGTGCAAAGGAGTGCCATGAGGCACCTAACCATCTTATGCATAGGGAATACTTCCTGCATTATATATTTTACTAAATACATATACACAGAGTATGCATGTAGATTTTAACTTGTATTGGTCAAAATGCTTTGACTATTGGGTGTCGACCAATGCAAGGTCTTTTTCTTTCCCTTTAGTTTGTATCAATATTCTTATGTGCATATATTTATTTTAGTTACAGCTGAGCAAGATGAAAAGTAAATCAATATCTCGGTTTTTTTCAAATAAGAAATCCAATTTCTCCTATAAATGATGCAAATTTCACGTCTCGTGGATCATATCATAGTATATAAAGCGTAGCTCTGACATGTACATTCACAGGACATGATTTTTCTCCTTGAAAGTGGAGGTTTTTTTATACATGTAGGACAAGATTTTTCTCCTTGAAAGTGGAGGTTTTTTTTACATATGATGTACTCATGCACTGATTCTTGGAGTCAGGTATCATCCGGAAATACAGTTTCTGGGAGCATGGCTGCTGCCCCTGTGGTGACAGCGAGACCTGTTTCTCGGCCTATGCCTATGGTTGGCATGCAAAGGATGCCAGGTCCGGGTGTAACAGCTTTCAATCTCGCGTCTCAGGCCGGGATGGGCGGTGGAATGAATCCTGCTGGCATCCCAATGCAGCGGGGTGCTGGTGCCCAGGCTCATCAGCAGCAACAGGTTTATCTTGCTTGAGCCTCAGTTGGGTCCCTTAGTTGTGAAACTATTGTATCCCCTTTCTAATCCATCTCTCATTACTCTGAAACAGTTGCGAAGAAAAGAACCAGGAGTGGGAATGCCTGGATTCCCTCCGACACAGAAATCAAGACGCTTCTGAGGTCATTTTGCTCCCATCTTCCCTTATTGGATACACTTGTGGAACCATGGTTTTTCCCCCTTTACAAAGTACAACTTGATTTCTCAGCATTTTTTTTTTTTATCGTTGTCTTGATTTTTCAGCATTGATGGAGATTATGTTGTTTCGTGTTATTAATTACTTGGTGAACAACAAAACTAAGTATGTTCACTGTAGGATAGATTTGATAGACCTTGTTAGTTTTTGTTCTCATCACTAACCATTACAACCTCATTTCACCTTTCTAACCTTCATTAAGGCACCCTTCAATTTCTCAAATTACAAGGTAAATAGGTGCTTTAAATGAGAGATGGCATGTTCTTCATATTGGAGGGGTACAATTTGAAATGGAAACCCACTTACTCATATAATCCTGCCTCTTTACCCTTTCTTTGAAATCTCATGTGCAATGACTAGGTGCGTGCTTTCTTTCATGCAGGGATAGTAGAAGATGCTCATTTTATGGGGATTTTGTCAGCTGCATACTAAAATCTGAAGTCCTCCAATGCATTCCTTGAGAAATATTTGAAATGGTTGGCATCGGATGCCCTTCAAGCTTTGAATATTCTTGGTCACATACCAGAACCCGAGTTTGAAATATGAATGCGAGCGCCTTCAATCGCCTGACCGGTTGGGTCCTGTCATTACTTATGCACCATTGCTGTACACTCAAATGCAAGCAAGTTTGTACTCTGTCCTATTGTCCTACTTCCCCCGTATGTACGAACTGCCAATCTAAACTTATAGATATTATGATTATATAATGTGTATTCGTGTCTGCATTACTCTCCTTATGAGTTCCCAGGTTAATGTCAGTAGGATAATGCTTCCCCTCCAAGGGTTTTAGAAAATGCTGATGATGTGGGGCCAAGCAGCAGCGTGCGGGCTAGGTTTGCGTGCTCCTTGGAACGATCCTTGCCCAGAAGGTTGCTTCAAATAGCTCTAGGGAATGTGCCTTGTTCAATTAGGACCTTACTAAGATCAAATCAACCTTATTTTGCATGTAATAAATGGATAAAAAAGTAGAGCAAATAAACCTTATTTTGCAGCTTAATGTGGTAGCTACTCTTCTTGGCATCTGGTGTGTTTCATTTCAACCTTGAACCTCGATTTTTCAGGGCTTTCAAATAAATAAATAAATATATTATTATCAGTAGTAGATGTGTTTCTTAAACAAGCCTTTTTGAGGCCAAGTTGCGTAGTCTACTTTGGACAGAGCTATACCTGAATCTGTAGATTCGATTTTTTCCAACCATGAGCCCGGCCTGCTTACCAGAAGTTTTTGTGGGCTGAATTCGGCCTGCATATTTAGTGATGATGTAGACCAAGGTGATGACAGCTTGTCATGCAGTAAAATCCGGTTTAGTCGGAAGGTTCATGGATGTGATCCTGAGATGACACAGTGCGTGATGCAGTCAGAGAATGGGTGTTGAGTAACAGAATGGTCTTCCAGAGGAAATCGGTTGCCCTGGGGAGTCCCGAGGGGAATGCGAGACTATCCATCAATTGGGTACAGGCAATGGCTGGTGAAAAGGATTTCAGACTCTGCAGTTGAAGCAAGAAGATATGCAAACTGTATTGGAGAACTAGAACATCAAGAAGCTAATGCCTTATTATCTAAGTCAGGCACAGAATCGCGTCGAAATAGTCTTTGACACAGACACTATACATCATCTGAAAAATTACACCTAAATTGTGCTAAGAGGCCATGCCAATGGTGCTCGTGAAGGACTGTAATTTTCCCTTATCTGATGAAATAGCTTTGAAGACATTTTTTAATTCTGTTTTTGTCGTCATATATTCCATTTTTGTGGTCATTTCCTTGGAGATAGTCACTGCTCTGAATCTGAGGGAACATGAATTGAATAAGTTTTCATGCGTCTCTGGTTCTATTCTACCAGACTATATGCTTTTGAGTTTTTTTTTTTGGTTGTGTATAGTTTTGGTACTTTCTTACCTTTATAGAGGGATTTAGCCACGGCTATTGCAACTGTTAGTTACATTTAACGACATTATAATGGTTAATTCATGTTAATACGGTAAGACAATACTCCTAAGATACGGGTGGTTATGAACTACTATCCCCTTTATAATGGCCGTAATTGTGAATTTTCTACTAATAAGAGAATTTGTGAGGATTTTATCTTTGATGAATAGAGAAGTCTCCCATGAAATTTTAGGACGAGATTGGTCTACTCAGCCTTTAGGGGAAAAAGAGATTGAAATTTGTATTAGAGTAATATTTATTCCTTAAGGCTATATTGTGATTGTATTTTGAATTTGTATGGGTAAGGCTTTGACGTCTCATCTACCTTATAATTAGGGGTGTCAATGGGTAGGTCCTTCAACCCAAAAAAAAAGGGGGGGTAGGGCTGCCCGGTTGCCGGTCCGACCCGGCCCAGAAAAAACCCACCAATTACCCATATTTTAAGTCTTAGGGCTAGGGTCGGGCTCAATTTCTTAGGCCCATATGTGAGCTGGGCTAGGGAAATATATATGTATATATATACTCAGAATGGTTACTAGACAAGGACCAAGCGACTGATGATTGCGGTGTCGATTATCTCGACCTGTGCCGGTGAAACTCATTTGAATCAGTTCAGAAAAGTAAGATTGATCGACGTTTTGCATTCATAGTAATGCTGTTGTGTGCATAAAATATCACTAATCTAGCAGAAGATTGGTTCGATGCATATATATATATATATATATATATATATATATATACTAATAATTTACCAAAACAATGTCTACACTGCACTCACTTATTTTATATATTAGGAAAGTGATTTAAAACTCTCGATAGTACCTACTATCGAGAGCAAAGGCCACAGGATCAAAAATCCAAAGGTGCAAACACTTAATTGGGGTCCACCATTAAAAGAAAATGCAGATTGTGGCCATTTTATTTTCAAACGTGTGGCCTTGCACTCGATAGTAGGTACTATAGTGTTTTTAAGCAGTTTCCTATATATTATACTAGTGGACAGCACGTGCTATGCACGTGAGAGATAAGGAAAGGGACCCTAGTGAGGCATTTTGAAAAAAACAATTAAGGACTATTTTGGATATAACAAAGAAAGGGGCGGGCGGGACCTTGGCGAGACGTTCTATTTTCGAAGCGTTTTGTTAATAGAGTGAGGAGTTCGGTTACACCACTGAGATTGCCATGTGTCTCCTTTAACAATATTCCTTAAATGTGATTAAGATTCACCCACCCCTAGGATTCACCCACTTATTATTGGTTTTTAGTAAAAAAATATGAATTTTTTTTTAACCTTAGAAGTTAGTAAATTTTGATCAGGGTTTACAAAAAATTAATTTTTTTAAAAAAAAGCGTGAACCCTAGGGGTGGGTGAATCTTAATCACAATTAGAGTCAGGTTATGCCCTTGAGGTTGGCATGAGTCTCTTTTGACACCCCTTACCTGTGGTTAAGAATCATCTATCCCTAGAGTTCACTCACCTATCCTTGTTTTCTATAAAAAAAAATATTAATATTTTTAAAACCTAATTAAAATTCACTAATTCTTAGAATTAAGAAATATCATATTTTTTTTAATAAAATTCAAGGATAAGTGGATGAATCCCAAGGGTGGTGAACATTAACCATAGTTAAAGAGCGTTAAAAGGGACACATGGCGATCTCAATGATTGCTCCAAGGAGTTCGGTTATAATTGTAGAGAATTTCAAGCCTAATAGATAGATGAGTGAGAGGGTAGTAAGAGAATTATACAATCATTCAATTTTGTCTTATATAATGATTATGCTAATGGTAGTTTTTAAGAGATAATTCTCATAAATTATAAGAAATAAGAAAAGAAGATGATATAAGAGCAAATGGTAGTTTTGGAATTACAAAATATTCCATCAACGTTTTGAACATGGGGTTTATATATATTAGTAATATTAGTAAAGAGAACAGAGAAGTTAATACTAAGTGTATTCTACATAATATACATAACATAATAGTATATATATTATTTCTTACACATCACATCACATAACATACATAATACATAAGATATTATAATAATAGAACAAATATAGCCCACTATTATAAGTGTACACTATTATGGTATAACATTGTGCACTCACTTATATTTATATATTCTATAAGTTATACTTATCATATTCTACATAATATACATAACTTATTACTTATCAGTATGTATTACATATTACATAATACATTATATAATGATTTAACACACATACACATTGTTATGGTAGAACAATGTACTCTTTGTTTTATATTACATATATATTAATACTTATATATAACATAATATATAAAGACACATGTACATATAGTACTCAATATATATGCTAATAGAACTTATATTAATATAATATATATGTTGAATTGAGATGGGTTGGCCTGAGCCCAGCCCAGTTTGGTCTGGCCCTATTAATAATAAGGTCCGGTCCAGTTAGGTCTGACAAAAAATTTAGTAGGCTTTGAACCTATATATATGAGCCCATTTAGAACTGAGCTTAACCAAGCCCGGCTCGAGCCCGGTCAATCTTGACCCATTGGCAACCCTACTTATAATCTTCTTATTTATAAATAAACGGGGCTCCCCCACCTAACTAGGATGGTGACGATGTGTGTCTCATTAGGAGGAGGTCATGACTTAAATTTTCCAAAGAAAACTCTCAATGAAGGGGTTTTTCCTTGATTGTCCCTCAAGTTTGGGATTGTTTCTCAAATGCCCAAGTTTTAAAAATCCTTCCCTCAAGAGTTAAAGAGGCTTATGAGCATTTTTCATCATTCAACATTGACGAAATTTTTTAAACACCCATTCACTACCACTAACACTTTAAAAAAGAGTTCTTTTAGTTTCAAAGAAAGAAAAAGAGGAAAATAAAGGTTTACATAAATGCTTGAGATGAGAGAATCTCCCTCGCTCTCCTCATCTTCCCCTCTCAAGAAACTCCTCATTCCAGCTTTTTTATTTTTTTGAAAGTGCATTTTGATTATTCATGATTTACATTACTCCAACCTAAAAAAGATATGTTTGTTTAATTTTTATTCACTTTTATTATTCATAATACAAAACAATGGTTAATGGGTGTTTTAGGATAAATTTAATAGAAGTTTTCTTCAAAAAATATGAAAAATCTACAAAATTTCGAGTTTCATGGAGTTTTTGCATTCAGGATCAATACGGTTGATACACCTATATAAACCTAGTTGATACCAGTTGATATGCCTATATTGACTTGGTCGATTAAGTTCAATACCGTTCGATACACCAGGTCGGTACAAGTCAATACTCTTGTTCATACATGTATTGATATATCATCTTCAACATTTGGAATACAACCAATATCGACATGAAGTATCAACCCATTTTTTGTGTATCAGCTGTACATTGTAAATCATAAAAAATGAAAAAAAGTTGTAAAACCATATAACATTTTTTTGTTTTAAAGGTATCATGTAACTCACTAAGCACACACAGTAGGACCTATGGTTACCGCTAAGGTGCCATAAGAGTAAACCCATTCACTCACTCCAAAAGGGCCTGACTAATAGTTAAAACCATATAATATGGAATTTAAGATTTAAAATCATAAATACAATGATTATAAACTTCTTTCCATGGATTAATCATACATGCAATTATTTTAATTATTTTTTTTTTAAAAAAAGCACAAGAAACCCTAGAATGGAGGATTTTCTTCGGTTAATGATGTTCTTTCATGATCATGATTGCTAGTCGCTCCAATGTTTGATTTTAAAAGAACAAAGCTCTATTATCTGAATGTGAGTATCGACCTAATGAGTTTTGCACATACATAAATTCTTTGAAACTCATTCTACATGAAAAGAGCACACTTGTAACAAAGGTCTCTCGTCGAAAATGGGGTGGAGACCAGGAGCGGAGCCAGGGATTTTTCCTTGGGGGAAGGGGGGCTGCATATCAAGAAAATTAATTGGATTGGGGTATGGGCTAGAAAGCATGGATACTTCTATAGATCCTCATACCCGTATTGGATACGTATCGAATATGGATACGCCTCCGATACGGCGGGATACGTACAAGATTCAGCTTAGACGTATCCGGTTAATTTAAAACAATTTTTTAATTTCGGATACGACAGGGATACAGCTCCGATACGGCATGGATTCGGCCGAGAAAAGGACAAGATTTTTTTTTTGGAGACCCGGGGGTGTGACCCTATCTCTTTTGTTTTTGCATGGACATGGTCTTCTTTATATTTTGCTTAGTGGATGATAGGATGAATTTCTTTTTTGCTTAGTGGATGATGAGATGACCCTGTTTCTTTTGCTTTTGCATGGATATGGTCTTTTTTATGCATAAACAGAACTGAACCAAAGATTATTTTGTAATTATAATACAAAATATATTATTATTATTATTTTTTTAAAAAATAAATAAAAAATTACAGACATATCCTGGCCGTACCCGTATCCTTTTTTTTAGGTTCTGCCGTATCGCAGGACCCGAATTGTATTGTACCCGTATCCGTGCTTCCTAGGGTATGGGGGTTTGGGACCTAGCCCCCGATTTTTTTTGAGTAATGGGTCCATTGTGGTCACAAAATTTTTTAATGTTCCATTCCAAAAAGGGGTCTAGTAACAAGAACAAGTGAAAAATATGAGTTGGTCTTCTCTGGTTCTTACCCATTTTTTTAATACCCACTAACTATGGTGTAGATTCATTCACCCCTAGGGTTCATCTATTTAACCTTGGTTTCTAGAAAAAAATAAAAATAAAAATAATTTTAAATTGGTTAAGCTTAACCACGATTAAAGGGGATGAAATGGGAATGCATTTGATTATGTAGTCAAATGCGGGGTGAGCTAATCATTAGTCTAAAATAACTATATTTTTATTTACTTTACTTTTATATTATGGAGATTGTTTTTTCACACACGCATTCCGTGTTCAGTGGAACGTGCGCGCCTTCCCTACTTGACACATGTCTCTTTTAACACCGATTAATTGGGGTTAAGTTTCACTCACCCTTGGGGGGGCCATGGCTCCACTCGTCCCTGGCTCCGCCCTGGTGGAGACATAAATGTCTTTTCGTTAAATGGTTTAAAACAAATCGTACATGTATGAACAACTTTCGCATGTGCATATGGGCATTAAGAGAGGTTTTTAAAACTTGGGTATTAGGGGAACAACCCCAAACTTGAGGAAAAAACCCTCATCAATGAATATGAATTGGTAGAAGGCACAAGATTAGCTTTGGCAGCTACCCGAGCTGGGCGTTCGGGCATCCATAAAAAATTTGACACCTGACAATATTTTAGGGAAGAAGTCATTTCATTTTCTTTCCATAATTTTGACTTCTCCACGATATCTTTCCCCTTTAAAACACCACATGCCCCGAGCTCGGGCAGCCGCTAGAGCTAATGCTTTGCTTTAGTAGAAATGCTTCTGATGTGATGGGATGGGCCATTAACCTTACGAAGAATTGGTAGGTCCAAGTTCTCCAGAGAGAGAGAGAGAGCGCGAGAGAGAGAGATTTTTTTTCTTTCATTCAAAAATTAACCTTATAATTTTCTTGAATGTGCAGAACAAAGGGAGAGAACTGTTGGGACTAGGAAGACTGCTACCAAAAATCTTTAACATATACAAGGTCTATCAATGGGAGACAAAGTTTAGAAAATATTAAATTGATGCACGATATTTTCCAATTCGCCGCTGGTCCGGAGGGAATCAAGGGATTTGCGAATGCCATGACAGCAGACAGTATTTGGAATTTCCAAAGCCATTATTGCAACTAGATCAATTGGCTTTATCTGTAGATTGTTGCAAGGGTTCACACCCTCATAATGGCAACTAACCTTCCAAAAATATATATATATATATATATATAATGGCGACTAACCGAGCAAGGGTTGCAATTTAGGTTGGTAATGATAAGTAATCTTCATCTTACCACATTATCTTGCCAGGGATAATTCTTTATGGGCAAATACTGAGTATTAGACTCGGGACGCTCGGGACACGTGGAAAGGAACGGAACTAAAGAGGTGATAGCATGCATGTGGAAAGGGATGAAACCAGAGATGATAGCATAGCATGGCTCCCCAATTCACCCCGTCTTCTTTAACATCTATTAACTGTGGTTAAAGATTCACTCCCCCCTAAGGACAAATATTTTAACCTTGGTTCTGTGGACCCGGATCCTTTAGTGGGGTAAAATATACCAGACCTGTGCATATATTTGCACATTAATTTTCGGACAAAAGTATTCTATGAATTCAATGCACATTTCAGACATGACCCATCCAAGTCAGGATCAGTGGACACCTGGCCCCCATGACTAACAGAAATAAAAGACCATACTGAATACGTAAAACAACACATATAAGGAAGAATAAAAGAACATCCCAATGCAGATGCTTTAACGACTCGAAAGAGGCTGAGGCTGAGGCTGTAAATTGAAGTTTGTAAAAGATTTGCTATTGCCGGATTCCGGTTCACTACATTATCCTCAAAACTGGAACTTACTACAGCTAAATAAGATAACCTCCCATTTTATTCAGGAAAATGTTCTGACTGAGATAATTATTCGGTGCCTGCTCGCCCCTATTGAAAGGGCCACCAACACATTCGCCAACACATTCGCGGATGTTTGTATATATATGACCGGTTATCTTTAAAGGAAGCTCTTCCTGCAAAGAAGGAAAACCAATAAATTCCAAGATTAGAAGACAAATTGCAACACTTCAACTATTATCAGCACGGGTTAGTGTTGATTAAATCCCCAAAAGCAGTAGTAATATCAAGACAAATTGTAACACCGATAATAAAAAAAATATATATTAAGACATGGGATGGAGCATCTTTCAAAGTTGGAAAAGGCTTTAAACTCTACTTTGCAAAGCATGGCCAGGATGATGGGAAACCCCAAGACTGTCTGATGAGAAACCAGCCTAACATTGATGATGCCGGATATTACTTTTGCTGTCAGCAAGTTCACAGCTGTAGTACCTGTGACAATCACTTTGTTGATTGTCTGGTCCCTTTAGTGCAGCAAAAAGCAGCACACTGTATCTTGATCAAGTGCTGAAGTTTGAGTACCAGGTCATGGGAGCCAATACAGATTCTCATTTCAACCAAGTTGCCATTCAATAGAGTCTTCCATGATCTCACAAAGAGATCAACCATCATGTTTTTCGGCTAGTAATCTTGTCCGGATATATTTATTTCCAACAGAATTCCATTACCTGACATTTTTTAACAAAGACCCGACCAGAAGAGCAAAGGTAGTTAAGTGGGATGGGGACTCTCAGGTATTTCATACTTCCACAGAAGGGGCATTCATTATGGGCAATTATATAACTACCTTCAGTAAAAACCTATATTAGTACTGAGAGGACAGAGAAAAGGTGGAGAGAGAGAGAGATGATAGTATATGTTAAGAAGATTTACAAATATATTATGGTCTATGCTTGATGGGAGCTTCTTATCTAGGCACCAATAGGTTTACTAATAGGTCATGTCCATGAACCATCTGTCGAGTAGACCGTAACCAAAAAATAAATATGGATAGGAAGATATTAACCACTCTACTAATGAACTCAATCTGGATGTCTATATTGTCCAAAATAAAGTATTTGATGGAATGGCAAGAAAGGTTAAGTTTTGAAGTGAATTTAGGCGGTTGTCCATCCATATAGGTCCCATCAAGTGAATACAAGCATAAGCACATCTTACATCTTCCGCTGGTCCAACATGTCCACATGCATCATAAAGGGATCATTACAATCAAACTGGCAACCAAGGGTGCATTTGGCATGAAGTTCCTCTGGAATGTTTCTTAGAAATAGGGGTCCCAGTACCAAAAAGAAATAAAGAGCTTTACGAGTGTTTCCGAGAAACACACCTCTACAAGAGCCGCCACTTCTCTTCGAAATAAAAACTCGATCTCTCAACTCTCTCACCGACCCTTTTCTCTCCCAACGACTCGGCTGAGATGAAACCCTATCTTTTGCCGTGGCTCTCTCACGTTTCGGCAGTGATTTGCAGAGGCAGGTAATGCCTCTCTCTCTCTCTCTCACACACACACACACAATCCTAAAGACCAGAGCTTCTCTCTGTAACAAAACCCTCTCTTCCTGTGACGAAAAACCAGCTTCTCTTCTCTCTGTGGAGCTCTCACACACAAGATTTGGTGTAATGCGGAGGCTTAATTGAGGTTTCAAACAGGTTCTCCCGGTTATTACTAACTAGGTATCCTGGGCCTAGGGTAACCAAATAAATTCCAAACGGTTGTAATGGTTGTCTTGACAACATGCAATGCTAGTGTACAGTGTAAAACTTTACCTTCAGAATATTTGGTATCAGATTTTGTAAGAATCCTTACAGTGTAAAACTTTACCTTCAGAATATTGTGCAGGAATTATCTTCTGAACTACTAACAGTTTTCTTGTTTGTGTTTCCAATAAAAAGAATTGCAAAGAATACCACTACACAGACCAACAAAGATAAATAGTTTCATATGTCATGAAGAATCAAGCTAGAACAATTCCATAAATCCTAGAATTATAAATCTGCTTAAGAGAACATAGTAAACAGAGAAGGTTGGGCCATTACCTCATCATAACTCATCTTTAACTGAGTCCAGCGGAACAGTTTTATCCCGATTCTTCTGAATAAAATCAATGATGCCCTCCTTGGTCCTATCCCCATCGTATTGCAACAGGTTGCCGCTTGCTGATTTAAAGTACAAAGTTGGATAACCTTGAACGTCAAAACTATCGGTTGGGATATCATTTGAAGTTGCATCCTAGAAGGTGATTACAAGAGGTGAAATGTGTCAGGAAAAAATGGGCAATTTCCAAATAAAAGAAAAAACATATACATAAATGAAGCCAACGGCCTCTCAGTATCCTAGATGGAAATGAAATGTAGTATGAATAAACCATAACAAGATATAATTATTAGAGAAACAATGGAGAGAACTTAGCTAAATGGATTTGGCAGACAAGCATTTACAACCAGATATCAATACATATAGAACTAGAGCAATAAAAGTAGTGCTCATACCACTTTAAATATCCAAAATAAAACTACTTTTTTATTTTTCATTGCTAAAGTTATGGGCCGGATAGTAGTTGCTCCAGCTGCCAGCTAAGTAAACTTTTAACTTTAAAGGACCTCAATAATGATTTCCATATTGAAAGAAAGTTGCACCCTTGACAGAATGGTGTTCAACAATCCCTCAACATAGTATTAATCCTATTTAATCCAAAAATAGTACAATTGAATGTGGTAGGAATTACCCATATGTAGGCTTTGTGACAGCAAACAGCATAGCATCCACTGATACTTTAACACTGATGCCATCAGCCCCAGAGCATGCAGTAGCCTAACGATTGGAATCCAAGAGCACCATGGCATCGTTCACCTTGGACCACAATGCCACGAACCATGGTTTAAAAAAATGCCAAAACCGTTACCCGCTACCGTGTCTCTACGCATTTTTTCCCATACAGGTATCGTAATGCCTGAAACCGTTATGTTACGGGCATTACGGCCGTTACGTAACGGTAACAGGTGTAGGACTCGCTTGCAGAAATCCAATTCGAGTTTTTTTAACTAAAAAAATATCATTTTTTTCGCTAAAAATATCGTTTTCGATACAATCTGGGCCTATTCAGCCCCCTGTGCCACCCCTCAGGCAATCTGCTGAAGGTAAAACGATATTTTTAGTGAAAAAAACTCTTTAGAATCTTGTTACTTCTTCCTTACATATTTTTTTAAATTTTGTTTTCCTATTTATTGTGATTTTTTGGATTTAAGCAAAAAAAAAAAAGCCATGAAGGCCGAAACCGTTACGTAACGGTTTCGGCTATGTCCGTTACGGTGTCCGAAACCGTTTTTTTCAACCTTGCTACGAACCCCAAGGTAGTAGCTTAGGTTGTAGTCTTACGTATATTCCCAACCATGGTTTCAATAATGGCTTTATAACGATGTAGGCCACAAAGCCTTATGTTACATTGATAAACAGAGCCACTAAAATAATGATCTTCATTAACCATTATCCTATAGTGGCATAAGTAACATTTTTTTTCAAGTCAAATATAGAATATGTTAAATACTAAAATAAAACATTAAAAAATAAGAAAAAGCAACCACCGTTATGATCCATATTATAGCCCGTTATGACAATAAATAATGGTCAAACCTTCATCTCTTTTTTTTACAATCTTTGCCAATGTTCAACATAGTTACCAGCCTTGTTTTTGTTATGTAAAACCTTGCTCCTGAACAACAATATCATTCGCCTATATGAATTCCTTTGACACTAATCTTTATCACTAAGAACTGCGGGAAGGAAGAATAGCATAAGCATAGATTTCCGATTGACTGGGAAGAAAGGGATCTTACAAGCTTCGCAATGATGACATCTGCATCAGTTTCAAATGAGACAGCAACTTCATCCAGGATTGGGGCCAGTTGCTTGCAATGTCCACACCAAGGTGCATAAAACTCTAGCAGAACTGTAGAACGAAACATGTCAAGATATATACGAGCTTGAAATTTCCCACAGAAAGAACAAAACTATTTTAAAGAACTCTAGCAAAACCGCATGATGAAACATGTCGAAATATTATATTAGCTTCATAACGTTCCATACGGTAGTAAGAATAGCAGAGCTGAAAGGACAGATAGATGTTCTAAGCATTAACAAATAACATGTCACAAACAATTATTAGTTCAGGTTTGCTAGTTCACCGGCTTCATCTGAATCACCATTGAATGTTGTAATCGAATGGCCTGGAAGAAGTGTATGTCTAATATTTAATCTTTATGACTTCATTTCCATTAATTCGAAACACAAAGAAAAAAAACGTCCACCCAACCAAATTGAAATATTCTAAAGGACCGTTGTAGAGAAGACTTCAATGAGGTGGAGAATTTTTGAGTTGTAATTTTATGGTCATTCTTCTAACATAATGACTGAATATTCTTAAAGCCTTCCTCTTGGGCTGAAAAGAAAACCTTACTGTTAGGACATAGCAAACCCAATTGACCACATTTAATCTTAACATCTAAACATCTTTTACCTTAAAAGTAAATATGTGGTGTTAACTCGTTGGCTACAAAGCAACCCATTGCACATCGTTTCCTTGGGGAGTGCACTTCCTAGTCCCTTCTTTTTGGTTAGTCATCAAAGATAAGAAAATGATCTAGAACTAGAAGTGCAGTCAAAATATCGCATAGGCAACGCCTCGCCTGGCTAGGACCCCCACCGCTTAATCATGATCTAGGTGGGCACACACTATATCTTATATAATTGGACAAAAAAAGTGAAAGTTTGGTCGCCTAGCATCACCTTGCCTAGGGGAACTCCTACTGCATAGGTATCACCTGGTCACTTTGACCACACTGACACTGAGATAGATGTAAGAGTCTCAACACTTGTTAGAACATCCTTCACAAGGACAAAATGTCAAAATGACCTACTGATTGGAACAACCCTGAAAAATTACATTCCAAAGAAGACCAATAAAGAGTAGTAAAAGATCTCATAACCCTTCCAAATGAACCACAAAAAAAATTCTACAAGTACAAACCTTCACCAAGGCAAGTCCCTAAGCTTAGGTAGACATTGGTCATAGGAGGACCACACTAATGCAGCCAGCCATAAAAAATCTTACCACATTTTGGTGTGCGGTTAAGGAGGACTTTGAAGATCTTGACATTCTCAACTGTATTTCTGCTTCTTAGGGGCTGAGCTCGCTCTCTCTCTCTCTCTTGGGTGATACTCTATCTGTACATTTCCCATATATATCCTTCACCGAAATAATATATGTGCATTGACCACACTGACACTGTGATATAGATATTAGAGTCTTAACACTTGTTAGCCCATCCTTCACAAGGACAAAATGACCTACTGATTGGAACACAACCTATTGCATACATTCCAGAGAAGACCAAGAATGGGGAGTAAAAGATTTCATAACCCTTCCAAATGAACCAAAAAATGATTCTACAAACCTTCAACAAGGCAAGGCCCTAAGTTTAGGTACACATTGGTTCTAGGAGGATCATACTAGTGCAGCCAGCCATTATCTTACCACAATTTGGTGTGCGGTTAAGGAGGACGACTTTCTTGATCTTGACATTCTCAACTGTATTTCTGCTGCTTAGGGGCTGAGATCTCTCTCTCTCTCTCTCTCTCTCTCTCTCTCTCCTCTCTCTCTCTCTCTCTCTCTCTCTCTCTCTCTCTCTCTGAGAGGGTTAAAAAAAATAGATGTACAAGAGTATGATTCAAGGAAATTATTGCATGAAATTGAGTGTCTATTGAAAACGTTCTGACTGTAAGAGCATGGTTCAAATGGCATTATTTACGGGATATTACAGATTTAAAAATATAATGGGATGCTATTTTTATTTCCTAGAATATGATAACACAAAGTATAGATTGCTTTTGTGTTGTTCCATGCACAATTGTTGTTTCCAATTAATTATTGTGTTCTTTTTGAAGGAAAACAAGAAAATTCATCCTAGGAAAAGGATTATTAGAAGGTAGCACTAAAATAATTATGCAATTCGAAAGTCATAACGAGCATTTGAAAGAGAAAATGACTTCAATCAACTTACAAATATAGGAAAGAAACCTAGGAATGATGTATTGAACAAGATTTTGGAACTACAAACCATTTTCCCCAGAGTTGAAAACTACATCCTGGAGGCTGTCAGCAACAACCACCTTCACAGGTTCGTTGTTAACTTCTGGAATAGGTTCTGACTTTTTGAACGGCTTTAAGTTGCCATCCTGCAACCATGTCGCACAGTCAGAAAGTCATGATAGATAACCACACAAATGATGGCCATGAGTTTATCACTACTTCACGTATAAGAAAAAGTTAGAAGAGATCCAATTCCAGAAATATAGCAGATGCAACCCTGCGCTTTTGAATTCACAGGAACACATAAAAAAATATGAAACAATCAGTACTAAAAGAAGCAGAAGCTTCACCGTGTATTCCTTCAACCAAGATGCAATATGATCAGGCTCCAAATGTGGTTTAAGAAATTTCTGTCCATCGTTGTTCTGTATGATGATGAGAGGAACCTGGTCGTCCTTAAGTCCAAAATACTGTTCATTCAAACCAAACACAAATTTAAAATGATAAAACATGTTGACTGAAAGATGCCAACAAAAAGATAGGTAGAATGGAAAAGATAATAACCTCAAAGGCACCTTGACTGGCCTCAAGGTCACCAAGCAGACAGCTTATGCCCTTTCCTTTGTAGTGCTTGGCAACAGCATGATATTTTGATTTGAAAGCATCAAGAAGCTCACTGCTGAAGTTCAAGAACAGCATGGCCTACCCAATCCAAGAATTTTAACAGAAAGATAGAATTATCAGTAATACCATTTGAGAAGGAAAAATGTTGAAAAAAGAAGGCAACCAGAATAATACACTATGACACTGGCATTGTCCCAACTCCAAACAAATGCATCAAATAGACATTACAATACAACATTCTCGTTCAACAGGGGAATAACTACAAAACTGTAGTGCAAGTGTGAAAACCCAGGTGCTAATTCTCGATGAAACCATAAACCAGTGATTAGTAGCACTAAAGCATACCAGATAATATGCTAACTCCAACTAAGACCCGACATAGGGATTCAGAAACAAACAATAACATTGATTGGGACCCAGCTTTAATAGCTAAAAGGTTCTAAAAGACTATGAATAATGAAATATGAACACAAATGAAATATTAAACAAGAATGGCATGCTTTCCGACCATATTCAATAGTAACTCAGAAAACTCGAAAAAAACTCAATTCGGTCAACTCGGAATAGATGTACAAAAAAGGCAATTACCAATTTCTTGGCATTTTATCCAAGATTGAACCACAACTAACTTGAACATTTTGGGTTAAAAGAACCCAAAGTAGGCTGGTTTTGCGGCCTTAAACAACCTAAAAACTAGGTTTAACAGAGCCCAAATAGGCTGATTTTGCAGCCTCAAACAACCTAAAAATCAGGTTTAACAGAACGCATAGTAGGTTGGACAGAACCCATAGTAGGTTGGACTGGATCTGCAGCCCAAAAAAAGTCTGATGCAAAAACATTGTGATGTTTGAGTTTACATTTAAAAAAATAATGAAAAAGATAAAAACACCATTTCGTGATCCGATTGAGTCCAGCAAGCCGAAAAACTCAACTTGTCCCAACCAAGTCACCTGAATAACTCACTGAATAGTGTTTTCTTCGAGTTTTGAGGTGACTCTGCTCGAAAATCAATCGAGTCGAGTAACTTGGCCCAGTTTCAGGTCGACTCATTGAGTTTTTGAACTATACGAAATACACCCAAAACACGATGGCCAGACTTGTTGGTTGCAAACCTACTCGATCCGGGCAGGTCTATGTAACCCGGATGGGTCAATATATTCTCCCAAATTACAAAGTAAAAGAGAGCAAAAATAACAGTGTGCGCACGAGAGAGAGAGAGAGAGAGAGAGAGAGAGAGAGTTACAAGGGATTTGGTGGATAAGACTCATTGTACAGAGTTAACAGAGGAAACAACAGAAAAATTACAAGTAGAATTACATTTGGTTGATATGATAGCCTTAGCTGCCATTTTCATCCTATCTTTTCTTTAGATTGTATTTGAGCTAAAGCCTTTCAAATAAATCAAACACAAAAGAAACCCGTGTGTCCAACTTTAGAAACCATATTGTCCCAATTTTATTTTATTTTATTATTGACATATAGAGTAAGTATGATGAATATGTTTAGCTCCTCTTTTGGTAAACTACTTTCCAAGAATACAAAGTTCTAGTGAAAGGAAATATCTGGATCAAATTGTTTCATTTTTACTTAGGATTTATAGTGCCAGATACCAATTGACTGAAAACGCATGTGTCGAATTTACAGTATATTTTCAAAATCACTTTATTTTTTAGTTTGTAAAATAGAAATCTCTAATTTTTCAAA
The DNA here is from genome assembly GCA_015143295.1 of Tetracentron sinense. Lineage (NCBI taxonomy): Eukaryota > Viridiplantae > Streptophyta > Magnoliopsida > Trochodendrales > Trochodendraceae > Tetracentron > Tetracentron sinense. The sequence continues at coordinate 4,254,452 of CM026555.1, read as the reverse complement.
GGTTTAATTGTTGTATTTATTAACCCAGTTGACATCACCATAGTCACCAAGTACATGTATGAGTTTTAAATGACAATGGTCCGTTCGGGAAGTACAGGTTTATACGGCAAAAACATGGGAAATTATTTTAAAAATAATTAAAAATATAAATAAATAAGAAACATGATACCAACAGTAACAATCATTTAACATCATCATTCAACAAAAGAATTGCAATTATATAACCCACAAAATATCATCATTCACCATTCAACCATTTTAACAAACGGATATCATCATTCCCCATTTTAAAAGGTACAATACAATCATCCTCTAAACTAGAACTAGTGTAGTCAAGGCGTCGCCTAGGCGTTTTTGGGCCTCAACTGCCTAGGTGCCCCTCTAGGCACATGAAAGTCACTGGCGGTCGCCTAGGCATCTAGGCGCTAGGCGGTCGCCTAGGTGATACATACAAAATTTCTTCTATAAACCTATTTTAAAACCCTCTTTTCAACCCTCCTTTAAAACCCTATTTTAAAAACTCATTTAAAACCTTCTTTGAAACCATATTTTAATATGATAGTGATTAGCCCACCACACATTTGACTATGTAATCAAATGTTGTGTCCACGTGTCCCTTTTAATACCCCTTTAACTATGGTTAAGCTAAAAAAAATTAAGGTTAATATTTTTGCTTTTTTTTTTCCAAAAACTAAGGTTAGATTGCTTAACCCTAGGGGTGAGTGAATCTTAACCACACTGATGAGTGTTAAAAAAGGGGACATGGACCAAGGCGGACCGCACATTCCACTACAGTGGAATGCGCTGTTAAGTTAAACATTTCCCATTTTAAAACCATCATTTAAACTCTTAGACCATATTTTTAAACTCTCTTTTAAAGTCTAAAAGCACTATCTTAGATATAGGTGATGCATTTAAACTTTAAAAGTAAAATCCAAAGTCAACACTCAAAATCACCTTAAAAGTTAGAAAACTTCAAACTAATTATATATCTATTATTTATGTAATATGTGTATATATTAATATTACAGATACATATATTTAATATATATAAATATAATTTAATTATTTTTATCGCCTAAGCATTGCCTAGACGCCTGGACGCCTTGACTACACTGACTAGATTTTAATATGTAAAGGATAAAAACAACAGGTCAACGTTTCAAATAGTGACTCTATAAAGCTTTAAAAAAAAAAAATTAAAATGCTTTTAGTACACATATTATACGAGTGTAATACGAAAAACGTGTTTAATATGTGTTATATTCGGGTATCGTCATTGTAAGCTTAATAGGGCATAACGCATAAGTCCACCCTTCAAAACGGCGATCCCCAAAAAAAGTTTAATATGTGTTTTTAACGCATTTTTTGTGATAGAGGACATCACCATAGTCACCAAGGTCAGAGTTAGGGAATCATTCAAATATGGAAAAATTTGGAAATAACCAGTAGAATTAGGAAAAGTTGAGAAAAAATGGGGAAAAGGTCAAAATAAGATTACTAAATATAAAAATATATTTCATATATTCGATATTTTTTTGCGATTTTCAAAGTTGAGAATAATTCGATTTTAATTTGCAAATTTGGGACTTCTTAAAAAAGTAGCAATTCTTTTTTGAAAGTCGTGAATAATTCACCATTTAATCGTTTAACAAAGATCAAGCCAATTCGTCCATTGTTACTTCAAGCTCTCAATGAGGTATTAAAACATTGAGAAAAAGAACCACATTAACATTTGTAAATCTCCATACCAAACAACACTAAGCCATTGGAGAAGGCAGGGGGGTTTTCCAGTTTCCCAACAAACACACAAATTAGATTTACAAACAAAGATATACTTATGTTTGTGATTGTGTTCACACAGCCAACAAAAGAAGCTATTTTACCTTGGCATTGGGATTGTTGAAGAATTTGATAACAAATGGGCTGCTGTTTGGATCCTTGTTGAAAAGAGTCACGATAGGCACACTAGCTTCTTCAACAAACTTCTCCAGAGCATCGACATGAAAATCCTGCAAGCGTAGCGTATTATACTTCCAAAGATAACCAAAGAGTTACACCATATTAGTAAAAAGCATAGTTCAAAAACCCGAAAACTCGACTTGACTCGAAAGATAGATGGGTCGAGTAACTCGGAAAACTCGAAAAAAAAGTCGACTTTGTCCAACTCAGAATATATATGTAATAACTTGAAAAACTTGGGTTAAAAGAACTCAAAGTACGCTGGTTTTATAGCCTCAAATCTATAAACTAGGTTTAACAGAACCCATAGTAGGTTGTCTTTGTAGACCCAAAAAAATATGATGCAAAAATAGTGTGATGTTCGAGTTTAGGTTTAAAAAAATGATAAAAAAAACTCTTCTGTGACTCGACCTAGTTTGATGAGTCGAAAAACTCAACTCGACTCAACCGAGTAACTTGGCAAATAATGTCACATTTGAATTTTGAGGCGACTTGACTCAAAATGTAAATAGGCAAAGTTAATCAGGTGACTCGCCGATTTTTCGAACTATGGTAAAAAGTACGAATGATAAAAAGTGAGACTTATAAAGATCCAACAATACCTGGAAATCAACAAAGAGCTCATCAAATGGTTTGAACAACCTAACAATGGGGCCATTCACCGATGATTCCCCTCGTGGAAGGAGTTTACCATCCAATGTATGACCAAAATCGTAGTCAGAACGCAATTTCTCAGCTAGAATTGTAAAATTCTCGAATTCCTCCCCAGATAATTCGGAGAACACTCCGACCTACAAGAAAGTGCAAACACGTTGGTACTGGTTAAACTTTTTGAAGAGAAGGGGTAGAAACAGAAAAACAAAATAACCTTGAAGCACTTACAACAAAAATCTTATTTTCATCAATAAGATTGCCAGCATCTTCCACGGATTTTATTTCAGCTGATGCAGGACCAACTTGTTTCTTCAAAAATTCAACAATACCATCTGCATCCCGAGGACCTTTGTATTCTTGAACATTCTTCCCTCCATTTCTTAGAATCATAAGTGTGGGGAAACCGTTAATCTCAAATCCAGTTGCAAGTTCTTTGTTTACTTCATCACTGGCATCGACTTTTGCTAGAATAATAGGAGGATCATGTCTACTCAATATGGATGCAGCTTTCTCGTACTAAAAATGAAAGGGGATGTACACAGTTAACCAAATCTGTCAGCCAACTAAGTGATGCGTACTCATGCATATGCATGATTGATTAAAATATCTAGTAAACAAAGCATGGTGACAAAATCTTATGTGAACATTTGAGATTAAAAAACATATATTTTTTTAATCACCTCTGGTGCAAGATTCTTACAATGCCCACACCTGAAAATGAAAGAAAAATAACAAAATCAGGAAAAACACGATCAATGATTTCAGCCGGAGGAAGCTTATAACATTACACATCTAACAATAAAAAATGGTATAGTCATCAGCAGTAATTTTTGGTAACATGGATAATTAGAATACAAATGTATCCTAATTTGACAGTTCACAATCAAATTTTAGCGCTGAATCAGAAAAATTAAGATCTACTTCACGAGTTTTGCCAACAGGAAAAATTGAGGAAAATCTTACTAGTTCATGCAGGACAAGATGTTAGTTTGACCTTCGAGCACACCAATCAAACTGTAAGCAAATCCTAAAAATCCTTTTTTTTTTGCTCTTCAATGCCTATTCTATATTCACAAAGCATTTCAACTATTCATCATCAACGACCTCTTTCCTCCTCTTCAAATGAAATCAACAAATTTCTAAAATTTCATAAACAGCTTAAAATTTACAATTCCACAACCAGAAGATCTACAAAAGTATAAAATCATTAAATAGACTATGAAATTCGATCGGCTATAGTTGAAAGTAGAAGCAAACAACAGAATCACAAAACAAGAAGAACAAGAACAAGAATCAATACCATGGAGCATAGAACTCGACGATGATGAAGTCATGTTTGGCGACAATTTCAGTGAAGTTGGAGTGATCGAGCGTCAGAACAAACTCCTCAGACTGACCTTCTCCATCCTCAGCAGAGATCACACTGAGAGTGAGAGACGAAACAAGAAGAAGAGCGAATACAAAGACGCAAGACCAGAACGAAACCCTAGGCGCCATGGCCAGAGCTTTCTCTCTCTAACCTCTCTCCTCTTTCTCAAGGTCTGCTATAGATAGTTGAGAGAGAACGAGACAAGCATGGGAAGGCCGTTTCTCTCTAAATCTCTATTTATAACAATTTCAGAGAGTAGTGTAGAGAAGTGAGATTTGGAATCCCTATATCCGCGCGTGAGCTTTAATTTTGTAAAACTCCCCTCCACCCTAATGCGGAAAGTAATAAACTAATAATTAAAGGCGTACAATAATCGAGTCCGGATCTTTTGTAGACGACTCGTAATCTTCTCCGGTTGTAACCGGTTTTGTCAAAACGGGTTACGACGCCGAGTTGGCCACGTGTCCCCTTTTACACCTCTTAACTGTCGTTAAGTTCATTTACCTTTCCTATTTCAAAATAACCACCTTAGACAACGTTTGAGTGGCAAAATCTAGGGCTGTCAATGGACCGGATAATGATCCGGATCCGATCCGAATCCGATCCGATTAGCCGGACTTTGGACCCTATTAGTGATCCGTCGGATCGGATTCGGATCGGATCGGTGGAATCCGATTATAATCGGATCGGATCTGGATATAGGGTGATCCGATCCGATTAAAATCCGATCCGATAATAATAATAATTTTTAATTATTTTAAATATATTATTTAGATTTTCTATGTATAAAATATTAATTTTTTTAAAAATTAACATAAATTAGTATTAATTAAGGTATTATTAGATTTTTTATTATTAAAATATATTTTTTTTTAAAAAAATTAACCTTACTCGGATCGGATCGGACGATATATAATCGGATCGAATTCGGATCGGTTACTTCATGATCCGACGAATCTCGGATCGGATCGGATTCGGATCAGTCGGATTCTTAATCGGATCGGATTCGGATCTAGGTAGATCCGGTCCGAATCCGATCTGTTGACAGCCCTAGCAAAATCTCATCTAACTCATAATCTTCTCCGGTTGTAATTGGTTTTGCCAAAACTGGTTACGCCCCTGTGATGGCCATATGTTTCTTTTGACACCTCTTAATTGGGTTTATCCATCTATTATTGGTTTTAGAAAAAAATAATAACAATTTTACTAACCATTTAAAATTTATTAACTCTTAGGATTAATTTTTTTAAAAAATATTTTTTAAAAGAACCAAAGATAGGTGGGTAAACCCTAGGAGTGAGTGAATCTTAGTGACAATTAAGAGGTGTAAAAAAGGACACGTGACCACCTCGGCGGCGTAACTGGTTTTGACAAAACCGGTTACAACTGGAGAAGATTACCAGTCGTCTAGGAACCAAATCCTCTACGATTATAACCGGACTTGGGAGTCTTGATACTTTAACTGTGGAGGATTTAGTTCATTTGAAACAATACAATAATTATGAGATGAAAAATAAAACGTTGTGTTATTTGCAAAATCTAGTGAATGCTTATCGCACTCTCTTTAATTTTACAAGAAATCTTTCTAGAGGCCCTACATAAGATCCCAATTAAGTACTATCTTATCTTATCTTTATTATAATTCTATGTTAGTCATTTTCTTTATTCTCTTATTTAAAGCCAAAAATAAACTATCTTGATTTCAAAAATTATGATGAGATTATTACCTTTCCAGACTTTTGGGAATGCTAGGTAATATTCCTTGTATAAAAATAAAGGTGCCCCCCACATGAGAGTGAATTCGATTAGTGTTTTAAAAATCAAATCGAACTAGCAGGTTGAATCAGTAAAATCAAGAATGGGGCAGTTAATCGATCCCAAAAACATCAAAATCAAATTATATTTCAAAAATTGTCATTAAAACAAGAAACTGAAAGAACCGATCGGCTCACCTGGAGAACTGATGATATAACCAAGAAAAATTGAAAGAATTAGAAGAAGTGACCAAAAAAGAGAAACATATTTTTTAAATAATAAAAAGACGTGTTCCAATCTGACCAATTGAACTGATCAAATTGGGAATTGATCACACATACATATAGATGGTCGGTTCGGTCATGAAAAAATTAAGTTCAATCCATTTCAATAGAAGCTAGAGATAACAATTTTGACTTCCACGAGAAGGTGACACTATTTTATAACTTTTTTTTTCTTCTAATAATCGAGGATATAAGTGTTTAATATAGCGAGAAACGATCTTAAATCATGGAATCATGGAAGTGTTATTTTTCTATTTTTTTTAGTCAAATATTATTAGGCTACAATCCCAATTAACAATAGTTGGCAAAGGTTGGTGCCTTAGAGAGTCAAACTCCTAATTTAAAAACTGGTCAAATATGGTGGATTTATCAACCGGCACACATAACCTTAAGGGTGAGTTCCGTTGTGAGAGAGTCTCCTTAGCGTTTCAGTTATCTTTTATTACATTTTAAAGGGATTTGCTTATAATTAAAGGAATACCGAAACACGCCCACTATTGCGAGTAGTGTACAGAACATGCTCCTCCAATGCATGCATTTGCCTGAGCAGTTCCTAGTTTCAACTTTCTAGAAAAGGGGCCCACTGATTCAAAGACTGACAGCGACATCAGGCATGAGGCAAAGCTCCTACAAACTCAGCTCTTTTCTACCTAAACGACAAAATGCAGCTTGCGTGAACCAGCGGTGGGGTTAGACTTGAGAAATGATCCCGTAAAACACGAATTATCTGATAACCCACAGGTCAACACGTGTCTCTTTTAATACCTCTTAACTATAGTTAATATTCACTAATCCTTAGGGTTCAATAATCTAACTTGGTTTTTAGAAAAAAATATTAACTCTAAAAATTGAAAGTTGTTAACCATAGTTAAAAGAAGGCTTTTTTTTTGTTTTTTTGGTAATGGGACTTCTTGACTCTAGTTACCGTAGAGAATTTTAAATCGAGCCGATAATAACGTTTCAAAATTTTCTCACATAACTAAGGCTTCTAGAGGAGATTGGATCGCAGTCTGGGCCCAAAGGAGCGAACTAAGTCTTGAGATTGGATCGCGCAATCTGGGCCCAAAGTAGCGAGCCTAAGATAATAAGAGTCTTCAATCTCTAGTTTGATATCTTGTCTTTGTTGGACCGAGCAAAAGCCTCCAAGGTGTAGAAAGTAGAAACTCGTCTCCCACTCCCTATAGATAGGAGAAAAAGATGGGCTTATTCTAAGGCCATGTGCCCAATGAACCTGGTTAGTTAATTGGGCCTGACCCAATTCCTCATCCTCAAGAGTAATGAGCTCGAGGAGTCATCGCCACGATCACACATATCCGAGGGTCTTGATCAATTCTCCTATCTCTCCGTCCTCTCTACAAAGAGGGTATAAAACGTGGCCACCATTAGGCGCAAGAAGGGGTTGCCACACGTGTGAGGGATCTATTCACAATTGCTCTCCAATATTATGTGCCACAAATCAGCAAATAAAGAGAATTCGCTAGTAGGTGAGCTACATCTCTTTGTTTGCTCTAGTGGTAAGACATATTTTTTCTTTAGGGGAGGACTCGAATTCGAGTCTAGTGGGGGGTGGTTAAGAGACCACCTTCATATTAACCTACACTATTAAACTAGATAAATGATGTCACCTACCGGGAAAAAGAAACTATTAGGTGAGCTTGTTGTGACTTAAAAGAAATCAAGCATCAAACCCAAACAACAACTAAGGGGTCGTTTGGTTTGGATTATTGGAACCAATTTAACCTATATAATCACTTATGTTGGGATTATGACATAAGAAAAGCATTTGATTTGATCTATTGCAAGGGATTATGTAATAACTGATTATATAAATAATCGGTGATTCCATAATCTCACCAAGGGGTGATTATGGGAGAGAATAATCACTTACGCATTTTGGAAAATGGGACCCTAGTGAGGGCATTTTGGAAAAAAAAACTAAAAAATATTTTGGGTATAGAAACTTGAGGGTCATTTTGGATTTTAAAAAAAATTGTGAGGGACCAGATGGTTATAGAAATATGAAGCTTTAGGGGCATTTGAGGTATAGCAAAGAAAGGGGGCTGACAGGGCTTTAGCGAGACGTTCTTCTTTCGAAGCGTTTTGCCAAGAGAGTGAGGAGTCCAGTTACGCTACTAAGGTCGCCATATGTCCCTTTTAACAGTCCTTAACTATGGTTAAGATTTACCCACCCCTAGGATTTACCCATTTATCCTTGTTTTTAGAAAAAAAATACAAAAATGATTAACCCTTGGAGTTATTGAATTTTAACTAGGGTCTAAAAAAATTAATTTTTTTTAAAAATCGAAGATAAATGGGTGAACCATAGGGGTGGGTGAAGTTTAACCACAATTGAAGTCTGGTTACGCCCTTGAGATTGCCATGTGTCTCTTTTGACACCCCTTAACTGTGGTTAAGATTCACCTACCCCTAGAGTTCACCCATCTATCCTTGATTTTTTGAAAAAATATTTACTTTTGTTAAACCCTTGGTTAAAATTAACTAACTCTTATGGTTAAATTTAATTTCAATTTTTTTTTAATACCAGAGATAAGTTATTGAATTCTTGGGGTGGGTGAATCTTAAACACAATTGAGGAGTGTTAAAAGGGACACATGGTAACATTGGTGGCATAACGGAACTCCAGGAGTCTGGTTATAACCATAGAGAATTTCAAGTCTACTATTTTGTATATAGATAGATAAGTAAGGGTAATATGGGAATTAATTCAAATGTTTAATGGAGCTTTTGTCTTATATACATGATTATGATAAGGGCACTTTGGAAATTCAGAAAAAAAAATCATCGAGGGGACCCACGTTTGTAGAGATAAGAGCAAATGGAAGTTTGGGAATTCTGAAAATTAAAAACCTAAGGATAAGTGGATGAACCCTAAGGCTGGTTGAATCTTAACCACAGTTGGAGTCCGGTTACGCCTTAAGGTTGTCATGTGTCTCTTTTGGCTAGGATTTTAAAAAATTAATATTTTTTTCTAAAAACCAAGAATAAGTTGGTGAACCCTAGGAGTGGGTGAATCTTAACCACAATCGGAGTCTGGTTACGCCCTTCATGAGGTTGTCATGTTCTCTTTTGACACCCCTTAATTGTGGTTAAGATTCATCTACCCATAGAGTTCACCCACCTATCCTTGGTTTTTAGAAAAGAAAATATTAATTTATAAACCCTAGTTAAAATTCACTATAACTCCTAGATTAATTTTTTAAAATATTTTTTTCTAAAATCCAAAGTTAAGTGGGTGAACCCTAGGAGTGGATGACTCTTAACTACAATTAAGGAGTGTTAAAAGAGACACATGGCGACCTCAGTGGCGTAACCAGACTCCTAGGAGTCCATTTATAACCGTAGAGAATAAGGTAGTATGAGAATTAAGCACAACAATCAAAGTGTTTGCCTTGTATAATGATTATGGTGAGGGTAGTTTGGGAATTATGACAAAATCCATTTATGTTTTTAAGGGGAGAAATTCTCATTATATGTTTGTCTTATATAATGATCATGATGCTGGTAGTTTGAGAATTTTGACAAATTTCATCTACGTTTTTAAAGAAAGGGGGAGGTCGGGTCCTTGGGCATTTTACCAAGAGATCTAGTGAGGAGTCCGGTTATGCCATTGAGGTCTCTATGTATCCCTTTTAACACTACTTAACCGTGATTAAGATTCACCCACCCCTAGGGTTTACCCACTTATCCTTGGTTTTTTTTTTTAAATATGAAAAAAAAAAATACCCCCAGGCTTTAAAAGAAATTAATATTTTTTTTTTCTAAAAACCAAGAATAAGTGGGTGAAGCCTAGGGGTCGGTGAATCTTAACCATAGTTGGAGTCCCATTACACCCTTGAGGTTGCCATGTGTCTCTTTTGACACCCCTTAACTATGGTTAAGATTCATCTACCCCTAGAGTTCACTAACATATCCTTGGTTCTTAAGAAAAAAAATATTAATTTTTTAAACCCTAGTTAAAATTCACTAATTTATAGGGTTAATTTTTTTTTTTCAAAATCTAATGATTAGTGAATGAACCTTAGGGGTGGGTGAATCTTAACCACGATTAAAGAGTGAATCTTAACCTAATTATAAGCATGTCATCTTTTGCAGGAGTTGTTGATTCCTAACACACAACATCCATTTGGTGTTGGAAGTGGCTCATAGGTAACTTTTACAACTCGATGTCATTCTTGTTTTAATTTAATTAATTGATTGTTGTATTGTTGTTGCAAATTTTGTTATTTTAAAACAAAATTTTATTGATTTTTATTTGTTTCCTCTCAAAGCCTTTTCAAATTCAACCTTCCTATTTAATCCAATCGCTTTGGAAGTTTTTATTGAAAATTATAGAGAGTTATTTGTATTAAATAATTTTCATCCCTTTGTGTCTTATAGACCATGAGATATTTTATATATAAAGAGATCATCATCTTCCTTAGAAATTGAGAAAATAAAAAAAAGTTCTACGAATATTATATTGCTCTTTTTTTGTTTTGAGGTTTTTATTTTTGATGTTGTTGAGTTCGTTGTGACTATCGATTAGTGAGTGTTCTCTACTGATAGATTGAGACTGTTGAATCTTGGGGGTGTCCGCCTGAGACCGGTAAGCACCGGAGCAAGGCGTTAATCACTTTAAGGACAACGTATTCAATACGTGCCTCGGTCTCCATTTTGATAAGTATTTTACCATTCTTTTCAATTTATTATACTCAATAATTCAAGTATTATTTTGTATATTTTTTATTTGATTTATAGTGCTCTATATCGAATTTTCCAACAATCTTAAGGTGATTCAACGACCACTATGGATTTTGAATCGAAAAAAAAAAAGATTTGATTTTATGAAATCAATTTAAAGATGATTCCAATCAAAATTTTTGTGAGGAGGTAGTATGAGGATGATGGAGTGTCACTGGTGGATGGGTCTGTTTCTTCGTGGGAGATGGTGGTGTTACTAAAAGGGTTGAATCTTCGGACAGACAAGGTTTCAGATCCAACCCAATTCAACTGCCATTTCAGTTCGGGGAATTTGAAGAGAGGAAGCAAATATGTAGACGACACCAAGGGTTCTAACAGCTACACAGGAAGCTGAGCAGTGCTTGCTACCTCTTAGCATTCAAAAATACCTAGCAAATTCTTAGTCACCGTTGGTATAACCAGAAGCAGCCATTGCCAAGATGTTCCATTCTAAGTCCCATGCAGAAAAGATATGAACTTTATGTCTGTACCATGTTGTGGAATCTAGATTATCTACCATGCCTGGCTTAATTGGCACCCAATGCTGGTTCATCTATAACAATAACAGCAACAACGACATTAAGGAAGTAATTGCCGAGCTAGATCCTTTCATCAAAGCCTGTGGAACATACCGCCCTGATTGCATCTCAAATCCAATCGGTAGAAGCAATAGAAAATCCACCTCTTTCTATCCTATTTCAACAGTTAAGATGTAGGAGAAGAAATCGTGGGACGCAAGATCGCCTGTGGTGAGAATTGCTTGGATTATTCAACGGACCCATAACTAACATATTTAATGTATCTTAGACGTTTTCCCTGTTTTTATCTCCACTCTGTTAGTATGTTTTGAAGAGGATGCGTTGCCCTAAAGGAGATGGATCCAACAGAGAAGCACTAGGAAGGAAAATATTTAAGGATCAACAAATGGACTATGGGCAGACATTTAAGAAGAACAAACCGATTTTTGCTACGGTATATCAGCTTTATAATATTGAGGTTCACTGGTTTTCTGCCTTTGTAGAAAGACGTAATTGAAAAAATTAAAATAAAAAATAAATGGCCTTATTGAACAAAAGATACACACCAAGGCTTTGTCCCAGTGGTAGTGTATCCCTGCTTTGGGGGGAGGTACGGGGTTCCATTCCCAAGAGGGTGGGAGTTTGTATATACTCTCCACCCGCCCACTAACTAAACAGATACTAACACCTAACTGGCGTTGCGCCCTAAACATATATCTCGAACCAAAAAGAAAAAACAAAGGCTGAGCATTAGAAGTAAAGTTAGTGTATTGAGTTCATACATCATATTGATGTACCAAGCCTGGTGTCTTTTGGTGAAGAAAGAAGGTGCTGCTTTTGATTTTGAGAAAAAAGACAAGAAAAGGGAAAATTGATAAGACCAAAGGAGTTTTCCTATGTTGGGCTTATACAGTAATTTAGCGTATAACCTTTTGGTGTGACATACAACACAACACATGCTTCTCCTATGACGGCAGGGTTCACCAAGCGCAGGTGTCTCTAAAAGGCTCTTAAAAGTATCCGGCGGTCGCACAGGTCGTTATCTATGTGCTGTATCTCCTCTCCAACTTGAGTGCGCCTTTCTGCGATATCCATAGTTCATCAACTGAAAAATGCTTTGATTTTCTTCTAGAGCACGAAGGCTTATGCAAGTTAAGCTTTGAGTACCAAGTCAAACCATGAGTTGAGCCGAGCCTATCGAGCCATTAAATCAAGTTGACTCAACCTTTGCCGTCTGGACTCTGGAGCATACACAATGAGCTTATTCTTAAACTAGATTTGGTGTAAAGCACACACAAAGGTTATGGTGTATCTCTTTGCATATTTTGCAATATCGAAGTCGATATAAGTCCAATCTTTGATTGGTCTGAATCAGCGTGCTCCTGGAGATGTGAAGAACACAGTAGTGGACGAGTTGCGGTTCAAAAAATCTGGAGTTACACACACACATCGATAATATTTCAAATGAATAGTCAGATTTCTGAAACTTAATTTTTAGATTATCAGTTGATTAATTACTTGTGAAATTATATGCTATATTTTATTGCATACATGATTTATGACTTGATAAATTACAATAGTTATAAATGGTTGGACACAAGTAAGAGAATAAATTAACTGAATATATAAAAATTGGAGAGGTGAAAACTTAATTTAAATTATGTGATTGAATAAGGCTTATAAAATTTAGATCTTGATAATTTTATGATAATGGAATTACGGAAAGTTGAAAATTATTTTCCTTTTCAATTCTAATTATTGTAGGGGTTTAAGAAATTCAAGGTCTAAATGAAACTAGTATTTATATTCTCATTGTATCATTATCTTCAAATGAAGGATATAATGTAAGGTAGGATGAAATGCTAGTTAGATGAGTAATTTGCCTATATATATCCATATTGAGGTGATGCACAGTAGGAGAATAACATTCTCCAAGTTTCTCCAATGGTGTGGATAATGCATATAATGTATGTGACGTTTAGGGATTGAGAATTTTGTCTTAATGAGATCCATAGCTCTTTTGAGTGAGATATATAATTACATAGATATCCTTGATAGACTCAACTATATAATTATGTTAAAGAAACATATAAGAGATAACATATATTAACTAGAGTATTGAGCTTATAAACAATTTATGTATTAGTTTTCTACTTGATGTGACGCACTAAATGTCTTGTGCAAGACAAGTCATGTTGAGCCAAGTTGAGCTATGAGCATGAATATTCTTAAATCGAAATTGCGTAAAATATACACAAAAACCCCCATATAACACCACGTGCTTTGTCTGTTGTACACTATGAATGTTGCCGAATTAACCTTTGTGGTTAGTAAAGTATTTATCATGTGCTCTCATAGAGAAACTCATTTTAAACTTTGTACAGCTCTGATCAATCACGATGATCATCCGATCAGGGTCAACCTTGATAAATAGTTTTGATTAGATGGACAGTCTTGATTTAGTCAAAATAAATAGCGACGATGCGCACGTGCAAAGTGCGCCTCATAGCCCCCAATGCCCTATATCTGCACTCGAGCGCAGCTCGCGCACCCAAATTATTGTCTAAAGGATTTGATGAGTAATATTCTATGTACACCACATGCTTGGTTTTTGACAACCAAGCAACTAAGGGGATAATTAAACCTTTTATATTTTCTCTTCTTTCTGATGTGAGACTAAAGAACTAAGGGAAAACAATTAAAAGTGTGTGTTTTCTCTCTTTTAAGAGATCATACACCCACCTTAAATAAAGATTAAACCATGGGGGGGGGGGGGGGGGTTAGTTCTTAATTAAAGTCAAAACCCCGGATCCTAATGATCCGATTTTATTATTTTAAAATTAAAATTTTAAATCAAAATCAACACACTCCATGTTGATTGTTGAAGATGCAAATCAGTGACTCAGGCACAGGCGGAGTCAAAGTTGTGATCGTTGATGCTAGGAAAAGATCAGGGGCCTTTAGCCAATACCATCCGTTGTGTCAATCACCAAAGAATGCAAACATCATAATCCTCCAGGATTAGGCGAGAAAACTGTTTCTTCTTAAACGGTTCTGTTTCTTTTACAAAAAAATCGAACCCCAATATCTCAGACTATGAACTGTTCCCCCAACACAATAATGATTTATTCATTCGTTTGTGGCAGAGATATTGCAATTCAACAGTTGTTCTGTTCAGTTCTGGCATCCTCCAGTGATTCTTAGTTAGTTAGTAAGATTATCCAAGTACTTGAATTCCCATGCTTCTCTATCTTTTGTGATGGCCTACTTTGGGCGACGACACTTCAGCAGGAGCCACTAATTTTTAGTTAGCTCTTTTCCATGCGTGACCATTTTGTGTGTGCCACTCCATGCACAAATATTGTGTCCCCTGTGATTAGAGGGCCACTTATACAAATGGTGGATATATTGGAGAATAATTCACCATTCACAACTTGTACTTTCTAACAATATGCCTTGTCTATTAGTGTGTCTTTTTAGAAAAATAAATAAATTAATAATTAGTGTATCTTTTGATATACTTTTGGGAAAATAATAACCTAGCTCCTCGGTCACCGAGGTGTATCTCGAGTACCCTTTTAATGCCATGTGTCCCCCTTTTAACTCAATTTACCTATGGTTAAGATTCACTCATCCCTAGGGTTTACCCATCTACCCTTAGTTTTTAGGAAAAAAAAAATTAACCATAGAATTAAAAAAAAATTAACTAGAGTTTGTGATAGTTGAGTTGACTTTGTGAGCACGAGGACGAATAGATTGCTCCTCCCTAGTGGAGCCAACTATTGCTCATACTTCTACTAACTTGCTCATCTATTAATGGGCCCTATGATATATGTGCCCAGTTGCTAACACAAAAGGGACCCTTTCCAATGGTGTCCTCTCAAATAAACTATACCAAAAGCATGGTTAGTAAATTTGTGTATTATTTACGAATTATACACAAATAATATATATAATTTAAAGATACGAAAGTATTTCACTAATTTTTTTTATATAAGCCAAACTATTAGCAAATCGTTCACAATTTATTCAAGAATAATACATATAAAAAAAAAACTAAACTCGTAAAGTAAGTCTATAAACCATCTTTCTTTTTTCTTGCATGCGCAAGCAACTCCTTTTATCCCAATTTATTTCTCTCCCTCAATCCCTAATCTTAAGTCTCTATCTCATTGACCACAATGTCACTGAAAGCCGCCAACCACCAGTCATCAAACACTCACCGCATCTCATTTTTTCTCGTTTTATCTCCCTAAATCTCAAACCTTAACTATTTCACAGTCATCAATCGTCACAATGATACCACCAATCGCCAACAGCCGAGGATCAAGTCTTCGACCGTACAACCTTGTCAACACCAGCAAGAACCACCTCTCAATTCCATTCCAAGTGCGTCTCTTTCTCTCTCTCTCTCTCTCTATATATATATATAGATCTTAATCTAAGAAATTTTATGTATGCAATACTATATGTTTAGCTGAATTTGTCAATGAATTATTGAAGGTTGAAACGAATTAATCGAATTATTTCGATACAGTACTTTTGACGTGCTACGTTTTCTTTCACCAAATTTTAAATGGATTATTGAATGACTATTTTGAATTATTCTCAAATAATTTCCGTACCAAATTCTTATCGTACACCACCGAATTACCTTTTTTTTGGTAAACTCAATCATACCACAAGGCAATGACTGAAGGCAAAGACAAGGGAATACTCACACCACCCAAGCAAACACACACACACACACCACATGCAAACTCACACACACACCACCCAATTACTTACTTTGATCAAAAGATCACACCATCCAGCTCCAACTACCTAAAAGGAGCAGTTCTTTTGTCCCTTCGATCATACAACATAAATGGACTATACAGTTGCCCGGGATTCGCTCATTATGCTGTTGGTTGGTGAGAAGAAAACAAAAGAAATGAACTATTATTAATTAAAGGATGGCGGTAGGAAGTTCACATAGTAAAGTAATAAAAATTCAAACGCAAATTACATAATTTCGAAGACGACATTCTGGTTAAGCTAAGTGGAAAGAGAACATTCAGGTGGCAGACCTTGAGGGAAGCGATTAAGATCATAACAGTAGTTGTAGATCATATAGTTGTTTTGGACCCACTTGAGCTTCTTTTCACCCTCAGAGTCTAGGCCCTGGTCCCACCAACTGCCCTTTGATGACGAACATGACGATTTTCCGTCCGACCACACGCATGCATCCGATCCAAAATTCCGGTAAGAGGCTGTGAATGGAGCTTGGGTCCAGTCGGTCTTGACGAGGCCACCCCTCGTGGCCCACTCATCTGCACACCAGAGGCTCGAGTAAAGTCGCATCGCCTGGTCCTTTGGGTAGGGTACCCCTAACCCTTCCGCGTTTCTGAACACTCTAATGGGCGTCCCGTCCACCGAGAATCTGAAACCATCTCAAGGAAAGGAAATTAATTAATGGGTATTATTTCCTGAAAACAAACAATAATTTATTCCTTGTAATCCTGTCAAGGGAATACGTTTCAAGTTGCCCCCCAACAAAAAGAGCTCTACTATTTTCTTTAAGGATTGTCTGGCTGCCAAGAATATAAGTGAAAACATGGAGAAAAAAAATTTAATACAATTATGAGATTAATTTTCAGCCGGAGCTCTGAAGCGGAGCTCCTCTTTTTACACTAAGGCTATGACATATTTGTAATTCTTAAAAGTGGTAGGGGTAAGTGTACAATACACGTAATTATAAGATTGCCATTGTGATAATGTAAAAAGGAGAGCTCCGCTCAACACGGTGAAACAGAGCTCTTCTTTGTATTTAAGTTGTACACAATTATGTGCAGGGACAGAGCCACATGGGGCCCGGGGGGCTGAAGCCCCCTCTGAAATTTTGGGAATTTTTTTTTTTTTTTTTACTGTGACGTAGCCTGGGAGATGGATGGAGCTAGGTGGGACGGAGTGCTCTAGCCCCCCAAAACTTCTCAGAAATAACTATATATTCTTTAAAAATGGACACCAATTGACACATAGCCCATGAACTTACCCTCAAAAAAAAATTTCGGGGCCTACGCCCCCGAACCCCCATTGTTAGCCCCCCCTCAAAAGATTCCTAGCTCAGCCCCTGATTATGTGTTTCGTCATAATTTTTTCTTTTTAGGGGCAACCAAACATAGCGTCTTGGCCCCTCTTTTTCTTGTCATATGTCTTCTTTTAAAAGAATTTTTATTTTTAATTTGGAATGAAGAAAGCTGGTTTTAGGCGGACCTCGGCCACATTTATAAAAATAAAATAAAATAGATATAGAGGAGGAGAGAAAGGAGGGAAAGAAAAAGAAGCCACTACAAGGGCAGACTAGGACCCCAATGCTACACACGAAGACCCAGCAGCCCAAACACAATCACACACAAAACCCAAGGAACTCGACCCCAAACAAGAAGCTTCACATCTCGTACACAGACAAATAACTAGTGTCTCATGACACTCTTCCAGTCCCACTCGGACACGGTTTTTCCTTATCACAAGAGACTCATAAGAGTCAAAACTTCTTAATCAAAGTTTAAGACAATTAAAGGGGCTTTATCTGGTGGGCCCAACTTATTGTTTGAATCATTGGATTTTTAATCGGACGGCCAAAATCTCAAATAGTAAATACTATCATTAGTTTAAAATCACCTCCCTCTCATTATCCTCGGGCAATTTGATATGTACCCCTAGAACTCCCCTTACGGCAATGCATAGTGACGCACTTTTCTATCTCTAAAACCCTACTTGTAATTGTGGTAAAAAGTTAGGAAAAGCAGTAAACATGTGAATTTGAGATGTGGCCCACATGCAAGAAAGTGGGACCCATCGCATATCCCTACGACAAAGGAAACAGTTCGTTTTGTTCAGAGCCTTTGTGTTAGTGTGAAATGTGAAACACGCATATCCCGTGTCATTGCTTGTGAGTTAAAATTTAAAAGTATTAACTTTTGGACGTGTCATGCAAGGACACGGTTGGGATAGTCATGTCCACTAACGCAAGCTATTATTCCTCCTCTGGTGACTATCCTATATATATCAATAAAAGACTTTGCTAGTCATATGAGGCTGGATTTTGCTAGCCTCACTCTCCCAAGTGTGTTATCTTCTTTTTGGATCAAAAAGCAAGAGGATTTTGTGGGCAGGCCCCGCACAAAAACCTTGTTTTGTTTTCTTACCAGTATTATCATACCTGGACTGGACCGATTGGTCGAACCGGAACTGGTTCTCAAACCCCCCAAAATCAGACCTTATTGAAAACCTACTGTTTTTTCCGAACCAAAGGCTTGTTGAATTGGAAACTGATGGTAGAACCGAATAAAAATGAGAGAAAAAAAACACTTTTAATAAAAAAAAAAGATACGATCGAACTGGTTGAACCGGTCAAACTCCATTCGATTCCACAACCAGTCCGGTTATGAAAACACTACTTCTTACCCTAAGAGAGAGTGGAATAGGAGGAGAGTGGGACTAGCGCTCCCAAATTTCATCATTTTTCTGTATTGTATGCAAGTTGGTCATGCAAGTAAAACACATGACGGACAGCAATTAAGGTCCATGAGAGAAGAACCTTAGAATTATCCTTCTCTCCGAATAGAATCAGTAGCACACGTAGACGTCATCATTTTTAAAGATAAATTTCCCAACAACCCTCGTCGCCAATTTTAATTTTAATTTTTAAAAAATTATTAGTTAACGGAATAGGTATATATGGGGATCCTCTAAATGCCAAATTTGAAAAATTCCCTCTCTGTCCTGGGCGTTAGTATGTTAGTAGTGAGTAAGAAGAAGAGAGAAGTAATTACAGAATCTGCTGGTGATTCCAGAGAATAGAGTAGGTATGAAAGTCCTGTCTTGGATCGAACCAGAGATAGAACTGTTGCTCTCTGTTACCCTTCCCTTGTGTGTAAATGTTGGTGTGAAGTATATAAGGCTCCCCACTTACATTCCCCAGAAACTCAAAATCTATCTCATCATGCGTCGCCCCTTGCGAAGATAGCTGCATATAATTATCAAACACACATATTATATTATATTATATATAAGTACGTAAGAAACTTAAACATGATACTGGATCGGAAAGATTAGGATAACGGTACGTAGTAGGCGGTAACGGTGCCGGCGGAGTTTCCGGGCACGACTTTGATCTGCATGTCGATTTTCCCATAGAGAAATTCTTGTTTGGATTGAAACCCGGCGCCGGAGAATTTATCAAGAGAGAGCTGAAGAAGACGACCGTTTTCGGATACTTTGGCTCGCTCTCCGCCCCAAGTGAGGTCGACGTCAGAACTGAAATCTGCCGAGACTAAGAGGAAGAAGAAGTATGCGAGAATGATCAGGAAGAAGGGCAGTTTGGTCATTGTGGTGAATTGAGATGGTGAAACGGGTGGAGGGGTATGGTTGGGAGTAGTGGTGTGATGTAGCTATTTATAGGGAAATAGAGAGAGGACGGTGGTCAGATAGGAAAGGGCGGTGGGATGCAGCTGGATGGATTTGCATGGGTGAGCTTGGACACTAGGCGTTTTGGGTGATCTGATATGAGCTTTGACGAGTGCTACCTTTTCTATGACAGTAACCGTGGGGCTCAAACTCAAAGGTGCCGTGATTCTCAAGCTCCCCTTTTCTCCCAAGTAGGGGTGTCAATGAGCCGGGTGCTGCTCAAGCTTGCTCAAGCTCGACTCGTGACATATATATGCTGGCTCAAGCTGGTCTCGAGCTCAAATAGAGCCCTCAAATACTAGCTTGAACTCGGCTCGCATCTAGATAATCGAGCCCAAACTGGCTCGCGAGCTTGCACTATTATTTTAGACTATCCAAATTGTAATAAAAAGATTTCAAATCAAAATCCTAAGAGTTAAGAATGTTCATTAGATTCTCTCTTCAAAAAAAAAAAAATCTTAAGAATTGAATAGTTATTCCTATGAGTCTAATTAAAGAAACACGGTACAGAGAATTTGTAACTTTTAAAAAGATGAAGTTATTTTTTAAGTTGTACCTCAACAAAAAAATTATTTTTAAGTTTCTTAACTTTTACATGAAAACTAATATTCTTAAGGTATTATAAGTAGTACAGTAAAATTAATCAAGTTGAGCCGCTCGTTGCTTATGTTCGACTTGATTAACAAACGAGCTCAATCAATTTAGCTCGGCTCAGCTTAGTTCAATGAGCTTAAATACTCAACTCAAGCTCGGCTTATTTTAAGACAAATTGAGCCAACTCATGAGCTGGCTCTGCTCATTGACAACCCTACTACCAAGTCCCTAGTCTATGTATATTAGTTTAAATATGGACTCATGATGATCTCCAATTGTAACCAAGGTTTCAAATCCCGATATTATCGGTGATTTCGGTCCTTTAAGCCAAACTAAAATTTCAAAAATTTCAGTTATCTCAGCAGAATTTTAAAATTCTGATTTATTAATATTTTATTAAATATATATGTTAAAAAATAATATTTTATTAAAATTTGATATATTTATATAAATATTGTTATTTTATTTTTAAAATAACTATATAATTTTTCAAAATTTCACAAAATTTCATTAAAAATATCGAAATATTTCGGAATATAATTTTAATTTAAAAAAACTATTCAAAATCATTTTTCTGAAATTTTGCCGAAAATCAATATGTCGTTTTAGCATTTGAATTCATTGCGATCTCTTCGTTGTTTTTTCATTTTTTTTCGTTTATGAGGTTTGTTCTTCATTTGCAGTATTTTCTTCATTCATACTATTATTTGTGGACACAATACAAATCAATTGATATCGTAAAGCAATAAATCAAAATCAAATAGTGATCAATCGATATCTGATAGCAATTGATCGATATAAGATATGATTGATCGTTATTTGATATTGATTTAAAAATCAGTTTTGTTTTATTGTCTAACGTTTATTATTTTATTTGTTTTTTTACCTAAAAATGCTTGTTAATTAAGTCGACAACCAAGGGTTCACAACTAACAACATATTGCTTTGAGGCTTTTAGATCGCTTATATATTATCGATCGTATTATCGATATAAGCATAAAGATCGATCGATATCTAATAACGATCGATCGATATTAACCACACCCAGGATTTCAAATCAATAATACAAGCCAAAATACATGGTTGTGTGTTTCAAATCACTATTTTAATATTGATCAATCGATCACTCTCATATGATCGATTGAATGATCAATCGCTAATATGTTAGTGATCGTGAACACAAAACCATTCAGATTTTCTATATTATCGATCTGACATTATATATGAACGATTTAAAATTAATTATATAGGGGCGATCGATCTAACATTATAGTTGAACGATCTGATCCAACATTATATATGAGTGATCTAAGACTCGAGACTATCAAATTTCACATTTAAACAAATCATATATATACAATATCAGATTAATTTATACATCATATAGTCATTCAATTACATTTATACACTAATTTAGTACACCACAACTAGATCTAAAAATCTAAATACTTCAAGTTACATCAATAAATGAAAGAGTTTGCAAATTTATATAGTTTCACATTCTACAGATCTACAACAACCTCATTACATCATGTAGAAATTTATAAGTCTTAAACCCTCGAATGCAGCAACGACATCCTCGAATGCGTCATATTTCCCTTTATTTAGGAGGCAACATTCTTCACATATATTTTTAAAGCTGCAAAATACAATTAATTAAAAAGAGATGGTCAGAACAAGACATCTAATAAAACCTATACAAGAAAAATACCTTAAGCAACAAAATAACAAAATAAAGATGTTAGAATGAATTCAAGAAAACCCTAATGAACGATGACAATATATTACTAAGGATTATGATAATGAATCATTATCTCTATACAAGATGAATCGAGTTGAACAAAGAAGGGAGCAACCGGATTTTTGAACAAATACGAAAAATATTTTTTTTATCTAAAAAATAAGTCGTCTTCCTTCGTAGAGAGAGAGAGAGAGAGAGAGAGAGAGAGAGAGAGAATTAAGGGTATTTTGGTTCATGTGTGCTTAAGTCTCACTCGTGTATGAGGTTCACACGTGCCAAAGCCTAGAAAGGTTATTTTGAAAAGTCACAACCTATTTTAAATGTTTTGCAAAAGTTGGAGCCTATGTTGGGAAAAATCCCAATGCAAAATCGTTTTTAAACTCATATAATTACAAAAATGCCACTTCGAATTGGGGCTTCAACATGCGATCCCCAACTCATATTAAAAATCTACATTTATTTATATTTAAATATCAAGAAGTGAGCTCTCATGTAGTGAAAAATATGGCAACAATCTCGTGATTTTTGAGAGAAAAGTCTTAATTTTGCAAAGATCATTTCTCAGTAATTACCTCTGGTGGCCTTGGGCGTCCACACATCACCTGCCATGTGGTGATAAAAAGGGGGAAAGATATCCGTTGGGGAGAAGTCAAAAATCAGGGGAGAAAATGAAATGACTTCTCCCCTTTTTATCACCACATGGCCGATGATGTGTGGACGCCCAAGGCTGGGCTTTGGGCATCCACAAGAGGTATTCCGTTCCCAAAAAAAAACAAACGATTGCCAAGACACATGGGACTACTGTTAGAGTACTTGAGAGTCTTTCTCAAGTTACACGTCGAGGGATCTTTAGGCTTCTCAAAAGGAAAAAAAATAGCTCTGGTGGCTGCCCGAGCTAGGCGCTCGCTCGGGCAGCCACAAAACAATGGGTACCTGGCGATAATTTAAGGGAGAAGTCATTTCATTGTCTCCACCATATGATTTTGACTTCTCCCCATTTGATATCTTTCCCATTTAAAACGCCACCCTGCCCACTGGTTTGTGGATGCCCGAGTTGGGCACTCAGGCAGCCACCAGAGCTAATCTTTTTCTTCTCAAAAGGCCCATCCTGAACTTAGACTGGTGAGTGGAGTCCTCATGTATGTTCTAATATAACAAAATCGGGAGAGAGACAAAGAAGGAAAGCCAACTCATAATAGATCCTCCAGCTGTGAATAGTTGTATACTTCCTTATGTAAATATCTTTTTTGATTCTATTATGTTTATGTTGAGCTCCCCATCATATTTAACTCTCTTAAGTTGTTACTTAATTGACTTGAGAGTTGATGGGACCAATCACTTGAGTTGACTGAATATTTTTTTTTCTTTGTTTTGTTACATGGCATCATTTGTTAATCGGCATGGGATTGTCTCTGGCGGATGCCAGAAATTCGGTATCAGGCATCCACACATTATCTGACGTGTGGTAATAAAAAGGGGAGAAGTCATTTCATGTGGGGAGAAGTCAAAAACATGGGTGAAAATGAAATGATTTTTTCCTTTTATCGCCACAAGTCGGATAATGTGTGGATGTCTGAGACTAAATTTCTAGCATCTGTCATAGACAATCTCATGCCTTGTTAATCAATTTGAGGTGGATCTCTACTTCAAGCGCACAGGAGCTCTCCTTTTAGTGTAAAATCAGTGACATTCTTGTAATTATAAAGTTCTAAATTATCATTTCTTCGTAATTACAAGATTGTCACCATTATGCGTTAAAAAGAGGAGCTCTGCTCAAATCATTTGAAGCAGAGTTCTGTCTCGTATTAACTCTCTTAATAGTAAGGTTGAGCGGGCTTGTTCGCCACTGCTTGCCATCTCACAATTTTTTTTCTTTACAGGAGTCACTGGCAGATGTATTCCCTTTCGAAGACTCGACCTAGGCCAATCTTAAGAGTGCACACCTTACCATATGAGCCGCTGACAACAGGTTAGCTGGGTTAGAAAATATGGATTTTGGAATGTTTGATACAAAATTGTAAATCCATGTTTTCTATCTAATTACTTGCATATATCCAAAGAGTTCTGCGTAAGTGACACAAACTAGACAATCAAAATATTGTATTGGCTCTATTGCCTAGAAATCTGGTTGTCAGGCGTGCAAGCGCCACGTAGCACAATCGCATACAGAAACCTTTTGGAGTACCTCGGGCACCGAGTAGTCAGATTTTGGTGTTACCAGCCCCAAACTTGCATTGTTCCAAATGAGGAACATGATTATTTTCCTTCTAATATCTATATTTGAAGTCTTCCTTGCATGCGCAGCATACTTCTTAGAGGTCATTCTCATAGACCATCACATAAGCCATTTAAGAGTACCTAACCAAGGATCTACAACTGGCTATTTTTGTCGAAAGCTAGAGACGCCAGCATTGATTGAGTTGCCCAGGAATTGGAAAGTTAGTGCAATCTCCATAATTTCTGTCTCATATTTCCAAGGTGGGTGATATCCTTTTTTGGTTTGGTTTCACGTTCCTCTCCATGCCAGGTATTACCTTCTTAATTCTTTCTACTGTCCCCACCCACCCCATCAGCCTCAGCTTAGATGGATAACAGCCAAGAACACCACATAATAATTCCAAACTCTACTTCAATATTTTTCTAGCTCCACTCTCCTCTGTTACATACTCTCTTATTTTTTTCATGCAAAAAGACAGGCTTTGCGATGGGCCCACAAAGACCTGTTTTGTGGGGCTAGCACTCCTCTGTTTTATTAAGTAGTTCTGCAAATCAATATTTTACTTTTCTTACCAACAAAGATTCCTGCTTATTCGCCAACATAGATAATTAAATAGAATTATACTAAACTTGCTTTGTTATCCTGTTTGTAGTTCATTTATATTTTGAGAGCATTGGTTTTGGTACAGATGTGCTTTTATATTTTGGCTGTTTCCAATCTGTTTTTGTGAGGTTGGGTTAGGGTTTGTCGCACCATCCCAACATCTAAAATGTCTATTTTTTTTTTTTTAATTTTTAGTTGTTCACATGATAGGTTTGTGGAGAATGATTAGGTTGGTACGAAACATTCTAGGTTTGAGGGCAGGTGGGATCAATCTGACCTCGGGTTATGACCCGAGAATTTTTTTGAGGACTAAGTTTGGACAATCTGGCCCATACATTTCGAATATATCCTATGGTTGTTATTTCTCCTTATTTAGGTTAACTCATATTTATAGTCTAGTTAAAACTTGTATTAAAATTAATGTAAAGTTCTAGAGACAAAGGAAAAAATGGAATTCTCTTGTAGAAAATGAGGAGGAAGGTTGTTCCTCTCATTTTCAGGCTTATTCCCTTAGTTTCGGAAATAGGGAATTGACATGAATTTCCATGGATTTAGCTTATATTAGGTGAACCACATAAATCATTGTATTTCTTAATATTGTTTATTTTATTTTTATTTTTTCATTTTTTCATTCCAACAAAAGCCTTATTCACAGGAGCTCATTGGTGTAAACAATCCTATACACAATTTATTACACCGCTCCCTCTAGTGAGGATGGTGAGGTATGCCCCTTACAGGAGAAAATGTTAGAATCTGTTCAACTTTTAAATATCAGAGTTCATTCAACCACCTAATAACACTAATGGGGCGTTTGGATTGGATTTTATTACCGATAATCAATTGTGATACGAATTAATTGTGTAGAAATTAATTGTCAAATAATCACCTTGACAAATAATAGTGTTTGGGAATACGAATCAACTTCGAATTTGTATTCCCCAAACACTATTGTTTGTGAAGATGGTCAATTGACAATTATTTTTTACAAAACAAATCTTATCACAATTGTGATTCTGGATAATAAAATCCGACCAAACGCCCCTTTAAATTAACATAAAATAATTGATACTGATATCCCATTGACAAAACAAAGACACCATAATCATATAGATTTGAAGGTTAAAGATCATTTGACGTATGGTTCCATCTATTTATTTGGTCCTCAAGATCCATGTATGGGGCGGTCTCTCCACGGCCCAGCGTTTGAAGCTCGTATGGTCAACTCACCATGCATTTGAGACCACAACTGTAAAGTTGACAAGGACATAGTAGGCCCAACCAATCATGGAAATGGTCGTGACCATGACTATTCCGTCAATCTCCCATAAGGAATGACTGACCAGTTACATGTCCAGATGGCAAATGTTTTGACTTGTCCTCAGAGGGTAGGTTCCTTCCATCTCCAATTACAAAACATTACCCATAGGTGTTTTCGAAAAATAGAAAAAAATAATGAGACTAAATTATCTCTCATTTTGTGTTTTTTCAACAAAAAAAAAAAAAAACAAATAGCCAGGTTTTTATAATTGGTGATGAAAGGATTTAGGTAAATTACATTTACCTTTTTTGCTCACACTGCCCTCCCCAAAGGTTTGCCAAAATTGTAGAAACTTCCCTTCTGATTTTTAAAATTACAATGCCCTCTCCTGAGGCTTGGTAAAATTGCATAAACTTTCTCTCTTATTTTTGAAATTACACTGCCCTCCCCTACCAACTTCGTTAAGTTGACGTCGTTAATGGAGCATGCTCTTATAGAATTTTATCCCCATTGATTTAGTCGAGAAATTGACGCCATATAACCAAGTTCACTGACCTCAAAAAGGATATGACATAATTAAAATGAAAAATGTTTAACGGACCACACATTCCATTATGTAGTAAAATGTAAGTCCTCATTGGTCCACATCCCCCCTTTAAACACCTACTAATTATGATTAAGATTCACTCATCCCTAGGGTTCATCCATCCAACCTTGGTTTTTAGAAGAAAAAATTATTAATCTCAATTTAGTTAAGTTTAATCATTGTTAAAAACGGTTAAAAGGAGCCACTAGATAGCCGACTGTGGGTCTTGATCTAATCAAAATTAATCTATTTTAGTAATAGCATACTAATGGAAGGGACCAAAAACTGAAGTAGAGGAGAAGGCAGGCAATGTATTTCATAAACAAGAGGGAAGATTAATGTAATTTCAAAAGCAAGATGGGAGTTTTATGTAATTTCACCATACATTAAGGGAGGTTGGTGTAATTTTAGAAACTAGAGGGTGGTTTCTGCAATTTCACCAAACCTCATGGGAGGTGAGTGTAATTTACCTAGGCATTTAATACTAATGTTGGTATTAAGAAGGGATGGGGATAGGGGAAAAGGGGAGACACGTGCCCCCCATGAACTTTTGAAAACAATTTTTTATTATTTATAACATGGGCAAGGGGCTGGGACACCTCCTGAATTTTTTGAAAAATAAATGTTTTTACTATATTATTTAATTATTTATAGAGCATAGCCATGCGACAAGGGGTAGCTACCCCCTAACTTTTGAAAAACATATTTTTTTATAATAGATTATTTATTATTTAACATGTCATGGTCATGGGGGAATGGCAAGTTGTTCTCCCCTTTAAAGAAGGAAAAACAATACTCATAGATTTTCCGTACGAAAGAGATAGCCTACGAACTTGGTCCTCAAAAAATAAAATCAGAGGCTTTGCCCCCGAACCCTATAAAGGGTTAGAAACCCCCATCCCCTAGACCAAAATATTTCTTACCCGCCTAATTAATCATTCTCCACAAATTTCATAAGCAGTTACTAACATTCTCAATCAACGTTTCGCCTGTCTCCGTCCTAATTACCACGTTAATAAATTGTTCTTGGCATGACCAAACAACTATTTATCATATGCATATTGCCATTGTGACATTTGGGATCTGACTTGTATCATTGACGTTGTTTTTCGACCGGAAGGCCGCGAGCTAACTATTGAGACTTTGGGTTATCCCGTTCATCCTCCACACTACAACATATCTACCGACTAGCAATGGAATAGTAGAAACGGAAATTTTTCCGTCTCTAATATCTCACTTATAGACACGGAAAAAATTCCGTCACTACTATTCCGTCTCTAATATATATTCCAACATTTAGTCAATTTTGCTTAATATAATAGATATTAGTGACGAAATATTTTTCGTCTCTAATGTGGTTGGACACAGAAGTGATGTCTGACATGGATATTTTCAGTTGCTAAGTTAAACAAACTTTAGAAATGAAAATATTTCTGTGTCTAAAACATATAGAGTATTAGAGACGGAAACATTTCCGTTTCTAATGATTAAATTGTATTAGGCACGGAAATATTTCCATCTCTAATAATTTTAGTTTACTAAATCCCTAACCCGCGAAACTCGTATTTCCCCTCCAAAACTGTTTTCCCTCTATCTCTCTCTACTCCTCTCGGCTCTGACCACCCCGCCGGCGCCGGCCAACTCCAACCACAAGCCATCGCCACCGATAAGCTCTGTAAGTCCTCTCTCTCCTTCTCTCTTGCTCTCTATTTGTACTCTCTCTCTCTCTCTCTCTCTCTCTATATATATATATATGCATATATCCTGTCTCTGTCTCTCTCACTCTATCTCTCTCTTGCTCTCAATCTCTCTCTGTCTCTCTCTCTCTACTCTATTCTCTCTCAGCTCTATTCTATTCTCTCTCTAACTGTGGATGGTGTGCAGGTTCTGCGCCACCAACTCCATGGCCATCATCGATTGTGGACTCTACGCAGGTTCTCTTGCTCAGACCTTTGTTTTCTAGGATATAATTTTTTAGGGGACTTAAACTCATATTAATATTGTTAGACTAAACTCTGTAGTAATTAGTGGCTAAACGATGTGCTAGTAGATGCTGATTTTTAGTATAATTCTTTTCATGCGATTGGTTGATTAATTTCCATAGTTTGATTAAATGACATAATTATGTCATATTTTTTGTTTTGTTGATTGATCAGATATTATATATTTTCTTATAGTTGACATAATTATAACATTTTGTATAAGGGAAATGATCTGCTCAAATGACTCAAGGAAATTAAAACTTATAATTGACTATTAGTAGTCCATAATTAGATATCGACAATGTTAATTGATTGAGTCAACTCAATACCACACTTATAAATAGACTTGCATTGGAGTTGAGTTGAGCCGAACGTAGCCAAGCTTGGGCTTAGTTTGAACATTCTTGAGTTCGGCTTGAGCTTGATTCGAGCTCAAATGTTAAGGAGCTCAATTCGAGGTTGAACTTGATTCAAGTTGAGCCGAGCTCGGGCTAGTTCAAGTTTGATTCAAATTTTAGGGTTATGTTGATCATTTTTATATAATTTTTATAAATATATTTATTATAAAATTATAATACAAGAAACTACATGAAATGAATCTAGTTAAACACAAAAACCGGATTAAAAATGTCCTCAGTTCAGAATTAGAGAGTTTGGGTTTTTGTTTTAAATTTCTTCTATTATTATTACCTCATTATAAATTGAAAAGTATTATAATATATATATAGCAGAGGGATTTATATATTAATCCGAGCTCAATATATATATCAAGTCTAACCAACCTCTAAATGAGCCCAACTTAACGCTAAAAACCTGAGAATGTCATCAAGATCAAACTCAAGCGTGGCTTGAACGAGTCGAGCTCACGAGACAGCTTGGCTTGAATGCAGCTCTACTCTTAAATCCCTTTTGGAAAAAGTCATGCAAGAGGATGGTAGACCATCTCTAGGGTCTAAAGTATAAAAAATTTATATCCATTGATTTGATAATTACAAACAATTTCTAAGACTTTATGTAAAGAAACCTATCTTCTTTAATTACATTAACAACACCCCCTCCCAATAATGTAGTTTAATTACGGCATGTGAAGAAGGCGAAGTTGTTATTTTTCTTGTAAATTTGCTATTCTTTTTTTTTCTTTGTCGATATTATTTTGTGACAACTCATTTTTACTTAGCATCTTGTTATTATTGATTATCTTTAACTGATACTCCTTTTATAGGACATGTCATTGTAAATGTCCATGCATTTAAACTTAGATCTCCCGTTCAAGAATCATTGTCTGATCATCACTATAAATGGATTCGTTGTAGATTACGATATTTAGTTCCTACGTGGACTACATTGCATCTAACAATTGATCTGTACTGTTTGTGAAGAGGAGTATTTTTCTGCAAATGATTCTTGAATTGTCCGTGTGGACAGTTTGGGAATGCATAATCCCGAAGCATGTGTCAGTCGCCCTTGTACACTTAATTTTGAGAATATTTTCGTCAATCAGTCATCCCTATTATTATCTGGGTACATATTTGGAGGAGGAATGCATCTGTCCCTTGTCTAAATTGTGTACTTGGAGAGCCATGGGGAGATGCTACCAAAATTTCCTTTAAATTAAACAAAGCATGAGAGCTACTGATTCTTGGGAATTATGTATTCTTGAATGGGATAAGAACACCTTACCCAATATGTATTCATTAACCATGGTGCATGCATTACCCTAATCATAGTGTGTTAGTTCTGTATCTCATTGAGTTAATGAGCCACAGGAGGACAGAGGAGGCTCGGGTATGAAAACTGTTTGAGTAGTCTATTTCAGCCTTTATATGATCAATACACTCACAATACTAACTGACTTATATCATGTAAATAATAGATTATCAGGGAGAGAAATAGACAAAATTGAGCGCGTCTTACTATGTCTCACAGAGCTGGGACGGGGCCTTATGCCCAGTACAGGGCGACTGAGGTGTATGTATTACTTTCATTTAGGGGATAATGTATTCTATTAATGTTTTCGATAATATATTCGTTGTGAAGTTGTTAATTGCAATTATATTTTTCATGAAGCGTGCCAACCATCCGGATGGATTGGAGCCGGACCGGCTTCATATGTTTGGGGTGTTCCATACGTGCCGGGATAGGACATTTGTCGATCACACATCGGAGATGTTGCATGTATGTTTATGCATTTCATGATTCATATTCCTGTAATTGGTGTAAAATATGTTTTTTTTAATAACGTACTTGATTATCTAACTTGACTATGTATCTATAATTGCAAGGGTAGATGACTGAGAGGTTAAGCTAGCATCCTGAGGGCACCGAGAGTAGCATTGCCCGGAATGAGGTATTGACCCAGGTGATGGGTCCAGACGGATGCGGGCGTGTCCGTACTTATGGATTGGGTGTTACCCCCTCACAGTTCCATGCTCCTGATGTAGATCACTAGAAGCGGAGGGCACATGATACTGAGGCTGTGCAACGGGCACAGGAGGATGCGTGACTGGCATAGGAGGCTGTGCACCGGGAGATTGTGGCAAGGTTGGAGACTAAGATGGGTACATACCGGTAGTACATGGCCAACGTTGTAGGCTTCTTCTAAACTGGGGCATTCTCATCATTCCTCACACCACCATCGCATCCTCGGCCATCTCAGGATGACGATGCCACCCAGTCCCCAGATGGCCCCCTTGGTTAGACTTTTATCATCACATGCTTGCTTGGCATGTGAAGAAATTTAAATTGTTAACACAAACTTCTTATTTTTTTCATATATTTGGTATTGTGGATGAGCACATTAATCTTTCTATGTCAGTCGATTCTGACTGAAATTGTATATTTGTATATAGTTGAATTAGAATTTTAATCTTTTTTGGGTTTCTAGCTTTCAGTTCTTGATCTGGCTCCTTTTTTTAATATACATGTTAGTTCTTTGAGTTATGATCATGCCATTTTTTTGTTGGTCTTTTGTTTTGCGGGATTCTGTAGCTCTTGGTAATGTGGATGATGATGTGGTGACAGGGTAATGAATGTATGTGGATGTGTGGATTGATGGTAGGGTTAATGAATGTATGTGAATGTTAATGTGAATGTGTGGATTGATGGCAGGGTTAATGAATGTATGTATTTCTTAATGCAGATGTGTGGATTGTGGATGTAAATTAATAATGTGGGTTTATAACGAGGAATGTGGATATTATGTGGAATGATTGAAAACAGGTGACAGGTTACAGGAAACAGGTTTTGGGTTACAAGTTATTTGTTAAAAAAAAAATGATATTAGAGACGGAAATATTTCTGTTTCTAATGAAATTGTGATATTAGACACGGAAATATTTCCGTCTCTAACTATTTCTGTCACATATAAGATATTGGCAACGGAAATACTTCCGTCTCTAACTCATAATTAGAGACGGAAATATTTCCGTGTCTAATATCAATTCAGAGTCGGAAATAGCTCCGTTACCCAAAAAATATTAGAGACGGAAATAGTTGTTTCTAATAATATCATTAGAGACGGAAAATTGTGACGTCATAAATGAATGGATTTGTTATGAAAAAATGCTTTAGACACGGAAAAATTCCATCTCTAACTCAATATAAGAAATGGATTTCTTGTTCAGTGTCTAATAGCATCAGTGACGCGAGCATCAACCATGGTATAGAGACGGCTGTTATTTCCGTGTCTAATAGTATTAGACACGAAGAATTCCTATTAAAAACGGAAAATTTCCGTTGCTAGTTGGTTTATTTGTTGTAGTGTCGGAACCATATCACATCATGAATCTGATGAAATAGGATGAATTGAGACGGTATTTTGTAAATACTAGAGTCTATTTCCTATATACCAGTGGATCCTAGAAATACCCTCATGGAAAGGTGGTTAAGAGCACTCCCAACAAGGTGGTAAGTCTTTAGAATCCCTAAATAGTTTGGGTATGTTTGGTTTCTTAGACAATATGGGAAAATATAGAAAAGAAAAAAAAACTTTGGATTTCTAACACAATTCTTAGTTGGGTTTGTCCAATTTTCTTTTCTTTTTTCTCATTTCACTTAATTACTTATTTTCTCGGCAACCAAACATAGGGTAAAAGGATGGCAAGCCTATGGGCAAGCTTAGGAACTTCCTTACGAAAAAAAAAAATCAAACTGAAAAAAGGTAGAAATGCGATACCAATCACTTTCCTCTAACCTTTACAGGTTTAGATTAGAGTGGCAAACAAAAAAGTTGTTGACATAAAACCCCTTCTAAGGGCCTATTTGATTGTCCCCTGAAATATAATGAATTCATTTAAGTTTTTTTTTTGATAGGAGAATTCATTTAAGTTTACTACATAAAATTCATCATTTGAGTGAACTATTCCATAATCCAAATAGTCATCATGGACAAGAAAAAAATAATCTCTAAAACGATATTAAAATCAGAAATGAGATCATTTATTTGAATATCTAAAGTGACCTTTCTAATTTTATTTGTCATTTTGGAGCCAGATCTATTTTAAATGGTGGACACATGCTTTACATTTTACAATGCCCTTACTATAAGGACCAAAATTTGAATGAACTCATTCCATTTGAGTGAACAAGCAAACAGGTCCTAAGACAACCAACCAATCAAGGTAGAAGAAGAGCATGGTCTCCACTATTATATTTCCTACTGGATTTCACTTTAGCAATAATTTATGTTCTCCATAATCTTCAAAGTCCCATCTCTCCTGTCAATTTCTATCTTTGCTATCAAATGCAATACATCACATCATCACTCCATCAACTCCATCAACAAGGATTACGCTTGCACCAAAAAATAAATAAAAAAGGCTTCTTTTTGGAAGAGAGGTTGCACTTATCCTACGTTTCCCTTCTCCTACTCCATGTTTGTTTTGGGATATAACAACTCACGTGTACGACTTTGCAAGCGAGGTGGTTTGTTTTTTTGCGTTTCCTCTTTATCCTATTTTATTCTTTCATTTTCATTTAGTTTTGGGACCAGTAGGCATCAGTCTATTTAGCCACGAAATGGCCCCTTTAGTTCAAATGGCTACATGTATATCTCATATGAGGGAGGAAGGTCTAGGGAAGAAAAGTTTTCTTTATAAAAATGTAAAGAAAACACATGTAAAATCATCTAACATGAAATTTAAGCTTTAAAATCATAAATGTAATTATTATAATCATTTTTATTTAGGTTAAAATAATTTATTTTAAAAAAATACAAGAAACCTGAAAAATTTGTGTTTTTCTTCTGTTAAAGGCATTCTCTCACAGTTATGGTTAGTAGTTTAGCGGAATGAAGCTCTGAAATCTCAATCGAAACTATGGGTAATGAAATGTTTGGTGACTCTTTTTGATTAACGAAGAAGTTCCATTATTGATAAGGAATGAAGGGATCTCCCCATGGTTGATAAGGAATGAAGGGTACACAAATATTTTTCCTTCAAATAATTTGGATAAAATACTCCAAAATGGAAAAGTTCGCATGTGTAAACCTCTTCACATGTGTGTGGAGGCATTTAGAGAAGAGTTTTTAAAACTTGGTTATTTGGGGAACAATCCCAAACTTGAAGGGTAATCAAAGAAAACTCCCTTTTTTTAGGGGTGGCAATGGGCCAAGTTTGAAGTTGAAGTTTGGTGATTTTGAGTAGGCTCGCCCTGAAGGCTAACACAATTACAAAGGCTTTGAAGCCCAAACTAGGCACTATTGTCATCCCTAGTTTTTATTAGGGGAGTGACAACTAGGCATGGCGAAGAGGCGGGTTTGAGCCGGGACACCCCCAACGCTACCCCATCCCTAATGCGAAGACTACCTTCACTATAAAAATAATGGCCTTTGGCGGCGGCTTTTTTGAGGCGGTTAGGAAAACCCACCGCTAATAATTACATACGACGGCGGGTTTATAGTACCGCTGTCCATGACTGTTTTTGGAACTATATTCACGGTGTTTTATTAATAACCGCTGTCTTTATCATATTTGCATGACGGTTTTTTAAGGACCCGCCGTGGAAAGGTTTCCCTCCAACCCTTTTGGTTCCTGCCCCCTCATTCCCAGCAAAATAGCGGCGAGTTTTTAAATAACCGTCGTTAATTGTGTATTAATGGCGGCGGGTTTTAAAGTACCGCAATTGTTTATTTATATATAACGGTGGTTTTGTAACAACCACTGTAACGCGTAAATTTCGTCTGCGTGTCAAATTACCTCTATTGTTGTATGGAGTTTATTGTTTTGTGTGGGAGACTATCATTCCAATCTGAGTAAACCCAGATTGTTAATTACTTTCCCAATTTGAGGAAAAACCTCAAATTAAGAAGAAGAATTAAAGAAGAACATAATTTGAATATTGTATTTATTTATTTAATGGGGTTGCCCAGGTCCCATGTAGGCGTTACAGGATACCTCATAGAGATCTAAGCAAAAAAAAAGAAAAAGTAGCCATATTGGGGGTTCACCTGATATTCTTCATTGATGGGAAATCCTTCTTCCTCCTCATTTGTTGCTATTTTCCTGCAAAAGAAAATAAAACATTTTTCTCTATTTCTGTCTCTTTTTCAATGGTTCCTTCGTGTTTTTGCTTCGTTTCGTCTCGTGAGGGTTTCTTAGGAGAAACCCTTTTTTTATATCTTTTGGAGAGTCATTTTTGGACTTCCTTTTGACTTCCTCTTTTTTATGAAATCAAAAGAGGTCAACTCTCCTTAGAGAGGTCATCTGTCTAAGACAATTGGTTTCCCTTATCTTGGAGAAACCTCGTACCCATGGGAGTCCTTTTTTTTTAAGGACTCCAAATTGGTTTCATTTTTTGGAAAACCTAGGAGGATAAGGCTTCCCTTCAAAAGAGGAAAGATTCTTATCTTCCAAGAAAAATGGAAAGATTACTCCCCTTTCGAATGGGGTGCCATATGACACTCTATTATTGAACAAAAAGAGGGGATCTCTATCTTGGGATCCCCCAAAGCTAGTAGAGAGTCTTTTTTTATTAGGGATTCTCTGCCATATGGCAATCAGTATCTAACTGAGCTAGGAAATTACTGACTATGGTCAGTCCGCAAGTTAGAGGGGTTAGACCATGGGTCTCACCCGCGGCCTGGGTTAGGTCTAAAGTTTATTTGGGCTGCGGACCAGGGTCTGACCTTAGTCAATCCGCGGACCAAGATAGGGTAGGACCATGGGTCCAGCCCTTAGTCTGGGTTAAGTCCTTGGCCATTTATGGTTATAGACTGTGTTAGTCATTGACTGGCCCACGGATGGACTCATAGAGTCTATCTGCAGAGCTTGAATGGGGTCTTCCCGCAAGGGCAAACCCTAACCACGTGTCAGTCCCCTAAGGACTGACACAAAGGGGTATCCGCGGGGCATTATTGCCCTGCTGCCAGCATTTAATGTTAGGCGGGCTGGAGGTGAATCAATCCTTGGCCACCTGGTGCGCGTGCCTTTGGCATGCACGAAGCCTAACCGCCCATTCTATGAGTGGTGATCCAGTACAGCTCAATCCAATCGGGTGTAGCAATTTCACTGCCCACAAATGCCCCTTTGAGATTCGTGCAACGAGATTTAGTTGAGTAGCGTGAAACTTGATCCTGACAGCGTTAGAGCACATGTCGTTTTAGCTTCCGGTTTGATCTTTCCTTGGGTTTTTGATCCATCGAGCAATTTTCTTCTTTTCTCTTTTTGTCAGCTGCAGTTGAAGGAGGTTGTGGATAGTTTCCATTAATATCTAGGAAGGTTCATTTTGGTGAACGACTTTGACTTATGTCAAGGAGTCCCTCGGGGGCATCCTAAACATTTTTAGCTCGTGTTTAAGAGCCTGTCAATTTTGCTCTAACTTTTACCTGG
Source organism: Tetracentron sinense (assembly GCA_015143295.1). Taxonomy (NCBI): domain Eukaryota; kingdom Viridiplantae; phylum Streptophyta; class Magnoliopsida; order Trochodendrales; family Trochodendraceae; genus Tetracentron; species Tetracentron sinense. Next base: position 4,217,911 of record CM026555.1, on the reverse strand, counting down.
ACCTTGATCTAGCGAGCATCTTTTTTTTAATTCAAGTCACTCAATATTGGAAGGTGACAATGGTAATTTCATATCTCAGGGGGATGGTGTTCTTTTAGAAGAACTGGTTGAACCCAAGTTGATTTTTTTCAGGTTGCCTATGTACCCATGATAGGATCAAGCCAAATGTAGTTCCAAGTAGGGGGGGATTTTAGATTCGTAATTTATGATTAGATAATTTTCATTCATATCTAGGAAGGTTTAGACTTATAATTTGAGAATAAGTAGGTAGTTTTTGTTCATATTTAAAAAGGTTTAGACTTGTATTTTAGGGGCAAGTCTTTGAGAAATGACGAATCTTTTTAGCTTGTATTCAGGAGATTGTCAAATTGCTCTAGTTTTTGCCTAAACTAACTCTGGGAGTTTTAGTTTAGTGAGCTTTTCGTTGTCCTAATTTTTGCTTAGAGTGACTCTTGGAGTGTTAGTCTAGCGGATATTTTGTTTTGACTCTAATTTTCCCTAAGCCGCCCTTTTGGATTTTCAACTTAGCAAGCTATTGGTGCTTTAATTTTTCCTAAGCCACCCTTTCAGGTTTTCGACTTAGCGAGCTTTATTACCCTAACTTTTGCCTAAGTCATCCTTTTGGGTTTTTCAGCTTAGCTGGTATTTTGGTGCCCTAATTTTTGCCTAGACCATCTTTTGAGATTTTGGTCTAACGGGCTTTGAGAATCTTACGTTGATCGGGGGAGATACTCTGTTGTCTGTCCATTGCAATCAGCAAATACTCTTCATTTAAGCACGTTCCCTTGATGGTGCAAAGTCCTTCCTTAGAGTTTTGATTTCTTCTTCATACACCAGGTAAAAGTTTTATTCGTTTCATCCGTATTAGTGGACAATAACGATGATTTTGTATCCCAGGGGGATAGTGTTCTTTTAGAAGAATTAGTTGAACCCAAGTTGATTTTCTCAGGCTGCCTACGTACCCATGATGGGATCAAGCCAAACGTAGTTCAGGTAGCGCATTTAGAGTTGTATTTTGAGAGCAAATATGTAGTTTCCATTCATTCCTAGGAGGGTTTTGCGGTCTTGTATCTTGAAGACTTTTAAAGCTTTAATTCGTATTTTGAGAGCGAATAGGCAGTTTTCGTTCATACCTAGGAGGTTTTTGACTTCGGTCTTATATCTTGAAGACTTTTCAAGCTTTAATTCGTATTTTGAGGCAGTTTCTGTTAATACGTAGAAGGGTTTTGACTTCGATCTTATATCTTGAAGACTTTTGAAGCTTTAATTCACATTTTGAGAGCGAACAAGCAATTTTCGTTCATACCTAGGAGGGTTTTGACTTTGGTCTTGTATTTTGAAGACTTTCGAAGCTTTAATTCGTATTTTGCGAGCGAATATGTAGTTTCCATTCATACCTAGGAGGGTTTTGACTTCGGCCTTGTATTCAGAGACTTTTGAAGCACGATAAACAGTTTTAGCTCGTATTCAGGAGCATGTCAAATCGCTCTAATTTTTTCCTAGACTGACTCTTGGAGTGTTAGTCTAGTGAGCTCTTTGTTGCCTTAATTTTTGCCTAAACTAACTCTTAGAGTGTTAGTCTAGCAGGCATTTTATTTTGACTCGAATTTTTGTCTAGGCCACCCCTTAGGGTTTTCAACCTAGCGAGTCATTGGTGTTCTAATTTTTGCCTAAGCCGCCCCTTAGGGTTTTTTCGACTTAACGAGCTTTATTTTGACTCTAATTTTTGCCTACCCCGTCCTTTCTAATTTTTAACTTAGCGAGTCTTTTTGGGTGCTCTAATTTTTGCCTAGACCGTCTTTTAAGGTTTTGGTCTAGCGTGCTTTTCGATCCCTAGGAATAATATCACTTTAGGATTCTTGCATTGGTTGAAGAGATGATTCGCTCTCCATCCATTGAAGTCAACAGGTATGCTCCGTTGGAATATACCTTTTCAATGACGTAGGGCCCTTCCCACTTTGGTTTGAGTTTTCCCTTCTTTTAACAAGTGACGATGATTGGAGTCCTGACCATTAAGACCAAATCCTTTGTTTTAAAAGACCTTAGTCTTACTCTTTTGTTGAAGGCATTAGTTAGCATTTGTCTATACATCTTTAAGCTCTGTTGGGCTCGAAGACGACGTTCATCAAGAGTTTCAATCTATACAAGATGAACCATAGCTGAGTCTTCATTTGTGATAGACTACTGAATTACCACTCGTAGGGATGGAATTTGAATTTCCAGGGGGAGAACTGCTTCACTGCCGAAGACTAGGGAATAGGCGTGGCCTGTGTCGGAGTTCGAAAGTAATCCTGTATGCCCAGAGTGCTTCAGGTAGGCGTTCGTGCCAATCCATTTACTTTTGTCTATAACTTTCTTGAAGATTTTGTACAAAGTCTTGTTGAAGGCTTCAACGAGACCATTCACGGCTACATAATACCGGGTGGAATGATTCTCTTTAATGTCAAATTTGGCATATAATTTATGTATTTAGGTGCTTCGAAAAGGTTACCCATTATCTGTGATGATACTTTCAGGAATTCCGAACTGGTATATGATGTTGGTACGGATGAAGTCAACCACTGAGTGGTGTTTGACCTCTTTGAGAGCGACAGCTTCAGCCCATTTTGAGAAATTGTCTATCGTAGCCAGGATGTATGATGCCCGATAGATGATGGTGGAGTGAATGGACCTATGACATTTATTCCCCATACCCCGAAAGGCCATGAACATGTCGTGTGAAGAGGCTCGAGAGCCCGATGTGCTGCAAGAAAGTCAGCAAGGGTTTGCCCTTTCATCACCTTTTGGGGCACAAATTTGATTTCGAATTCAGACAGGAGTACAACCCATTTTGTCATTATGCCTAAGAGAGTGGTACAGGACATTATGTATTTGAGGGGATCGGCTCTGGATATCAGTTTCACCGAATGTTCAAGCATATAATGCCTTAACTTCTTCAGAACAAAGATGAGGGTCAGACTGACTTTTTCTATCGGTGTATACCTGTATTCTGTACGAACCAGAGTCCTGCTTAGATAGTACAGGTCATTTTCCTTTCCTTCGTCATTATGCTGAGCAAAGAGAGCTCCCAGAGATCCTTCGAGTGTCACTATATAGAGGATAAATGACTTCCCTCTAATAGGACTCATGAGGACTGGTGGATTGGTGAGATAGGTCTTGATGTTATCGAGGGCATTTTGACAAGCCTAATCCCATTGGAATGGTACTCCCTTCTTCATAAGCTAGGAAAACGGTCGGCACCTTCCGGCCAAGTTGGAGATAAATCTTCGGATGTAAGCAAGTCGACCCTGAAGTCTTTTCAACTCGCACAGATTTCTTGGCGGGGGCATTTCGTGAATGACCTTTATTTTAGTAAGGTCAATCTCGATTCCTCTATAGTATACCATAAAGCCTAGGAATTTCCCAGATGTAACTCCGAACGAGCATTTGAGCGGGTTCATTTTAAGTTGATGCTGTCACAGTCTATCGAAGATCACACAGAGGTCATCCAGATGATTGCTCATTTGTCTTGTTTTGACAGCCAAATCGTTGACATAGCACTCAACTTTTTCATGAGAATGTCCCCAAAAATGATTTTCATGACCCTTTGATAGGTTGTTTCAGTATTTTTGAGGCCGAATGACATGACTTTGTAACATAATACTCCCTTAGGGGTGTGGAAGGCTGTAAGTTATTCATCTTTCGGACCCATCTTGATTTGGTTATAACCAGAATATCTATCCATGAACGATAAGGCTTCAAAGTCAGTTGTGGCATCGACCAACATTTCTGTGATGGGAAAAGGGAAGTCGTCCTTGGGACATGCTTCATTCAAATTCCAAAAGTCTATGCAAACCTGGATCTGTTTGTTCTTCTTCTTTACAGAACAACGTTGGCCAGCCAAGTAGGATATTGGAATTCTCTTATGAACTCCGTTTTGAGGAGTTTATTTACCTCAGCTTCAATTTGAGTGATCAGTTCAGGGCAAGATCTTCTTTGCGCCTGCTTGATTGACCTGACATCGTCTTGAGTTGTAAGATGAATGTTGGTCAACTTCAAGGAGATCATCAACTGTTGCTTGACCTCCTGCTTCAAATTCTGGAGGAGCCGGACGGACTTTTGTTTCTTCCGGTGGTTCCTCCATGATTATTTCTTCTCTTGAAGAGGAGTTTTCATCTACCGTAATAGTATTTATGGTCCAAACCTGATCTTCATTTAGTAAATGATCAAAATTCTTAGACTTAGATTTTCCCAAGTTAGAGCCGACCCGCTTACCGGTAGCCAAACCCCTGAGTGCTAGCATAATTTTACACTTAGCCTGCTCTTTTTCTTTCGTGTAGAATCCATGTTTCTCAAGTATTTTCTTGATTGATGGATTATATGTAGACTCCTTCTGGTAAGGGTTCATTTTTCTATCACTTCTGTTGTTCCGGGGGGTAGCTTTGCCTGTTTGTCCTGCAGAATGAAAAACAATGGGCTTTTCCCATGTTCCTCTAAATAGGACAATGACACTGGGAATGACTTCCGTTGTCGGTCATTTTTGCCATACATCGAGACTGACCTTAACCAGACTATCAATCATATCTTGATTCGCCGCCTCAACCCATGGGGATGTTTGTCGGGATTCTGCTTCTTCTGGGAGCCACTCAATGGAGATTTTTTCCAACATATGATCTTTTCTAATTGTGACCATATTGACGGTGCACACCATATCTTCATCTGACGAGTAATCAGAATCGGATGAGGAAACAGAATCAGAATAAGACGAGGAGTCAGAATCAGATGAGGAATTAGAATTAGGGAACCCTAGTCCGTGGTTGTTACACTGGATTTGTTTACCAGTTGCCAAAGCTTTCCTCTGTTTGGGAGTGAATGCTGACTCATAGGTGGGCATTGGTTTGCTTTTGACCTGCTCTTTTTCTTCGGGATTGAACTTTAGTTCCTTGAGCAGTGGTTTGATTACTGGTTTATATACAACATTTTTTCGATGTAGGTTTATTTTCCTGTCTTGGTCGGAGCCGTAGGAAGTAGTGGCCTCGCTTAGTTACTTTGCAGGACCAAGGATAATGGACTTTTTCCCTATCTTTCTTGGTGGAAGTATAAAGCTAGGGCTATTTTTTGCCACTGACCATCCTCGTCATATGTTGAGACCGACTCTTGCCAAATTATCAGTCATTTCTTAGCAGACTGTTTTATCCCATCGAGGCTCTTGTGAAGGCGCTGCTTCTTCTTCTGAGGACCACTCTATGGAATCTTCTTCGTCCAATGAGTAATTTACTCTAATCGTGACTATATTTACAGTCCGATGGTGGTTTCCTCCAAATATGAAGATCGAGGATTCATATCTCAGCCCTGGCGTATCTGTGTTAACATAGTCACTAGAATCTAGGGCCTTATGTTGATCCATTTTGAGTGCAGCTTCATAAGCAGGTAGAAGAGTTCCTTTGACCTGCTCTCCTTCTTTAAGATTCAATCCATGATTTTTGAGAATTGTGAGGGTCTGTTTGTCATAACTTGACTTCTTCCTATAAGGATTGATCACCCTGTACTTTTAATCAGTGTACGCGTGATTAATTCTTTCATATTGACCAAAAGAATTATAAAGTATGGGCTTCTGTCCCCTTCTTGTGACTGGAATAGTGCAACTGGAGGTAGTGTCCATCTTCCTCAAAGGGACTAGATGATCAACTTTCAGAGCTTGAAGAGGGTCAGCTTGTTTAACCTCGCAAATCTGGAAGGGGTCAGCCGGTTTATCCATTTCGAGATTCTAGGGAGATTCGACCAAAGCCAGGGTCGGTTGCCCTTCTTTTCTCTGGGACTTTGGGGTATATTTGAACATCCTTTTTGGAACTACAGTTTGGGCAAGTCCACGATTCCTCTTCGGGCCACTCTCAATCTTTTTTCCCTTCGACTTTTGTTGAATGCTTCTTTGGGCACTTTTGACATAGAAACGCACATCTGCGTAATATGCTTTTGCATCATTGAATGGATCACCATCAGCATCGATCATTGTTTGCTTGTTTCCTTGTAGATATTTGAGGCAATGGTGATAAGCAGATGACACAGTAAAATGATTATGCATCAATTGACACCCCAACAAGGCGTTATATGATGTATCAACATCGATCACCAGAAACATAGTAGTTTCGGCAATATCTCCGAACCTAGTCTTGAGGTTAACCATGCCCATGGGCTTTTGCTCATTTTGGTTAAAACCTTAGATGATCAGATTACTTTCATAAAGCCGGCTTATTTGTACGCCAAGCTTGGACAGTATCATTTTTGGGAGGATGTTGACGGCCGAACCGCCATCTATCATTACTTTGGAGATACTAGTTTCATTAACTAGACCTGAGATGAACAGTGGCCGATTGTGTTGGAGAGTCTCAGCTCACATATCTTCGTAATCAAAAGTGATCGTGAAGAGACATGAAGTCCCTATTTCAGGTGGTTGAGGTGGCTAACTTGTAACTTCTTCAGAAAAGTCTTCCGGATTGGAGATGGCATATATGAGAGACCTTTTTAATTCAAGGGACATCTTGAGAGCATCATAGACGGTTAATAAGGAAGAGATTTTCTTCAGATGAGCTAGAATATCATATTTGACCCTCTCATTACCAGGTGCTGCTTGTGCTTGGGCCGGTTAAGCTCTAGTCTGATTTTCATGTTAGACTGATACAAATCTCAGTTGTAGCTTTCTACCTGACTAGAGATTAAGTTGATAGATTTTGACAATCGTCTGATCTATTGGTTCAGAGGACTCTCCTTCCAAGAGTTGGACCATTTTCACGAACTGAAGTCCAACTTCCTCTTTTTTGCTTTCAAAGGGGAATTGACTTCGCTCTTCATATTGCCCTATTAGACATCCATATTGGATTGAAATTTTTTCAAATGCCTGTGGACTGTCAATTGACCATTTAGGACTGTTTCTTCTGTTAGAAGGTCTTTGTTTGAACTGACTGCAGCAAGTGAATCTTGATTCTTAGGCTTGCTTAAGATTTGAACCGGTCGTCGTATCTGGCGATGATTTTGACTTGGGGCCTCAAGTGTACCTGAAATCTCTTGAGAGGAACCATATTATAGTTGTTCATCATCTGTCTCTTGTTCTCCTGCAGATGAAAATCCTTCAGAAAGATCTGAAAGTCTGGTAGGTGTCCGTCCGGGTGTGAATGATCTCTAGGGCTGTATTCAGGCCGGGCTTGACTAGGCTTGGCCAAGCCCGGCTCGACTTGAATGGATTTGATCGAGGCCCGAAACCCAGCTCGGCCCAAAATGGAGCTTGAAAGTGCGGCCAGAAGCTCGGCCCGAATTCAAAATCGTGGCTCGAAGCTCGGCTTGGTCCGAATTGATTCAAGCTCGAGCCGGGCTTGATTTGGCTCGAGCTCGGCTTGAATTTTTTTTTTATATTATTTTTATATATAATAATGATATATATAAATAATATTTTTTTATTTATTTTTTAGTTTTTTAATAATATTCGAGCCGAGCCGAGTTCAGGCCGAACCGAACCTCAATCGAGCTGGGCTTCGAGCCGGACCGAGCTGAGCCGCACAGGGGTTGGCCCGAGCTCAGCTTGATTGAGTTTTTGGGCTTCTTTTTAGGCTTGGCTTGGCCTATTCGAGCCTAAAATTCGAGCTGATCTCAGGCCGAACCGGGTTCGGCCAAGCCGAGCCGCACCAACGGGCTGATCGGGCTTTGTGCAGCCGTAATGGTCTCCTTTTTAGGACTTCAATATCTTCAAATTGATCTACCCAATCTTGAAATGCATGATGTCTTATTGGACTGCAGGCTACCACTTGTCTTGAGACATTCAACAATGATGGGTCTTTCTTCGGGACCGCATTGATGATATGGTAAGAGAAGATATTGGATTCATCTCCTGAGTCTATTGACTAGAGGCTATCATATTCACAGTCGGAATAGAAGCCCGGAGGAATGAAATCCATCAAGGTGATTGCCATCAATGGATTTTGTTCTAGAAGAGCGTCTTGGGCAAGGCTATTTTTTTTGGCTTTTCTTACTCTTTCTCTCTTCTTCTTTTTCAGCATTGTCTATGTGCTTCCCTTCTTTTCTCTGGGATTGAGGCTGCCTTGTAGCCTGAGCTTGCCTTTGGCATCAACATTTTGAGTCAATTGCTTTTTCTTCTTGGCTCCTTTACTCTCAAAAAGAGTCTAGTCCTCTTGATTTGACAGTTTGTCGCAAGAAAGGTTGCCACTTGAAGATGCTTTTTCTTTATTAAGCAGTTCTTAAGCTACCACCATATTGGATGTAGCTGCCTGTTAGAGATCTTGACCAATGACAATCTCTTTATTATCCAAAAGTCGTTGAATGATATCCTTCAGTACAAAACAGTCATTTATCTTGTGACTAATTATATGATGATAAAGACAATATTTGAGAACATCCTTCATCCTAATCTCTTGGGGTCTCCTACTTTCCGGGAGGGCAATCAGTTCATTGGTGAGAAGATCTTCAAACAAATCTTCGACAATGTCTTCAGAGAATGAATATGTTTTATTCATTCTTTCTTCAATGGTGACCATTTTTTGTGAGTCACACTTATCTTATTATTATGGTCTTCTAGCTCCACCTTGAGCTACTTTCGTACCAATTTTGATTGATCCCTTGCCATTGTTTGATCGATCGGTTGGTCTACCAGCACCTGGTGTTGGTTGTGCAGTCTTTTTCGTTTCAACTACTACGGTAGTTAAAGACTCAAGGTAATCAATGCCTCTATCTCGCCTTCTCTTTCCTATGTGGCTTTCTATGTCGTGTGCTTTGGTGAACAGATCTTCAAAATCTTCAAAGATTTGGGTCATAAGGGCAGTTGACAGATCATGCCTGAATTTGTTGAGGCACATCCGAATGAGTTCCAGTTGAGTGAACTTTTGAAGATAGGAGAAGGTCAATGCTCTCCATTGGGCAATGAAATCTGTTACAGACTCATTGTCTCTCTGTCTAGTCTCAATCAATTCTGGAACACTCACTCTTCTTTGAGTATTGTAGAATTTTTTGCGAAATTTAGACACCATTGTATTCTAATCTAAGATTGAAGTATCAGCAAGATTGGCATACCATGTGAAAGCATCACCTTCTAAGGATTGCATGAAGAGTTGGAGACAGAGAGCTCCCGTCTTGGATGCTAATCCACACCTCGAAAGGAAATGAGATAGATGTTGCCTTGTATCTCTGGTACCATCAAACATTTTGAATATTGGTTGAACAGAGCCTGGAGGGAATGGAACCGCATTGATGTTAATCGAATAGGGTTTCACAATCATCCAAACATCCTCTTTTTTTTCTTTGGCTTTTCGCATTTGATTACGAACGGTCTCTTCTATTGCGGCAAGAAGATATGGTGACACCTCTCCTATGAGTGATTCCTAGTTTGGGACTGGCCCTGTTCCTGGTACAATTGGATGATTTGAATGTGTAAGGGCTGTGTCCTGATTACTGCTATGTCCTTGGTACAAGAAGTACGGTCCTGATACCGGTGCAGACTTGAGAGCTGACAATTGAGTAGCCAACTCTTTCATTTGAGATATGATGGTGATAATTTCATCATCTTTGTACCGAAGTTGGGCCTATAAAGCGGTCATTTGATCACCTGATGTTGGAGGTGCCAATGCCGAAGGATGATTTTCTTGACCTCTATTCCCATCTAAATTTGCCATCATGACTGCTACTGGTCGCTCAGATGCTAGTCCTTGTGGTAGGAATAAATTTTGGAACTCTTCTTCTACGAAATAAGCACTGGGCATTCCGTACAAAGGGTTGAGTGCATTGAAAACCTGTCGAGGCAATTCTAGCACATCTTCTGGCATGGTTGATTGAACAACTGGTTCATCAGAACCATAATCCTCAATTCGAGGGATTCTTACCAATTGTCTTGGAGAGGTTATTGGGGTTGCTTCTTATTCTTATCCATCTTGGAATTCACTGATGTCAGGTTCTAAGATTGACTGTGTTGGGTCTTGTGCTTTTTCATTGCCTTTGTCCAAAGAGTTGAAGGAGCAAATCGAAGAGTTGCAACAACTTGTTTTCATCTAACCAAATGTTTCACCATGAGGAGCTCATGTACTCTTTGTGAAGAAGAAGGATGGGTCGATGAGGATGTGCATCGATTACAGACAATTAAATCAGGTCACGATCAAGAATCGTTATCCTTTTCTTTGGATAGACGACTTGTTTAACCAACTGAAAGGAGCGAGATTTTTCTCAAAGATTGATCTTAGATTGGGGTATCATCAGTTGAAGATCAAGGAAGAAGATGTTCCAAAGATGGCTTTCAGGACTCAGTACGATCATTACGAGTTCCTTGTCTGGCCTTTTGGGTTGACGAATCCACTGGTGACGTTCATGGACTTGATGAACCGGGTGTTCAGACCTTGTCTCGATCAATGCGTCATGGTGTTTGTCGACGACATCTTGGTGTATTTCCCAACACGGGAAGATTATGATCAAGACCTTCGCCTTATTTTGGAGACGCTTCGAGAGCATAAACTGTACACCAAGTTAAGCAAATGGGAATTCTAGTTGGAGAAAGTGGTATTTCTCGGGCATGTAGTATTTGCAGAGGGTATTTCGATAGACCCAGTAAAGATAGAGGCAGTAATGAGCTGGGAGAGACCTAAGAGTGTTACAGAGATACATAGCTTCCTCGAGTTAGCAGGTTAATATTGGAGATTTGTAGAGGGATTCTCTAGTTTAGCAGCACTGCTCATATACTTGACGTAGAAGAATGCTAAGTTTGTATGGAGTGACAGATGCGAGATTAGTTTCCAGGAATTGAAGAAGTGGCTTACTACAGCCCCAATCCTAATAGTTCCAGAAAGGAGTGGTGGATTTGTAGTATATAGTGATGCCTTACATGTTGGGTTAGGGTGTGTTCTGATGCAAAACAGGAAGGTTATGGCTTATGCTTCCCGACAGTTGAAGGATCACGAAAAGAACTGCCTTACACACGACTTGGAGCTTACTGCAGTAGTGTTTACATTGAAGATATGGCGACACTATCTTTATGGGAAACAGTTTGACGTGTTCACAGATCATAAAAGTCTTAAGTATCTATTTTTCCAAAAAGAATTGAACTTGAGGCAACGACGTTGGATGGAGTTCTTAAAGGACTATGAGTGCTCCATTCAATACCATCCGGGCAAGGCAAATGTTGTGGCAAATGCCTTTAGTAGGAAGCCTCCTAGACTCCTGGCTCACATGATGGTGCAAGAGTGGAAGTTGTTGGAGGATGCATCTAACCTCGACATCAGTTTCAGTCTTCCTACTTTTGGACCGGTAATGGCTAATATCACTGTTAGGCCCTACATATTGGCCAGAATCCGAAAGTTACAAGGATCGGATACTGAACTACTTGCTTACCAAGACAAGTCGATTAGTAGTGGCAGTGAGGAGTTTGCTTTGGAGGGTGATGGGACTATCACATTCAAGGGAAGAATATGCGTTCGAGCTGATGAGGAGCTTAAACGGGAGATCTTGGACGAAGCTCACCGGTCCAAGTATACAGTACATCTTAGGGGTACAAAGATGTATCGAAATCTCAAAGGGCACTTCTGGTGGCAGAACATGAAGAGGGAGTAGCGGAGTATGTGTCTCAGTGCTTGGCATGTTAGCAGGTCAAGGCCGAGCACATGAGGCCAGCAAGTCTTTTGCAGCCCCTTCCTATTCCCGAGTGGAAGTGGTAGAATATTTATATGGACTTTATTGTGGGGTTGCCATGGATAATCAGGAACTCCGATGCCATTTGGGTAGTAATTGATAGACTGATGAAGTTCGCCCATTTCTTGCTGTATCGGACTACTTTCAACTCGAACCAACTTGCAGCATTGTACATCAAGGAAATAGTTCGGTTGCACGGGGTTCCAGTGAGCATTGTTTCACATAGGGATCCTCGATTCACTTCCAGGTTCTAGAAGAGCTTTCAGAGCGCTATGGGTTCCCAATTGGACTTTAGCATGGCTTTTCATCCACAGACTGACGGGCAAACCGAGAGGGTGAATCAGGTGATAGAGGACGTGCTTCAGACATGCATGCTAGACTTCAAGGGCAGTTGGGAAGATCACTTGCCTTTGGTTGAGTTTGCCTACAACAACAGTTATCAGGCAAGCATCCAAATGGCACCCTTTGAGGCCTTATATGGGCGAAGTTGCAGTTCTCCTTTGTATTGGGATGAAGTCGGGGAAAGGAAGGTGTTGGGCCCCGAGTTGATTGAGCAGAGGGTTAAGGTTATCAGGGAAAGATTGAAGGCTACGCATGATCGACTGGAAAAGCTATGCCGAGAACCGTAGGAGAGATCTTGAATTTCGTGTTGGTGATATGATGTTTGTTAAATTTTCACCGACAAAGGGTGTTGTGAGATTTGGGAAGAGAGGCAAGCTCAACCCTAGATATGTGGGTTCGTTCGAGATCATCACCAGAGTGGGTGAGGTGGCTTACCAGGTTGCTTTACCCCACCACATGGTGGCTGTCCACAATTGTCTTTCACATTTCCATTCTCCGGAAATATATCCCGGACCCATCCCATGTCATCGAGCTTAATCCGATAGAGATTCGGGAGGATCTCATGTTAGTAGAGCAACCAGTTCAGATCTTGGATAGGCGAAATCAAGTTTTGCGCAACAAGATCATTCCATTGGTCCTTGTAAGATGGAAACACCATTCGACAGAAGAGGCTACGTGGGAGCGTGAGGCCGGAGTGAAATAAAGATATCCTCACTTGTTTGTTTAGTTCTTGGTGGTTGTATGTATTGGTTTTCTTGTAGCTTCTTGCATCGTCCTAATTTCGGGGACAAAATTTTTGTAAGGAGGGGAGGATGTAGAACCCTGAAACTTTTTACTCGTGGCTGGTGAATAGTACTTTTGGCCAAAGAACCTTTTGTGAATTTAAACTTGTGAATGATAAAGTAATCAAGGGTAACAAGCTATGTGCATCATGTATATATGGGGTTAATGCCCTAAAAAGTATAGGATTAAGGTTGGAAGCAACCCCAAAGGAGTCTCCTGGTGAAAACTTAGGGAAAAAAAAGGGCAGTTACAATCGATCGCAGCATGGCGGTGATCGATCGTCGTTTGCAGAAAAATAGAGCAAACCTTTGGGTTCTCCTACGATCGATCGTCGCAAGGGTGATCATCATGAATCTAGAAACCTAGGCAACCCACTGGAATTTGGATGATCGATCATCCCAAGGCTGACGATCGATCGCTCGGAACCTAGAAATCTGGTCAGCTTACTGGAATGTGGACGATCGATCGTCCTAAGCTTGACGATCGATCGTTGTTGCGAAAATCTGTTTTTTTAAACATGTGAAAATAGGGGTTTTAACCCTTGGGCGTATAAATAGAAAGCCACTTGGGGGTTTTGGGGTTAACCTAAGCCTAGAAGAGAGATTTAGAGGAGAAGGGAGATTTGGGGAGAATCCAAAGAAGGGTTTTTGGAATTGAGATCAAGTGGAACTCAAGGATTGGATCATCCTTCAAGCAAGGGTTTTTTTTCCTCCTCAAGTGTTGCTTCTTTCTCAAGCTTGGATTCCAAATTAAGGGAGGGTTTTCTTCAAAGTTAGGAGTTAATCCTCAAGGTTAGTACACCCTTCCTAGTTAACTTAGTAATAACCTAGGTTTTTCATGAAAAATGATTATGCTTTGATCTTGTGTATTCTATTCTTTGAAATAATTAATGTTCCCTAAAAATATAGAAGATAAACTAAATATTGAAGGATGGATGGGATGAATGTGTGGGATGTTTGAATGGTGGATGGTTAAGGCGATTGGATGCCATGTGGTTGTGATGATGTGCATGATGGGAAAAGGTGGAAGGGTAATGTACTCATAATGAATGCCCACATGATGTTTGATGAAATGTGAATGATGAAAATATGCGTTAAGATACTTGAAAAAACTGGACATTATGTGTTTAATGAAATGCATGTGTGGGAATTTAACTCAAAACTATGAACCATGATTTAGGGATTTCCCCAAGTTGATAATTGTGCCAAGATTCTTTAAGTGTTTCCATAATTTCTCATATGTCAATAGAACTTTGAATTGCCATGATGTTCTTAAATTTTTCATATCATTGTGATTAACACTAATTGCTACACACACAAGCACACTTGTATGCATAAACCGAGGTTTCCTAGTATATGTATATGAGAAAACAACCAAGAACATGCAATATGATTTATGAAACGAATGATAAAGCCGGACATCGGACCGGTCAAGGATAGGACATATCCAAGGATATGACATATCTGGCTCACAAGAAAACAAGCAAGTACGATAAAGCCGGACATCGAGCCGGTCAAGGGTAGGGCATATCCCCGGATATGTCATACCTGACTCATAAGAAAACAAGACAAGTTGATAAAGCCGGACAGAGGGCTGGTCAAGGATGTTGGTGCAACTTTTTAATTTCGCTGAAGGATACTTATGTATCCGACTCACAAGTTGCTTTTCTATATTTTGCTGAAGGATACTTACGTATCCAGCTCACAAGTCGCTACAAGGGTACTAACATCTGGCTCATAAGTTAAGCAAGACAAGTCAAGACAAGCATAACAAGACAAGTGTGATTCCAAACAAGAACAAAACAAGACATATATGATTCTCACAAGACAGGAACAAGACAAGTGTGATTCCAAACAAGAACAAAACAAGACATATATGATTCTCACAAGACAGGAACAAGACAAGAATGAGTTCTAACATGACAAACAAGTTTTGAAAACCACAAAAAGCGATGTTCAAGAGCAAGCCATGAATTTTAAAGTATGGGTTTTATCGGAGTTTTCGCATTTGTTCCATGCATGCCATGATTATTGTATTGTTTTAAGTTCGATGTTATGAATTGTATTTAGTTATTAATGTTGTATTTCGTTATTACTATTGTTAGCTAGTAGCTTGTACTCGCTGAGTATTCCATACTCAGTCGTACATTTCATGTCGGCATGTCCAGTGGATACTTTCAACCCTGAGCCTTGGGTTGAGGAAGAGTACGTCGAAGAGGAGACACCTATTCTACTACAGCCTCTAGAGGATAGAGACCTAGATAGGTGGCCCTATCCAGAATATTGTGAGAGAGAGAGAGAGAGAGAGAGACTGTTCCATTTTGTATTTTGATGGTGGGCATGTCCACCTTTACTTGATGTGTTTTACATATAAACTTGGAATATAGGTTATAGAAAAAAGAAAAAAATTGGTCATGCTTCCGCACTGTTATAAGCTTCCGCACTCTATTTTGTATTGCTATTGTATTATGTTTTGCCTTGTTCATTACAGGATGGTTGTCAGGTTACATATAGTTACACCTAAAGTTTCACCTAACTTCTAGGGAGGATTCTGGGGTGCGACAGAAGTGGTATCAGAGCCTAGGCATTAGAGTTCCTAAGTTCACTTAGAACTGATACCATGAGTGAACAAGGCTTTAGGTCAAAGAGAAGAGTCGTATTCCAAGTATGGACTAAGAATTTAGTCTAAGTCAAAACCGGTTGAAAACCCAACCGAACTTAGTGTCCTACACTAGGAACACAATTCTATGTTGTGCCATTGCTATGTATACCATGGGTGGATTGTTCTATGCTTAGTAAATATTAAGTGATTGTTGAATTGGTTATAGAATGGGAATCCAAGCTAGACTCATGTTGTACTGTCGTTCTCAGGATCTAATCATGAGACGCGGTGCTCAGGGTCGCGGATACAATACAAGGGGAAATGGAGGTGATGATCCCTCGGGTGATGAACAACCAGACTTTGCTCAAGCCTTTGCATCTATAGTCGAGACTTTGGCTATACTAGTAGCAAGGCAACCTGCTACTCCTCCGCCTAATGTCGTACTTATAGCCGCTCCGCCAAATAGAGCACAGGCAGGAATATAAGCTTTTCAGAGGATGAGGCCTCCGGTCTTTTGCTATAGTATTAATCCATTGGTGGCCGAAGCATGGATTTGGCAACTTGAAATGATATTCTCAGTGTTGTTGCCTACTGAGGTAGAAAGGGTCACTTGGGCCGCCTTTATGCTTGAAGGCGAGGCTGACCATTGGTGGAGGTCCGGGGTAAGGACTCGGGATTTGACCCGACAGGGTCAAGATTGGACTTGGGGAGAATTCTTGGACATTTTCTACAAGAAATACTTCCGGATAGGAATGAAGAAGAAGAAAGAAGTCGAGCTTATTACCTTGGAGCAAGGTAACATGTCAGTGGCCATGAGGCTAAGTTCTCGGAGCTATCTAGATTTGCCCCACATATGATAGCTACTGAGGCTATGAAGGCTCGAAAGTTTGAAAGAGGATTGAAGGCCTACATCAGGGATTGAGTCTCGATGTTTAGGCATGAGACATATGCTAAGGTCGTGGACAAAGCTCAGCTAGCCGAGTCTAATTCTGAGGAATTTTTTGAAAGAAGAGGAATCGAGAGAGGCCAGTTTAGTGGTTCAGCGGAGAAGAGAGCTAGGACTACTCCATACTAGCCAGCAGGGCCAGCACAGTCACAGAGGTTGTACTCTACACCTCAGTCTACTCATCCTTTTGTTCCATAGGCGGTACGCCCGGCTATTACACATGCTCCTCACCCTGCATGATCTCAGGCCACGAGATATGCGCCTTCCACATTTTCATATGAGCCCTGTACTTATTGTGGAAGGAGGCATTTGGATGGAGAGTGTAGGAAGATCTCTGGGGGATGCTTTCATTGTGGTGACCAGGGCCACATGATCAGGGATTGTCCCCTATCAGGTAGTCCTCTCAGCAGAGCTCATCACAGGCATCGAGGCTCTCACAATCCACACGGCCGTCTCGTCAAGCAACTCAGGGCCGAGTATTTGCCTTGTCAGAAAGAGATGCACGTGCACCTGATGATGTCGTGCAAGGTACGCTAGAATACTAAAATTTTCAAGTTGTAAATGCCTGCTATTATATGATATGCTCACTTAGTTGTACGATAGGTTACCTATGTGCGATGTGTGTTCTTGCTTGGAATCTATTAATGTGGTGATTTAATTACATAGGCGCTTTATGGTCATGGACTGGGCTAGTCATTGACTGGCCTGCGGATGGACTCATAGAGTCTGTCCACAGAGCTTGAATGGGGTCTGCCTGCAAGGGTAAACCTTAACCACGTGTCAGTCCCCTAAGGACTGACACAAAGGGGTATCCACGGGGCATTATTGTCCTGCTTCCAGCATTTAATGTTAGGCAGGTTGGTGGTGAGCCAGCCCTTGGCCAGTTGGTGCGTGTGCCTTTGGCATGCGCGAAGCCTAACCGCCCACTCTATGAGTGGTGATCCAGTGTGGCTCAATCCAATCTAGTGTCGTAATTTCACTACCCACAACCACCGTGAAATCTCTTATAGAAGAATTAAGACACTCTAGAAGGTTTTAAGTTATTGTGTATTACTTTGAAGTGTCTAGGACTTATGTAAAAAGTCCTCATTACTTTGGAAAGTTGAAATGCCCCAAACCATAGATTGACCTTAGGAAGCCATAGCTTAATTGCTAATCATTTCAAGCCCCTAGGACATCTTAAATTATGATTAAAAAAGATGGTAAAAGACCAAGGAATTTATTACCATCTTATTGGTCTTAAGAAGATGAGTCTTTTTATTGAAAAACAGAGCACTCATCGACGAGTGGGAAACAGTCCCAGCACTCATCGACGAGTGAAAGAAATAGTAACTGATTTTCAATTCAACAGTTTCACTCGTCGATGACTAAGCTGCACTCTGGTGCACTCGTCGATGACTGCTTGCGGGAACACTCTAACGGCTAGTTTTTTAACGGCTATTTTTGTATTTAATGAGCGGAGGTCGCAGCGGCCCCAATCATGAGGTCTCAGTCTACTGCCCGAACCCTCAATGAGGATCCTGCTGCCCCTCCATGGAGGAATCACCCCTGCCAAGTCCACGGACAGAGTGCATCCCCAAGGGTGCACCAAGGAGCAGGTGTATCCCCAATGATGCACCCCGGACAGGTTGCATCCCCAAGGAAGCACCACGGACAAGGGGAATCCTCCAGGATGTCCCACGGAGAGGCTGCACCTAAGAGGATGCACCACAGACAAGGGGCATCCCCCAGGATACGCTACAGATTGGGTGTATCCAATTGGATGCCCCACGGACAGAATGCATCCCATATGATGCATCCCTGATAGAGTGCATCTCAATTGGATTGCATCATGAAGAGTGTACCCAACCGAGTATACACATTGCAGGGTGGTTCTACCACTCTGCGACAGGTCAACCCAAAATGCAGACTTATGTCAAACCCTGAGCCAAGCCTAATAGGCTATCCCAAATCCCGACAGTTCGTAGTGGAAACACCACAATTGTTGTGGCCAACCATAGGACTTGTTGGATATGAGCCCCCTCAGTCTAAGTTGACTGTTGGAACTCCCCCTTTAAAAGAATCCTCAAATGGGGGAGATGCTGCCCAATTTTCATTAGGATAAGGCCAAGGGCCTCAAGAACTTAATGAACAATCCCTCAAATAACCTTAAAAAATACAAAGGAATTAAGGAAGATGCCTCAAGGCATTCATCCGTAAACAAGAAACTTCCACAGACAGAGTTCACGGACCAAGGTCCAAAGTATCCCACGGATGGGAATCAAGGGTTGTCCACGGACAGGACTCAAAGATTATCCACAGACAGAATTTCAAGACTATCCACGGGTAGACAATTAAAACCGTCCACGGACAAAAGATCCAGACTGTTCACAGACAGAATGCCAAGACTGTCCACAGACAAAACTCCAAGATTTTCCATGGACATCAGTTCAAGAATGTCCACGGATGGAAGTTCAGCACCGTCCATGGACAAAAAACCAGCTCTGTCCATGAACAGAATACCAACTCTGCCCACAGATAGAAGACCAATACTGTCCACGGACAGACAATCAAAACCACCCACGGACGAAAGATCAAGACCGTCCATGGATGGATACTCAAGACCATCCGTGGACAGGCCCAAGCCTGGTCCACGGACCGAAGGCCCAACCACCCGGAACAGAGGCCCAAGCCTGTCCGAGGGTTAGATGCATGGCTCCTTCACGGATACAGGCCCAAGCCAATCTGTAGACATGGTACACAGATTGAAGTCCCTCAAAAGAGGGGGATATCCTAGGATATGCACTTATCCATCTGAGGACAATTCCCTCTCTGAAAAGGAGAGGAGTTGGTAGTATACAGCCAACAAGAGAAGAGTTCTCTATCCGAGTCGCATTGGAACATTGGAATATCATTGTTAGCGTTAGGGCTGCATTCAAGACAAGCTGGCTTGTGAGCTCGACTCTACTCATTCAAAGCCAAGCTCAAGCTATGCTTTATTTGAACTCGAATGTTTAAATAAGTCAAGCTTAAGCCATACCCTGTTTGATTAAGAGTCTGACAGCCAACAAGAGAAGAGTTCTCTTGGAAGAAAGTTCATCGCCTGATGATGTTACCAAGTCAAGGTAGGGAGGAAAAAGTTTGCAAGTGTCCGCAAACAATACAAGGGGCATTAACAGCCGTGATCAAGATCATCTGGCTGTTAATGCAAGAAGCACTTTAAATCTAGAACAAACAGACAGGAACTTACTATATAGACTGGGTCGAATGCTTTCCGAGTAACTAACCTTGCAACTTTCACATCAATGATGACATCTGTTCGTCATCAACACCAACAGCCTCCATTCAGAGATGTAAGCTCATTCTAGGGCAGAACAAGTACTGAACCAGAAAGAAGGACAAGAGTACCATATAACCCTAGGGTTAAGGTGCTGAATAGAAGCACTTCTGCTTTTGAGATGTCCAGGAAGAAGACTCCTAAGGAAATCCTTCAACTCAGGAACCGAAAATTTCCTTCAGCTCCGCCATGAAAAGTATATAACTATCGGTCGAGACCAATAGAGTCTAGAGATCAAAGGTTGAATGGTGCCTAAGACAAGGTCCGTTTTGCTCACCAGAGACGAAAGACTGATCCTTCTGCTTCAGTTCACCCTATTTAGGAGTGATCAAAGACCGGAGCGTCGCATACTAGTTATAAAAGGGTGTCCATGAATGTGATCGGCACAAGACTTAACCCAGCTCCGATAGAATTTACAACCCTAATGTTCCAAGGAACTGAGGTAATGCCTGAGCAAAACATATCAGGGAGGTAAGATTCTTAGAGTTCAACCGTCGCTATTTTAGCCGCTTTGGACGAGACAGAATCTTCTAGAGCTGTCGGAATAGTTGCTCATGGTTTGGTAATTCCAAGAAGAAAAAGGAGTCACAAAAATCAGGCAAAAGGCAAAGAAAAAGCCCAAGACCTAATTCAATCGGCTCTAGAGCCTGATGTAAGTGGATATGGTTAAAGCAAGAAGCAACCCTAATAACCTCTCCAAGAGAATTGGAAGGAATCCTGTCGATCGAGGATTATGGTTCTGATGAACCAATCCTTCAATTAATCAGGCCAGAAGTTGTGCAGGAGTTGCCTTGATAGGTTTTCAATGCACCAAACCCTTTATACAAAATGCCTAGTGCCTATTTCGCAGAAGAAGAATTTTCGAATCTGTTCCGGCTACAGGGACCAGTGTCAGAACGACAGGTAGTGGTCATGATGACAAATTTGGACGGGAACGCAGGTCAAGGGAATAACCCTTCGACTTTTGTACCTCCACCATCAAATGATCAAACAGTGGCCTTACAGGCCCAACTTCGGTACAAAGATGATGAAATTACAGCCATGATGTCTCAAATGGAAGAATTGGCTACTCAATTGTCACCTCTCAAATCTGCATCAGCATTAAGACCGTAATTCTTGTACCAAGGACATATCAGTAATCAAGGCACCGCTCCTACGCCTCCAAATTGTCCATCTGTACCCAATACAGGGCTAATCCCAGACCAGGCATCACTCATAGGAGGGGTGTCACCGTCTCTTCTGGCTGCAATCGAAGAGACTATCCACAATCAAATACGACAGGCCAAGGAAAAGGAAGAAGATGTTCGGATGATTGTAAAGCCTTATCCAGCTATTGTGGACGCGGTTTTATTCCCGCCAAGTTTCGTTCAACCAACATTCAAGATGTTCGACGGTACCGGAGATCTAAGACAACATTTGTCTCATTTCGTTTCAAGATGCGGATTGGCATCCAAGATCGGAGCTCTTTGTCTCCAACTCTTCGTACAATCCTTAGAGGGTGTTGCTTTCACATGGTATGTCAACCTCCCCGAAGCTTCAATCCCTGATTGGAGTATGATGGTGATTGAATTTAGCAAACAATTCTACAACACCCAACGAAGAGTAGGTGTTCCGGAATTGATTGAAACTAGGCAGAGGGACAATGAGACCGTAACAGAGTTTATTGCCTAATGGAGAGCACTGACCTTCTCCTGTTCTCAAAAGTTCACTTAGCTAGAACTCATCCAAATGTGCCTCAACAACTTCAGGCATGATCTTTCAACTGCCTTTATGGCTCAAACCTTTTATGATTTTGAAGACTTGTGCACAAAAGCACATGACATGAAGAGCCACATAGGAAAGAGAAGGCGAGGCAAAGGCACTGATCGCCTTGAATCCTCAACTACCGTAGTAGTTGAAGTTAAAAAAACTGCGCAACCAGTACTAAGTGTCGGTAGATCACCTGGTCGAACAAGCATCGGCAAATGACTAATTAAGGTTGGTACTACACCAGCTCAGGGTGGAGCTAGAAAGCCACAATGGCAAGATAAAAGGCATTCGCCAAAGAAGATCACTATTAAAGAAATGATGAATAAAACATATTCATTATCGGAAGACATTGTCGAGGATCTGTTTGAAAATCTCATTGCCAATGAACTCATCACTCTCCCGAAAAGCAAGAGACCTCAAGAGATCAAGATGAAGAATGATCCTAAATACTGTCCTTATCATCGTATAATCAGTCACAAGAAAGGTGACTGCTTTGTGATGAAGGATATCATTCAACGACTTTTGGATAATAAAGAAACTGTCATTGGTCAGGATCTCGAGCAAGCAGCTAAATCCAATACGGTAGTGGCTTCAGAACAAATTAATAAAGATGAAACATCTTCAAGTGACAAATTTCCTGGTGACAAACCGTCAGACGAAGAAAATTGGACTCTCTTTAAAAGTAAAGGAGCCAAGAAGAAAAAGCAGTTAGCTCAAAATACCGATGCTAAAAGGCAAGCTCAAGCCCAAAGAAAAGAAGGGAAGCGCATAGCCAAGGCTGAAAAAAATTTAAAAAAAAGTACAAGGAAAGCCAAAACAAATGGCCCTACCCAAGAAACTCTTTTGGAACAAAAGCCATTAATGACAATTACCTTGACGGATTTTATTCTACCAGGTTTCTACTCCAACTTCGACTATGATAGCCTCCAGTCGACAGATTCGGGAGATGAGTCCAACATCTTTTCTTGCTATGTCATCGATGTGGTCTTAAATAAAGACCCTTTATGATTGAATACGCCAAGACAAGTAGTAGCATGCAGTCTAGAAAGACATCGGGTATTTTAAGATTGGCTAGATTAGTCTGAAGATATTTAACTCCCATAAAGGAGACAATCTACACCAGGACGGACTCCTACAGGACTCTTAGATCTCTCTTAAGGATTCTCATCCGGAGGAGAACGAGAGGTAGATGATGAACAAATACAATTTGATTCCCCTCAAGAAATGCTAAGTACACCTGAGGCTCCAAATCAAAATCATCGTCAGATACAATGATCGGTGCAAATCTTAACTCAGCCCGGGAATCAAGATTCACCTGTTGCAGTCGGTTTGAACAAGGACCCTCCAACAGAAGAAGCAATCCTAAACTCAGGGCCAGCTGACAGTTCACTGGCACCTCAACAAATTTTAGCCCAGTCTAGAAGTCTGACAGGGCAATATGAAAGAAGAGATCAATAGTCCTTTCAAAGCAAGAAAAGAAAGTTGGATTTCAATTCCGTGAACATGGTCCAATTCTTGGAAGGAGATTCGTCTGGACCAATAGATTAGACGATTGTCAAAGTCTATCAACTCAACCTCCGGTCAGGAAGAAAGCTACAACCGAGATTTGTGTCAGTCCAACATGAAAATCAGACTAGAGCCCAACCGGCTCAAGCCCAAATAGCTCCCGGTAATGAGAGGGTCAAGTACGACATATTGTCCACCTGAAGAAAATTTCTTCCTTGCTAAGCGTGTATGATGCTCTCAAGATGTTTTTAGAATTAAGAAGGACCCTTATATATGCTTTTTCTAATTTGGAAGACTTTTCTGAAGAAGTCAAAAGTCAATCGCCGCAGCCTCCTCAAACAGGAACTTCATGCCTCTTCACGATCACCTTTGATGATGAAGATATGGAAGCTGAGACTCTCTAGCATAATCGGTCATTGTTCATCTCAGGTCTAGTTAATGAAACTAGTATCTTCAGAGTAATTATAGACCGGGGTTTGACCGTCAACATTCTCCCAAGAAGGATGTTGTCCAAGCTCGGCGTACAAATAGGTTGGCTACATAAAAGCAACCTGATCATCCAGGTTTTAATCAAAACGAGCAAAAGCCCATGGGCATGGTCATCCTCAAAACCAGATTTGGGGATATTGCTGAAACTACGACATTTCTAGTGATCAATGTTGACACATTGTACAACGCCTTGTTGGGGCGCCAGTGGATGCATAACCATCTAGTTGTGCCATCCACCTATCACCAATGCCTCAAATACCTTCAAGGGGACAGACAAGCAAGGATCGATGCTGATGAAGATCCATTTAATGATGCAGAGGCATATTACACAGATGCGTGTTTCTATGTCAAAAGTGCTCAAAGAAACATTCAATAGAAGCCCAAAGGAGAAATAGTTGAAAGTGGCCCGAAAAGCAATCGTGGACTGCCCAAACTGCAGTTTCGAAAAGGGTGTTCAAATACACCCCAAAGTCTCAAAGAAAATAAGGAGAACCAACCCTGGCTTTGGTCGAATCTTCCCAGAATCTCAAGAAGGGTAAGTCAGTCGATCTCTCCCAGATTTGTGACCCTCTTCAAGTTCTGAAATGTGATTATCTACTCCCTTTGAGGAAGATGGGCTGTACAATGGTAGAAACTACCTCTAGTTGCACTGTTCCAGCCATGAAGAGAGGACAGAAGTCGATGTTCTTCAATTCTCTAGGTACATACAACAAGATAAACTCCTTATGGACCGACAAAAAGAGCAAGGTAGCCAATCCTTACAAGAAGAAAATAAGCTTTGGTAAGTCAACTACCAAGCTCCTCAAAGGCCAAGGATTCGATCCTGAAGAGGGAGAGCAAGTCAATGGAACTCTCTTACCAGCTTATGAGGCCGCGCTCAAATTGGATCAACATAAGGCGTTGGATACTGGTGAATATGTTGATACAGATACTCCAAGGCTAGGATATGAGCCCTCAGTCTTCGTGTTTGGAGAAAACCACCATCGAACTACAAATATAGTCACTATTCGAGTAAATTACTCATCAGACGAAGAAGACACCATTAGA
The DNA here is from genome assembly GCA_015143295.1 of Tetracentron sinense. Classification (NCBI taxonomy): domain Eukaryota; kingdom Viridiplantae; phylum Streptophyta; class Magnoliopsida; order Trochodendrales; family Trochodendraceae; genus Tetracentron; species Tetracentron sinense. Next base: position 4,193,480 of record CM026555.1, on the reverse strand, counting down.
TGGTCCTCAGAAGAAGAAGCAGAGCCTCCACAAGAGCCTCAATGGGATGAAGCAATTCGTCGAGAAATGATCGATAATTTGACAAGAGTCAGTCCCAACATGTGACGAGGATGGTCAGTGGCAGGAGATAGCCCTACCTTTATACTTTCCCCATGAAATAAAGGGGAAACGTTCATTGTCTTTAGTCTTGTAAAGCAATCAAGCGAGGCCACTACTTCCCATGGTTCCGATCAGAATAAGGAAATAAACCGGTATTAGAAAAAGATTGTGTATGAACCAACAATCAAAAGATTGCTCAAAATTCAAGGGTTCAATCCTGAAGAAGAGGAGCAGGTCAAAGGCCAACCAATGCCCACTTATGAGTCAGCATGCACTCCCAAACAAAGGAAGGCTTTGGCGACCGGTAAACAAATCCAGCGTAACAATCATGGACCAGGGTTCTCTGATTCTGATTCCTCATCTGATCCTGATGACTCGGCAGATGAAAATAGGGTCTACACTGTTCATATGATCACAAGTAAAGAAAACCAAGCATCTGAAGAAGTATCCATGGAGTGGCTCTCGGAGGAAACAGAATCTCGACAGGCAACCCCATGGGTTGAAGCAGCACATCAAGATATGATTAATAGTCTGGCTAAGGTCAATCTCAATGCATGGCAAAAATGACCAACAGTGGAAGTCATTTCCAGTGTCATTATCTCATCCAGAAGAACAGGGAAAAAGTCCATCGTTTTCCACTCAGTAGGGCAAGCAGGCAAAGCTACCGCCTTGAACAGCAGAAGGAGCGGAAGAATGAACCCTTACCAAAGGAAGCCTATATTTAATCCATCAATCAAGAAAATGCTTGAGAAGCATGGATTTAATACTGAAGAAAAAAAACAAGTTGAGCACGAAATTATGCCAGCATTCAGGACTTTGGCTACCTATAAGCAGGTTGGTTCTAACTTGGGAAAACCTGAAGCAAGAAATTTTGATCCTTTGCCAAATGAAAATTTGATCTGAACCGTAAATACTATTACGGCAGATGAAGACTCCTCCTCAGGGAAAGAGATGATCATAGAAGAACCACCGGAAGAAATAGAAGTCCGTCCGGCTCCTCCAAAATTTGAAGCAGGAGGTCAAGCAACAGTTGATGATCTTCTTGAAGTTAACCTCGACTCAGAACAAGACCCAAGGTAAACATTCATCAATGCCTCTCTCTCTCAAATGGAAAAAGAGGAATATCTTTATCTCCTGAAAGAGTACAAAGATGTCTTTGCCTGGAATAACACAAAAATGTCTGGCTTAGATCCGAAAATTGTATTTCATCATCTCACAACTTGAGAAGATGTCAGACCAATCAAGCATGCACAAAGACGAGCTCGCCCAAAACTGGTCGCTCAAATTGAAGCTGAGGTAGATAAACCTCTCAAAATCGGGTTTATAAGAGAGGTTTAATACCCTACTTAGATTGCCAACGTTGTTCCTGTAAAGAAGAAGAACCGGACATATCCGGATTTGCATAGACTTCTGAGATTTGAATAAAGCCTGCCCTAAGGATGAATTTCCTTTGTCCATCACAGAAATGTTTGTCGATGCCACAACTAGCTTCAAAACTTTATCCTTCATGAATGGATATTCCGGCTACAACCAGATCAAGATGGCCCCGGAAGGTAAAGAGCTTACATCCTTCCACACCCCTAAGGGAGTGTTCTATTACAAAGTCATGTCATTCGCCCTCAAAAATACTGAAGCAACCTATCAAAGGGCCATGAGTTTCATATTCTGAGATATTCTTCATGATAAGGTTGAATGCTATATTGACGACTTAGTTGTCAAAATAAGACAACGAAGCAATCATCTAGATGATGTTCGAGAAATCTTCGACAGACTGCGACAGCACCAGCTCAAGATGAACCCACTCAAATGTGCGTTTGCAGTTGTATTTGGAAAATTCGTAGGCTTTGTGGTACGTCATAGAGGAATTGAGATTGACCCTACTAAAATAAAGGTCATTCGCGAAATCCCTCCTCCAAGAAATCTGTGCGAGTTAAAAGGACTTCAGGGTCGACTCACTTATATCCAGATATTCATCTCCAATTTGGCTGGAATGTGCTAACCGCTTTTCCGGTTGATGAAGAAGGGAATACCGTTCCAATAGGATGAAGCTTGCCAAAATGCTCTAGACAACATCAAGACTTATCTCACAAATTCATCAGTCCTTATGGGTCCCATTAGAGGAAAACCACTTATCCTCTATATCACAGCGCTAGAAGGATCTCTCGAAGCTCTCCTTGCTCAACATAATGACCAAGGAAAAGAAAATGTGTTGTATTATCTGAGCAGCACTCTGGTTAGAGCAGAATGCAGATACACCCCGATAGAGAAAGTCTGACTGGCCCTTATCTTCGATCTGAAGAAAATAAGGCATTATATGCTCGAGCATATGGTCAAACTGATATCCAGAGCTGATCCCCTCAAATACATAATGTCTCGCCCTACTCTCTCTGGCAGAATGGCAAAATGGGCGGTATTCCTGTCTTAATTTGAAATCGAATTCGTGTCCCAAAAGGCAATAAAAGGGCAAGTCATTGTTGACTTCCTTGCAGTAGATCCGGTTCCCGCGGACTCGCCTTTGGTCACTGACCTCCCTGACGAAGAAGTTGTGCAAGTTTAGGTCAAACCAAGTTGGAAGATGTATTTTGATGAAGCTTTCAAGAAGCCTTGATGGAATCAAACGCATCGACCTGAAGGAAAATAAGTCAAGAGTTGGTATTATTTTTTCATGCCAGACAACGCAATACTACCTTATTCCTTCGCACTAATAGAAGGATGTTCAAACAATGAAGCTGAATATGAAGCCCTGATAGCAGGTCTTGAATTGGCTCTCGAGATCCCTGTGGATGAACTAACCATCTATGGGGATTCAGAACTCGTCATCAAGCAAGTATGAGGTGAATATGTAGTGCAAAGAGTTAATCTCCTTCCCTATCAGAAGAGAGTGGACCAACTAATTGCTCAAATTTCAAGAAGCAGCCTCTTCCATGTTCGTAGAGGATTCAACAATCAAGCCGACGTTCTGGCCGGACTTGCAGCATCTCTAACTCTACCAACAGACAAAATATTGACCATCATAGTAGGGGAAAGAAGAACTCTCAAACCCCTTCCAGAAATAGATCTTCTGGAAACAGTTTGTGTTGTGACGATCAAGAAAAAGACGAAGATTGGTGACAACCCTTCATCGATTATTTCCAACATGGACGATTACCAGGATATCATGCCAAACTCGCTGAAGTCCATCAACGCGTCAAAAAATTCATGATGCTAGAAGATACACTGTATAAACGGTCTCTGGATGGTATCTTAATGAGGTGTATCTCAGGAAATGAAATCGAGCAGGCCATGGAAAAAACTTAGGTCGGGATCTACGGTGCCCACCAAGTTGGACCTAAGCTACAAATACCGCTAAAAAGACTAGGATAATACTGGCCTACGATGATTATTGATTGTCTCAACTATGCAAAGAAATGCAAAGTTTGTCAGCTCCATGCTGATTTCATATATCGGGCTCCCGAGCCTCTTCAAATGACAACATGTTCATGTCCCTTTGCAGCATGGGGAATGGATGTCATAAGACCATTCACCCCACCATCGTTGGCTGGGCATCAATACATCCTAGCTGCAACGGACTACTTCTCAAAATGGGCTAAAGCCATCGCTCTCAAAGAGGTCAAACACCACTTAGTGGCAGACTTCATCCAAACCAACATCATATATCGGTTTGGGATTCTAAAAAGCATTATCACGGATAATGGGCAACCTTTTCGAAGCACCACTATACACAAGTTGTATGCCAAATTTAGTATCCGAGAGGACCACTTTACCCGGTACCACCTAGCCGTGAATGGTCTCGCTGAAGCCTGCAACAAGACTTTGTGAAAAATCCTCAAGAAAGTTGTGGACAAAAGCAAACATGATTGGCACGAATGCCTACCCGAAGCCCTCTGGGCATACAAAACTACTCACCGAACTCTGACACAGGCCACGCCATATTCCCTGGTCTTCGGTGGTGAAGCAGTTCTCCCCCTTGAAATTCAAATTACTTCCTTACGGGTGGCAATTCAGCAGTCTATCACAAGAGAAGACTCAGCTAAGGTTCATCTTGTAGAGCTCAAAAATCTTGATGAACGTCATCTCCAAGCCCAATAGAGTTTAGAGATGTACCAACAAAAGCTAACTAGTGTCTTCAACAAAAGAGTAGGACAAAGGTCTTTCAAAACAAGAGATTTGGTCTTAATGGTCAGGACTCCAATCATTGTCGCTCGACGAACCAAAGGAAAGCTCGAACCAAAGTGGGAGGGTCTTACGTCGTCGAGAAGGTATATTCCAACGGAGCGTACCTGTTGACTTCAATGGATGGAGAGCGAATTATCCCTCCAACCAATGCCAAATTCATCAAGCGATACTATTCTTAGGAATTGAAATGCTCACTAAACCAAAACTTTAAAAGACGGTCTAGGCAAAATTTAGAGCAAAAAATGACTCGCTAAGTTGAAAACCCCAAGGGGCTGCTTAGGCAAAAATGAGAGTCATGCTCGCTAAGTCGAAAACCCTAAGGGGCGGCTTAGGCAAAAATTAGAGCGACAATGACTCACTAAGTTGAAAACCCCAAGGGGCGGCTTAGACAAAAATTTGAGTCAAACAAAAGGCCCGCTAGACCAAAACTTCAAGAAGAAGGTCTAGGCAAAAATTAGGGCAACAAAAAGCTCGCTAGGCTAACACTCTAAGAGTCAGTCTAGGCCAAAAATTAGAACAATTTCACAGGCTCCTGAATACGAGTTAAAAAGGTTCACGGTCTTCAAAAGTCTCCAGAATACAAGACCGAAGTTCAAACCCTCCCAGGTATGAACAGAAATTGCCTATTCGCTATCAAATTGTGAATCAAAGCTTCAAAAACCCCCCAAATATAAGGCCAAAGTCAAAACCTTCCTAGGTAAGAATGGAAACTACCTATTTGCTTCCAAAATGTGAATCTAAATGCCCCTTTTGAACTACGTTTGACTTGATCTTATTATGGGTACGTTGGCAGCCTGAGAAAATGAACTTGGGTTCAGTCATGTTCTTCTAAAAGAGCATTATCCCTCTGGGATACAAAATCATTTTATTGCCCTTCAATATGGGTGAAACGAAGGAAACTACAATCTGGGACATGAAGAAGAACTCATGATTCTAAGGAAGGATTTCTCACCATCAGAAGCATATCTGTTGATTGCAATGGATGAACAACAGATATACTTCTCCCCCGACCAATGTAAGATTCTCAAAGCCTGCTAGACCAAAATCTCAAAAGATGATTTAGGCAAAAATTAGGACACCAAAATACCCGCTAAGTTGAAAATCCGAAAGGACGACTTAGGCAAAAATTAGGGTAACATGGTTCACTAAGTTGAAAATCTGAAAGGATGGCTTAGACAAAAATTGAGTCAAAACAAAAGGCCCGTTAGATCAAAACTTCAAGAAGAAAGTCTAGGCAAAAATTAGGGCAACAAAAAAAAAGCTCGCTAAACTAATACTCTAAGAGTCAGTTTAGACGAAAATTAGAGCAATGTAACAGGTTCCTGACTACGAGCCAAAAAAGATTCATCATTTTTCAAATGCTTGCCCTAAACAACAAGTCTAAACCTTCCTAGATACGAACGAAAACTATCTACTCGTAAATTATGAGTCTAAAATCAACCTTATCTGAACTACGTTTGGCTTGATCCTATCATGGGTACGTAGGCAACCTAAGAAAATCAACTTGGGTTTAGCTAGTTCTTCTAAAAGAACACAATTCCCCTATTAAAAAAAAGAGGAAGAAAAAAAAAAGGAATTTATGTCATGAAAATAAAAATGGCATAGATTGAATGACAAAATGAAAAATTTTCATTCATTAGCGGGATTTATATCCGGAGGATTTACATCAGGAAGATCTTCATTAACAGGATGTATATCAAGAGGGTTTTCATCAATTAAAAGGGTGATATCTGAAAAAGATAATTTCTCCAGGCTAACGCGTTGTTGTTTATGGAGATGTGTAGCTTCTTGACAAGCATCTGCCAAACCCTCTTTCAATCTAATGATTTGTCCCAGGGTTCTTTGACCTTGAGTCCTCATAGAATGTCCCTCTGATAAGTCAGAACTGATTGTCACAAGCTCTGATCCATTGAATCACGAGCACCTTTTATTTTTGAAGCTCTAACTAAGGCTTCTTGTAGTTGTTGACGAAGACTATCTACTTCAGCATTTGCAACCCGCCGATGTTCTGCAGTTCGATAGACTCTAGTGCGTAGATCATTAGCAGCTTCGGTCAACTCCTTTATTCTAAAAGATGTGTTGCTGACACACCCTCGGGCTTCTACTTCAAGACTGCTAATTGGATCTATGTAATTCAGTCGGGTATACCCTCTCAACTGAACTGATCCAAGCCTCGGCTTCCTGTTGCACGATGGGATCTCTGATACCCAGACTATCAAAAATGTTGAAAGCTGAAACACAATCATCCTTCATCTAATCGTAATCCTTGAAATTTCTATTAAGTAGCGAGATCTTCAAGCCTTCGAGTACGTGTTTAGCACTCTCTGCATAAGCATCGGCCAGTAACTTGGAAGGAGGAGGAGCTGGAGCATGTCTGGGTACTCCAAAAGTAAACTTTGGAGCATCAATGATTCCTCTAATAATACTTACAAAAATGTGGGAGTTAGCAAATATGAAACCAGTGAAAAAAAAAGAGTAAAAGTCAAAACTACATACTGGGAAGTCCAAAAATTTTCCCAACAAGGGAATTAAAATCAATCTTGTCCTTTAACCATCTATCAGATGGGAGATCCCTGAATCCACGAGGTCCTTCATTGGGGTTGTCGGAGACTGATCAACTAGAGGAGTAGATGGCCTGTACTCAGGTGATGCGGTCATGGTAAGAAAAGGTAAGTCTTCGGAAGTAGACACTTCACCGGTGAATGGTGCAGAATAAGGAATTATTTCCATTCCGATCATGTCGGTATTTCGGTCTTCTCCTTTGACGTAGAGTTCAGAAGCTCTTAACTCAGGCTCTTGAGCAGCCTCAATATCGACTCTGGCTTTAGGCTTAATCCTTGCATCAGGCTCAACAAGTTCAACGTTAGCCTCGGCTTCAGGTCCTATATCAACCTCGATATCCATCCCAACCTCTGGCCTTGCTTCGGCAGTTATTTCAACCACTGGCTCTATTTTAGCCTGCAGTTTTGGGCTCATCTCTGTCTCAACCCTTGTCTCGATTTCAATAGCAATCTTCGCTAGCTCTTGTGTCACTTCAGTTATGACTGGCCTTTTAGGTTCAGCTGAGATTGCTTGTTCTACATTGGAAACTTCATTGACAGGGTTAATACTCGTTGTGTTCACTGTCACCATTGTCTTAGTACTTGCAAAGCCAGAATCAGTCTCAATCAGGGCAGCCCCGGAAACAACTCCTATAGTTGGAATGAATTCTTCGTTGGTCTTCGAACCGAAGGATTGTCTAGTTTTAAGAGCATGCTTCTTAGCTTAGCTTTCCTGATAGCCCGCTGGGCTTGGAGAGAGAGCAGAGCGGCTTCAGTCGTTTGAACTTCAAAAAGTAGCCGCGATCTTAATTCATTAGCTCTATGAGCTTCTTCTAGTGCAGTTGTCAAACGATCTCCATAAGGACTCGAGCTCATAGGAGCATCCTGACTATTATCAACAAATTCATCTGAAACTCAGTCAGGAGTGGATTGATAATCATCATGTGCTAGTGAATCAGTTCATCATCAACATTATCAGTTGAGTCAGCTACAATTGTCTCACCCAACCCCTCCAAAATATGAGGCCGAACAGCTACCCCAACAGTGGTCACAACTGAAGGGTCTTCCGGACGAACAATAAATTTTGCGGCACCATGAGGTCCTTCGTACGTTTCCACAAAATTGCCAGTGTCAGCATAGATTGGTATATCATGTTCGGCCATAAGGGAAGCTATCTTGGCCATCTGGATCTCTCCTCGGTTAGCTCTATGATGGGAGAAGGGCTTCTCTGAGCACGCTTGCCTTTCCCCTTAGAAATTGGTTTGGTTCTTGGACGCTTATGGGTAATGGCAGCTGTCTTTTGTCTCTTAGCGGGTGCTTTGGCCCTTGACGGTTCTTTCCTCTTTCTAGTACCAAGTGCTTGAGTGGGAGCGGGTCCACTTGCCTCAGCAGTAGCAGCGGCAATCCTCGCCAAATGTTCTTTCATGATCACGACCAGAATATCATGGACACCATATTTCAAATAAGCGGAGGTACAATTTAACCACCACACAGAAAATCTTAGTGAGGGTCAACCTTCTTGCGCTTGAGATGGAATGAAGAATCATGATCGAGTATCAACGCGCATCAAGTGATTCCACTCTTGTTTAATCCGATGAAAATCTGTCAAAGTGCGATCAATAGCCTCTAATGCCAGTGGTTTTGCTTGGTCATACCTAAATTGTTGGCCAAATCTGCTTAGGTAGTAAGGTTCCACTAAGCATTCCTTACCAAGATGCCACAGCAGCTTGGCTGGACGAAGACTCATCATCATTAAAAAGTCTCTACCGGAATAACCCAAATTTATGTCATCTACCAAATAGTTGTTCACAGCCAACTCAGAAGCTCCCTTGAAAGGATGAGCCTTGTAAAGACCAGGAGCGGCGAACATATTTTTAATTACCTCCCAAGAGCGGTACTTGGCTGGTGTTTTACTCGCTATGTAGACCAAGTATGGCAGATCCATCTCGGCTTCAATAGTTATCTGTCTCGAATAAGAAGGGAAATACTGACCGATCCAACCAAACAAGTACTGGAAGGGACCTTGGGCTAGTTGTTGACCTGGGTATTTGCTCTGAGCGATGACTCTCATTTCTCTATACAATGATGCCATCATTGGGATGAGTAGACAATGCCTGACGCCAGTCGCCATCCGTCCAACCACCACAAATGTCTCAGGGCGGATTACTTCTCCTCTGCGCGAAGGCAAGACAAAACTGCATAGCCAACCAGATAACCTTCTCTGCTAACTCCGTCATTGGTCTTGATCTCCAAATTCCTGATTTTTTCATTTGACGGAGTAATGTAAATTGGATTGGAATATTCATATGGTTCTCCAGTCATTGCCTTAGAGTGATTCTGCTCAATTTGTGTGCCTTCGCACATTTGTTTGGCACTGGTTCTTCAGTTTCCTCTTCAATAGCGGGAGCCTTGCCCTCATTAGTAGGGGGTGTCGCTTTGTCCGTATTTGCTTTTAGAAGGGCATTGTAAATCCTATACAATTCTCTGGTACAAGAAGAGACATTTTCTGAATATAAAATGTTGTTGAAAGGGTTGAATTCGTTATAAAAGGCTCTACTGACCAGTAGCCCTGAGATACAGTTCATCGCATGAATTGAAAGTCTAACTTCTCCCCAAGCCATGTGAAAAGTATTGGTCCCGACACACCAATGGTTGAGAAGGTTGCGAAATAGAAAAGGATCCCGCTTGTATTCATATCTAGCAAGCCCAACTGCTCCTCGGAAGCTAAGAGCTGTCAACTTGTCACGGAAGCGTACATATACGTCATGAACCCACGACAGCCACAAATTTCAGCCATCAACTGTGGAGCAACTCCTGATGATCATGGATGTATCCCAGCAAACGTCATCAATCCTGATCAACAGAATAGGAAAAACTTCCTTCAATACCCTCTCTGGGTCTTCGCCTGGTGGGTTTATTGCAGCGCGAGAAGGTATTTGATAGCTTCTATTAGAAACCGATCTGTTGCCTATCAAACTTTTTTCAGCATCATAAATGCATATGGGTATTCTTCCACGAAGTACCCACTCTCTTGAATCTGTAACGGGAAGTGACTCAACGTCCTCTACTCTGAATGCTCCCATAATCTCAAGTTGGCGATTCAGACTCGCACCATTTTTGTCATCTTCGTTAGTATCAACTTGACGAAGGTTTTCAATTCCGTGAATGTATCTCGGTGCTCCAGTCATTCTGCAAAAGAAGAAGGCAGGACACGTAAAATGATTTAGTTCAGGGAAATTAAACCAAATTATAAATTTCAGATTAAAAATCGTCAAAAGTGGGCCTTTAGATGGGGGTATACACCCGTCCTGATAATTTGAAATGATCAATATGTGATTAAAATATTTATCAATTCCAGACTTAGGTTTAAAACCCGAGTTTGTGAAATTTGGATGCCTTACTTAAGGCATGCATCTAAGAATAAAATTGCCTAAAAAAGCAATCACTCTAAAGATTTTTGTTAAGGCAAATGTCCAGGGGTAATTATCATGGCAAATGTCTAAGGACAAATGCTAAAGGTGAGATCCGTGGACAAGTCCATGGACAGTTTTTGATCCAAGGCTTAAGGTCCTGTGGATAGCCTATCCATGAGAAATATCCACGGATATTCAAAATTTCCAAGGACAAAAGTCCGTGAAAGTTTGGTGTATCCGTGGAAATATCCATGGATACTCAAAATTTCCATGGACAAAAATCCGTGAAAATTAGGTGTATCCATGGATAAAAATCCACTAATAGATTTTTTTAGGCTCACGGACAAAAGTCCTGTGGGCGGTATGTCCATGGAAAATATCCATGGATACTCAAAATATTCACGGACAAAGGTCCATGAATATTAAAAGTATCCGTGGACAAAATCCACGGACAATATTTGAGCTCATGGACACCTCGCATTAGAGTAGGTATTCTAATGCCATGGCCACGTGTCCCTTTTAACACTCCTTTAACTATGGTTAAGCTTAAGAAAATTAAAGTAAATACTTTGGTTTTTTTGATATTGCTTAACTATAGGAGTGAGTGAATCTTTAACTACAATTGATGTGTGGTAAAAAGGGGGCATTGACTAATAAGGACTAGTACATTAGAATAGGTAGTCTACTACGACAGTAAGTTATGTATTTCCCTTTTTAAAATGGTGTTCAGTTAGTGTTGGTGATGGTTGATAAGAAGATTGATACGTGGCTCATTAACAGATAATGAAGCCAAAATATGCTGATTATTGAAGATTTTCCCTAAAGATTTGACTACAAGGTTTTTCTTACAAACAATGCTATTAAAGTTGTCTCAATTTAATATGCCTTCAAAATATTTTGATAATAATGTTTCAAAAGCTTTCAAGATTCAAATATCAAATGATGATGTTCCAATTATTGATGCTTATGAACGATGATTTAAGCTTCCGTACAGATGATTATTCCTCATAATTATGATGCTGCTCTTATCTCAACGCTATTGATGTTGTCTCAGTCTTAAACGCTTTTCTTATGATATGATCGAGCGCCTTTAATGTTGTTACAACTCTAATGCCTCTCTTATGGCTCCAATACCTCTCTTATAGCTCCAATGCCTCTCTTATGACTTTAACGCCTTTTTGATGCTCCAATTGCTTTGCCAGGGGGACAAGGTATGGATTATACCCCCCCCCCCCATGGGAATGGGCGCGCGCTTTCCCCCCATTACCTATTCCAGACGCGTGATATTTACTCTGGGCTGACAAGTTGCCAGACAGGAAGGACTTGGGATGATGTCTTCCTTATTTCCTTGTGAGCTATGTGAGGGTTGTGTCCTTCATAGTCTTATTCTCTTATCCACTAGTAGTTTGAAGTCTGATAGCAGATGCAAGTTCTGCCCTAGGCATGGTGTCTTCGTCCAGCACCTACGATTGCCTCCTTTGGACTTGAGATTATTAGGGCAAGGTGTCTTCGTCCAACACCTATGATTGCCTCTATTGGACTTGAGATTATTATTATTACTATCATATAGAGAAAGGTGTCTTCGTCCAACACCTATATGTTACCTCATAAGGACAAGATGTTATAAAAGCGTATGACCCACTTTCATGACAAAATGATCAAATAATTGTGGGGAGGATTATGAGTTGTGGTTTGGAGGTCTTGGAAGAAATTTATTAAATGATGAAGTGTCATGCCGCCTTTAACCTTTGACAAGCTCATCCGAAAGGCTTTTTGGTCATAAAAGTTTAAATGAATTTTAGTAAAGTTTGACCTTTCGTTGGTGAAATCCGACATTTTTCTCTCACAAAAGTTAGTTACAAAACAATTATTGACAGTTGTACATTAGTTGTAACCTCATCTGATTATCTATAAATAGGGGTGATCCCTTATCAGAAAAAAAAAAAAAAAACAAGATTTTAGAAACCGAGAAAGAAGAAATAAACTAGAGTTGTTTCAAACAGAGAGAGATTTGCAAATTCATCAAGGAAAATTAAGTTGCTTTCAATAATGGAATTCTTCATGGTTCTTCTTCTCTCCCTCTGAATCATACCTTCTTTCCCTTGTTCTTTCTTCTAAGACCATTTCTATTTAGTCACCCCTTTAAGTCATTCAATATAGAACGGTCTGGAAATCATATTTAGGCTAAATTGAAGTTGCAAGAAACCCCATTAAACCTCAAACTCAAAAAATACCAGTGACCCCATTTAGCCTTTTCTATAAATATCAATTCTACCATTGAAGCAATGCCACAGATACTCTTGCCTATGTGCAGAAACTGCGTAAGGAGGCCACTGACCGACAAATGAAGCAATGCCTCGAAATTTGCAATGACGAGTATGGGTTAGCTGTTGATAACAGACTCCCATCAGCCCTCCAGAGCCTGGAATCGAAAATTTATAATAATGTGATAATGGGAGCGGGGGATGCCGTTGATGAAGCTGAAACTTGCAAAGAGTCATTTGCAGAACCAGCACCCGATGTTCGTAAATCGCCATTGACCCACAGGAACGAAGCTATTGCTCATCTTGCTACACTTGTTGTGGCTATTTGTGCTATTCTCCTTGGTTAATTAATTTGGGTGTTGTGGCAGAAAGTCATCTTGGATGGCCCATTTTAATCACCTAATAAAAATCCTTTTAAACTTTTTTAAAAAAAAATAAAAAAATAAAAAAAATTCTACCAATTATGGAATTGGAATTGAGTCAAAGAATTGAATTATATGGATTTAAAACTCACTGAATTAAATTCCACGAAATTCAGAATTCTATCGTTTGGATCCATTATTAAATTCATGGAGAAAGGAAATCATTGGACTTTTATTTCACTTTTAAATTTCACAATAGCGTGAATTTGTCAAATATGACATTGTTACTATGAAATTGAATTCGACATATTTGTCTTTAAAATCACTACTCTAATTCTCTATAGAATTAGAGAATTCTAATTTCACCTGATTTGTAATGTGTCCCAAATGTTGAAATTGGAATTGAGTGATGAAATTAACTATTCTGTTACTCAATTCCATATATCCAAACGCACCCTTAGAGCATTCCTAGCAGTCTCACCAAAATAGTTTTTTGGTCATTTTGGTGAGGCAAATCATTAAAAATGACAACCCCAGCAGCCTCATCAAAATGACTATTTGGTGAGTACTGCACCCTAACCAAATTTAAATATTTTTCTCTCTTCCTTTATTGTGGTCCTACACAAATAATAAAATAAAAATTTCTCTTTCCATTCGTACTTTTGTGGTTCGATACAAATAATAAAATAATGTGAGTTTTGGCTATTTTGATTAGGTTGTTGAAAGCATGGTTTAAAATTTTGTTGAAATTTCGTGAAATTTCGGTTTCGAACAACCCCACCGATATCGAAATTGAGTTTATTTCGGAAATCAGATTTCTGTCGAAATTTCGAAAATTTCGGGTGAAATTTCGGATTTCGAAAATTTCGAAATTTTGGCCGAAATCTGATTTTTTTATTTTTAAATATTTTTTAAAATTATTTTTTAATTAAAATTCCGAAATATTTCGAAATATCTCGAAATTTTTATTGAAATTTCGTGAAATTTCGAAAAATTTATATATTAATTTTAAAAATAAAATAATAATATATATATATATATATAATTAATATTATATAAAAAATAAAAATTTCGAAATATTTCGAAATTTCGGACACGAAATTTCGGAATATTTCGGCGAAATTTCGGATCAAATTTCGGAATAATATTTTATTATTAAATACAATTTCGGTGAGATTTCGGCCGAAATTTCGAAAAATTTCGTTTCGAATGGGACATCCGAAATCAACCGAAATTTCAAAATTTTAAACCTTGGTTGAAAGTATTTTGAAAAAGTTGATAGCCAAAATAGAATAAGGTGAGTTTTGGCTATTTTGAGGAGTAAAATTTGGTGAGCCGGCTAGGAATGCTCTTACTAAAATGACATCTTACTGTTCTTTTTACTGGTCTGAAGAATGAAACCTAAAATTTCAATCGGAATTAAAAGGACACATGTCGACTTGTGCAAAAAAGCAGAGACGATATCTCTGGGTTATGCCAGAGATGTGGTAAAGAGACTGGAGCCGAAAGTTGAGAACTCTGGGACATGGAGTCTCCCCTAATTCTGGACCGCAGCTTAATCAACTTCCGGAACTCATTCACCAGCTTTCTGACTCCCGGAAAATTCAAAGCGAACTCGTCCAGTTTGCAGACCAATCGGCGGGGGCAGCTATATATTCGGCTCTGGAAGAGAACCCGAACCCGAACCCAAACCCAAAGCTGGATCTCTTATGGAAGCACTGCCAATCCAATTCTAGATCTCCGTTTCGAGTACATCTCTCTACTCTACTTCTCCTGAAGACCCCCTTTTCAAAATTTTTTTTTATTACTCCATTTTTATTATTATTTTCGGGTACATGAGCTGTTCGATTAAATGCGGAAGAAAGAGAGGGAGGGAAAGGATTATAGTGGGCACTAGTAAATGCCTCGTGCCATGCACGAGAAATGCTAGGAGAAAATATGGGTATTATAATAGGAAAGGAAAATAGCCACCTCCTCGGGCCAGGGAGGGGATTTACCGTCTCGTCCCCCTTTTTGGGGCCAGGTGTCCCCTTTTTATTTTCATTAACTGTGGTTAAGATTCAAGTCACCCCTAGGGTTCACACATGTTTTTTTAAAAAATTAACCACAAGAGGTGGTTAATTTTTTGACCATAGTTCAAAGGGTTTGTGAGAGCGAGGAGCAATTGTTCGCACCTTTTTAGTGGAGCGAACTATTGCTCATTATAATATGAGAAGACGGAATATAGAAGAAGGAAACTCCTCAATGCTAGGCTCCTTTTCCGATCGGTGACTCTCCCCTATTTTTATACAAGAAGACGATTTAGTATGACACTTTTTGTGGCTCTCACCATATTTAATTTGTCTTCTTGTATAAAAATTAGGGAGAGTGGACGTCCGGAAAGTAGACCTAACATTGCTCCCTCCTCCTATCCTATATATAGAGACTTTTTTCCTTATTATTTTATTTGATGAGATTATTTTTTTTCCTTAATTACTTTTCTCTCCACATTTTTGTATTTATTTGCTTAGCTATGAAACTTCTCATGGGAACATAAGGGAGTGTGTTCGAGTTCGCGTGCGTTGTTGTGAGATTGGGTTTCCGCTAAGTTTGACTTGGTGGAGATAGGGTTTGATGAGGTTATTTCGTAGTAAAGTCGGGGAGGGGTTTTTGTATTTCTTCTTTGCTCTAGAGTTGTTTTTGTATCTCCTCTAGGGGATTCATATTTTGTGAATCTTCCTTTTTTTTTATATATATAATTGCTTTTACCGATCAAAAAAGAGTGACCACTCCCTTATAGAGTAATATATTATGGGCAGTGCTAGGCGCACCATGTTAGGTATTTAGGGCTAAATTCTTGCACACATGGCTAGCTAGAAACACAGACATAAATAATAAGAGTAGTGATTAGCGGATCTCGGGGTCCGCTGCTTATCTTACCCCATGCCCATTGTAACAACCCTTTAACCCTGGTTAAGCTTAACTAAAGTAAAGTTAAGATTATGTTTTTTTTTTCTTCTAAAAACCAATGTGAGATTGCTTAACCCCAAGGGTGAGTGAATCTTAACCACAGTTGGTGAGTGTTTAAAAGTGGTGCGGGGACCAATGAGGAGTGAAGACCGACCATTTTGTTACAAAATGGAAACCACGAGTACTTTAAGCATTTTTCTACGTATTTTCCAAATAATAACGAGTCATTAATCAAAATATTAATTAAATTAATTTTTATTGAGAATCGCTTCGTTGAAAGGCACTACAGAGAGTCTTTTTTGAAGATAATCGTAGTCTCTCATGTGCAAAAGATATGACAACATTATCTCCAAAATACAACTTAGTTCGGACTCTCTCAGTCTTCCCTACGAGTTTGCACTACTCGGTAGAAGATGGGCTACAAATCTTCTTTTTGGATGCCCTTAAATACAATATAAATGTAAATAACCACTTTATTCTGGTTTGCCAATTATCCATATATCCTAAAGTCCCACGTGCTTCATGAAGAGAGTCTATTTAATTATTTGGTCAATTTCTAAAATTACCATTTTGCCCTCAAGAGTTACGTGCCTATTTGGTTAAGGCCTAATCTAATCCTGGTTCCCAATTGTTCTAGATTAGGACTACTCCTAGTATGTTTTGTTATACATTCTAGTTTTGACTAGAATCAATTTTGCTCAAGAATCAATTATGAAATAATCCTGTTTGGTTACAAATCTATAGTTAATCTAATTAACCTGTCCCAAATCTGTTTAGTCACGAGGTTATTATTAATCTGATTTTTACATATCCAGATTATGTTTGGTCATGGGTTTAGTCATGTCCAGGATTAATCCAACCCACAAATTACCATGCTTGGGTGTAGATGGTCCTATGCAGGATTCATCATGTGGATTAGACAACTTTCCATATGAGATTAGATGGTCGTCCATATGGTTTTATCCGTAGAGGCATCAGATCCGTTGTTCTACCAAATTTGGATTTCAGATTGGGCAATCGAACGATCCACATGTGGACTGCTCTACAATGAATGATTGACAAGCCCAAAGGCATTTTGCAACCCCATCCAGAGCTGGACTGAAGTCAATTTCCAAGCACCTATTAATCTGGATCGACCTTGGACAACCTTCTAGATCTGGATTCTAGGTTTCCGGATTTCTTCTTCTTCCTTGAGCTTCAAGGTCCATTAATGGAGGTTTTTGGTTCAGAGACGCCCAATGAACCAGGTGGTTCAGATCTGTCTGAATTAGGGTTCACCTACTCTGGACTTGGTCTGGGTCTGTCTCTTGTCTGGGTCAAGGTTCCTCCTCTTTGGTCTATGTTCCAACATAACTAAGAACCAGCTTTGGGCCTCCTATATATAGAGGACCAAGGCCCCCCTCCTGCATGAGAGTGGGCTCAGCCACTTGGCTAGGCCCTCCTGCTCCAGGCAGGCCATGTAAGGGCAACATGACACCTAGGTCAGAACAATGGATCAATCCATCCCATGCTCACAATGATGGGCCTGAACCCACCAACACCAGACAATCATGGGTCTCATCCACCTGATCACACTCATGTGGGTCAGTGAGTCCTTGGATCAGACACCCACGATCGGACGACCTAGATCTAATCCGAGTTAGAGCCAAGATCAGACGATTCTGATCAACCCAGGATGATCATCTGATTATGATTAACCTTGATCAACGATAGAGATTTAAAGGACGGTCCAACTTAGTCAAGTCAAAATAAAGGGTGACGCCTAGCGACTCCACAACGATGCACAACGATGCACACATGCTAAGTGCACATTGCATAGTTCGTCTCATAGCGCCTAAAGCCCTTTGCCTACACCCACACCCGCATCCAAGCCAGTACCCATGCGAGTGTGCGTGTGCATTCGCTGCGAGCGCAACTCGCACACCCAAGGTATGGTCTATAGGAATTGGTGGGCGAGATTCCATATCATAATGCTTAATTGTCTACAACTAAGTAACCACTAGGGATAAATAAACCCATACATATCTCTTTCCATACACGATGTGACTTGTCAGACTAAAGGAAAACAAGTGAATACACTACAAATGTGTGTTTTCTTCCATTCAAGAGATCAAACACCCATCTTAAACAATAATTAAATCGTGGGGGGTTCTAGTCTCCGATTAAAATCGAAAACCCCGAATCCTAATGATCTGGCTTTAACTATTAAAAAAGAAATCACTACCAACACATCGCCCACCCCAACATTTGATTACTGCACCCCATTATTAAAATTTATTGACGGCACACCATTAAATTCATAAATTACTTGTACACACCACAAAAAATTGTCTATAAATTTTCTATCTATACACCAATTATAATGGAAACAATATATGAAATGAGAGGTTGACGTCGTTCTTCTTTCTTTTTATAAGTACATTATCAAGTATTCTCTATTTTTAGTGTACACAATTCACAGTACACACTAATTGCCGTTTTAAATGGATCATCATGTCTTTAACTCCCACCACTTGTTCCTCTCAATTTCTAGTGTAAGGAAAAGTTAATAAAATTAAAACCAATTCTTTGAAGTATAGTTGCACGGAAGCTATGTACAAGGTGGAATACTCGTTTATCTGGAAGTTTGTTTCCCAGGTTCGCTTCCCATGAAGCTTGCTTCCATCACCTCTCATTTACGTTTCAAAGAAAGTAATGTATGTGGTTATTATGAAATATACAAAGTCTAAAGCCTAGGGTGTAGACTCTAAGCAAGCATCATTGAATTTGAACCTAAGGCATCTAGTTCTCCACACATATTTCATGTAAGGGTGAGGCAAAATCAAAGGTATGACTAACCATCCTAATATAATGAGAATGAGGCACATATATCTTATTTCTCGCTTCACATTTCCTAAGTATTTTTTGAGCCTTTCATCTTACTTCTCGCTTTTGCATTACTTTTTTGCTTTCGCTTCGCTTTTTGCTTTTCACTTTTCCTTCTCACTTTGGTAACTATGCTTTGAAGCATAGATAGAAAGAGTACTCACAGATAACCTTCTGTGTTAACATAAGATCAATCCTAAAGAGAAGTGAAGAATGGAAAAGGAGCTGGAGATCAGTGAATGTCTCAAGGTTGGGGCGCTTTGTTTACTAATAGGAATGGATTATGCTGAATGGAGAAGGAGAGTCGAAGAATGGAGGAAGGAGCAAGAGAATAGAGAAGAAAGGACTTAGGGATTTTCTGCAAAAAAATAGGAATGGATTAGGCTGGGGTGCGTTATCAAAAATGGGAAAACTAGAAATAAGGAAAAAAATTGTAAATAGGGTGTTGTCATCAAATATTGGGCTGTGCCTAGTACCACCTTATATCATTATGTGTTACCTCACACCATTGGGTTGGTAGTAATGAATGCCCACGTGCAGTGCATGCACACAAGCAAAGGGCTTTGGGTGCCACAGGGCACACTTTGCACCTTGCATTGGGGGTCTTTTCTCCTTTTGAATTCCATCAGGGCTGTCAATTAGATGGCCACCCTTGATCATGTGCCAATGGGAGGCCACAACACACATATCCCCGAGGCCTAGAGGTGGTATGATTCATGATGATTACACAATTGGGCTTCTTCCACTAGATTCTGGACTCGATTTGATTCGAATCTGACAATACTTCGTTGGGTTTTTGCACTCTTGGTGCTTAACCCTTCTCTGCCCCCTCTTATATAGAGGTGCAAGGTGTTTGGCCCTTTTTAATGGGCTCACAAACTCATAGTCTCGGTCCTAGCGCTCAAGGCCACATCCAATCAACCTAGTGGATTCGGTTCACTCACCTCTCTCATCACTTGAGTGATGAAGTCGAAGGGTCACTTAGATCAGATGGTTCTAAATGGGCCAATTCATCAACCATGTGTGATCATTGTGTCACAGTAGCCCTTATAAAACTTCAGGGCAACAACTCTATTAGGCAACCTTGCCCACCCATCCCCTCGTACACATAAACCATAGTGTTTCTTGTTTCCACCTATCAACCATCCTCAGGACCTTTACAACGGGCTTGACAATCTCCACTACTTGACATGCCTGGTCTTAGAATTAGTTGTTGCGGATAATGTCCTCTACCCTCTTCGCATTAGTGGTGCGACTAGACGAGTACTCATGCCACCTGTTAAATGTAAACATCCTCTTCAACCTTGCCTTGTGTGTAATAATACTCTGAATGACTATGATGTTGATGGGAATCAAGTGATCCCTGGACGTAGTAGCTCCTCAGTAGTGTGCTCTCTCATTAAACTTAAGACCCAATTATGTTTGTATATATAATTTGTCATCTTTCGGGTTGCTCAACCATAGTCTTCACCATATTTCTCTCCAAATTTCTCCCAACATCAAATCGATGCAATGAACTGTATAGGCATCCAATACAGGTGCTTCCTCTCTATATTAACAACTCTCAAACTTTTTTAAAAGAAGACTGGTTGTCCTTGACAACCTGCACCACATACTCCTCTCCAATCTCATTTATCACTTCATCAATTAATTGATGGAGGTATCTATGATCCTTTATAAAATTAGACGCATTAACATATTTGTGAAATACTATTTTACCATCAAAGTAGACGAGGAAGTTAAATAGTGATAACCTTGTTAGCCTGGTCCAGTTGTCGAACATAAGAGTCATCCTGTATGCTCTATGTCCTCTATATCCCACCTCTCCCTCTCTGCTCGATTCCTCATGCTGTGAACCACTAAACCCATGCTTGGTTGCATGAAATCTCTTCATCTCCTTCCTCTCCCATGCGTCCTACTTAGAATTCTGAATGGATGTCTCCATCTGCTTCCTCTCGAGTGGTCATATCATCGTCATTATCATCACAACCATCACAGTCATCACCATAAATGTCATCAATGGAAATCCCATGTCCTCTAGACCGACCGGTCAGATTAGCCCTAAGGGCTTCTTTCATTGTAGCCATTCGATTCTTCTTAAATCTCAACCTTCTTCTCATTCAGGCATGCTCTCGTTGTTTTGCTAATCTCTCGAGGGCACTTAGGGTAACTGTGGACGTATGTGTTTACACCCGCCAAATGTTTTTTCAATCGAGTGATCCCACAACTTACAGACTCAGATCCTTAGAATCTACATCTCGTCTTAAACCTTGTCCCATCTATAGAGTCTACATATTGCCACCCTATATCTTGGACTTGGTCTTTACTTTTCTTTGGCGCCATCTCAAACATGTTTAGAAAAATATAGTGATCATTAATATATAGCATTTCAAATTAGCCAATTAAAATCTTTACAATTTTTTTTAACAAATTATATAAATCTAAATTTAAAGAAAAATAAAAAATATTTTTAAAATTGAGATTTATCATTTTACAGAATACATACTATTTAGAGTCCACAATTGAGTTGCATATACTTATTTTAGTGCAATATACATATGGAAAAAAATTAATAAAAAAATAGAGTTTTTTTCTTCAAAAATTGAGGTTAGTTTATGGATCTTGTAGATCATCCACAAAAATAACCCATTTCATTTCTTAAACCTTAAATTGAAGGTATTTTTTGAAATATTAAAGATTGTAGGGTTTTTAGATTTTTCAAAAAAGTAATGCAAAATCTTCGATTTCTCATCAAAAAAAGATTTTTGATTTTTGGATTTTACATGAATTCAATAGATCTACTAATTTTGAGTTGATTACTACCTACTTTTCATCAATTTAAAAAGCTAAAATAGAAAACACAAGGGAATTTAGCATAGCTTTGAAATTTTGGAAAAATCATTTCAATCCGAAATCAAATGCTTAAATTTTTGCTTTTGAGCCTATTGACAATGGAGCTGTTGTTTTAAGCTTACAAATTGTTAGAGAAGAAAAAATGTTGAAACCCGGGGTTCTAGGGGTGTTTTTAACACCCAAATGAGTACTCCTTTTGGTTTTATGGTCGTATCAATTGTATCGGTATTAGTATCTGCCGTATGATATGCAAAAGTATGTCAGTATCAGTCAATACATATGATTATTTAAAAAACAGTAGAAAATGTGATGTATCGAAGCGTATTGAAGGAGATCAAGCCGAATCATGTGTATCAGTTTGATACGCTCGATATACGTAGATACCCTTACGATTTCCAGAAATATATACCCATCCAGGTATACCATATATCGGATGTCTCAAAAACAGATACATATCAGGTCAATATGCCCTCATGCTGATTCGCAAACTTTTGCGAATTCTAGCAAAAAAATTGACGAATTAGTAATGAATTAATATAAAAATACTTCCTTAAATCGATATATGGTTGACCTACTTATTAAAGATAATTCAGCCAAATTATTGATAATTAGCAAAATTTTAAAACATTTTCATTCAACCCTTATGGAAATAGATTCTTCATAACAAAATGAAACCTTTCTACTTTAGCAAAGTCATAAAGATCTCACATGCTGTTTATTTCTTCGAAAAGGTGGTTCTTCCCACAATTTTCTCTTCTCTGTACTGCATAATATATTTTACCAGTCTTTTTGAACAATGTCAATAATTCTTGAGTCTTGACTATAAAACCTGGATGATGGTCCTATGATTATTTATCCTCCTTGGAGGGGCTTATGGCATTGCAGGTGGTTAAGATGCTTTGATTTCTCATGGAGACTGGCTTCTAGAATCATCTCGATTTACTTATTCTGCCTCAATCTTGTTGCTGATGCCCATGCTGATCCAGCTCTGTCATTTAGATATGATTGTGAAGATGTTTCCAATTACTATGCCCGTGTTGAACATATGAAAGGTGAAGCACTAAAAAAGGAATTGAACTCCATAATCTCCACCCATCGGTCCTTATCCTACAAAGAGGTGCTACAAACTATGAGATGCGATCTCCATTTTCTTCTTCTTCTTATTCAACTGGGTCCCAAGCTTCAGTTTAGTTTACAACTTGAAAACTGAATAAAAGGTCTAGCAAAACAGGTATGGGACGCCCTGAAGATTCTTGATGCAGCTGATGTTGATCACCCCGAAGCTTCATCAGAGGTGTACGTTCTTTTGATATCTGAAACTTCTCCTGGAGTTTTCTTCTCTTGATATCTGAAACTTCTCGAGGCGTGTATTATTTTGTTACTCTCATTTTTCAACAGTCACAAGCACATGGTGTCACTTAATAGTTTTCTTACATGCAGAGTTGAAATTTACTCTTTGAGAGTTGTCTCAAAGCTCTTAGCAGGAAAACCAGAAGGATGGAACAGTGAGTTTAGATATACTGCATTTATGTTTTGCCTTTTGTTCATTCTAAATTCTTAGATATTGATTTAGCTATTAGGAAAAAATTTCTGTTGTTTACAATCAATATTCAGCATGGTACTCAATCTGTGCATAGGCAAGAAAATTGTTTGTTGTCAGATCATATAAAAAATTTCGTAATCGTGTATAGTATTTTTCTGTGAAACTTCAGAAAATGTTAAAATAGATGTTAATACACATTTGAGAATAATGTTTTTTAGAAAATAACAATGTATATAAAAGACACAATGGGAAGAGGGTTAAAGATGTGCGATGACAACAACTAATGTTAATAAAACTTACATAAAATGTTTCATTCATCTATCAATCAATCATAACAATAAAAATATACAATTAGAGTTCCATAAATAATACATTCATGATCCAACCCACTCCAAGAACTACAATCAGAGCCAAATGGAAATATGTGGAGTCTCAAAGTTATTTCTGGCATGACTAGATTGGTTATAGTATTGGTTCTCCATATTAGTACAATATTATGCCCAATTCATTAGATTTTAGTAACCATGATGTATACTCACGTACATAACGCTAATAATCATCTAATCCATGATGTAGCAACACTCCCATCAGTGGATACTATGGGTATTGAGGCATAACTGCCACTGGCATGTGAATCTGTACACCTCCATAGTCCATACCCATATCCATACGGCTCATATAGCCAGAAACATCTCCATATGGATATTAGCCATCAGGCTTTGCATAGTATGCTTACAAAAAGCCAATTTGCATAGACAATCTTCCCTCACTAAACTCATAATTAATCTATTTTCAAGTTTTTAATAAAAATATGAATTTTTAAAGAAAAAAAATAATATAATATATAGTTAAGCATTATACTAATGTAAAAAAATATCAAATGATTAAACTCATATATTTATCTAACACCACTATTTTTTGATCATTATAATAATTTTCTTAAAATATTTTATAATTAAAAGTTAAAAAAATAGTAAAATAACATGGTTATTGCTATAATTAACTTATCATAATAGTAAACATATTTTTGTCCTAATTATTTAATGACTCCCCATCTATTATATCTATTTATTTTAATTTACACAATTATTGCATTATTTACAAATTTTCAAAAGTTAAATAATAAAAAATAAAATTACTATTGGTACAAAAAAATCCGGCCAATCTATAGATCGGCCTTCAATCTATATCATACAATTAATCTAAGTCTTAACTCTAACTATTAAGCTTTTAAAAAAATTCAAAATTTAATTTTTAAAAATTTCTTTTCTATCAAAAAATTAAAATACATATTATAATATCCGAAGTCGAGTCAAAACACATAATATATATAAAAAACTACTTTAATTCCTTCCACCATAGGATGGAGGAATCTACCCAACAATGTTGGAAGGTTGAGTTCAATGTCCTTTTATTTTGCGGAGGACGTATCCTTGCATGATTGGCTTTCAGGCCGGTCCCTGATCACATCTAAGTGATCAGCATCCAAATCCCTTGAGGATTGTCCAATGGAGAAGAGCCAACTGACACTTGTAGGCTATTTTGAGAGAGAGTATCAGAGGCATATTTCCTCTTCAGGATTCTGAGGATAAGTGACAACATTTAAGGGCTTCTGCATTAGCCTAGGATTGTTCGAGAGTGACTGCCACTGGAAAATTAAGCAATCCTTGAGGCCATGGTTTATTAGGGTGATTTGTTTAGATGGAAGAGCAAGAAGCAAATGGTGGTTGCCTGATAAAAAACTTAGGCCATATAGAGCTATGTCTCTTGAGATTGTTTATGCGAGTGAGATCTCTTATGGAGGATCTGGTTTCAGGAGACTATACCTATGAAACTCTTTTATGACAATTGACAATCAAGCAAAAATTCTTATTGCCTTGTTAAATACATGATATCTTAGAGAGGTCCGCTTTCTCTTGATTAGGATTAAGTTGGTAGCTAGGGCTATTTTTTCCCCATTTGTTTGTTGATAGGATCAACTTCCATACAAATTTTTTTTTTATAATTGCAGTTTGTTGACAAGCTGAGCATATTGACATCCAACTTAAGGGGTAGTGCTGTGGGTGTTTATTTGTATTGCAATACGGTATTTTGGTTTTTTTTAGTTCAATGAGCTCACTTGGTGGACCTCAAAACTCTAATTTGAGTATCTCATTCTATTGTTCTTCTTCCACTTCTCCTAGTTTTGCTCTTTTCTGCTTTTCTTCTTTGGTTCTCTTTGATGGCAGGATTTTTTTCAGCTCTAGTTACTTAATAGTGTGGAGATGTCTTCATTCCTCTTTCCTTCTATTAATCTATGATACAAACTGAATGAAGGAACCCGTTTATGAAGTTCAAATTCATTGCAACAAGTGTACAGATAATTACTTTTCTGTCTTTCCAGGGGAACACCTATGGCCTCGTTCTTATGGGTTAATAAGGGGTCCATCCTCAACTGATTTACACAATATTCGCCCGGAAGATGTGAATGGTAAGATGGATCTTTCCTCTAGGTATGAAGCAAGAAGGAAATTTCATTGCAATTGATTTTTGTATAACCTGGATGGAATTTCTTGCAGTAAATTCATCTAGGAGAAACAAGTATTATGGAGAATGCCCTTTTAACTCAACTGACTGCCTGAAGCCAGCAAACAAAGAAGCCGCTTCTGACACAGAAACAGACAAGGAGAGATGGGCGCCACCCTTTCAGGTATTTTGTTTGCTATAATAGTTCACTGTATTTAGGTTGTGGTTATTCTGTCATCAGAAGTTGGCTGATGCAGTTAAATGCGTACATAAGGAAACATGATGTAATTTACATATCCTTGTCTTATCTAGTATAGCTCACCTGTATGATTTTGGGAGGGTTTGTGGTTTATCCATCGACCTCATTGGATCGGCTTTAGTCATGCCATCAATCAGCGATTCTATTGGGATTTGGTCTTCTGGCCAGTTCGTGATTAGAGATAATCTCTTGTAGAGGTTTGAGATAATGTCGTGTAGAGTTTTATGCTTTCAATTGAACCCATGACCTCAAGGGTCAGCACCTCAAATTCTCGGTTTCTTTCCACTTGTTCCAGGAAAACATTTAGGACTAGGAGATGCTAGAAAAGACTACAAAACACAGTTTGGAAAGTCCCCAACTTGCACTTTGTAGTTTTTATATCCACAAGGACCCAAAACTGTGGTGGCTGACCTTGATATTGTCGTGGTTCTTCTTTTCAACATTTTCAGCCGTTTTTTCTTGCACTATCCAGTCTCATACTGTAGAAGCAGGCCCATAGTTTCTATACATATCTATTATATACCTAAGTAAATCTTTATATTACGTAACTTCAGGTGAGAGGGGATATTGCAAGGGCACTAATGTACATGGCCGTATGCTATGGGTTTCATCAACCAAGTGGAAGCCCTAATCTTCATCTGTCTGATTCACCAAGTGCTGGTAAGTCATAAGAACTTTTAATAGAATGATTTATTCATGTTTGTCTAAAGAATATTATTTTGACAAGAAAACGGTAGGAGAATAGACCTCATGGAGCCATGTTATGTTGGTGTACTATCATATGTTAATATTGCTGTAGATGAATTAATGATGATGTAATGAGTATTTCTATAATTGCTTTGTTTCTACTTAACATAAAAAGGTTAGTAGGGTAATTTCTTCCCTAACCAAGCCATATATCACAAATCTCCTCTCTTTGTCTTCTCCTCTCTCAAACCCTAAACCTAAAAGTAAATTTCTTCATCTAAACCCTATACCTATGTCAGCATGAGGTCATTTCTGACCTTGGCTTATGCCTAATAAAAACTTGGTTTCCAAGTGGTATTGATATTTCAGGAATTTTAGTAATTGTTTCAGAATTTTTTGCAACCATTTGATGGTTGTTTAATTCATTTTGGCGTTTTTTGGAAAATAGCTCCTTGATCCGTAAAAATCCATGATTGTAGTCGTCCAATCTTCTGATTGAAGTTTCCCCACAAAGGAGCGGTTTTTTTTTTTAAATGGAGAATCATCCTATTGGCCTTGATCTTTGATCCAAGGCTTGTTTAGGTGTTGTAGCACCTCTTTTCCACCTTACGGCAATCCTTTTTTTCCTGTTCCTTTGGGCTTCGTTGCACTCTGCAACCCCTTTTTCAGCCACTGTTGCAACCCTATTTAAACCCTATTACAGCCCCTGTTACAACCTTTATTACAGCCCTGTTTCAGCCATTGTAACAGCCCTATTACAGCCTTGTTTCATCCACTGTTTATCCACGTTTAATCCATTGTTTATCCACTGTAACAGCCATATTGCACTGTTTAGCCACTGTAACAGCTCCATTACAGCCCTGTTTCAGCCGCTGTAACAGTGTTCTTTTCCCATTACAGTCCCTACTTTAGTCCTGTAGCTCTGTTATTTGCCCCTATGGACACTAAGCACCTTAGTCCCTCTTCCCTTTCAAACTCCATAGCTCATTCTATCACCAATATTAAATTCAATGGTGATAATTTTCTCGAGTGGCGATGCTCTATTGATCTCTATATTGG
Source organism: Tetracentron sinense (assembly GCA_015143295.1). NCBI lineage: Eukaryota > Viridiplantae > Streptophyta > Magnoliopsida > Trochodendrales > Trochodendraceae > Tetracentron > Tetracentron sinense. Next base: position 4,165,906 of record CM026555.1, on the reverse strand, counting down.
AGGTTGTTCGAAGATGGGTTGTAGTAGAAAACTAGGAATAGTAAACTAGGGTTCGTGGAAGAGAGAAAGAGAAGAAAAGAGGAGAGGAAGAAGGAATAGGAATAGGGTATGGAAAACTTAATGTCTCCATCCTTTTAGATCTTCTTTTATATTACTAATAGAATGAAAGGACATAAATGTCATTGCCCTTTGGTACATAAAAGACAATAGACACTAAAACATAATAAAATAATTAGATAATAAAGCCGTAATTGGCTATTTAGATGGCCTATTACAACACTCCCATTCAAGCGGAGCATAAATGTCCAGCATGTCAAGCTTGCTAATAAGCCCATGATGATATGATGAAGCAACCACCTTTGTGAGAACATTTCCTAACTGATCTTCTGTTCTTACAAAGGCAAGAGTAATTATCTTCAAAGCTATCTTCTCTCTTATGAAATGTCTGTCAACCTCAATATATTTGGTCCTGTCATGTTGCATTGGGTTATGTGTTATGCTAATAACAGCTCTATTATTACAATAGAGTGTCATCTCCGATGGTTTTGAGAAACCCAGTTTTGTCATCAAGGTCTTGATCCACAATAACTCACAGGCTCCATGAGCCATGGCTCTGTACTCTGCTTTGGCGCTATACCGTGACTAGTAAAATAAACTCATATAATCATATTGTATGAGATAAAGTATCAAAAAGATTTGTACAATAAAAAAGACTAATAAAATAAACTATCAAGAAATACGAAATTTCTCCCGAGAAATTTCGAGAAAAACATCTAAAGTTTCAAACTCCATTTCTATCGTGGTATTTTAAAAGTCTCCCGAGAAATGCAATTTTCTCTTTTTATCATGTAAACATCCCGACATTTAGCCAAAATTTAGCTGATATTTTAAAAATATTGTGAAAAGTACCAAATATTGTTGGTTTGATGAATTTATAAATTGATGATATATATTACTATATTTTTGTAATTTTAATTATTGCCGAGATTTAGGCGAGACATACCCGAAAAAATTTCATTTTTGAAAATCTCCCGAGAAAAATCTAGCTGATAAAAACCCGAGAATGAGATTTGTAACTATGGTTTAACTCTCCAACTCCATCCTTAATTTGGGTTCTCATCTTCATCTGGGTTCTCATCTACATCAAGAGCAATATTTTCCTCTCCTTGATCTACATCTTCTGAATCATAGTATTAAAACTTGGCGAGTCGACTCGAAACTCGGCTGATTTGACTAGACTTGGCCAGGTTTCGAATTGAGTTTGAGGTAAAACTTAGTTTTGACACTGAAAACCGAGTAACTCGCCCCGACTCGCTCTGACTCACCCTGACTCGCTCAAGTTTTGTACTTTTTTTGTTAAAACAAAAAATCCAATAAACTAGCCTACCTGAGTGACCAAATTATGTTTTTTTTTTTAACACACCCACCCTCTCTTAAAGTATAAATACGAAATAAAATGTTTTTCTTAAAAAGTATATATTGAATTATATATCTTATTTTAGGCATGGTTTATCATTAATTTTGAATTTATACCATATATATAGTATTAGAAAAATATTGTATATGTCTGAGTTTTAGGTGTCATTACTCGGACGAGTTTTACCCGAGTTTTTGAGTTGACTCTACTCGGCAAGTTTCCGAGCCGAGTTTTTGTGTTCTAAAACACTCTTCTAAATCCTATGTAGACATGTAATCCTCTTCATCTTCTTCTTGAACCTTTTCCTTTCCTTTTCCTTTTGCTACCGGCATTTTCATTGGACCTATAAATGGAGCCATGAAGTTAAATAATTAACAACTATTTTAAAAGAATTTATAAGTGATAAATAATAGTTGTACAATAGTAACAATACTTTATACCTCTTTGTCTTTTAGTAGCTCCTCTGCTAGTACATTCATTTTCCTGAAAGCATTCATTAATGTCTAATCAATCATTGCTTTCCGGAAGAGCTAGATCCTCCTTCTCAGTGATCCACTCGTCACAATTGTTCCCTCATCTCTTTTCTTGCCGAAGCTTCAATTGCATGTTGTATTTGACAATTTCTAATCTATTTCTTCTTTTGGAGTGGATCTGCATGCAGATGCAATTCACAAAACAAAATGAAAAATAATAAAAGGAATGTAAGTTTAAACTTTAAAGGTTCAATTTATAAAAAAATGTAATTTATAATATATGTACTTGCATGCTCAAAAGTGCTCCAATTACGCTTGCATCCACTCGAGCTACATGTAAGACTAAGTATGCTTATATCCAACCTTTGCAAATTTGGGGCACTATCCCTGTAGCTCTCCCACCAATTTGCTATATATTGAAAAACAAATATTTAAGTATTCAAGCCATCAAAATTTTAAAAATAGTAATAATAAATTAAAGAAATACTTAAATTACCTAGTTGTTTGGTTGTGCTTGCTAACTTCGCCTTCTCTCTTGCAAATAAGCCCTTGGCACCTTTGAACAAGTCCATTTGATCATCAATAATAACCCTTTCTCATGAAGATGAGATCGTCCTCTTAATGTAGTCATATTGCTCCACCTCTGTCTGCTTTAAACTTTAAATCATAGAGAAAGTGAGGATTCAAATAATAACCTGCTGTATGAAAAGGTTTGTGCATCTGGATGTCCCAACGCCGATCAATAATGTCCCATATTGGCTCTTGTTCACCCCTCCTAAATTTGCTACAATTGTTTCTTTAGCTCAATCCATCGCCACACACACACACACACACATATATATATATATATATATCCC